>JAGPYM010000021.1:0-697519 GCA_020736575.1 Thelonectria olida | reverse complement strand
GTTAAAAGTTATAAGTTTTAAATTTCTATTAGACTAGTATATTATAATTCTTTTTTAAATTATTTACTTATTAAGTTTTTTTTAAAAAATGCTATCTTTTATAATATATATAATTTTTTAACCTTTTAATACTTATTAAATATTTCATTTATTATATATAATAAATTAATTTAAATATATAAAAAATCTATTTATATAAATAGAATTATATTCTTATTAAAAGAAAAGCTAATAATATAAATATATAATAAAAGTTAATATAAGTTAAATTTTAATTTTATATTTATTATTATAAGCTTTTAAATAGACTTCATAATTAGTTTTAAAATGAAAGTTCCTATTAAAAAAACCTTACTTAAATAGAATTATATAAAAAGAAATATATAAATTAATAAAATTAAACAAATTTCTTTTTATAATAAAAATATAAAAATTTATTAAAATAGTAACTTTTTTAAATATTAATTATTAATATTTAATATATACTTTTTATATAATAAATAGTTAAAATGCCTAGCTTTTAATATTAATACTTTATATTATAATAATTTTATCTTTTTATATTATTTAATACTTATAATAACTATAAAATAGAAAAATATACCTATGTATTAATTTAATTTATTAAAATTAAATAAAAAGCTTAAAATTATTATATATTTTTTAAATAGTAAATTATTATTAAACTTTTAAAATTCTTATATATTACTAAGGGAGAATAGCTATTTAATAAAAGGTTTATATTATTAAAATATATATTTTATATATAATATTTAAAACACCCTTATATATTTCTTAGTACTTACTATATTTAAATCCTAAATTTCTTACCTAATAATTCTTTTAAATCTAAGACATGCCAGCTCAAGTTACAAACAAAGCCTTAGAGCCCATCAAGGAGGGCGAAGAAGTATAGACACCTTTCCGTAGCGGAAAATACTATAGTATAGTAGAGAATGTAGTAATAGCCACAGGTGAGGCAAAGGAGGAAGATGTTAAGAACCCACTAAAGGTATATCAACCCGGAAATATATTAAAACCAAATATATTAATTTGAGCAACGTGATTTTCACGGACCAATATGGTCACCGAGTTGCGCACAATCCAGGCACACTCGAGCATATAAAGGAAACTGAATTGAACTTATAGGGCCAGATTAACAGAGGGCATATCAATGTCTTGTATTGATGAAATTCCCCCCTTTTTCTAGAAAAAATAGTAGAAACAGAACATCAGACTTACTTCTTATATGTTTGATAAGAATCCTTTCTCAATACGCCCTGATTTATCCCATGGCTCGACACGTTCAGGAATCCCCTTCAATCTTAAAAGATTTTCCCAGAAGTGCAAGGGCCCATGCTCCAATCTATTAACATGAAATATCCGCCCTTTATTTTCACGAATCGCGTGTCTGACTACGAATTGAATGAATGCAAACACCATATATAAGAAGATGATGAACAATAAAGTAAAAAACATTAGCTTAATAACCTTCGACTGACAGAGACGCGACGGTGGCCGCTTTCGTCTCCTCTATTGTCCCAAAAGAGGGACACAAGTACTATTCTAAGAATCTAGTGGCCAGAGAGGAAGACCCTGTGAGGGGCCCAATTTCAGTGCTCAGGCAATCGTTTAGCAGAAAACCTCTTGCGGAACCCAGCCTACATCAGGGAGTGGAAAGGAAGCAGAAGGCACATGGCAGTAGATGACTTCCACTACTATTAACCGAGCGCTTTCCCAATCTCCGCAGTAATACCAAGGATTTAAGTCGGCGAAAGAATCACAGCCAATGATTTTGAGATCTATTCTCCTACGACAAGAGGGGACCTACCTGCTGGGACAATGCGGCTAGCAAAATGGATGGGCATCTGTCAGTTGATACGGGTGGATGCGACTAGCTGCGGCTGCAGTCATCAATCGGACAGGGCTCGTCTTGTTGGAAGATACGGAAGTTAGACGATCAAGTCGGTAGCAGAGCCCTAGAATATGCTACAGCTTCCAAGAACTATATGTCATTTTCACATGTCTTCATTTATATTAAAATATAAATTTTCAGCTATATAATCTGTAGTGTACGCTAGAATTGATTGTTGCCAAATGTAAACTTACGCCTTATCCGCCAAACAAGGGGGAGTTTTATTGCAGTTGCCTACCTTCGTTAGCCTCGCCGCCTCGCCGGGTCTCGCCCGCCCCAACTTGGCCCCGCTAGCCCCTTGCAATGCGGCGTCGGTTGGACTAAGTTTCTCCCGCCAAGTAACTTCAACCACCCTCGCCAAAATCTGCACCATCTGCTTCCTCTTCCCGGCACGCGATTCTCCCGAGAATAGCACATACAGCATTTCAATCAGACGAATCCCCATACCCAGTGCCCATCCTCGCCCTGTTTATTGCATGGTCCCTCTCCGGTCCTAAGCGCATCCGTCTACGCTTGCAAGCGCGGCTCAAGCTGGGTTGTCGACTTCTTCATGCCCTGCCGCGTTCCTGCCTGCTGACAGCCCTCCGTGTTCGATACCAGCCGCGCCCTGCCTAACACCCCCTGGCCTGGCTCGTTGAGGCCGTCTCTAGCTACGTCCAGTAACGTTCTTTACGCCCTCCTTTGCGCCAATCGTCTTGTTTTGTAGGTCGCGGCAAACGGGCCCTCAAATGATGATGTCTGCGCCGTTTCCCCGGAAGAGATCGCCCCCCGCTGGTGACGGCCGGGATCCAGGACAGTACCCCGGACTGGATCCCAGCAGCAGCAATCTGTACAATAATAACAGCAGAGTCAAGCTCCCTCGCATAGAACGCAATACTTCGAATACAGATTTCTCCGCCCCCGTCAAACGTCGTCTTTCGGCGTATACTCGCACTGGTCAAGCATGTGACAGATGCAAGGTGAGCGCTTAACCCAATCAACCCTCCTCCTCCACAATGACGATCCTTAACACGCCCCATGGCACCAGGTTCGAAAGATACGGTGCGATGCGGCACCTGAAGGCTGTACCCACTGTCTAAGCCAGGGCCTTGAGTGTTTTGTCACCGACCGCGTCACGGGTCGAACCGAACGCCGGGGCTACATTCAAGAACTCGAGCAAGAAAAAGGCGACTTGAAGTCGCGTATTCGCGATCTCGAAGTACTTCTAGGGCTGAAGGGCGTCAAAGTCGAGCCATTGGAGTCCTCTGGCTCCCTCGAAGCTTCTGCAGATGACTCTCAGCACAGCAGCGGCACCCAACCCGAAGCCGGGAGGAGGGATTCATGGGACCAGATGGGCTCCGTTAGGTTCAAGGACGACTCGCTCAAGTCCGCCCTTCCTCCCAAATTCCAACGAACCTTGTTGGTGTCCCGTCCCAGGGAGGTGCATATCGGAGTCGGAGGCGACGACGCGCCTTTTAGTTCAATCAAAGGCCTGAAACTCTCAATCTTTGGCGAAACTATCGATTTTACCTCGTTTGCCGCCTCTGATATGGACGAACTGCCAGCTAATGCCGAGGCATCGACACCGCTCTACAACAAATCGACTCGAGCATTTCTTCAGTCCACCATGGGCATCAACCCTCCCCCCGATGTCGAACTTCCAGCCGACTTCGAAACGGCCTTTCGCTGGTCCAGCTGGTTCTTCGATACTATTGCCAATTTCCTCCCAGTGCTACATAGGCCAACCTTTGAAAGCACCTTGACCAAAATGTATGACGGTTCCAGCTTTGTTCCATCTGTTGCCGAGCTGGTCCAAATACATATGGTCTACGCCATCATCTACTATCAATTTGGCGTGCGCAACTGGTCAATACCTGATGACCGGGCCAACCTCAATGAGAAGTCCAATAAGCATTATCATTTCGCCCTGAGCAAACTTTTCGAGCTGACCAGCTCGGGCGACCTGCCCGCAGTCCAGGCCATGGCCATGATCTGCGCCCATACTCGCGCCTTTCCCAAGCCAAACTGTGCGTCGATTGTCGTCAGCCAGACCTTTCAACGTGCCCTTGATCTTGGACTCCACCGAGAATCAAAGAAACAGGACGAGACGACGAATTTGAACCACGAGATGCGCAAGCGGACGTGGTGGGTTATTCTCACGGTCTATATAGCCGTCAGCGGCCGTCGCGGGCTTCCCATGCCCATAATGGTGGAGGAGTTTGACGTTGGGTTCCCAGAGCCCGTTGCCGATGAGCTACTGTCTGGGGACGGCATGGACACGAGCCGGACATTGCCATGCCCGTACGAGGTTGGTATCTGCAGTTTCAAGATTGTCCCAATCATGATGGAAATGTGGACCAATATTTACAGTGTGCGTCGCGACGCCGCAAACTACGTTAACATTGTCAAGACCTTGGAGGGCCAGGGCACGAGATGGTTTGATGAGCTCCCCAACCATCTGAAGCTGGGTCACGACGAGCAGAAACAACAGGATGTCATGCTTGCACTCTTTCTGCGATCCTTTCTGCTCGAGTTTCGGCTATGTCTGCGACATCCCTCAGTGGCCATAACCACGGACAAAGACATGATAGGGGAGAATCTTCGCGTCTGTGAAGAGGTCACCAAGGAGATGCTCACGTGTCAGCTGGCGATCCAAAAGCTCAAGTGCCTAGATACCACGTGGTACCAAATTTCCATCCACGCGGCTTGCATCTTTACCACCTTGTATGCGCACTGGGAGAAGCGACACAGAATTACTCCAGACGAATTCGACCAGTTGAAAACAGATATGAGATTATGGGTTGGCATTATCGAGGAGACTGGATCCATTCTGGGTATGGTTCATTTGTTACAGGAGTTGATGTATGCATATGCTAAGTCAAAATGTGCAGGTTCGGGACCGCAAATCAGCAGCGAAATCTGGAAAATCATTAATCGCACGATGGGAATGATCGAGCAAGACACGCCGAAGAAGAATGAAACCTCTGAGCCACCTCGAGCAACCCCTGCGCTCAAGCAGTTCTACCAAGAGCCTAGTTTGAACGACCCGGCTGCTTATCCCACACTCCCATACAAGGAGCAGCCACAGAACAACATGAATCAGCCCTTTTATAGGACTGATGCTACCATGTTCTTCAACCCCTCTGCTCAGGCTGCTGCTACTACCGCCGCCGCGGTCGCGACTGATGTCCCAGGCGCGTCAGCTGCACGGCTAAACAGCCTCATCAACTTTGGTTCACAACCCCCCCAAGGCATGACAGGCCAGATGTGGAACAGTGGTCCATGGCAGAACTTCACAGCAGCTGCCATGTGTAGTACCCAGGACAGACTTGGTCCGACATCTCTCCCCAATCTTGGGGCTCACCCACGACCCTCAAACGCGCCAAACCTTCCAGAGCCAGCGCCTGGGTTGTCAAATACCGACATGTGGCCGATGACGTTGTTTGAGAGCGATGCATCCAATCCCACTTGAAGAAAGCCGTGTGACAGATCGCAATCGCCAGAGCCGCTAGGGCAATTCAATCCAAATCACAAATCACCGTCTCAGGCTGAATCGACGTCAATCAGCCGCCCGAGGAGGCGTCTCCCCGGCTCGACCCGATCGGTAGCCTCTTGGTTATTGACGATTGGGCCATCTCTTAGCCCAAATATTCTTTAATCAACATGGCTTAGGCCCTTCTCCCAATCTAAGCATCAGTGCCCGGCTGGTCTCACTCTTTGCTCCCTTGAGGGTGTCGGGTCTATGACTATTCCGTCCTATGGTCCACCAGCCCGTGTCAGCCTTCTGGGCTAGGAACCCATCTACCTCCAGCCTACCCTTGGTCAGCCCTGATGCCAAAGGCACGGGGGGCACGGCACGCAAGCCTCTGGAGTAGTGGGCTCCCTTCCTCTGCCTAATACGAATACATCTACTGTCGATCGCCAACGCGCAACATAATAGTTGCTACCGTGAGGTGGCATAGTGGCATATGTTGGAGGAACTATCCAAAGCCCTCACGCCAAGGCTTCCACCCGAAATACCCCGGCTAAGGTCTGCGTCATATGAGGCGACAAAGCCCAACATCCTCCTCCACTAAAAGCACCCACTGCCTTCTAATACTGCTCTCTTCCACATCCGATAACTGATAGTATGGAAAAAGGTGCGCCAGGTAGCAAAGAAGAAGCTCCAGAAGTAAAGACCGCTTTTCCGCCTACATGTGGAAAATATGATGATATTGAGCTCAATACGTTGTATAGGGCGATGACGGAAATCATTGCAAGACTAATAGGGTTGTTGACTGAGACGTTGTCCGTATAGCCCATGTTGAAGGGCAAACGGAAGACGACGTCTTTAGGAGTGAGTGATGATGATTTCCGGGAGCATGAGAAACGGGCAGCTGAGAGAAGCAAGAACTTTCATCTCGACACTGATGAGAACCCCCCCGGGAGTCAATGCGCTAGAAATGGGCTGAAGGTTAATGGAAAGCATCGACAGGAGTGAAACCAATCGTAGGGCTGAGCTGTCCAAGGGGAAACATGAAGGGTGACGTTATGAACAGCTCCGGATACGAGCTGGATGTTGAAGGAAGTAGTGCAGTGCATGATCATGACTGGCGTCATAGTTATCAGTAGAGGACAGCTCGTCATTAGATTTTACGTCAACGAAGGAACCATGTCAGTCAGTGCGAACAGGTAACCTCGAATGCTGCAAAACTCCAAGTGCGGCTGAATGCGCCACCATGCCAGTTGAAACTCACCACTTAGCTTATGAGTGCCGAAACTCGGCAAGCCGCAGAAAGCGCGCGTTGCCTGCCGATGCTGATGATTTTCACGCCGTGTAAATGTGGCAATATTTACATCGCTCGCAGCTCTGACATCATAATACTGCCCCTTTTGCGCCGAAGTTACTACATAGCTGGGCGTTAAGAGTTGTCAAATCCGTTTGGTGGTACTATGTCTCTGTCACCTTCAGAATGACAATGGTCGAAGCTATCCGCTGTGCTTGGCAAGCCACAGCGTGTCTGTCAGCAACCATAAGTCGAGGTCATCGTATGGGTTGTCTACCTGGGAATTCAGTTGGTGGATAGTCCACCAGTAACATACACAGCCGTCGATGAAGGTGTCAGACGGAGGAGGAGGGTCCAGCCGATATGATCTAGGAAGTCGGGGTAAAAGGCAGGAAAATGCCACCCCCGCAACAACACAGACATGAACACAATTGATCAATTGAATGACATATCCTCATGAATTTCCTGTGATAAATTCCTTATTGACCCCTTCAACTCGGGCCGCTAGTTTTATCCGCATGAGTCCGCAGAAGGAGGGTCCTCCTTTGGGCCTCTTCACTGTGCGAAACAACATTGATAGTAGACGTGCTTATTAGCATTAACCCTCCAATAAATGCCCAATGCCGTAACGCCCCTGCTGTCAATACCATGTCCACATACCCATCCGTCCATGGTCACCCTCTTCGTCTCTGTAACGTCTTACCGGCCGTTTGAACTGTAGAGAACTGCCACAATCTCGAAACAATAATGATAATTTTGCGACCCGTTAAGTGGCTTGTCAGCTACAAAGGTTCCTCGCAGAGGTGATGAGATGAACGAAACCCCAGAAAATAATCCCTCGCAGAAGATGTACAGATGTTCACGCATGTCTGTCAGCGAGAGCAGTCTCACAACATGTAACGCAGTCGTCTATAATGAATCGTCAGGCGGACTTTGTGGCTCGGCTCATAGGAGCAGCCAGCACGTCGGTGCTTACACCGCCAGATACAGTTCCTGGTATCCTCTACAGGCACGGCTCGCCCCTTGAATTGATTGCAGCTCTGCCGTCGCCTCGATGGGCTAATTTTGGTCCTTACCTGTAGCACGCCACACAAATCAAGATTTGGTGAGTCATTATAACGGGAATGGTGAAGTCATAATGATTTTTCCTTTCTCTATAGGTATCATAACGAGAATAGACAATGTAATAGCAGGACGGGTACGAATAAATAGAGGCTGCGATGGCGCTAAGATTTCTACGCTTGGAATGTAAGTGCTCTTGATTTTCAATTTTTGAACCACCACGAGAAAGTAGTTAGTCAAGTAGCCACCAGTAGCCCTGGACTTCATAAATTGAACGCACTGGGTTCCAGTTGGCAAGCAGGCCCCTTCTAGAGTAAACACCATTTTCCCTTCCGCGCAACACACTATGAAGGTCTCACTCAACGCGGTGGCCTTGTGCTTCGTGTCTTTACCTAGGGTCATCGCCTGGGGCAGTAAGTCAAGTCCCTTGCGACGAATATCGCGATGACGGTAAAGCCGTGGCAATGTTCTGACTGTGAGATGCAGGTCTGGGCCACATGACGACGGCTTACCTCGCGGGGCACTTCGTCTCTAACTCGACCGAGGCATACTTCAAGGAGCTCCTAGGCAACAACAACGACGACTACCTTGCCAAGGTCGTTCTATGGGCCGATTCCATAAAGCACACCAAATGGGGAAAATTCACCGAGACGTTCCATTTCATCGATGCCCATGATAATCCGCCCCTATCGTGTAACGTCAATTTTGCCCGCGACTGCAAGAAAACGGGCTGCGTTATCAACGCCTTGACCAACTACACGGAGCAGTCTCTCGACAACTTACTGCCAGCATGGCGTCGTGCAGAGGCCGCAAAGTTCATCATCCACTTCGTCGGCGACCTGCACCAACCGCTGCACAACGAGGACGTGGCCAGGGGCGGCAATGACATTTGGGTCAAGTGGGATACCAGGGAGTCCGACTTACATCGAGTGTGGGATAGTTCTATCGCTGAGAAGTGGATTGGGGGCTTGCGGGGGAAATCGGATCCTCTGGCACAGAAGTGGGCGAACCAACTAGCTATTGAGATTACCGATGGCAAGTTTAGGGTCGATAAGGAGGCATGGCTCCAGGATTTCGACTTAAACAAGCCCCATAGAACCGCCATGGCCTGGTCAAGAGAAGCCAACGCACTCGTGTGCACTCATGGTGAGGTTCCCCAGAGGCGTACTCCTTTTCAATCCACTCTACTGACCTGTTACTGTTACAGTCTTACCCCAGGGCTCTCAGGTAATCGTCGGCAAAGAGCTTAGCGGCGACTACTTCAGCAAGGCCGGCCCCGTCGTCGAGAAGCAAGTCGCCCGTGCCGGTTTCCGGGTGGCAGCGTGGCTAGATAGCATCGCGAACGAGTTTCAGACAAGGAATAATAGCGATCAGATGACCGAAGAGCTGTAGAAGACTGATGTGGTCCCGAGGAGTCGCACTGTAGCCCATCAATTTAGCCTTTACAGAAACTTGGGTAGTTATGGACCACCCCAACCACTTTCTTTCTTAGTGCAGAGACCTCTGGTCGTAAATCGTCTCAAGTTTGGCACTCTTGTCACCGGTACTTCCGTTGACTGATTGTCAAATGTAGCAGGATTTGGGAGAGTCAAGCCGCATAATGGGCAATTTGTACAGCTCTCGTTTGCCTTAGAAACACAATGTATATTATAAGAACTTGGTTAGGCTACACGTACCGCGAGCGGCCGGCACATGTAGTGCGTCGCAACCAACTAATGACCTGTACACTGGCTTCGGGACTTTCCGATATGAGATGCAACAGAGCGAGCTACAGAGAACCCAGAGTAGGACAGCCCTGCAAGGCAAACATCCAATTATATTTACAATGACTTATGTTTATCTTAGCCCTAACGCTAACCATCGAACCCAATCCCATGTCGACAGGCTAGAAAGATCTGCCGCGAGCTGACACCCGGCTGGAGAATGTCGACTTGGCAGCTCTACATGGCCGATGCTCCCCGCTTTGAACTCCCAAATCCAGAACAAGACAGGCCTGCTGCCCACTCCGACTCAGCCATGCTAACGAAGGCTGCCATCAAATTGCATTTTCCCTTCCTTTCCGTGCATACTAAGGCGCCGCCATGGCTTGATGTTTGCTCGCCGGCAGACCATCAGGCATCAATGTGTTTTGTACTCCACACTGGCGAAATGTACCGTTCATAGGAAGGTGACACGTCTTTGGATGACGCGCACTCCGCCCGCGTAATAGGCTGTCTTTGCTGTTGCTATGCGAACGGGTTATTCTTCGAAGTATCTAGACAGAGCTGATGAATCGACCCTAGAGAGGGGGATCTGGCTTGCCCACTGTACCCCACTCCTCATCACTTTACGTATCGCTGCTTCTGCATGCTACTACTTCCTGGGTTAGTCCTTACGGCCATAACCGATCATCTTTTGTCCCGATCTGTCTTTATTTCTAATAATGGCAGTCTCTCGGCAAATTCAAAGTTCTATATAGCAAATTCCTTGGCTCCGTGATCAAAATCCGGTCATTGGCGACTGATACATAGGCACCCGAATGCCCAAATGATGTCAGCGCCTATCAATACATATTCCTTAACGCCACATGTTGAATGGATGTTTATGGTTATTATGAGATTTTGATTATATTAGAATTTAAGATGACCTCGGCATGGAGTTAAAGTAGTCTCGAATGCCTCTGACGCATGAATTTGCCTTAGGATTGTTCCTGTCGTCGTCTCCGCTCCTATAAACTCTAGCTAAAGGTGGCCAGAGAGTGTTCCTTTTCTAGAGCCTGTGTTCCTACGGTCATTGGTCATAAATGTGTCAATATCTCGGAATTATTCGTTACCCTAGCTAGCATGTGATCAAAAGATGACGATAGAAAAGACCTATGACATCAGAGTGATAATAGAGTAAGGTTCTGTCACGCAGCCTCATGTATGGAGGGCTGCACGGCTGACGTATGCTAACAGCAGTGCTGACAGAGCTGATGCAGGACCGACAGAATCTATGGAATTTGCTGACTATTGTTGTTACGTGGATGAGGTTACGTGATATACAAGCCACACTCATGTGTATCAACTCTAATAGCTGCACTAAGAATACAATATCCTTACGTATTGATATATTTTGAATTCTCTTTCTTTGGTCTGTGGGAAATTTCATTTATGTGTTTGTCTAGATAAACCTTATCTAACAGTTGGCTTTGGACTTTTATTAATATGACTAATGCAGTATTATAATATGAAGAATATAATGTGGGAATGCGGTGCCCTATCGCTATATGAGTTTAATGTTGAGAAAATATGCCGCTTTGATCATATTTAGCCTTGAAAAAGGCCATAAAATGTCCGGTTATGTGAGTATTGTTATCGGCCATGCCCTCTCCGAATCCAGTTCCAATTCCCACAACATCATAGGAATCTCGCATTAGCTCAACAGGGAGTGAGATTCAGGGGAAATGGCGGGGCAATCGGCTGTCGTGCTTACCATCATCAACAACTTGGAGCATCCTTCTGCGTGGTTTCTTTCATTATACAAGCCGCCTGACTGGCGGAAATTGACACGTTCGTGAGATGTGCCATTCTGAGAATAGTGAATACCCGTAACCACCATCAAGCTCGGAGCCTTGGGCTGCCTTGGCACCGTCTGTGGCTGCGGTTGGTCTGTACACGAGGGTGAGTACAGTGGTTTGCCGAGGTAAAAGTCTCGTAATACAAGTAGAGGATTAGCTAGATACGAATGTTGGCAATCATGCGGCAGAGGTTTGAATTGCCAGTCTACCTGTGGAAAAGGGGCAGTCAGTGCCCGAAGTGGCTCCCACCAAGTTTGTGTTTTTACGTAGGTCTAACTCCAGAACGAACACTGGGTTCAGCGAGTATCACATGTTGAAAAAGGAGATATTAGTTTGGTGGATGAGGTGCGAGGTTTACTTTGGCGTCCGGGATGTCAGCCGCCACAATGAATTCTAGCCATTTAGGAGCAAATCCAAATGTCAGTAAGTAGTACACTACATAGCTGAAAACTCATGTTTCGACATGTGAATGAAGACAAGCTTTGACGAGAGGCTTGCATTTAATTGATGGTGAAAGTCAGCCTGAGTAGTAATCCTTGTTAAGCAGCTGTCGAGGTGACATGGGAGCAAGGTGATGTCGAAACTGCTAGAAGCTCCGCTGGTTTCACATATTTGGGCCCCGTATAACTCATGTGCAGCACAAGTTTAGACAGGTCAGTGGCATGGGAGGTCGAAAATCAGGTAAAGAATAGAAGCAGGTTTTCGGTGAGACCTCATTTCCAGCAAAAACTACCATTTCCGGCCATGCTGACCACTTCAGCTGCAAAATCTTATTTATAAGCTTATCTTTGGGTGAGCTGAATAGAAGCAGATAGAAAGACAGGGAATGATACTCCTATGTTTGGCGGGGTGGCACGAAGATTCTCAGCACCACTAGGAGGAACTTTGCGAAGAGGTAATGGTGATCTTGTGTCATCATGTCCACCATCTCCAATATAAGGTGTAGCATGTGAAATTATATGCCCGTTGGGCCATATAGTAAGGAGTTCCACCCTATCCACCCGTCAACTTCGATCAAATTTCATGAATCAAACGCAAGTCAACCGTCATGATGTCCACCAACCGTCCCCGCTTCTTTTACTCACAAGAAGGGGCAAAGACGGAGCGTCCGCTTTCGTACACAGGATCCCCTTTGCTATTGTTCACCTCCGATGTTAGTCTTTTCTTCCGCAACATTCTTTACATCCCCTTAATATTTTGGCCGCTCTATCCATGGCCTTCTGGGTCCATGGACGAGCTCTGCCCAACGGCAGCGAACCTCATCGACATTGCATTTCATTGCGTCCTCTTTGTCGTCCAGTTAGGCTTTTTGATCTCTCTACCACTTTTACTCTATCTACCGGTCTCGCTCTATCTCTTATATATTGCAACGGTTCTTGGGCTGAATATCCTCGTATGCCGGCATTTCAACAAAGGCATTCCTGAAGACGGCCTCAAGTCAACAGAGGACGAATATTCTCGACAATGGACACCCCATGATGACGAGTACTGGATTTTCCTCAACGGCATTTGTGTGGGGTCAGTCAAACCTCCCTCTTGCATAATTTCAGGCTCACATGAACTAACCTCTGTCTCGCTGTCTCAGAAGGAACTGGCTTCAGAATAATATTGACCGGCTATCGCGTACATTCCATCGTCCTGTTGTTGGGGTGCATAACAAGACGTACGTTTGATCTCTGTTCTACTTTTCGTCTATCATCCCACTGAAACACCAAATTCTGCGCGAGCAGATGCTACATAATTCCCAGCAGTCTCTAACTTTGCCCAGGTACGGTGTTGTTTTCGATCTCGTTCAATGTCTTATCCAGCGTGCCCTCCTCTATGCCACATCGGACGTCCGGCAATGCTATGTGTTGGTGAAAAAGGCTCTCTACCGGCGAGGCGTAAAGAAGGTTGTCTTGATTCTACATTCCCAAGGCGGTATCGAAGGCGGCATGATACTGGACTGGCTTCTCGACGAAGTTCCGCAGGATCTCCTTCAATATCTCGAGGTCTATACTTTCGGCTGTCTTGCAAACCACTTCAGCAACCCTTGCCGCAGCACCTCGCCGTCCGCTACTACAGATGGGCTTTCTGCACGGGAAAAGGCAGCATCTGAGGACATCCACGGGCGCGCCATCTCACATATCGAACACTACGCTAATATCAGCGATTTTGCGAGCAGATGGGGAGTGCTAAACTTCACCCAGGTGAGGCCTAGAGACCCCCTCGAAAACCGGTTCATGGGCAGGGTTTTTGTGAATCCAAGGGCGGGCCATCAACTCAACCAGCATTACCTTGATTCCATCTTTCCTCTTGATCCGACGGCGCGTTTCACACGTGACCCTGAGGAAGGAGATTTCATGGACATGGATACCTCGATCAACACCAGAGATGGCTGGATTGAGAGAGAAAATCGAGTAAAAAGTCTATCTTTGAGCGGGCTGGTCGACGGACTCGAGGGAGAGTCGAACAGCGGACGCCAGAAAACCGTCCCGAAGGAAGAAATGTCGAGTGTCAGGTCAACTAATGATGCAGGCATTCGTACACGAGATAGTACTTATGTCAATTACAACTTGAGGACGCCGAAGATGTGGGAGCTAAGCAGGTTGTGGCAGTATCGAAACGGGGGTCGCCCAGTGTCCTGAGTTTACAGCTAGATAGCCTGGTAACTCCTCGGCCCAGGAGGAGACGGAAGAATACCAGAAGGGACTAGTTTACAACCGTTTAGGTTGGTGTCCAAGTACGCACCTCCTGACCATCGTGACCTACGTAACAGTTACTCAATCAGCTAAGCAGCGATTTGCGAACTAAGGAACTGAGCACGCGGCATCTGTCAAACCCCGTCCTCTAATTAGGAAATGACGACAATGGAAGATTGGAACCCTTTTGATACTGAAATATTTTGCATGAAAATCTATGTGTTTGAGGCGCTAGCGTCTTCACGCGTGAGGTCGTCACCTACGTTGTTGGTGATGTTTCATTTTTTGGCACAAGACTTAGCAGGTTCAACGGCATTAGCGACCTCACGAATTTCGCATTGACGTCGAAATGTGCGCAACATAAGCGTGTTGTTTATCCTCATTCGCGTGTCCAACGAGGATGAGTATAACTTGAGCCTCTTCGCAGTCTCAATGGCCTCCAAGACCGAGCTGCCCGATTAGCTAACTGCGTTACCGTGCCCCCCAAAAGAGTCTCATTAAGCCCTTCCATTTTTAATCAACAAGGGGCGATGGAATCCATTCAGTTCTCTTCATCTTCGCCAGCGGCATCGTTGCCAACGACACCATCACTACGTCCTCTCGGGACCGCTGCAGACTTTATCAAGGTTGACTGGACACTCTGGAACCGCCAAGAGTGGGCGAGATGGCTAGGTTTCAAGCGCTATACGGGCGGTCAAGACAGGAGGGCATGGTCGCAGCAATAGAGGTAAGACGACATGTGAGTGAGGCCTCGTAAATTCCAACTCATAGGGAGGATGCAGCTAATTCTCTCAACCAAAATACGGACCTTCGATCAGATCCCAAACAATATGCCACACGGGTTTCTCGGTTTCCGGCAGGCAGATGGGGTACCCCAGAAGAGCTGGCTGGCCCTACCATGTTTCTCTGTAGCGATGGGAGTCTGACAGGAGAGGTGCTTGTTGACGTCATGGACATTTAGGCCGGTGTGGTGCATAGTAACTGGCCCGATGCATTCTTTTGTGGAAAGCTTGAGACAATATCACATGCAAACTAAGAAGGGGGTGCCTGCTGCAGGCTGAAAGCCGCTGCATCCTTTTAAAAGCGCCAAATAGCACTTACGTCAAATGTGGTCATGGCACGTGCAAGCTGATGGGAGGTCTGGGATGAGGGTGTTCAGCTAATGTAGTGGAGAGATAAGCTTATTGGATAAATAAGAAGGTAATGGGTCGAGATAGGGTGAATCGCGTTGTAGTCGGAAAGGGGCTTCCATTCAAGCCTACCCCTAACCCTTGCGACCGCGAGTTGGCCCCGTATGGTTGCGGGATCAGCGAGGCATGAAGACGGACGGCTTTTCACATATAACTCCAGGCATTAGACAAAAATGTCTACAGTAGAAGTAACTTCAGAGGGAGGCTACCTTGCTTGCTCTCCTTGAGATCAATACGCTCCATGCTCTCAACATTCAGTCCTCACCTTGCTTCTGATCCTGCTCTCACAGTTTCTCACACTCCCACTAATTTCTCCGTTGCTAGCTCTTTTCTTGGACGTCTTTAGCTCGTGAGTATATGCTATCTTCATATCTGGGATCTTTTGATCATCTGCTTACTGCTGAGCTTTTCTCATTAACCTCTGTTGTTGTTCTTGAATTTCGTTAAACGTCTGGCTTAACAGAGCTTTATTTAAATTTTTATTTCCCATCAAAGCTCTTTTCCAGCCTTCTATGCCCCTGGAATTCTTTTCGTCACCATCCACCTTGCCGGCGTCTCTATTCTCAGGTCCGCAGATCATGAAGGCTTTGTGCACCCGGCCGAGAAGATATATCACGGTCTGAGTTGCCTTTGGCATCAAGTTGATTGCCCCCAATTGTTATGTCAGATGAGGGTCCCCTGACTTTATTCTCGGCATATAAACACCATGTCGATTTCGAAAGAGAACAATAGTTAGATATAACACCCCAGCAACAGGAAGGTAACTGCAGACTCTGGTACGTTAGTAGCATGTGATCGTAGTTCGATATTTACCCAATCATCACCACTTGGTACTCGCTGGCGCGTTCTCGGATATGTTGGCGAACATGCCATCCTCTTGTTGTCTTTCAATCTCGATATTCCTCCAGTTGGATCGAACATGTTTGTCGTGGGATGAGGGAAGTAAAAAGTGGGGAGACCGAGATCTATGTCGATGTCATGGGGGAATGGCTTGTATATGACCTTGCAGGTTATTAGCCGTGACGTTTCCGCTAATAGGAAGGGCTCAGTAAAATAGTAGTAGCCTTCCAGGGCATGAATTGTGACTTACCGCTTCTGGTTCTTGGATGTTGTTCGCCGCAGAGTCTAGCGTTCCATCCGACAAAGTAGGGTGAGCCCGCCACCCAGCTTTATTCTGATCCATGCCATCACTATCACGCGGATTTGATATAGAAGTTGTTCCAAGACAGGGCTTCCTATGCCTCATAGGTTATTTTCTAGATTGCAGTAAAGGGTTTGACATTGAATCAGTAGATATAAGCCCGCTTTGCGGAAGTGATGAATCTAGGCCAAGGCCGAGGGCGTCGATGAGGCTGTTTCCTCCTGCTGGTGGGGCCTTTCTCAACTCTCGGTAATGATCAAGGCGATACGATACCTCCGTGAGCTCTGTGGGTGTTGGAGAGGTTGCTTTTCTCATTGCAGGTCGACCAACGTTGCCTCGCTCACTGACAATACATGTGGCCCCAGCCTTGCGGCACCAAGAACATGGTTCATCCAGTCCACTCTTATCAAGCTCGCTTGACCGAGGACACTGCAACTTCAGGGACTAGCACCGATTACAAGCGAACTGGGGGGGTCTCTCGAGAGCCAACGCAGCGGGGCTCATCGTGAGGTGGTGTTGGCAGTGGGTGTGTTAGTGCCGGCCAATATATGCGGAGAACCTAATGCGAGGTACTGGATGAGATCATAAATCTCATGCTGCAGGAACAAGACTTTTATATATTCTGAACTTCACTACTCAAATAATTAAGACAGGAAAGCTTATTGTCGCTTGTTGTGACAGAAGAAAGACTGCGGACCTGGCACTCGTATTAGTGTCTCGGGCTTTGATAAACTCCCAAGGCCCCTGTCCCCGTCGACGCGGGTCGGCAGCACACATCGCTCGGCCGTACCGCTCTCAATCTCTCCTATCTGGCAAGAAGAAGCACGGCCCGAAGAGAATCCAAACTAGGCACGGGATTTGCAATGATTTTCGCGCTCGGTCAGAACAGAGTGTACAGTTAAACTGACCTGTCGTAGGGATGATGAGCTGACCTGTCCCACTTTTCTAATAGGTCAGTTGATCTCTATAGCACAGGTCAGCTGACCTTTTAGCAGGGGTTAGCTTAGCTTTTGTTTTTCCCTCTATAATAGCTCTGCTCTATTAAACTTATATTATTTAATAATATTATTATTTTATATTAATTTAGAATTAATTTAGATTTAATAGAGTGTATAAGTATTTAGGATTCTAGTTTTTAAAGATAGGAAGTATAAATTAATTTAGAATTTATATTACTTATATAACTAGAACTAGCTTTTAAATATCCTTAGATTAAATTATATTTTAATAAGCTTTATAGTCTCTCTAATAAGGGGGCAACTAAACTTGAGCAATTAGACTACTATCTACTAGTATTAAAAGTAAGTTAATTTAAAATTAATTTAAAATTAATTTCTATTAACTTTCTCTAGATATAATAGGACCTATTTTTAGAAATTATATAGATTTAAGCTTTTACTAATAGATATAATAATATATATAAATATAAAAGGGATTAAAAGTTATAAGTTAAGAAGGTAATTTATATAGCTATAAACCCTAAGTATTTAAAAAGTGTTAATAAGGGAGTTAAATATATTATTACACTTATAAGTTTAAATATAAAAGAGCGGAAGGCTCTAAACCTAGGTATAAGTAATTAAAAATCAATTTAGAATTAATTAATAATAAATATATTAGATTTAATATAGTACTTATTATAAATTCCCTACTAAAGCTATTTTATTAAAACTATTAAATATAGCCTATATATAATTAATTTATATATATATAGTTAGAAAGGGTTATAAATTTATTAGTAATTAATAGTATTATTTTTTTAGAATATAATAGATATTTAATAAAATATTTAAAATATAAAGGAAGGTATTAAATCTACTTTTAAAAACTTAAGTATTAAAGTAAGTTAATTTTAAATTGATTTCTAATTAATTTACTTACTCTTACTAGTAAAGTTTTTAGCTATATAAAAGTATTTACTTAATTAAATAGTTATTTTTTAAAGTAAGAGAGCTGCTCTTTTAAGCTAATAGAGAGTGATTATAATATAAGTGTAAGTTGATTTTAAGTCGATTTAAAACTAATTTATTTTAAGCTATTTCTAATATATTTTAACTTATTTTTAAATATAATAATATAGGCCAGTTAAGGGAGAACTATTTTTTTTACTTTTATAAATAGGATTATTAACTATATTATAATAAAATAATATAGGCTTTAGCTAGTATATACCTAATAATTAAGGAGGAGTGTTTTTAATTTTTATTAAATAGAGGAAAATAAAAGATATATAATAAGTAATTTTAAATCTATTTTAAATTGATTTTATATTTATTTTAATCTAAATACTAACTATCTTTTAAAAGAGGGAGAGATAGTTTAGTTTTTATATAATATAGTTTTTAATTTTTTTACTTTTATAAGAGATTACTTTCCTACTCTTTTAATTACTTCTTATAGCTAGTATATTTATTTACTACCCCCTTTAATAAAAATACTAAAAGTAATTAAAAATAAATTAATTAAGCTAATATAGCTTATTAAGATGCAATATAATATAGTATTATATAAGTTATTTTTAATTAATTTTAAATCAATTCTAGCTAATCTAATTATAGTTTTATTTTTTAATAGCTTTAAGCTATAAGACTTTTATAGTTATTTTAGCAAGTCTTCTCTTATAAAAGTATATATAAGCTTAAATAATTTAAATTAAATTTAAACTATTTTTTATAAGTAATATATTCTAACTTACCTATTTAAATCTTCCTAACTTATAGTTTAATTTATATAATAGTAATAAGCCTTTTTATAAAAAGTACTAGTAAGTAATTTAGAATCGATTTATAATTTATTATTAATTTTTCTAGTATATTTAATATATAATAGATAATAGTAAAAACTTTATAGCAATTTGCTTTTATAAAAAGCAAGTTAAGCTTTTTAAATAAAAGGATTTTATTACTTTTTAAGTTAATATAAATTATAAGTATATAGCTAGGGAGATAAAAGAGGTATTTTAGGGTTAGTTAAGTCTAGCTATTATAAAGGGTAATTCACTTAAAATTAATTTAAAATTAGGTATTAATTTCCTTTTAGTCCTTTCTTTTTATTATATTTATTTAAATTATAAGGATAAAAATACTTATTATATTATATATTTTAAAGTTTTTAAGATTCTTTCTATTTAGTATTAAATTAAGTTAAAGTTTAAATACTTATATAAAAAGGGCTTTATTAGTATTATAATTAATTAAACTATAAAAAACCTTATTAGTAAGTAAGTAATTTATAATCAATTTAATATTAACTTTAAATTAATTCTTTAAAATGGGAACTTTACTTTTAATAATATATTAACCCTAAGAAGCGGCTATAAGAATGGCAGACTAAGTATATAATTTGCTTTTATAAGATTTATTTTAAATAAGGGATTAAAAGGCTTTTTAAACCTTATTTTAATTGAGGTTTAGGCTTAAAATACAATTAAATAAGTAGTTTTCTTATAATAATAACTAAAAGTAATTATATTAGTATTTGCAAGTATTTTAAAAGTAAGTAATTTTTAATTAATTTTAACTTAATTTTAAATTCTTTATAAAAACCTAATAATTTTATTAGGAGGCATATTATAAAAAGGTACTATTAATTAGGTAGAGTTTAAATTCTATTTTAAGCAGCTTATTTAACGAAGATTAGAATTATTTAAATAGTTATACTAATACTATTAAAGTCTTATATAAGCTTTTATATTATTTAATAGGAAGATTAGTATTACTATTAGAGTATATTAAAAAGTAAGTAATTTTAACCCTAATATAAAATCTATTTTAAATTAATTTAAATTTTATTTTATTTTTCTAAATATACTATTTATAACTAGCGCCTCTTATAAAGTAAGTAGACCTTTCTTAATACTAGAGTTTAAATAACTAATTAGTTAAATAATATTTAAATATAACTTATTTATAAATAGAAATAGGCTTATATATAAATTAACTTTAAATTAATTCTAATATTAATCATCTAATAGTTATATAATATAAAGAATATTATTTAAATAGAGGAATTTTATTTCTAATAAATATAGCTAATAAGGAGATTCTATTATAAGTAACCTTATCTAGCAGCTGTAGCTATAGCTGCAGCTGCAGCTAGAATATAGTAGGGCATAAATAAACTAGGTATTTTATTTAGAATTAATCCTAAGTCGATTCTAGACTAATTCTTTTATAGGGTTTAAACTCTTTAATAATTAGTATAATAGCAAGTATAATAGCAAACTAGTTAAAGTTTGAAAGAGAAAGAGAGAGAAATAAAAAAAAGAGAAAGGTAGTTAGAATATAAAGTATAAGAAGTTAAAATAAAAAGAATAGAAGCTATTTTAAAGTTATAAGAGCTTAAAGTCTAAAAGGAGTGGGAAGAAATTAGGAAATTGTAAATAGAAATAAGAAGGCTAGAATAAGAAATAAATTAATTTAAATAGATTTTAAATTAATTTTAAATTAATTCCTATAATATTTTAATTATTTATTTTACTAAAATTTATTTAAAAAGATTAATAAATAGAATAAAATAGTAAATACAATTAAGTGTTTATTTAATATTAAGTATTATAGCCTATTTTAAAATATTTAATTCCTTTTAATAAAATCGATTTATAATTAATTTAGGATCTATTTATATTATTATTTTAATTCTAGTTCCCTTATTTTTACTCCCACTCTAATCTAACTATTTTTAAGCATTTTATTTTTAATTTCCTTTATACTCTCCCGGCCCTTTTTAATTAGAATCTATTATAAATCGATTTTAAATTATTTAGAGTTAATCTCTAACCTAATAATAACCTTTAGGCCTAATATTATATAAAGATTATTTACTTTTATATTAAAATAGTTCTTTATAAGGCTACTATTAAAAATATATTTTAAGCAGAGGTTTTTAAATTAACTTATAATTAATTTAAAATTAGTTTAGCCAGTTCGTTTTACTACTTCTAACTTTCTCTTCTTCTTTTTAATAATAGCTATAGGGAAAGGAATAATAGCCTTAAGTTTTATATTTATAATAAAATAACCCTAAACCTTATAGTCAGCTTATTATTTTATAAAATAGGGATTTAAAAGTATTAAAATTAATTCTAAATTAATATAAGCTGAATTTATAATATATATATTTTATTTTAATATAAAAGTTACACTTGCCCTTACTATTTAATCTAATAATATCCTTAAGCTTACTAATAGTAATTTATATAATATATATTAGTATTAGAATTAATTTTAAATTAATTTAAAATTACTTATAAACTCCTAGTCCTTATATTTATATATTAGGAGCTAAAATAGAACCTTCTTTTTAGGCTTAAGGGCGCAGGTTAACTTCTTTTTAGTGGGAGTCTTAATAACCTCTTCCTTAGCTGGGTTTTAGTCCTCCTTATTATTAGTATTAGGGTTATTCTTATAAGCATTATACTTTTATATGCGCTTTATTAGGCTAGAGTAGAAACCTAGGGTAGAATCGATTTAAAGCTAATTTAAAATTAATATTAAGTGACTTACCTTTTATATTATTTTCTACTTATAAAGAGTTAGTACTAGTAGCTTAAGCCTTAATTTAAAGACTACTTATATACTTAATAATATAAGATTATAAGTTTAACTTAAAAGAGAATTTAAAAGTCTAATAAAAAAAAATTAGCTTAAATTAATTCTAAATTACTTTATAATTAATATATTATAAAATATATTTCCTTACTTTTAAATTAGTATTAATAGAAGACCTTATTAGGCGCGACCTTAATATAACAATACTAAAAGCTATTAGCTAAATTAATTTTAAATTAATTTAGATTTTACTTACCTTATTAAAATTAAATAGTAATAGGACTAAATAGTAATTACTATTTTTCCCTTTTATATATTTTAAGTAATTAATAGTCCTTTTATATAAAGGTATAATAAAAATAGAATTAATTTAGGATTGCTTTTTATAATAAAAGAAAAAAATTAGTTTGCATTTAGGGGGGGGAAATCGATTTAAAATTACTTACTCGAAAAGCAGAAGGAAGAAATTATAATGCGTTTTAAAAAGTAGAATTAATTCTAAATTAATACTATTAGTAAAAGAATATAAAAAACAGGTAGAAAAGAAGAAAAGGTAAAAAATTAGGTGTGTATAATTATATTACAATTGATTTTTAATAGATTTATACGCATATAGTAAGTATTAGAAGGGAATTAATTCTAAGGTGTTAATATAATAGGAAGGGTAAAGGAAGGAAGGAAAGAATTTAGTAGGGAAAAATAAAGCTAAGCTGACCCCTGCTAAGAGGTTAGCTGACCTATACTATAGAGATCAACTAATCTATTAGAAAAGTGGAACAGGTCAGCTTATCATCCCTGCGACAGGTCAGTTTAACTGTACACTCGTCAGAACACGCATACTCGTCTGGGCAACCCAGTGGGGTAGTTTTAGACTTGACACGAAATTTTTCGCACACGTCAATCTCACAAGTACCGAGCATTCTCAATGTGTATATGGCGCTAGCTAATTGGGTCTCAGTTGGCCGGCAATTGTTCAGGAGATATCAATGCCCCCATACCCTCGATTGACTTCCAATCACGTCGAGACAATACGAGGAGTCCGCGGTCGAGGTGGGTACGGGGCCTACATGGGATCTACGGTCTAGTTAGATCCTTGGTGCTCCGCTTTGAGACAAAGATCCCCCAATTACTTCCAAGTCTACTTGTGTTTTCAGTAATGGCGGGACTCGGGACTAAAAGCTTATTTTTCCGTCGAACTACTATCCTTGTTTGAATGTTCTAGCGGACGAGTATGTGTATTTAATGAGTCCTTTCATCGCGCTGTTTAAGTCCAAACCGGATACTTAATAATTCTTTAGGATTAAACTAAATAATACTAAGTGATAGAAGGATATGCTAGAAATCGAACCAGCCAGCCTGGGCTCGAATATTCTGGTACTAGAATTCCTCCCCTTTTTAGAGCGTCGATGACATCCTGTGTGCGTATTGCCAAGCATTTAAGCAGCGAGACCGGCAAGAAGGCCGGCGACGAGGGTGAGAAGGGGAGCAACCAGACCGCTGCCAAGGCCAACAAGAAGAGGGCTGAGGGCACCAACAAGACCGGGAACGATAGCGGCGACGAGACCAATAACCAAGATGAGAACCTTGGCAAGGATCTGGAAGACGGAGTGCAGAACAGAGTCAAGCTGAGCTCGGACGCCGAGAATGGTAATAAGGCCCTTGACAATAGTAGTAACCTCAATGACGAGAGCAATGGCGAGGGTTTGAACAGTCTTGACATCCGCGTCGGTAACATCAAGGCCAGCAGCACCTGTAAGCTCCCGAACGAGGCTGGTAAGAGTATCGAGCAGACTGTTGAGCTCAGGGAGGGCTTGATTAGAACCTTCCTCCTTGGAGATGTCACCACTCTGAACCTTGTCAAGAATGTTGTCTGGAGGTTGTCAGCTGGTGATTCTCTCAATATTAGAGAATATCGTACCAAAGGAGCCACTGTGAGTCTTGACGGAAGAAACAGCACCCTGGAGGGTGGTGATCAGACCCTGAGGGGTGGAAATGCCGGCACGCTTGGCGACCTCAACATCGCGAGCTGCGTTGTGAGCGTCGAAGACCGGGGCAGCAAAGGCAGACATGGCCAGAGCAATAGCGGAGAAGAAAGCAGCCTTCATGGTGAAAGATGAGGTATATGATAATTATGGGGGTGAGGACTGGAAGAAGGTTGATGAAGATGGATGTTGAGGCTGCAGAGTTGTCTGTGATGATAATGACGAGACTGAACTTGTGTCCGGCGGAATCGAGGGCTACTTATACATCACCGAATGGCAAGGACCCGGTTCCAGGAGGGCGTGATGGATTACCCAAGGCAAAGGGCATAGGAGGCATTCAGAACCATGAATCCCACTCTCGGCCACTCGGCAAGTGGTTTGGGTTCCAGGGTTACATCATGGTTGCTGTTCAGGAATCAATATCCCCCACAATATTTCGTCCAGGGTAGAAGCCACCAAGTGCCGGGCTGATCTACGTGGCATGGGTCTGTTGGGTTCGTATCTAATTTTCTGGGTGAGTCGTCAAGGTCGGTGAGCTTAGTTTACATTACGAGCTCTGCACATTTAGCTCAGCCGTCTGTATTTAGTTCAAGCAGCCATTTCCTGGGGCATTCAACTGTTGAAGAGTCTTTTGCCTTCCTGACCCTTGATGTAATCTTTCATTTGTGTTTCGAGGCTCGAATATGATTGATAAAGTTGTAATTCTATCGCCTCGCATATCCTTGCATAACCCTATATGCCCCTTTTCCCATCGTGCTCAAGAAAAAGAGTCCAAGTAGGGCTGGACTACTAGCAACGATCGACACGTCTAGTTCATCCCGCAGCTTGAGTCGACATTGCCGATCTTATGAGGACAATATTATCAATACCAATGAATGGCCAACAACGAAGCAAGCATAGGTGTTTAGAAGATTCTATAAGGACCACGATCAAGTGTGGGGAGCTGAGCTGGCCAGCGCTTTGGCCCAGTCCCGGCCTTCAGCGGCCTTACTCCTCCTCGTCGGCTTGTCGATCCCTTCCTGGTTGATCCAATTTGCTTCCCCTGCCGCAAGCTAAAGTGTGATCATCGCCTCTAAAACTTATCGGTCTCTACGTTAGTGAGTTCGAAAACTTACGGTTCCACGCCGCTATTGCGGGAAATATCAGCGACTGCACGCTCCTCAAATGATGACCAGGTCGATCCTGCCTCAGTACCAGCTTGCGCAGAGCGAAGTTGAGCAACTTCCCGCCGAAATGTTCTGCTTGGCGACGGATGTTGCCGCTTCTGGAGAAAGTCGTACCAGTACTCTTTCAGTTACTTCCGTGGAGAAAGCGTGCCCATCCGGGAGCGACGGCTGCCCGGATTGCCATCTAGTATGTCTTCTCCATTGAGACCCAGGATGGCTCCCGAAGTATGCTCCACTGGCGAAGCTGAACGTCCCGCAGGCGCAAGAGGCAGTCATTGCTTTGGCACCGCATCAAACCCGGCTACCGCCGCCCAAAACTACCGGCTGGCCCTTCAGTTTCAATATAAATGCTGGAAGCAATGAGCTCCCCGCCTCAAGTGAGCCTCGATTGCTTTCCTCGTCCTCTTCATTGGTATGTATGACCTGTGCAGCCTGAACACCGTGCTCAGCGTGCAACATCCCCGTGACCCGCCAGCAGATAACTTGACAGAAGAAGAAAAACTGAGTATGCGAGGAAGTCCACGGGAGTCACCTTGAAATAAGGGCCTATCCAAGTTTGGGGATGATCATATGCTAGAGAAGCGTTGGGCTAGAGTACAAGAATATGCAATATAACACCTTCGAAATGACGGGATGCTTCGCGGAAGGGTTTTAGCCGTAGCTACCCATAATGCGTTGGCCAGCTGCAATAACAATCTGTCCAAAGGAAGCGACTATCACAGCAGATTCCAAACAGCCAAGTGCTATAGGCGTCTCACGGCAGAGAAAACTTGTCGTTTGGATGCTTGATACCCCAGTATGAGACAAACCAGAGCGATTCGGCTGACTCATACGTCAGATGTTCACCAATGTTTACCAACGGCCGGATCTTCGGCCGCGTCGCTGAGACTAATACAACAAGGCAAAGAACACGACTAGGCAACAAACGAAATAATTCGTGCTGCCGGGCAGAGGTGAAGTAACGTAACCGCATAGCTTAGAAGCACGACGCTGATGAAGACCATGTACGATTCGCCGAGGTGCCTCTGCCCAGAACATGCGACGGAGATTTTTCCCTGCAACATGGGGCACTTGACGGTGAATTCCTCTTGCGTGGCCATGGAGAAACGCGCGTGATAGCGCGGTGGTTTGGACACGAACGCGTCGACGGGCAGCCCGCGGCGTGAGAGGCAGCAGTGCCGGACCTGTCCCTCACAAAAGTCCCAAGGAGCCCGCAGTACGGTCAGGAACCCTCCTTCGTACCCTGGTCTACTTGTCTACTTTGTTCAACTAAGAAACACGTTACTGGTGCCCTAATCTAGTGGGACTTGTCGTTGTATGAAAGCGCCCGCGGTACGAGAACCAGGAGGCGCCATCCTCGACATGGACCGCCCACCTGAATACGCCACACCGTTTTGACGCCGCCAGGTGTGTTCCTTTCGTTTCGGCCCGAAGAGACGAGACCATGGAATTTTTCGCAACCTGAATCTCGACGCAACCTTTGGCACTAATCAGCTTGCGCTCATACTGCTCTCGGAGCTCACTGAGCCGTGGCGTTGACCAACCTAGAGGCCTGAGGCCGGATGCATGCCCATGGGGAGTGAGGTGCAATCCTTGGCCGCTTGTCTATCAAGACGTTCTTGCCTTCCAAAAGCCTTCCGTCAAACTATCATCTGCGTCAGTTCTGAAATATTACTACCGCAACTCATTTTATTCTTCTCCTTTTCGTTCTTTTCTTTTTGCAAGTTCTATTAAATGAGTGCCAAGATGCCAATTATTACAACCTCTATGTTAAGGGCGGAGGGAGACCGCGAGGGAGGGAAGTACGATGCCGAGCAAACTGGTCGTGGTATTAGCTCTCTAGAACAGCCTTACGTAAGATAGATCATGTCACACTTTTAGCCACTACAGCAAAAGGAAATGATCACTCCCCTATTGCGAGTGTCTATCAGAGTCTTTATTCCGTGCGGCAGATCACAGCTCGACCCGCACCCAGCTCGCGGTTCTCAAACCTGTCACGACCTAGTTCGGGAATAGGCGAGGTCGGCAGAACAAGTAGACCCGCAGTTCCCAACCTTTAAGGGGCATCTAGTTCGTCTGCATGCCGAAGAAGGACTCGGGCAGACCCAGTATATAGAGGAAGCAAGTGCTTATCGGGAGTGTTAAAGGCGAGGGGCCATTAATAGCACTAGTCTACTTAACAGAACTTGTCCTTACCAAAGGGAGTCTATATAATCCGGAAAATAAGTTCACACTTTGGCTAATTATTACCACATTTAGCAATTGCCAATTTAGCCGTTATTATAGAAAAGAAACCGAGGTAAGGTAGGAGGAGTGCAGATATAATTCAAATTTAGAGCCCATATTAATAAACTCAAAAACTATAAGGATAAAACGTGTAACAAATGGCTAATTAACTGTATTGGAATTACAGTCCTAGGGTAAGGGTGTATTCCTAACTATAAAGTGAATCCCGTGAAATCCTCCTCCAGACTGGGCGGATAAGTCAGCATCATCCTTACGACACCTCACTAGGAAGACCATCCATGAGATCAAGATGTGCCCGTTAGTCTGCCTATAGGGAGAAGTATGCCCAGAAAAGCGGCATTTTTAGCCCCGTATTATTATAGGCGACGTCTGATGAGATTGAAGCGCAGGCTTACAACTTTATCAATAGGCAATAATAATAAGTTAATAATTGTCTTAATAAGGAGCGTTCTATCCATAGACTATAGATATTTTACAACTAGACAATCCCTTTATATATGTTACGTGATAGCATTACTGATAGCCAACTAATAGTTCGGAGCTCCGATGTCTTTACACCTCAGTTAAAGCTCAAATGACGGCTGCGGACGGAGAGCTGACAGAGGGTCCTCGGAGCTCCGCCCCTTGCTCTTCTTATCCATCATACGGTAATTAAGTTCGGTCTGGAAAACTCTACCCGCTGCTCTTATGGGGTCCCATTCAAGGGGTGCCAGTCCTCCATGAAGTCGCCACTCGAGAGCAAAGTGTAGACCCAAGCAAGCCCGGTGATTGCCACATATCCAACTCCCCGGTAGGTCGAGAAGGAGTGGCTTTCCTTGGGCCGCTCCCAATTTCCATCTATAAACTTGATGTTTTTACCCCCAAAGGCGCCATAGTCATCCTCTGGATCTTCAGGAAACTCAAGATCTGCGAGCATGGCGATGGAGGCTTCATCTAGAACGAAGCAGTGCGTGTTACGAGCGGGGGGAGGCAGCCTAGGATAGTCGTCGTCGGTGAGCTGAAGACCTCGGATCTGGGCGCGAAACTCCTCCCTGACTCGGTCATCGGATGCGCCTTGGAGTGCCTCTTCGTCTTTGATCACATCCAGCTTGAAGCGCTTGATTGCCTCTTCTCTGTATGGCCTGGCTGTCCCTCTGATGCAGCCTCGCTCGGTAACCTTAACCCAATTATGTAATGCTTGCGGCAACTTCTCTAGGGCGGTATCGGAATAGGAAGTGACCGAGACATAGAACCCCCAAGTGACATCCCGCACCGAGTAGCCGTCCTCGCGCTGGCTTACTGTCTCCCAATGCGTGACTTCTTTTAGCAAGTGGAAGATCGAGTCCATGAAAGGGTTGCGACTTTCAGCGGACTCAGGCTCTGCTTGCAAGACCTCCAACGGTTTTACAGAAGTCAAGATGTCGGGTGATGCGCCGGCTCCGTAAGTCTCCAAGGGGAATACCCGTGTGCGAGGCACCGGTCGAGAGGTCAGTGTTGGATCCGGCGGAGTAACGGGTCGTGGACCGCGGGGGTCCTTGCCGCGGAAACGGGAACTTGGGCCAGTCATGTCGATCAGCGTTCAGAGTGAGACTTGGAGAAAGGAGGTGAAAAGTAGAGAGAGCAGAAGTAATGATAGAGGACTGAAATTGCGAGAGTGCGAAAAGAGGAGCTGGAGAGTTGAACCAACAGGCAAGTTGCCTTGGATTTTAGGTGTGAAACCGGGTGCCGGTCAAACAAGGAACCGACACAGCCACCCAGACATGGGCAATGCAGTTGCGCATTAAGTGAAAGGATTTATTAGTTTCCTTTTCCATTGCCGCGTGATGGTGCCATCTACTCGTGTTTTGTCATGTTAACGGGCACGATTGTAGGGGAGCACTAAATAAATACGAATCGTCTACGTTATGTCTTGGTGGGATCAACGAAGATAATCTGGAGGTGAATTATCGCGTGACATCTATCGTATAGTTTATAATGACTTTCGAGTGTAATGGTTCCAATGGTTTACTAGGAAAGCAAAACAAAACAAGAAAAAGATGAGATTCGTGTATACTATCTAAGTTCGTTAACAGGGTGAAAGTCTTTGGGCTGTAGCCGTCCAAGCCCAGCATCCTGACACTCATCCTCAACACACGACTTAACCGACACCTACGAACGGCTCAAATCAGTCGAGGCCACTCAGGTAAATCGCAATCAAAGTTTTCTGGAGTTCCAACACGTCGAGTGACCGCAACGCCTCCTCAGCCAACTCCTCGAGAGCCGGTACATCCACCTGAGTTGTCCAAAACGCTCTCATCTCTTGTATGCACGTCGGGACAAAAGTACGCCTCCGACCGTGATCCTTTAGGTGGCGACTGTGAACTCTCCGGCTTGGCTCCAATGCTACTTCTTCCCGCTTTGAAGAGTTGTGAGTGCTTCGCTGGTTGGATGACTCTTCAGTGCACTCGACAAGCTTTGCCGTGCATACGGATGTCATCCCGGCCCTTCTTCGAGCTGGACACATCTAGCCGAACAAACAGAGAATCGTCGAGGGAGACCTCTGCTCGAGCGGGCACAACGAGCCTTGGACCTGTTACGCGAGAGGGCCCCTAGCGGCGAGAGACTTGTCTGGAGGGTTTCAAATTCGTAAATGCTGGAAAATAGGGACACGTACATTTCCACATGTTTATCTATATACATGACAACCCGGTATGCAAAACAAGCCCTGTCCACCTTCTTTCTGATACAAAGCATCCTGTACATCACACTATTGGCCGTATAACAAACAATCAGACGAAGGGGTCCTTGACTGCCGCCACTCCCATAATCACAATTGGGCGCGATTGCATGAGTTATTTCACTCACACGCTGGACCAAGTCGTCGTCTCCTTCACCTCCAGCACGCCCTCCAGTACAATCCGGTGGCTACTCGGCCCGACCAAGACCTTGTACTGCCCCTTTTCGCACACCCAGGCATGCAGTTCCTGGTCCCAAAATGAAGTCGTGAACCGGTCGAATGCTATCTCCACGCGTCGCGTTTCGCCCGGCTGCAAATGCACCTTTGCAAACCCCTTGAGCTCCTTCACTGGGCGTGCAATGGACGACGTCGTTTCGTCTGCGCTGATGTACAGCTGCACCGTTTCTGCTCCCGCCACGTCGCCAGAGTTGGACACGCTCAGTGTAGCCGATATAGTGCCAACAACGAGGTCAGAGAATTCAAAAGTTGTGTACGACAGGCCGTAACTGCAGGAGAAACCAAGTCAGTGCTGGGCTCGACAAAAACATTGGAAAACACGTACCCAAATGGATAAAGCACATCTCTAAGGACCTTTTCGTAGTATCTGTACCCCACGTAGATGCCCTCGCCATACATGACTTGCCCCCTCTCGCTTCCGAAATTGGTATATGTCGGCGTGTCCTCGACTCGGCGCGGGAATGATAGAGGGAGCTTCCCGCTGGGGTTGACGGCGCCGAACAGCACATCTGCAATGCCGTTGCCCAGCTCGTTGCCGCCGAACCAGGCGTGCAAATGCGTCTTAACACGGTCCGCCCAAGGGAGCATGGTAAAGGGCGTGCCGCTCTGCGTGATGAGCACAGTATCAGGCGCCGCGGCGAGCACGGCTGTGATCAGAGAGGACACGCCCGGGGGAGGTCCATGTGCGGCCGATCGAAACCTTCCGACTCGTAGTCTCGCGTTAATCCGCCGCAGAGAATGGTGACATCTGCGCGCTTTGCAGCCTCGACGGCTCGCGCGATGGCCAGTTCCGGGGCGACGGCCTGTATCATGCCCAGGCGACCCGCGCCGCCACCAAAGTTGACAACGCCGGGCTTCACGAGCTTGGACGAGAGGCCGCTGGCGAATTGCACCTTGATCCTGTATTTCTGGCCCTGGACAAGATGCACAGTGGCTTTCTCCTCCAGAGTCCCCTTGCCAAAGAAAAATGTGCCGCCTCGCTGGACGGTGCTGTTGTCGATGATGAGCTTGTCGTCAATAAGGAGGTTAGCAGAACCGTAGACGGCGATACCAAATTGGAAAGGACCGGTGGCAGGGGCCGTCAAGTCCGCCTCGACGTCTGCATAAAAGAGACGCTCGAGCTGCGGGTTAGAGAAACCCATTAGCTGCCACGACGACTCCTGCATGACAATCTCCTCGATCACAGACCGGTCCTTGGTCGAGGGCGCGTCTCGATAGAAGCGCATCCGAAGACCAGGGCGGCCCTCTGGAGTGCACACATCTGAAGCTTGAAGCTCCGGAATGAAGGCGTAAGAGTTGGCGCCCATTTCGTACAGCACCTCGACACCGTGGGGGAGCTGGTCAACGATACCCTGGTACGGTGTGACGGTGTAGTATGGTTGGAGGGCCGCAGAACCTCCGCCGCAAAAGGCCGCCGTCTTCATGTTGGGCCCGATCAAGGCGATGGTTCTAAACGGCTTCTGGTTCAGAGGCAAGAGGCCTGCCTCGTTCTTGAGAAGAACAACGCTATCAGCGGCAAGTTTGCGATTCAATTTACGGTCATCGGGGAGGTCTCGCGTGCTCTCCTCGGCCGCCACGACAACTTTTCTGGCTCGCTGGACGAACTCGAGCACGTTCCTCGCGCGCTCGTCGAGGGTTGCGCGGGAGACTTTGCGGCTGGAAATGGCAAGCTCTACCAAAGGCCCGCGTTGTCTCGGAGGTCCAGGCATCTCCAGATCAAGGCCGGCGTTGAGGGCCTCAGCGGTGGAATACGTGCCAAACCTGCAAGGTCATGTCAACACTCTGCGATCCAAACGGCTGCAATCACGGGCTCCCACCAGTCGCTCATGATGAGTCCTTTCCAACCCCACTCTCTTCGCAGGATACCTTCCAGCATATCCTTGCTCTCTGAAACATGCTGCCCGTTGACCTTGTTATAGCACGTCATGACTGCCCCTGGAGATGCATCTGCGATGGCGATCTGGAAGGGCAGTAGGTGGATCTCCCGCAGGGCTCTCTCGCTCACTGTCACGTTGACGCTAATGCGCTCGTGCTCCTGGTCGTTTGCTGCGAAATGCTTAATGGTGGATATGACGCCGGTCGACTGGGCGCCCTTGATGTAAGCTGCGGCGAGCTTGCCGGTGACATATGGGTCTTCCGACAAGGACTCGAAGCCTCTGCCGCCGAGGGGCGAGCGTTGGATGCACACTGTAGGCCCCAGCCAGCATTGGGCGCCCTTGGCTTTGCACTCTTGGCCGATGAGAACACCCGCTTTGTATAGGAGAGTCTGGTCCCATGTGGCGGCCAGGCCGGTGCCGCAGGGGAGGCAGGCTGCGCGGACGCCGTCGAAGAATTTCGTGCCGCGAACGCCATTGGGACCGTCGCTGAGTCTGATGGAGGGCACGTTGAACCTCGGTAAGGGAGCCGTATGCCAGAAGTCTTGGCCTGCCGTGCTTTCTGTTAGTTGATGGTCGGAAGGTGGGAGTATAGAATCGCGTCTCACCAGCAAGAAGAGACACCTTTTCTACTATGGACGCATTCCGAAGAACATGCTCAATGTCAAAACCATCTTTGTCGGGCAGCAGCTCTCCCATGATTTCAAGCGTCTCCTGTTACGAGATGGAATAGAATGATACCTCTGGACATGTAGGGTAGATGCACTGGCGATGTGCTTGGTTCCATACTTATAACCAGAACTTGGCCGAGAGTCACGAATCGCATGTGCCCGCGGGGATTTGCGCTCGTCTCTCTCGTCGGGGAACGCTCCCGATGTGTTGACTGGTCTACTATCTCGGTGTCAAGCCCGCTGGCTGCTTCGAACATCTCTCGGCCCCAATAACTCTAACCCTCGCAGTTATTGGCTAGAATACCCGATGCCTTGTCTCTGCCTGCGTTCTTGTCTCCATCCCTCGGACTCAACGATATCTCCGTCTCAATTCTCCACTCGCTGTGGGTGCAGCGGGGCGTCTCGAGGAATAACATCGGGAGAGACTCTTCGCGGAGCCTCCCCGACGATGCCCATGACCAGGGGAAGCTGCCGAGCAGCGAATCATCATGGCTCTATTGGATTGATCCCCTCCCCGAAACGGTCGGCATCCTGGTCGGCCGTTCTCACTTCACTTGCGTCCCTCGTCAAGAGGGAGGCCCAGTAATCAGTTCGTGCCAATCTCTTCAACTACGCCCATGTAGTCACCATCGTCCTCTTCTTTCTATTCCTCCCACTGGGCTATATATCCAAGGCTCCCTCGTTCATCTCACCGGGACGCATCGGCTACCAGACGTACTGCCAGTGACAGCCTCCATCCTACCACCGCCATGAACAAAAAGGTCTCCAGCGTCTCAATTCCTCCCGAACAGCCGCCAGTCCCGCGTTCACGGCAGAGCATGTCTTCGTCGCCAACGCTGGGAGGAGCACCTCGCGCCGACGACATCGAGAAGAACACAGGGACAGATGTGTCGCTGGCGGACCAGCTCCCTCACCGAGATGACTCGGATGTCATCGATTGGGACGGCTCAAACGACCCTGAGCTCCCTGTCAACTGGCCGCAGTGCAAGAAGTGGCAGAATGTCATGATGGTCTCAACCTTGACGTTCCTGACGTGAGCTCGCCCCCCCCAGCGCTTCGCTGACTTGACTAACTTTGAGCGCCATCCAAGGCCGTTTGCATCGTCCATGTTTGCCCCGGCCATCAGTCAAGTTATGCAAGAAATGGGCACCTCGAACCGAGATGTCGGCTCGTTTGGCGTATCGATCTACCTGCTGGGCTATGCATTCGGGCCTCTTGTGCTTGCGCCCTGCAGCGAGCTATACGGGCGCCTAATAATCTACCATATATGCTCAGTGCTATTTCTGATCCTCAATATTGCTTGCGCACTCGCTATCAACATGCCTATGCTTATCATCTTTCGGTTCTTAACTGGTCTCGTAGGAGCATGTCCCTTAACGATAGGGCCGGGCACCGTTTCGGATTGCTTTCGACAGGAGGAACGAGGTCGTGCTATGGCGGTCTGGACAATGCCTGTACTTCTAGGGCCTTGTCTAGGACCTGCCATCGGAGCGTATGTGTCGCGGGCACTCGGATGGAGGTGGAACTTCTGGATCCTCATCATCATGGTAGGCTCGCTGAGGACTGTGTCTGCGAGACGTAGAGTATAGGCTAACCTGATGACTTTCTAGGCCGGCGCAATCTTGATTTTCTGCCTTATTTTCCAACGAGAGACACACCCCCCGACGCTCCTGAAGCACAAGGCCGCTCGACTCAGAAAAACGACGGGAAACCCTAACATCCGACCCCTCGTTCATTCCACCATGCCCCGGGGACAGATGTTCTCATCGAGCATCGTCCGGCCCATAAAGATGCTTTCCCGCTCGCCCGTCGTCTTTGGCCTCTCCCTCCTAACTGCTGTCGCATACGGCACGCTATATCTTCTCTTCACCACCGTAACCGACGTCTTTCAAACGCGCTACGGTATTGTCGCGAATGTCGGTCTTGTATACCTTGGTTTCGGCTGCGGCCAGTTCATTGGACTATTCATCCTAGGGCTTATTTCTGATGCGATCCTTAAAAAGGCAGCCAAAGGGGGGGAGTTGAAGCCAGAATACCGTCTGCCCCCTATGATCCCTGGCGGCGCCATGATCCCCATCGGTCTGCTTATATATGGATGGACCGCCCAGTATAAGGTATTTTGGTTCGTGCCGATTATCGGAACGGTTTTGATCGGCTTTGGCATGATAACGGTTTTCACGCCGGTTGGAACGTACCTGATTGATGCGTTCCCGACATATGCTGCGAGCGCTACGGCTGCGAATACTGTCTTCCGCAGCATCGGCGGTGCGCTTCTCCCACTTGCTGGACCGCGCATGTACGGTCGACTTGACCAAGGATGGGGGAATACTGTTTTAGCCGCTATGTCCCTTGTTATGATGGGCATGATCGTCATGTCTTTGAAGTACGGAGAACGGCTGAGGACAAATCCAAGGTACCAACTCAAGTTGTAAGTATTGTTGGGTTTGTTAGCATTACAAATTAGAAGCAGAAAATTCATAGAAATAATTTACTACAGTGTTTGAAAGCCCCGTCATTGCAGTGAGTTGCGCGCCGGGGCGTCCATGAGGCGCTGTCACAGACGCACCAAAACATATGATGCTGGAGGGTGCGGCAAGACCTGAGCACACGGCAACCAGGCTGTAATTGTAATAAACTACTCATCGGCCGTGTGCTCAAAGTCCTCAAGGCCCCAGCGGATCAGTTTATAGCAATCCATCACACCTCCAGTTGTCTCCTCTGAGAATATCTCCAAGCTGTCCACGAACCCTTCAATGTGGTCGCGCCAATTCTCGGGCATCCACAAGCGGGCGGCAACATTGAGCGAGGGGAATTTGCTTCTTTGGCCAGCCCCAACCAAGATCATAGCATTGGCAGTATTATTTCGAATGCCTATCCACAGCCCGTGGTCAAGCCTGGTCGGTTTGCCCGCAGATTGCAGCCTCCAAGAACAGTATTGCAGGCCGAGAGACGCTATCGACGTTATCTCGACAAGCAGCTCTTCGGGAAGATGTAAAGCGTAGTTGAGGCAAATGCGCACAAAGGGTCGGCATAGGAGCTCGCGGATGAACAGGTAGCGGCGGCAGATCATGTGTTTGAACGGGTTCGGCTCGGCCGCAATATCGGGACCTGGCGGGTCGAATGAGATTTCCTGTGGGAGGGATTCATGCCAGTCCTCAAGCTGCGAGCCGAAGATCTTGTAGTCGCGGAGCAGAGCCTTGGCTTGGGCCTCGTCGGGGCATGCTCGTATTCTAAGTCCCGCGTTGATGATGCGATTGATGAGGTGCCGGGCTGCTATGTCGGTGAGATAATAGTACCACGAGACAGCCTTTTCATTTGATTCGTCGAGTTGCGTCTCACTGAGCATTGGCGGCGAGGGGAAGACGAGTTGATCTTCAATATGTTCCAGGACAGAGCCAGGTATTGCCAGTTCGTAGCGGATTTCCCTAGAGTGAAGCGGCCCGGTTAGATTCCACTGCCATTCACACGCAGCCGACTGCTAGGTGGCCTGAACGGGTGCACATACAATTCAGATTTGTACGCCGTGTAGAAAATGCTATGCTCAATCGCCTGCGGGATCGGTTGAGGGCTAGACTGGGGCTCCAGGGGTGTCGTGGATTTCCTATAAGAGTCAATAAGCAACTTGGCTCTATATATCATCACTCTTCAGTCAGTCTTACCTGGCCAGTATAGCGGAATAGCAGCAGTTACCTGCCATGGTAAAGTGCTTCCATGCGTCAAGCGGTTGCAGATTACACATGAACCAAATCCTATTGCATATCAACTAATTAGCAGGCGGAATGCAACCAGTAGCGTACTACGTAGTAGATCAATAAGCAAGGCTTACCCTGCCAGGCATAGACATTGGGCAGACTCCAGAGTGTTGTGGCTCATGGCACGCCCGAGTCGTTTTGATGCAACGCTCCAGAAGCGGTACGCTATATCCACATCGTTGTTGCGACCCGGCACCGGAAGATAGCTTGGTCTCTCGAGGGTATCTTCCTGACACAAGGCGCCAATGGCGCAGACAAGGGCCACCAGGCAGGTACGAGTTGTAAAGTCAAGACCGTTTTCCGAGATGTGGGCAACGTACAGATCAAGCGTTGCGAGGTCAAGCATGGGGTTCATGCTGTGGACCACGCGACGATAGTTCATCTGCAGTCTGGTGAGCTCTGCAAACGTCATAGGCGGAAGCTCTTCGGGCATTGGGACCGGCCGTCCGTTGTCCACCCGGATCTTGTCCATGCCCGAGGGGAATACGCGCCATTCAAGGATGCTGTCTAGACCTTCCGAGGAGGCGAAAAGATGGGGAGAAGGAGGCACGCCAGACAGTCGTCCGGTGCCGTCGGTGGTGGTAATGGCCGCGGTAGAATCAGGCCCCTGGGACTGGGAGAGATTAAACGGGCTCAGTCCGTCCATGTTGGACGACTGCGTTGTCCCGCTGTCGAAGTTGACTTGTTCGGGGCCATGTGAATGAGACTGGGCCTTGACCAAGTGCGTGAGTTGCTCGATGGCCTGCAGAATCTGAGAGCCCATATCATGATAGCTGTCGGCCCAGAGACGGGCTTCTTGTGAGCAGAGTAGAATAGAGTAGAGCAGAGAGGAGCATACGCATTGGGATCGACGTACAAGGTCATGTCTGGGGTCATGTCGAGGGTGTCGTACTGGCAGGCCGAGCTGGTCCGTCGGCAGTAGCCGCACAACGGCCGAATCCCGTCACACTTTGTCTTCCTCGCACGACATACGGCACATGCCGTGGCAGCACGCGTCCGCTGGCGCTGGGCCTTCCGGACAGCTTGCGGCCTCGGAGGCACATGGGCCGGCTGTGTCTCAGCGCCGTCAATGCGGAGCCTCTTGCGCGGTGCATCGTCGCCGGACAGGGCGCTCGGGAGACTCATCGAGTCCATGGCGAGCGTGTGGACCTGCTTATCGCTCGCTGGATTGCGAAGGGATGTAAGTTGCGCGTTAGACGTTGAGCAAGTTCGGCTTCTCCCCGACAACGCGGGGGTGACCTGGTTTTATGTGAAAGCGCCCCGCCACCAACCGTCATCTCGATCTAAAGCGAGCACGGTAAATTTAGTCCTGTGTCTTAACCTAGTTAGGTACTACGTGCTGGGGTAGACCCGGTAACTACCAAATAGATACGGAGTACCTAGGATGGCTCTCAGGTACATCCTGACATTGATTGCCTACTCTTTCTTCCCTATTCTCTGTCGTTCATCTATCATCTCAAATTCCCCCAGTAGGCAGCTTCAAACATGAGTGCACTAACTAGAACCCTGAAGCTTGGCATCGTTGGCTGCGTCGAGATTACCCAGGTCGTCTTCATACCGACTCTCCGCTTTCTCCATGACTATTTTCAGATTACATACCTCGACGATCCCTCTCAAGGTGTCCTACAACACTAACGTAGACTAGTTGCCAGTCCGAGTTCAGCTGTAACCCACGATCCAGAAGAGCTCTGTGCCTCGCGCGACGTGGACAAGATTTACTATGTCCGGGTGCGAGCTTATACATCATTGCAGCATCTTCTCTTAGCTGCCTTGGGCTTCGTCTAACGAGCCGTTCCCAAACATCATCGGGCCCAACTCAACCTTCATCTCGCAGAGCGGTACGTTCCCCAAGACCTACACCGATGGGGCGGAGAAAGATCGAACTGCCAGGCGCAAAAATATTCTCTCTATCGCGTTGATCGACGAGTGCAAGGTGCCATTACGCCGCAGTGGAAACGAGCATGGCCTCTCCTTGTGGACTGGGTGACCATGATATCACTGCAAAGAGAGAAGCTCTTGGGATGCCTTTCTCAGTGCTCGGCGTCCCCTTGGACTTTCCTTTCTGGAAGCAAGTCAACTGCTGCTGAAGGTTTTTCGCTTCGTCTCAGTGAACACGGACTGTCCAGAGGAAGGATGTGTCGTCGTGAAGGCACTAGGGTTGATTGATGAGTCGGTAGCCATTTGTCCAGTCTGAGCAACAAGAAACCCTCTCGCCGTGGCAGGCTGTAGAGGTGGACGGATACATTCCACGTACTCCAGGTCTATTCCTAAGATGTCTGGACTAAGCCGCATCTCAAAGGTCTCTGGACTTTGTGCTTCCTTTGGGGCTTAACTGGTGTGGCGCAACCACGTCTTGACTCTTGAATAACATGATGGGTCATAGGGCTGGGCTCCAAGCCTATTCGAGACTCAGATGTGTCCCGATGTTCATACGATAGGTCTTCAGCAACAAAGTCTCGAACGATGGGTGGATGGCAATGATAGCATGGCCAAGGATCGGCCCGGAACAGAACGATTCAACTACTCCGTTCTATCACTCATTCATATGGTCGGGGAACCCCTCCTGCAATAGAATTGGACCAACCAACAAGCCGCATCGGCTTCCCCCGGATTACCCCGGAAAGCTAGAACTACATGCGGGGAAGTTGCACCGGACATCTAACTATCTATAGGAATACTACCAAGTCCCCGACTATCCGGTAAGGGCTTTCAGGGTACTTCCCCTGTCATTCGCACAAAGCTAGTCTTGGCATCGGAGCAAGATCGGCTGGGCCGACCGGACTGTAATCTTGATTCCCCTGCGACATCTATCCCTCCTCCTTGTCTCTTTGCTCTTAACTTGCGTCGTCGTCGGTAACGAACCGATTTACTTGCGGCGTCATGCATGAGAAACAACCCCATGGATGGAATCAGGTCAGTCGACGCGGACTGAACTATCTGCAGGATGAGTAGAGTAGGCAGTGTTAAGTAGGTTACCATGGTGATAGAGAAAGTGGACAAAACGTATGTCTGTTGAGGCTCCTAGCATCTTAGCAGCATTTCCCCTGCCAGTTATCGCCGTTTAAAAAACAGTACTACACTTTCCGTGAGCTCGGCGTTCTCGACCAAGTCATATGGTACATCGCTGCATGCGAGCAGATGTGCTAAGCCAGTACGACTTCCACTGGTGAACCAAAAAGACCACACACCTGCCGAAGAGACTTAGTGACATTCCACTTCTACGGTCTTCTTTCCATTGTATATATCATGTCCCTTTTGATGTCGTAACATTCATTCGAAAATTCTGCAGTGGACAAAGCACAATGAGTTAATGCGCGACAACATATCTCAAGACTGTTCTTCACGGGGCTCTTCCTTAGACATAAACCGCCTGTCTACATTTATCGTCAACTCCAAGGCACACTTCTCCCAGTCCTGGCGCTTTCTCGGGCCAGTTCAAAGAGCCTGATGACGTCTCGCCCATGCTCCGCCGTCACCTCCAACTCCTCCTGACCCCGCAAAGCTCTCGCGATATTCTGATAATATCCTCGCCAGTTTCCCGGCTCGGTGGGCATTTTCCCCACATATCGAGGCTGTCGGCCAGACTCGTCAACAGTTTGGAATGAAGCATCGTACATGGTCGTCGTGGTGAGCTCGCCGAAATGAGAAGCGTCCTCTTTGCCAAACCGTGGGTCTAAAGGGGATGAGAACTGCCGACCCGTCACGTGGGCTTCTTGAACGTCGTGATAGAACTAATACAGGAAATTAGCTGGAATAGGCGCCTGTCACTGAGTGAATATGGAACACAAACTTTGATGTACGCTCCCTGGCGGCCCCGCACAAAGAACCGGAGCTGCTTAGCCAAAGGACTAATCTGCGTGCTCCTGATGGTAACCACCAGACCCTGGTTGTCAGCTCCGGGGTACTGCAGAATCAGCGTGTGCCAGTCGTCAATAGCGCTGCCGCGTGATCCATCTCTATGGGCCCGAAAGACGGCAAAGACATTCTCTGGCCGTCCAAATAGGCTGAGAACTTGGTCGGCGGTATGGGAACCCAGGCCAAACAATGTGCCTTTACCGGGGATGTACTCCTTGACATCTGCCCAGTTGGACGGCCAACCCGGGTCGTCCCAGTCGAAGTGCGTCTCAAAGTCAATCAGATCACCGAGAACTCGGTTCTTGATGAGTTGTTTAACCGTTAAGAAATCTCCGTCAAAGCGCCGGTCTACCCATACAAAACAGCATCCATTAGAGCTCAACCTGCCACGCAAGAGCAAGAGTCTTACTGTGATAGACGGTCACGATCTTTTTGGCAGTTTGTGCGGTCTGGATGAGGTCGTCGGCTTCTTCACTCGTAGTAGTAAATGCCTTCTCGACTACAACATTCTTTCCGGCAAGGAGAGCCCTCTTTGCATACTCGTAGTGCATGGCGGCGACAGCAACCAGGACCAACTCGATTTCCGGGTCGGCAAAGAAGGAATCAACATCGGTATAGTGTCTTGCACCGGGTAAGTCGACGGTGCAATGTTCGCCAGGTTTCGCATCGGGCGCTGGTGGCGTTCTTTGGAGGATAGCGTGCACCTCGATGTCAGGGACGTGGATAATGAGAGGCAGGTGGAAGTTCTTGGCTGAGTTCCCGTACCCAATAATACCAAGTTTGATCTTGGCGGTTGACATGTTGAGGCCAAGGCCAAATCGTGCTGGGGCTCAACTTAGTGACTTCCAGTAGCACGCGTAACACCAGGATGAAAGCAGGATGCTTTCTATTCATTATAACTGTCGCATTGCTCAGAGTTGCTGCTCACGAATGGCAGCTACGCTATGCTGGGGCGGAGACCTGGGGAATTGCTTGGCTGAAGTCGCTTGTGGCTGGCTGCTCGTCTATTACTGCTGTCTTCCATCATAACGTTATGCATCGGGTTTCCCCCCCGAACCACATGATGCCAACACCGTCGGCACTTCCCCGATCAGCCCCACAACGCCCAATGGTTAATGCCCTTGGCTCGTCTTAGCTACTTACAGGTGGAGTCTGGCATCGCGGAACAGCCGACAAAGAATCTAAAGGGGACGAGCCAACGAAAAGAGCTTCCCCCGCATGCAAAAGCCGGCGTCGTCCCCGTGGGGTTGGTCGAAACGAGACCATAGTGCCCTGGAGGCTGGGGAGAACAAGGATTGTGTGAGACAAACACTGCTTGTCTCGTCTGAGTCCGGGTCCGGGGTTCAGCCAACACCAGCTTCTTGGTGGCGAACATGTTCCTTCTCTCCAAGAACCGACGTTGAGCTAAACAAGTTCGGTCCTCGCCTGAGTCGCCTCTGTGGTGCCATCCCCGTGCGTTGCCGCGAGGCGAAATGCATACCCGGTGCCTAGTGGGAAAAAACTATGAAGGTCGCAACATTTTCACCCATCGGCACCATCCCCGACCCCGAGTGAAATCAGCCACATGACCCAGCCCCTCGCTTCCTCAGGACGGTCGAGAACTTCCCGCACTCAGGATTGATGAGGAAGCTAGCCATGCACGGTGAATCAGGTCAATAATCGTGTGTCCAGTCGTCAGCAAGTGTCATGGTACGTGATAGTCTACACGGATTGGCAACGAGTGAGTGTGTTGCTATTCAATGAGAAGGGTAGGGCTGGTTGAGAGGCGCGTTCATGCTCGACTCAACCCCTGTCGTCTACTCCATCTTCATCGTACGCAGATTCCTTAGCAACACACAATACTTACATCTAGCAAAACTACTCAGAAGCCGGGGTACGAGCTGAGAAACGGTGCCATCGTTGGCTCCCAAACCGGCATAACTCTGTCTGGAGAAGTTGGCTATATAGTGAGGGCAACCTCCTCGCTTCACAAGAGTCTTCATTCGCACATCCATCTGTCGATCCAAACACCATCAACCATTCTATCCCGAAACCTCTGAGAGAGCAGTTGTGATTTGGACAAGGCAATGACAATGGGTTTCTTATCGTTTCTCGATTCTGACTCCGACGGCGAGATGTTCCCGCCAGAGTTGCTTGCTGTAAGGCTTCTGTCGATGCTCCAAGGAAACGCTCTAACGTGCAAGCCAGGTGCTGCCAAGGAAGCCGAAACCATGGTTCCGTACCAAGCATCTCCTCCAACTCAACCTCCTTCTCGTGATCCCTCTGCTGTCCGCCTCGGCTCTTGGATTTGACGGTAATACAGCTGTGTTCGCGCCCCCTGCGTAACGAGCGTTGCTAATATAGCATAGGTGCCATGATGAACGGGTTACAGACGTTGCCTCAATGGCGAGGTACCTTTGGCAATCCCAGCGGCGCCCTTCTTGGTTTCATGAACGCAATTTATCCCATTTCCAAACTAATCGGACTGTTCCCCTGCACCTGGATTGGGGACCGGTACGGTAGGAAGAAGGCATTGTGTATTGGCTTGGCCATGCTTCCTGTTGGGGCTGCTCTTCAGGCCGCCTCGCAAAACACAGCAATGTTCATCGTGGCCCGATCCGTTCTGGGCTTCTCAACATCGTTTCTCGCCCAACCTTCACCCATCCTTGTGACAGAGTTGGCATATCCGACGCATAGGGCCAAGGTGACTTCGCTATACAACACGTGCTTTGTAAGTGACGCGAACCCACGACCTGGACGATACTAACAATTACTAGTATTTTGGAGCCGTTCTCGCAGCCTGGTCTACATACGGTACCTTCAGACTTCAATCCACATGGGCCTGGCGAATTCCATCGATCCTCCAACAAGCCCTGCCCCTCTTCCAAACTGCTTTTGTCTTCTGGCTCCCAGAGTCTCCTAGGTAATGTGGACTGTTGACTAGAGATTGCGCCGCCGCTCACAATGACAATGACAGATGGCTTCTGGCCAACGGCAGAGAAGAAGAAGCCCGGCGCACACTTGTACGATACCACGCGGGTGGCGATGAGGATTCACCTTTGGTACACTTCGAACTGAACGAGATCTCGCAAGCCTTGGCACTCGAGAAGTCGACCGAGCAATCAGGCAGCTACTTCGAGCTATTGCGCACCGGTTCAAACCGCCACCGCACTGCCCTCGCCTTTTTCCTCTCCTTCTTCACGCAGTGGAACGGTTGCAGCGTCCTGTCCTATTACTTGAACCTTGTTCTCAACACGATTGGGATTCGCGAGACTTCTAAGCAGACACTTATCAACGGAATGCTGCAGATATTCAACTGGATAGTGGCTGTCTTTGGCGGTGCGTTTCTGGTAGACCGTGTCGGCCGGCGGCGGCTGTTCCTGGTGGCCACTACCGGTATGTTCATTTCGTATATTGCCTGGACTGTGTTGAATGCCGAGTTTGCAAAGACTCTCGATCAACGATTGGGCAATGCTGTCTTGACTTTCATCTTCATCTACTATTTCTTCTACGACATTGCCTGGACCCCCTTGCCGGTCGCTTATACGGTCGAGATCTTCCCTTATTCCTTGAGAGGTCGAGGCATGACCACGTCCTACGTTGGAACATACTGCGGCCTCATCAGTGGGCAATTCATCAATCCGATCGCTATGAAGAACATTGGATGGCACTATTACATAGTTTTCTGCGCGGTGTTGTTTTTCCTGGTCGTCGGCATCTACCTTTGGGTCCCGGAAACCAAGGGCCGCACTCTGGAGGAGATTGCCGAGATTTTCGAAGGCCCTAGTGGCGCTTTACACGCAGCTTCTACTGATGATGCAAAGGTCGCTACCAAGGTGTTGGAAGTGGAGGTTTCGAATGACGAACGCAGTCGCGTTTAAGGAGGCACTTGGCTTAGGAAACAGAATCACTTCTGATCTGTGGGCAACCCTGAACGTGCAATGGCATTCAGCTGGAGGTGTACAGCATTCCAACCGTCGGATACTCTGTATCTTGGCGAAGGAAAGAGGAGCGGGGAGGAGAATGCGTCTGGGTGGTGGGACGAAGAGGGGAGAAGGCAGATGCTACAGGTTGGAGGGCAGATTTTCCACACTCCTCTTATCCGTACACATTTAAATGATACTTTTATTGAAGAGGCCATTATTTAATATTACAAGCTTGTTATGAGGCTGTTCATGCTGTTGCTCGCGTAGGACTGGCCTGGTTTAATCATGTCCTGGATCATACTTACTCTTGGACTCAGCGCCAATTTACCAGCATGCTCGAGCGGTGTATGGATACTCACATGGGAGTTGGCCAAGAGAGCAATATCTGCAAGTCCGGCGCTCGCTCCGAAGGGGACAGTTAGTACCCATCATGGCGCCCATGAAAGGGAATCCCTCCAACTAGTTACGTTTTGATTGGTACAGTCAGGATCCGATATGCAAGTTGCTGATAGTGGAGAACATCTGAGCTTCCCAGGTTGCATTCTAACGCCGACGTTAGATCCGATTTCACGTTCGCTTTGCGTGCCCCTCTACACGTCAAGATTGACATGAGGGACAGGAAAATTATATTTGTAAGCTACATTTATCAAGTTGTATGGGTCCAGCTTCTGATGTTGGATGATCAGGAACTTGTCAGGTAGATGCACACATGGGTATAAATTGACTAGCTTTCCCCCTCCATACGTCGAATCGGTCGTTCCCTGCGCCGCAACGAACCTTCAACAGTCGAGAACCAGCAAGTACTTGAATCATCCGTCTTCTGCCCGAGATTCGATTCACATCTAGCACGAAAGTATCATGTCTTATCAGGACACCAAGTGCGAGTACCGACAACTCGGGAGCAGTGGTCTCCGAGTGTCGGTGCCCATTTTCGGATGCATGAGCATTGGCGACCAAAAGTCAATGCCGTGGACTATTGACGAGGAACATGTACGGACCTCATATATGAACTTTGGCCATGCACGTACTCACACAGAGCTAGGCGCTCCCTCTACTCAAAGCCGCCTATGACAAGGGCCTCAATACCTGGGATACCGCCAATGCCTATAGCAACGGAACTTCTGAGATCATCGTCGCCAAAGCTCTTGAGAAATATCAGATTCCTCGCGAGAGAGTCGTCATCCTGACCAAGTGTTTTTGGGGCGTTAGCGAGGATCCCGGTATGGCGGTTACACTTTCTTGCCGTGGGACAAGTCAGCTAATGCATAATACAGAATTACTGCACTGGTCCAACAGAGGGCCTTACGAGAGCGCAGCCAAATATCAAAACCAATATGGGTTGTCCCGTGTCGCAATCTTCAACCAGGTCGACGCTTCCCTGAAACGCCTGGGCACGTCGTACATCGACCTCTTGCAGATCCACCGATTCGACACGACGACTCCCATCGAAGAGACCATGAAAGCCCTGCATGATCTCGTACAGTCAGGCAAGGTTCGCTACATTGGCGCGAGCTCCATGTACGCGACACAATTCGCCCGGATGCAATTCTGCGCCGAACGCAACGGCTGGACCAAGTTCATCAGCATGCAGAACCAGTATAACATGCTGTACCGCGAAGAGGAGCGCGAGATGATTCGGTTCTGCAATGACACGGGCGTTGGTTTGATCCCGTGGGCGCCCCTTTCCCGCGGGAACTTGGCCAGACCGCTCGCGGAGAAGTGCTCTACGACCAGGAGTAAGTTGGCAAATGAGGTGTTGTCAGATGCTGATGTGGAGATTATTTCGCGCGTGCAAGAGGTTGCGACCAAGCGTGGCTGGTCTATGGCGCATGTCGCTCTTGCGTGGACTGCGAAGCGCGTTACTAGCCCTATCGTTGGGTTTAGCAAGGTTGAGAGAGTTGAGGAAGCGATCAATGCACGGGGGAAGGTATTGACTGATAAGGAGGAGAGATATCTTGAAGAGGCTTATCAACCCAAGGCGTTCCTTGTTCCGGAAACCTTGTAACGGCCAACATTGTATGCATTAGAGTTAAATACTCTTCCCACTTTGACCTTGTTAAGACACGCAGTGAGCTCTATATTTGTGTATTTGAACGGAAAATTATATCAATACCTGGTAAGACTCTTGTAGGATCCCAGTTGCAGCATGGTCATTCATAATACTACTCCAAATCCAGATCAACTCGCTAAGATTACTACATTTTCAATCCCTTCACCTCGAAACAGCGTGAATAGTAAGCTTTTTAAGTTGATATTAATTAACCCCTATAATACTCTGCATATTAAGAGGCCCAAGACTCAAGCACCTCATGACAATGTCCTAGGTAGCAGTTCTAGTCACTAATCTTTCTGCGGCGGTGTTGGTTCTTATGGTTACTCTCTTCATATCGTGCACAGCTTGCTCCACCTTGACTGTGCTCACTCAAGTTGAGGCCGGATAATAGCCAAGTTGGGCTGAGAATGTCTATGTCGCCGAGAAACGCCAACACGCCCCAGACGCATCCATCCATGTCAGACCGTCAGACGGAACCCGAAAGAGACCAGTGCGGTGGAGAAACACACATAGCCCCGCTGGGACAGGATGACCCAAAACTCCCTTCGCCCCCGCTACCTCGGCAGAGAGAAGACAGATCTTGTTGCCCCCACTGCCCGAGCACGCGACGTCGGTGACAAATCCCGCCGTTTTCCTCGTTGGCCATGACGCCTGTCACTCGGACGCAGAAGATGAGAAGCGCCTGCGATCGGTGCTACAAGCTCAAAGAGCGATGTGAACGTCGGGCCCACGCGAGCTGCGAACGATGCCATCGGTTGGATATTGCCTGTTCAACCAGCCCAGCCATCCAACCGTCAGGCCGGAGACTCCGCCGCAATGATGACCTCCTCGAAGCCACTTCAAAAGACTTCAACGGTACGGGAATGGTTGTGAGCGATACCAGGCAACTTCTCCCCAATGTCGACACTTGGTCGCGAGATGCTCTAGGTCTCACCTCTGCCGAGAAAGAACTTCTGACTTTCTTGTTGGATCGGACCGAATATCTGAGGCACTTTGTTGCATACTCCAGCTTCACGACTGCCGCACAACAATCACTTACGACCCTTCTACTGGCCGCTATACCAGTTCTGAAAGATGCCTATCTTGCATACGCCAGTGCAATGAAATGTCTCCAACCCGATTTGGAGATGGAAATGCATGAGAACAACGGCCTGCGATACGCATCCTCAGCCATGAGCATAATGCGCTCATTTCGTGTCGACAACTTAGACGACGCTATCAGTTGTCTTACACTAGGAACTGTTCTGGCAACATCTATCTACTCAATGCTAGGGGTTGGAGTCGCCGATATATGTCAGTTTTGCCTTAGTGCAACGAGTAGCTTAACAAAGCTGGCACAGCTGGATCCAGCTAGCGAGTCATATAGGAATTTCCTTGTGCTGCTAGAAACTCAAGATTGCTTGGTTAACTGCCGTGTACCAACCATCAGAGCTTCATCACACAACCAAGAAATTGCCGATCCCCGCCTTGGAATTTGTTCAACCTTGTTGCCACACTACTACGATCTTTGCGCAATCAGCCATTCTTTGGTGAACGCGACCGATGCAAGCTTTCTGGCTCTCCTCTACGAGCAACTCAGCACAGTGCAAGCCTCGATCGACGAATGGCAGCCATCGTGTTCTGGAAGTGTCGTCAGTCAGTTTGTGTCCACGGAAATAATTCACCTCCTCGCACAAGCCAAGGTTTATAGGCTGGCCGCACTTCTTATAAGCCATCGTTTACGATATCTTTTCGGGGAGCAGGATGATCAAGCCAGTATCTGGTCGAAAGAAATCATGATGGAGCTTGCGATGGCTCGAAAAATGGCTACGGGCGATCTTCGCTTCGTGACAATGCCGTTTCTTGTTGCGGCTATCGAAGTCCGGCAACATGAGTCTCGCAATGTGGTGTTGCAGAACGTGGATAAGTACGTCGACTGCTTGACCCCAACGGTGCAGCGAGCCGCGAAGAGATTCCTTTTAAAAATTTGGGATGAGCGAGACAAGGATGAGACTCGTCGATGGTTCGACTCAGTCTCTATTCCATGCCCAACGCTGCACGCTATCGACTCCCGTTACTTTCCCTAATAAATCCACATCAGACTCCATAAGACTCAGACTGGCTCAGGTAGACTCTGGCCGATGTTGAATGCGATTTGAGACGCAGTGACGAACTCAGATAATTGTTCGAACTCCTCAATCACCACCACCTTTTCGAAGAAAGCACGCAATGTTAGCGAGCAGCGGAACGACCGAGGTTTTCATCATTGTGCATCTTTTCTATAGGAAATCTAAGCATCTAATGCATCCAGAGCAGCATTTCAGACTTTGTTTGCCCCTTTGCCATTCACAATTGAGTCCAAAATGGTCGCGGTGTTAGCCAAAGCTTGGTCTGCATGCCGATAGCCAACTACCTGGATGCAGACAGGAAGGCCTTCATAATCCTTGGGACCGGTATCTAGTGGATTGGGTTGTGGTTAGCTTTCGCTTCTTTTATCAAAAGTCAAAGAGCGGGGTGTGACATACAAAGTCTGTAAAGCTTCTCGTCTTCTGGGCCGTACTTTGCGTTTTTCGGGTCATCTGCGTGATCGGATTTCAGTACCTCATCAACGGGCAGCACGGTGGCCGGATAATCCAGATAATTCCACAAGCCTGTACAGGTCGCATTGGTCCATGTGTCCAAAGGTACAGAGGTATGAGGCGCCGGTGGCATGACAATAGCATGGATATTATTGTCACGGAACAGGCTGAGGTATTCCTTTGCAGCCTCGGCTCGACGAACATTCAATTCAAAGAAGCCCGCTAGCGTCGTGCCTGTCTTGGATAGCAGACCGTTTGCTTTGAGTGATGGTATGACTGGCTCGCCAGTCCGACCAAACTGTTCATAGTAGTGCTTGAGATTGATGTCAGCTAAGCGGATAGGTCATGTGGAAGTGCACTCGTACCTCACTTCCTGGCAACATGACGTAGTCTGCGAGGTCACCAAAATGACCTCTGACGTTTGGTAGACTCATGGGTATGACCTCTACCCTCCCGCTTTGTTGGAGAAGATCGATGGCCTTTCTCAAACCCCTTCGGACTGGCGGGGTAGGGGTGAATACACCGTCATCCTCCACGAACCCAATGCGAACCTTGGCCTCTATGTCGAGCTGCCTCCATGGCAACGATATGATAGTACTATCATATCTCCAAGTGTCTGCCTGCATAATCGACTTGAGGAAGAGGTTGAGGTCGCGGCTCGTGGTCGCCAGGGGACCAGCCGTAGATCGCACCCCTGCCATTCCCGGGACGGCGACATCCCGGACACCATCGTGGGGTATTATTCCGACACTAGGCCGCATCCCGTAAATCCCGTTACAGAGTGCCGGAATGCGGATGCTCCCAGCGATGTCAGTGCCTACGCCGAGAAGACTTCCCCTGAGAGCAATCAAAGCGCCTTCACCACCGCTGCTCCCGCCAGCAGTCATGGCAAAATTGCGAGGATTCAATGTCCTCCCGAACACATGGTTGTCACTGTCGCCTGTCAAGATCGATTGAGGCACATTGGTCTTGCAGTAGAGCACAGCACCCAGATCGAGCAACAAAGCCGCAAGTCCACTGTGGCTTTCTGCAGGCTCGTTTGCATAGCACGTCATTCCCGCTGACGTATCATAGCCCAAGACTTGAAAAGTGTCTTTGAGCGAGATGGGCAGTCCAAAAAGAGGCGGTAGGGCTTTGTGATCCGCAACGCTTCGTCGTTGAATGTCGAGTTGGCGGGCACGATTGATCGCGTCGTCAAAGAAAATCTCAGTCAAACAGTTGACCTTTTCCGGTTCAAGGTAAGCCATGTGCACCCATAGGTCGGCAGGATTTCGTACTCACCATCTGTTGAGCAATAGCAGCCCTTTTGCAGAATGCGACAGTAACTTGCTCGCACGACCAAACACCGGCCTTCAGCTTTTCGAGGAGAGCTGTCGCGTCATAGTTGGACGTGATGTCACACTCATCATCGGTCAGCACACCGCAAGTGACTGGCAGATCGAGAAACCCAGTCTGCTCTTGAAGCTTCTCGGGGGGAACAGTCCATTCTTGCGGAATTTTGCTGTTTCTTTGAAGCCTTTTCGCAATTCCGATGGCTTTATAGCTGTCCGTGATTGGCGGCATGTTGCTCTTCGTTGGTGCAGTGAGTCCAGAGACCGATGATGAGACACCTTGGTGCTATAGAACAGAGTCAGTCTCTGGCCTTATATACTTTACTGTCCTCTTAGGACCGACCCGCTCGTGTCTATTCGCAGCCTTCATCCAACGCCTTGGAGGGAGCAACTCGATCCATAGCTTCAATCTTACACGATCCTTGCACGCGGGTTCCGGACCCAGTAATGCTTCCGTGCGCCGGATTCCGGGCCCACTATTGCTTCCGGACGCGTCAATCCAAAGTGCCTCCGGTCCCACTTGTGCCTCCGGTCGCACAGCCCTGCTTGCGTGCCTGGCAACCTGGCTAGGATTATGTAAGCCATCAAGGCCGTTAACTCTGAGCTCACACGGCGTGGCAGATTACTGAGTTTTACGGACAGCCGCGCCTGCGGAGAGGGTAATGAAGGGTTCTGATATGGATGTCCTGAAGCACCCCCCGTCCATAAATGACCAGCTCATAAAGTGCTCGATTGATAAAGACTTCTTCCGCCTCTGCCTGAGGAGGTCAATAGTGCAGTAATCAAACGGGCATGCTCGGTTTGGGAGCCGCTGTTTGAGAATAGCACCATGAGAAGTCTGAGCTGCCGGATGTAATCGCACAAGGTGCAAATGAGATTGAATGCCGTTAGATGGCCAGCAAAAGTGTATGAAGCGTCAACTCCCTGACGAACGAGACGTGCTCCTAAGCAATCGTGCGATTGAATGGCGAAGGCGCTATTTTTACTTCCATCAGGAGCAAAAGTCCTATCACACACATTGGATTGCATTGGCTTTTCTCCTTAGCGACCGAATTTCGTTAGAAGCTATAGGAACTAGGAAAATATTTGCGACATACACAACCCACGCCCTCGTACAGGTTCCACGTGGCAACTCACGCGGATGGTTCAAAGGCTCGGTTCGTCGGCTCTATCGAGCGATCTACCGACTGAACAGCCACGCCGTTACATAATTAACGATGCTGTTGGTACGTATCTATCACCCAGGAGCATCAATGCCACCGATCCTCCCTGACATGTTTGAGGTTGCTTTCTACAGGTAGTCGTCCCAGTCGTGGGTGTCGCATTTCATTTTCCCTCCGGCATTGTTACGATTTGAGCAAGTACACGATGTAAGGCGCATTCTGAAGAAGAAAACACCGTCCGACTTCGGACCGAGAAGGTTGAGCAGTTGCTCACTTGGGAGCTGGAAGCGAGCCGTTGCATTCTTGTTCTCGTGACACGGTTCCATTCATCCACTAATTCTCATACCACCTCTAATAGCCTGGGCATGGTGACAAACTGAATACCCCGATGGCATGCAGAGTGCCTCCCTCAAAACTGCCCCGCGCTGTTATTGAGGCACTGGCCATCCACACCAGACTACCCACATACCTAACATCGAGGGCGAAGGCAAGTCCTCTCGAGAGGGTGAAGAAGATGGCTGTGCCGCCACCTGATAACCCCGCCCACCGTAACCACGGGCCAAGAAATCTGGGGCGATGGGATTGAACCTCACTGGACCGACCTTGTGTAACCAAACAACTTCGCATTTTGAAGCTGCACAGCGGACGGGACGGGACGGCATGGGACGGGACGGCAAGTGGGGCTGAGATGCCACCATCATTGGGCGTCGACGTGTCCAGCTCATAGTTGTGATAGAGAAGCAAGTTTTCGTTTTATCTTTGGACTCTGGATTGTCTGGATCAATAATAGGTCCTCTGGCTCGAACTGAGTGCCCTGCATGAGGCGGGCGTGGGGCTACCCTAGTGCCTGCCCTCTCTTACCAACTGAGGGGAGATCTCTCATGCTCGAGGAAGAAGCGGGTTGAGGGATGCATAGTGATGCAATTGATATACGTGGCTTGAGTACAGCATACTGGAGTACGTCATTATTCAGTTTCACAGCAAGCGGTGCGTGATCAACGTTTGGACTTGATAGGCAGGACTGAGAAGCTTTTGAGAGAATGTCTTACATGAAGCCCAACGTGATGCCGCGCCGTACGGACTCGCCGAGACATTGCCAACTCACTTGTTTGCTTGGCACCTTGAAGACCTTGATGCCCAAGAATCTTCCCCGCAGTAGGAAGATCCTCGACGTTTTTGTTCCGATGCACTGCAGCGTAGCCACGCTGAGTCCACCACCACCGGCAACGTGCATGAAGCTAGTCATCAGCTCCCGCACTCAATGCTCTCTTCCCTCTTTCTGAGCAACTATTGTATCTGCACTCCGTTGTACTGCTCTAATTACCTGGCGTAGACTAGCCTGAGGGAAGAAAATTATGTGTGCTCTGCTCCACGGCATAGTCCTCGGTTACTAGAACATGCAATTGGCTTCAATAACGGGCCTAAGATGTGGGCACTGGCACACTGCAAAAGCGGCAGGATATCAAGCAGAAGAATACAGAAACAAGGGCTCATGTGCGAAACCTGCACTTGCATAAAGATATATAAGGCTCCTCGTCCCAAGTAAGCAGATTTTGAACTTCTTCAACCCAACATTCACTGCGAAAGTAGTAGTATTTGTATTTCGAGATCAACTAGACCATTCAGGCTTACCAACCATGTCGAACGAACCAGTCGAACGCCCCGACGAGTACAATGCCGTCCACTCGTTTTTCATCGGGCCCAAGGGTTCAAACCTTCCTGATTTCAGGGCAAACATCAACGCCATCCTGGACGAGCTGCTTGAGGCCAGACAGAATTATTATCCTGAGGATCATGTGCGTTACCCAACTTCGCCGCTCAATTTCCATCCCTTTGACTAAAGCGCTCTGAACCCAGAGATTCATCTCGAAAGGGGCGCGACGCTCGAAAGAATTCCAAGAGGCGAGAAGTAACCTCAGTCTTGCTACCCAAAAGGTTGCACAGCTGCTGGGTGAACATTCTGCGCCCTTCTGGTCCCCTCGCTATGAAGCCCACATGTGCACTGACCTGACCATGTCGTCCCTCCTGGGGTACTTCATGACGATGCTGTACAACCCGAACAATGTCGCTCTCGAGGCGAGCCCAATGACCACACTAGTGGAGCTGCGAGTTGGAAAACAACTGTGCAAGCTGTTTGGGTACAACATTGATGTGCGAAAGCCTCCTTTTCAGACTCCTCCCCCAAAGCCTCCGGTGGGATGGGGCCACATTACTTGCGATGGAACTGTTGCGAACTTGGAATCCATTTGGGTTGGTACGTGTTTCTGTTTTCATTTCCGATCTTCGCATCATAATGCTAATATGCCATGCGCTATAGCACGAAACCTCAAGTTCTACCCTCTCAGTCTCTTTCTGGCAGTGACTGAGCCCAAGGGAAAACTCAGCTTCGTCGCCAAGAACTTCAAGGTCAGGCCGTGCAAGAAGGGCGAGCCAGAAAAGCTTTTCAAAGACATGACACCTTGGGAGTTGCTTAACCTCAAGCCGGAAACGGTCCTTGATCTGCCAACGATGCTGTACGACAAGTATGGGATCACTAGCGAGTTCCTGGAGAAGGCGCTCAATGACCACAACATTCAAACTGTCGGCCGAAACGTCTTGGAAGAGAAGTTTTCCATTCGTAACCCAATGCAGTATTTTGTCAGCAAGACTCGCCATTACTCCTGGCCAAAGGGAGCAGGTTGGTCATCTCCAAATACATGTACATGGTGCAAAGCAACGGAGGCTAACTCTACTCACCAAACAGCGATTGCTGGTCTCGGCTCGGGAAACATGATTGGAGTCGATGTCGATGTCAGTGCCCGCATCGACCTTGGGCTCCTAGAAGAGAAGTTGTTGGAGTGTGCCAGAAGCGAGACGGCCGTGTATGCGGTCGTAGCTGTAATTGGCTCGACTGAGGAAGGGGCCGTTGACAGACTGTCCGAAATTGTGAAGTTACGAACCAAGTTCCAAAACGAGTACGGCCTATCGTTCCTTATTCATGCTGATGCAGCATGGGGAGGCTACTTTGCTACCATGCTCGACCGAAACATCCCCGATCCCTCTGCAACGGCCAATGGCACTTCTGGCGAGAAGCCTATGCCACAGAAGTACTTGGATCCCGAAACCGTACAGGACCTAGAGGCTTTGGAGGATGCAGACTCAATCACGGTGGACCCTCACAAAGCTGGCTACATTCCTTATCCTGCCGGAAGTCTGGTGTACCGGGATGGAAGAATGAGATACCTGGTCACATGGTCTGGTCCCTACCTGTCGCAAGGATCCGCCGACAATATTGGTGTCTATGGAGTTGAAGGCAGGTGAGTTGCTCCTAACTGCCCGAAGCTAGCGATATGATTTCCAGCCGCTCATTCTATTGTCAATAGCAAACCCGGTGCTGCAGCCATGTCAGCGTGGTTCTCGAACCAGACCATCGGTTTGCACAATCGCGGCTATGGCATGCTGCTCAGCGAGGCGACTTTCACGAGCGCTAGGGTAAAATCACCTTGTTCTCGCTTTCCATGGCGGGTTTTCCTCATTGTTCTAAGCTTACAGGTATTAGCTATCGGCATATTACGCCACGATGATTAACGAGGACTTTATTTGCATTCCTTTCAACATGCTAAACTCCGAACAAGGCGGCGACATTCCTTATCTGTCAAGCAAAGTAGACAAGGAAAGAAAGCAGATCAAAGAACTCATCATTGGGAAGAAGGACAGTGAGATCTTCAGTTCCGAAGAGGCAATGAAAATCATTTGCAGGCTCGGTTCGGATACTAACATCAACGCCTTCGCGCTCAACTGGAAGCACAGTAACGGCACCTTGAATACGGACTTGGAGGAAGCAAACTATTTCATGAAGAGCATCGTGGACAGACTCTCGATCACCACTGCCGACACCAATCCGTCTGACATCCCGATCTTCTTGACCTCGACGAAATTCTCGCAAGAGGACTATGGAAGCTGCGCCGACGCGTTCATGAAGCGAATCGGCGTTGACAAATCCCCCCAGAGCCTCTTTGTCCTGCGGAATGTGGTCATGAGTCCATTCCCAACTCAAATGGATTTCCTCGACGGGTTGATGAAAGACTTCAAGAAGGTGATCCGGGAGCAGGTTAAGGTTTGCCGCAAACGGAACAAGTCGCGCGATCGCAAGATTCGGTTTCTCGTCCAGGGCTCTTCGACTGGCTCCGAAGTGTTTCTGGCTTTCCGAACATCGTTCCACAGCGCCACCAGGCGGCAACAGATTGTTCTCTCTGCGACATTGGATCAAACTTTGCAGTCGGCCTATAAGTCTTTGAAGAAGAGTGACCAGGAGAAGATCGTCATTTTGGAGTCCACTGAGACGCTCAGTATCGAGGAGACAGTGGAATCCATCGGAGGAAGGGATCCTACATTCCAGGCCGTGATTCGTGAGAAAACGCAAGACAATGACGGGAAGTATGCTTTGAGGCACTCCCCAGATGAAGACGAAAGCTTACCACGTATAGGACACCTCCCAAAGTTGGAACTGTGACGCTCAAGTCCGTATTGAAGAGTCGGCCCCTCAACTCTATGAATCGGGACCCCGAATACCCGTCTGACTTCATGCCATTCTATCTGTACGGTGAAGAGCACGATATGCATCTTTCCCACATGCTTGTCCACGCCCCCAACATCGACTTGTTTGCCAGCGACCCCACGTTCTCTCCGGCTCTTCCTCAAGAAGCCGTCGCGCTCCTTTCGGAGGGGCTGATCCTCGCTTTATCGGAACACTCGGAGGAGGCCATGCAACCATTTCCCTTGGACAACAAAAGCTTGCCTGAAAAGTTCTTCTTCCGCAAGGACAGGAAATTCCAGGTAACCGTGTGGAAGGATCCAAAGGACCCCAAAGCAAAGGGACCGGGGCTGCTTCAAGACCTAGGAGATCCTTTGTACACTGGTGAAATGAAACTCGGCAAATTTGTCGTTGTGGACGCCGAAGGTCCAAACGAGGACCCATTCAAGCATAAGAAACCAGTTGAGAGTTCTTGGCAGAATGAGTTGGATACGATTGGACACATGTTGAATGGTACATATCAAGGTGAACAGTAGAGGATTGATTCTAGTTAGCCTTCCCATCAACAATACTATTCCAGTTTCTTTTGACATATTAGTTCCGTGCATCCAAACGGCGAGAGAGCGGCGTTGCTGCGGGCACGGGTGTACCGAAAGTTAGGCCGTTTGAATTCGCTGTTCCCATTCCTTATTAGTAACTTTAGTAGTTGTTTACAAACGTCTTCATTGAGTCATTCTAATCGAGACATACTCAACCTCTCCTGGGGATAATATCGCGATGCTCCCAGCCAGCGCTTTTGAGACGGCAAAAGGTACGCTATACCTTGTACTCTCTGGGTGGGAACACGGGAAATGACCATAATTAATGAATTGCCACAGATTATTTACATATGTACGCTGTTTCACGGGCTGGCTAGGATGATCTGCTTCCTAAAGTATCCACCCTTCGTTACGAAGACAGACGGTAGACGAATACGACATAATCCTACGCATGCATTAGTGACGGGGCTTCTGCTCGTGATTCGACTGACTTTTACGTCCGTATTGTCCTTTGGATCGACTACTCCCCACCTCTATTGTCGCATGATCCTTGGTGCTCAGGCACTTGTGCGTGTACTAGTTGTTGACTAAGCTGTATAAGCAAAGCCAGCCGCTTACTTAGCTTTAACATAACAGGGTGCATCGGTTTGTATTGAGAGCAGCATTGTTATATAAATGCCATGCTCTCGTCAATGGAGGTGGCCAAGTGTTTATTGCCTCGCTCCCACTCTGTTTGTTTCACTTAGTTTCTTCACAAGCCAAGGCAACCTTTGGCACCATGAAGATTGCGGCCTTCCTCCCCCTCGCTACCATAGCACAAGCTATTACCATCGGCGTTTTTGAGAATGTCAAGAACGGAGGTGGCCAATTCGCAGCACTCGCTACTCCTCCTGCTACTTGTAGTAAGACATTACTCAAGCTTTCCAAGCTGACTCTTTCATTTCTAACTCATTCAAACCACAGGGAACTTCATTGGGTCCGATGCCTACTGGAATGACAGGATTAGCTATGTCCAAATCCCACCTAAAGTGTGGTGTCAATTCTGGGAGTAAGTCATGGAACCAATCTCAAATCGAGAGCCTCGTCCTCTTACATGAAAAAGACGCTGACCTAGAAACTTAGTGACTTGAACTGCAAAGGAGGAAGCTTAGTTATTCCAGCTAGCAATGGCGGCGTTGACGTTAACATCCCTGCGAATCACAACGATAAGATCAGCTCTTATTCTTGCTACAATTCGTAGTAATTGACCCAACTCATTTCTTCCCAATACCAGAGGCGCCGAATGTAGAGGGAGAATCGATGACTGGGGTCAGAATTAACTGTTGTAGCCACCATGCTGGAGAGCAAGCGCAATCACTGAAGAATGCAATGGAAATCAGCTAGAATAGACCATCGACATGGTTGTGTGTAGGAGCTGCGCAGGGCTTTTCAGCAATCAGGCCAAAGCTTTCTAGTTTATGTATTAATCTTGACTCCAATTTGGTATTTGATGGCCCCAAGGGTGAGCGACTGGTGGAATCTTGCTTATCTGCATGTTTTCACTACCTATCTGGCGACACCCTGGCGATGTCTCAGCCATAATACCACCAAGGGCTTCATCTATCCAAAATGCTCGGTAATCTAATCAGGCTGGATGGGGATGAGGTTGGGAATAGCTGAGTGGGTGGTAAAGGAAGATTAACATAGCAGATAACAGGTAATAAGAAATAAATAATTGCGTAAGAACAGTTGATATTGTAGACCCTCTGACCATGTCTGGCCAATATCCAACCTGCATTGGCGACTCGTTCTAAACCAGCTTCCAGTTCTGTTTAAAATTCCCGCTCAACTTCGTGACAATACCTTGCCTTAAACCTCGTCAAGCTTGGAAGAGTGAGCTTGCATAGCAGTCATGACAGTGTTTGCAGTCCTAGGCTGCAACGACTTCTTGACCGGATCCGGTGCTTCAAAAACTTCGTGAAGCTCCTCGAGCGTTCGGTCTTTTGTCTCGGGGAAGAAGAAGTAAATGAAGGCTACTTCGATGAGATCCCAAAAGACAAATACAAGATAAAAGTAGTATCCGATTTGTTCAAAAGCCGGGCCTGACGAGTAAGCAAGTACGAGAGAAATGCAGCTGGATGCAAAATTGCCAACGGCGGTGCCCTTCGCCCGGGTGGATGTCGTCAGAGTCTCGGCAATGTACATACTCTGCTGTGCCGTCCAGCCGACAGAGAAAACGACCCCAAAGAGGAATACAAATGCGATAGTGGTGTTGGCTGCATGAGTGTTGGACTTGTCATCCACGGCGAGCTTAGATGATCCGGTGATGACTGCAAAGATGCAGGAGCAGCAGATTGTACTGTAAATGAGAAGAGGCCTGCGCCCAACGCGATCGGTGAGGCGCGCACCAACGAGCGAGCCAAGAAGACCCAGGACGCTGTTGGTGGCATTGAGAGCTAAAACCTTTTTCTCGTTCGTGATACCAGCTGTGTTCATCATGGTGACGAGATAGTAACTGGACAGCGAGTTGCCTGATGCTTGGCCCATGATGGCCATCCCGAGGACGCAGATCAGACGTCGACGGTGGCTGTGAGAGCTCCAAAGCTCTCGGTAGTCCCACCATCTCTTGTCAGAGGCCTCTGTCGAGATCTGGGCCATCATCTCTTTCAGCTGCAGCTGAACAATGGGGTGGTCCACCGAGCCTTCTCCGTGGAGTTTGGCCAAAATTGCTGCGGCCTGGTCGTGCTTATCATTTGCAACAAGCCATCGGGGCTGCAGAACAAGTCAGCCAAGCCCAATATCGTCATCAAGTTGAAGAAGGGCTGGATGTACCGATTCGGGAAGGAAGAATACAAAGACGCAAACGAGACCAGATGTCACAAGTTGAATCCATACCGGCAGCCTCCAGCCGTCATTCGTTTGGATAAACGCACTTCCGTAAACAACCCAGCCGGCAATGATGGCTCCGACAGGCCTGTCAATGTGTTAGATAAACGGACGTGTAGAAACAGTGTCGCATACAAAGAGCGACGCAAACGTACCACATGCAGTTGTAAAAGCCGGTTAAGGTGCCCCTCCACTGCCTGTAATTTAGTTTGTTACTGGTCGAGTCTTCGGACGGGTCGTACCTTGGGGTGAGCAAGCTCGCTAACATATGTCGGCGCAGCAATGCAGCAATATGAGACACCAAAACCAAGCAAGAAGCGACCACCCATGAACTGTGGTAGTGCATGACTTGTAGCTCTGCAGATATGTAAGCCAAGGCCAACTTAATCGTCGAATAGATCTACTCACTGCACGCATGTGCCGATGATAATGATAGCAGCCCCCACAAACATTCCTACCCGCCGTCCGAAGAGATCGGTGACGAAGGGAACCGTGGGTGCTGCAGCAAGACTACCGACATTGTAGATCATGAAGACAATGCCCGTCTCTGATCCCGCGGTTTTCCTAGCCAGTTTGACATTGTCAGCTTGTCAACGGGCCCTCCTGGATGGGAGGCGATGCAAGGGTGCCTTCACGAAAATACGACCCAGACTCACATGTCAAAAGTCTTCTGGTAAGACGACATTCCATTCAAACCGCCCATTAAGCTTCCGTCATAGCCGTTAAGGCATCCGCAGCAGTAGGCAACAAAGAGAATAGCGTAGAGCTGGAACATGGATGCAGTCCATGGCGAGAACTTCTTATTGTCCACTTCGTAGGCAATTTCAACGGCAATATCGACAGGGTCGGCGCTGTTCATGGGGTCTCCATGAAAAGCCTTGCGCTTTTCTGGGTCAGCAGTCGTACTTTCGGTAACGTCCTTCATCATGGTTGAGGATGATCGAGCAGAGCTGGTAATAGCACCTCGAAGAAAAGACTTTTAAATTTGACTATGTCTGAACCCAAATATCGACGTGATAGCCGTCTCTATTTATAATTCCAATTTCACTGTTTGAGGGGTTGCAACGAGCAATTCCACCTGGACTGTTGGCTGGAATCACCATCATCCCCTCATCTTAGAAGCATACTACCATTAGGCTTAAGTCAAGGTTACTACTTGAACTGCTGCCAAGAATCAGATTCGGGGACAACTCCTCCAAAAGAAACATTAAAACCGAGAGCCAGATGAAAATGGCTCCGGGGGTGGACCAATTCCCCACCCAAAGTCCGGGGATGAGGGGAAGAGAGGCCATTTGCAGGGAAGGAGGAGTCTTGTGATGATGATCCTGAGGACGGATGTCACGTCTGCCGGCTCCGGTATCCCCGCCCGGTGCCGCACCAATGGGAACTTCAAGGAAGAGGAGAATATGGGAACAGGACCAGAGATGAGGAGAAAGCCTGGGGGACGTGGCATAATGAACCATGGAAGTAACTAACGGCGGTAATGATCTAGAGAAAGCAAATTCTAGCTGCTTTCGTAATAGGATATCTTGCTTCTCAAGAAAGAATCGACACCTCGAACTGTAGCCCCCCTATGACATAAAATCATGCCGTTAGTTGCCGGATGCCTCAAATCGCATTTGATCTGAATGGAAAGAATATGGCATTCTGGTGCCTAAGAATCATGCCGAGTTGTTTGCTCACTTGCAGGAAATGGGACGTGGTATAAGATCGTCTGACTGAAACATGTAACAGAAGGTGGACAAAAATATACAGTGGATGAGTGAGATATTAAAGTATGATTAGGTAGACTTCGATGAAATCGTCAACATCTATACGGCATGAAACCCGCATCAAGAATATTATCGCACGGCGTTTCTCAGCTCACAACTTCTTCTTCACAACACCCATGCAGCTTCGATTCCCAAATCCTTCTCATCTACCCAGATGGCTCTTCTTCTTTCCCTCTTGCCAGCCACGGCTTCTCCTTCTCCAGTGTTCGTCTGGGTCTGTTCCTCGAAGCCTTGTTGAGTGGCAGCCTTGGAGACCGGGCGGTAGCGGCTCGGGAGCCCCACGTTGCTCCGTTCCAAGGGCGCGACTGAAGGGGCATAATCCGAGCCAGGGCTGTGAGTAGACATTGCGTATCCAGACTGCTGCATCGGGGAGACTTGTACGGGTGCTGGCAGGTATGCGGGCAGCTGCTGAACCATGTGAGACTGGTTTATAACTGGTCCCTGTGACATCTGTAACACGGGGGGTATCGGTTGCGGCAGTTGTGGCAGCTGTGGCATCTGTACTATCTGGGGCATCTGTGGTACCTGCTGCATGTGTTGCATCGACGGCATTTGCGGCATCTGTGGCATCTGCAACATCTGTGGTATCTGTGGTATTTGGGACATTTGTGGCATCTGGGTCTGTGGCATTTGTGGAATCTGCGGTATCTGCGGTATCTGCGGTATCTGCAGCATCTGTGGCATCTGAGACATCTGTGGTATCTGCGGCATAGGTGGCGCCTGCAGAGGGAACTGTCGTGGATCTGGCTGCATGCCGTAGCCAAACGGCGTCTGGCTCGGTTGGTATGAAGCGGTGGCGTTGAACCAACCAGTCGAGTTTTGTTGTTGCTGTCTTGCCGTTTCCTGAACAAACGTTTGGGCGCTCGAGTTTACGTTTGGACTCCCACGACGCATTGCCCTGACGCGTTCCTCGTCAGCAATCAAACTGACCAAACCACGGCCACGGAAACAATTCTGATTGAAAGGCCACATGCTGGGACTGTTCTCGGAAAATGGCTCTTCCGGGAGACGACGTGCGAAAACAGGTAATTGCGAAGGCGCGGCCTGCCTGTGAGCGGAACGAGGTTGTGTGAATGGTTCTTGGCGAGGTAATGGCAGCGTTGGATTAGATGCCACACCAACCAATCGAGGCGGGTAGGCGTTTTCACCTGACGGCTTTTGACATTGGAGTAGTGCAAGAGGCACGTCATCGTCCTTGTCGGCCGCGCTCTGTTCAGGAATCCGAGGGGATGCACGTTGGGATCTTGGCGTTGGCGGAAGGGCCACGAGGTCGTCTGTTGAAGGCGGGCTGTCAGGACTGGGCCCAGTCGTCTTCATCCTTTGCTGTCGGTAATTGATCATGTGGGCTTGCTGTTGTCTCCGCTGCTCTCGCTGGCGTCTCGATAAGTCGACATAAGTTTCAAAATTAGAGTCCGAATTGACTTCGTCGTCGCTATCGTGTGCTTCGTCTTCAGTCTCATCCCCCTCGTTTCGTTTCTGGTCCTGAAGGTAGGCTTCAAACTGGACTTCTGTCATGACCTTGGTACAGCGCGAGACAGGAGCTTCTGCACGATCCACGTCGTCGATTCCGTGTACAGGGCCAAGAGTCTGACGCTCGAATGGCGTACCATCCTCGAGACTCTCGTCGATTCGATGACAAACCCGAGATTTGAATTGAGAGGCACAGTTGGGCGGAAGAACCGTGGCTTCAGGAGACTCCCTCGAAAAGCCGGGCTTGTCGTCATCCAAGAAAGGCCATCGAAGATCTTGGCCGGCTTTGCCCCGAACTCTGCCGTCAGGTTGTGAGTGAGAATCCAAATGAAAGATCGAGTCGTCTCGAGAATCACGATTATTCCACGATCCAGCATAGGCCTCAATGATAGCAAGATTGTCGGCCTTTGAAATTGAGGCCAAGATGGTGTCGTAAGGTGGTGGAGGCGAAGAGGTCGTAATGTCGTCGATATGATCGACCGGATAATTCCCATTTGTCATTCGTCGAAGAGCTGAATCTAAAGGGCTCGCTGCCGTGAGCATCGTAGCCGTGATTTCTTTTCCTCTTCGTCGGAAGTGTCCATGTGGAAATCTCTTAGCGGAGGCCATGGCGTCACAGTCGCTTTCCCAATAAGCAAGTGACTGCAGTTAGAGAAGGCTGTGCTTGATTGTAAAAGAAGACTGCGTCTGTTTGTGCTTGAGCTCTAATTGAAAGCCGCCGACATTTCTCTAGGGAATGCTCTTCTCCTCAATAGGGGACCGCTTCGCTTAGTCTGGAATGTCAAAATTTCAAGCGGCACCAGCCACGTCTCACCAGGTGCATTCTCCGGTTCGTTTTTTTTTACTTTGCTTGACCTTTTCTCCTTGTCCACAGGTATGAGGTGATTCATCAGTTGTCTAGAGTCCCAGTGGTCAAGAATGAACAACCTGTCCTGTTGAGCCAGTTGCATAACGAGCTGCATTCTTTGTTAACAGTAATAGTTTAATAATTAACCGCAAACTTTCATGGGTCCAGCTTATCGCTTACACAACTCAGTCCTTGGGTAAGTTCATTATGGCCAATAATGATCGCTTTCACCCGTGTATATCTCTCACCCGCGCGGGCCCAGAAACGCTCCGATCTCACTTTACCTATGTATTACAAGTCTCCCAATCCATGTACGAAATGTGATTTAGATTCCCGGTGGTCAGTCGTGACGCAGGAGCTCCGCAATTCCACCTCTCAAAATTGGGAGGTGACACGATTCTCAGGATCTCAGGAATGCTTTCACCAGAAGTCGCAAGATGTCACCCCTGTTCCCGGCTCAACGCTCCTGTGTTATTGAAGCGTCTCGGCACTAGGGACGGCTTTAACTTATGACTACTGGTCATTGAGCAAATATCACCAGAGGCGTAGTGAAGTCACTCTAGGAGAAATTATGTGAGCATTGGCTATTAAACCGGGCAATGCTGCTACGCACGGTTTCAAGGGGTTGCGTGACCTCAATTGCCCAGGCCGGATAGGCTTATAGATGAACTAATGGAGTGTTTCTATGTTAATGGACCTCACGCCCATGTCCTGGCTTCCTATACGGGCAATTAGCTCGGAGAAATCTACATAACGTCCTATGTTACATGACAACCTTTCCTCCTTCACATCTAACTCCACAGGGTCTGATGCAGTTAACCGTGCGGTACGACTGTCACCGTTGTCTTGCGCTTCCACCGTGGATACAGCAGAGCAGAGACATTCCTGGAAGGGCCTTTCCATTACAAATTTCCTCGGTTACGGCCCATGCCCATATCAATGATGGACTTGGCTTCGGGACTTTTATTCTGTAGTGTTATTCAAATACTGAAGTCGAGAAGTTTTGTTCGGCTATTGCTCAGCTGGGAGTTTGAGCGTTTATTGAGAACCAGCGCTCCCGGGTTAGATCTCTCTCGTTCTTCTGGCGGGGGCAAGTGGTTGACCGAAGCGATAGCGAGTCTAGTTGCCTCTTTATAACACCATTTGGTCTCGAAGTCGTTCACCTGATCGAGGCTGTCAGGTATGAAGCATGATAAAATGAACAGGGCGAGGGAGGTACAGAATCCAAGTTGCAGCAAACGCGATAAGATAGCCTTGTATGAGCAGAAGTCCTTTTGATATAAAAGTTTGAAGGTGCCAAGTTGCCGAAAATAAGTAAAATAAAGGATTTTGTATAATAGATAATTACATACATATTTTAATATAGCATTACTTGCTTTCTTAAAGGTTAAGAGTTATATTTCATAGTCCCTAGATTATCATTCAAAATTGAACTTCTATATAACAAGGATTTTCAGAGAATCAGTCTAGTAAATATTCTTCCAGTAGCACCCGACCGTTGTCAATGTCCTGCTCTAAATCCCCTGAGTACCTCATTAAGCGATGCACGTAAGCCTGACCGACAAGCTTCCAAGTATGCTTGAAGAGCTTCCTCTTGTTCTCCAAGTCAACCAGCCGTCGAATGCCGCCGTGGTCTCTTCTATGAAGAACAAGCGGTACTTGACTCCCTAGAAGAATCACAACCTGATCGCCGACCTTAGCGCTTTCTGGACCAAGACCAAAGTCACCGTTCTCTAGTAAGAACATTCTTCGTTCTTCACAGGCATCATCTCTGATGCGACTGTATCTTGCGTGGACGTCGTCCTCCGGTAGTTCCAAGTGGCGACTCATTCCATAGCCTGTTGTGGACAAGTGATCTTGGTGGGATTCTCGACCGAGCCAGGCCAAGCTCCATGCTTTTTCCGAGTAGTCCTTCTTGTTCCATGCCCTCCAATCCACCGGTTCCGTAGACCAGGCGCCGCCTGTGACGGTATGTGCAAACCTTCTTGTCATTTCTGGATCCTCCCAAGGGCCTCCTACCAGAGCCTCCCATTCCTTGAATAACTGAACATAATTTGGTCGTCCAAAACCAATCAGGAATGAATTCACACTGGTGCCTGTTTTAATGATCTTACTCACTGTGTAACCCTTAGCTGCAATTACAGACGGTGCCTCGAGATTTACCCGAATGCGCGCGGGCAGTCCGTCAGCCGCCGAATGAAGGGGCGACTGTAAAGGATAAAAGTCACGGCTGTCCAGTCCTCCCGTCCAAAATAGGTGTCTGCTATGTTGGTGAGAGTTCGGCTCATAGGCTTTCATCGACCAGTCGTAGCACCAACGGGCCTCCAAGGACCGAGAAGTTTCAGCAAGGACAAGTGGGAGAAGAGTCTGATATGTAGACATAGTCTCTTTAGCAAAGGTCATCCAGAGCTTCTCAACACCCATGGTATAATCAACCGAGAATTTTCCTTCAGAGAGAATCTCCTTTGACCTCAAGAGTCCAAGAAAAGCGTAAATCCTGTCGTGAGAAACGCTGCACTGGCGGTGACGAAGTTTGTATGCGAGCCCGAAGAGCCCCATTGGGGGGTCCTCATAAGAGGCCTCTCGCATTTCAAAAACTTGATTCAGGTAGCTAGACAAGGCATAGTTGACATTGACATGGTTTCGCGTCGATTGATCAACCAAAAGCCGAGCAAAATCGAAGAACGGTATGGTGTGAGGGCCACAGCACAGCAGCGCATCCTCTGAAAGCACAATTTCCTGTACTGTCCATGCACGGGACCAATACTATTTGAACTTGTTAGCGCCTGCCATTGTTCACATATTAAACAATTCTAGTCATACCGGTCGCCTTATGATTTCGTTGAGGCATGTGATCCATTCTCCTGGCTCACTCCAAATTGCTTTCTGAGCCACTGCATCAGTGCAGGCCAGAAGTCTTGCAGCCTGCTTGAATGCCAAATCGGTGTGATCCTTTGATAGGCCGATCCAAACCAGCACCCTCTCGGCGTTGCGATAGATGTCTTGCATTCTTTGCACTTGAGCACTCTTCTCTTCTGGGTCTTGCTGGTTGATACATATCGCATCAATCTGCAAGCTTACATATCAGTGCCTCGATGCCAGACTGTTGTAGCTGTGGAGTTGCTTACCCATAACGCCCTGCTGCTATCCGCCAGGCAAAGCTGCTCCAGCGCATCATACAAGTCTGCTGTAATCTGGAACTGTTCTCCGTTTAAGAGAATGGTCTTCGTGGAATAGCGTTTTCCCCAGCAGTAACTCAGGGCTTCGTAGCTACACTGATCCCATGTCGTTTCCATCATTTGGGCAGCAACAGAAATGTGCCCAAAAGCCTTTGACGGCGCGAGACGGACAAGACGCATGCTTTTTGGGTCATCGCTAAGACCTGTGTAAATGTCGGAAGACGCAGCTTTTGCCATTTCCCTGCGAAAGTGTTAAAGGGAAGACTTTTCCAGGGGCAAAGCCCGGGGTGCGACCCAGAATGTCGCTGAAGAACAGCTAGGCGGTCTATTAGGGCACCTGGGCAGAATAGGTCTCATTTCTGATGGCGTGAACGTTGACTTGGGTGGTTGACTAAATAAGTAGGTCGTTATTGACTACTCCTTAGCCCTTACCTGCGAAAAGATCTTTTGTCCAAACGACCGTGCCACGTTTGTGCTGGGGAGAGAGGCTCAGCGAGCAAAGTTGCGAGCTCCGGAACCCAATTCAAAGAAGAATCATGGTTAGAATACCACTCCCGTTACCGCAATTATGCACATTCGCACCAGCAGCATGATTCAAATGCAAAATGATAACTATCAGTCCGAAAACGTGGTGTCGAGTGTCGAGGTGACTAGTCACATCTATTCACCTGGTAGTTTGCAATAGGACGCATCGTTTAGCTCAAGATAGAAGGTGCTATGCAAGCCAGGTCGGCTATTCACGTAGAGTACGTTCGCTAGACTATAAACGGCTAGGACATGTCCTTGATATTTCCAAGCGCGTCTTTCATTCAACACACAAGCCCGCAATCTCTCACCGCACATCAATCATGTGACTCAAGCCGAAGATAATCAATCAGCAGTAGCAAGTTCCCGCCCGTGCCAGCGTTCCCTGGCTGGACTTTAAGTCGGAATAAGGCAGGGAGCACCGGGCAAGACTTCCCAAGTACAGCTTGGCCGACCTCAATCGGCGATGAAGGAGTCTGCAGTGGAGTTCATCTAGCTAGCCTAGAGACCTTGAATACGAACACCTTTTACCTCGGGGATAAGATCCAGAAACTACATAGGGACCTAGGTTCTAGCGTCGGCAAGGCCAATCGGTCTGTCGGCCCCTGGTAAAAGATACACCCTCCCCAGTGCGAAGCAAGACGGCCATCACGTGATACAAACTCGAAAAGGCACTTTGCACTCGGTGAAGACGTACGGGTTGGCTTTCGGCTGCAAAATACAAATAGATACCCGTCTTCTCGTCTAGAAGCCCGATGATTACGGAATCAGGGTGTGGCAGGCCAGTAGTACCCACCTTGTGAAGTGTGATCCTAGGAAGCTAACGATTATCGATCATCACAATTCGGATTACCTTGGTTGAGTGAGACTCGCTTATGGAAGAAGTGAATGGTTTGGGAAGATTTAAGAGTTCAATAGTTGTGAAAGGCTCGATATACGCAAGGTAGGCGAGTGTCACAGAGCGAAAGCCCCGGCTGCTGAAAGACCTGGGAACGCAAACTTCCGAAGACCAGCTGCTCCTATCATGATCGTCATTCAGAACTATGAAACCTTAGATGCACGAGTAGCCAAATTTCAGAGTGCCAAGTAATTCAAAGCATACCTACGATAGGTAAACCAAAATAAGGGGATGACAGTATGCAGCCCAGTCCGCTCAGCCATGAGCTAGGCTGCCTTTTTATTGCACAAAGCAATTCTGATAGTCTGATTCATCTTGTTAATCTCTGCGATTAACTGGTCTCCAAGGCGGGTTTCTTGATTAGGGCGGCAGGGGAAAGCATGATGGAATCGAGCTGGTGTTTGGTATCAGTTATGATTTCTTGCCCCGGCCACCAAAACTCACCATTGCGTGCTCGGCCGTTTCCTTCCTTTCGGGCTGAACAGCATCTTGACGGGTTGTTTCAACGAGGTATCGCAAGGGAGAAATTCACGCATAATCAGAAAGAGATTGTCGCTATGCAATAACTCAGGTCTCATACGAGGCAATTTATCGCATAAATAGTTCGTTTCTGATTCGTTGGAGCAGCTCTGGCACAAGACATGTCGAGTTCAGGAGCTAGGCTGACTGAACTAAGGAGTAGAATGGGCTAGCATCCCGATCAATATTTTTTACTCCATTTGTTTTCTTATATCTTGCTTTTGTTTCCTAAAGGTGAGAAAATTAGATTGCAGACTGCCCGAAGCGCCTTATAATTTCATATGAGCGCTTGCCTGCATATTATGCTTTATGCCGGGATCGGCTTATATATAATATTACTCAATTGTATCCTATGATCAAGAACCTTCCTTGAGTAATGTTATCGTCGTGTGAATTAAACCCTTCTCTTTGCCCTAGCCATGTGTTACTGCCGTAGAGCCTTGCGCACCCACTTGAGGCCTTCGCCAAGACTATCATCGGTTACAGCACTTGAAGACAGAATATTCTATTAAACAGAGTTAGAATCAATCATTCAAGTCTTACATGAATGGGCACGAACACATCTCTGTGACTTTTGTAATTCGTTATGCAACCCGAGAGAATCAATGACTTCATTGATACTCATTGCTTTCTGTTCCAACGTTAACGATGTTCTCATCCGCAGAGAGAGGGGTTTTTTTTTTTCTTCACCGGCAAGTCACGCTTATTAGCGAGTATCAGAACAGGTTCAAGAGCTAGAATTTCAGCTTGAAGCAGCCTGAACAGCTCGTCCTTTGCTTCAAGCATACTCTCGCGATCTGTACTGTCAACAACAAAGACGATAGCATGCAGCGGTGCAAAAAAGCTTCGCCACGCCGCTCTGTATCTTTCGTCGCCCGCGTAGTCAAATAAATCGTAGCATTGTCCGTTGAGCGTTATGCTGTCAACCTCCAGCACTGTAGGAACCGTCAGCGTAGGTAGGTGACTGGTTACCAGGGATGAGCAAGATCGCCTACTTGTGGGTGAAGTCGGCGCGACCCTTTCGAGCAATTTCGTGACGATTGCCGTTTTGCCAGCTGATGGGAGGCCGACAAGGGCGACTCGGATTTTGGCAGGGGCCCAGAGTTGCGAAATGGACTGACCCATTGTTGAACGCGAGGATTCGATTGCAACGCTTTCGTTCAATTGAGAAATGAAACGATTGAATGGAGAAATTCCAATACGATATTACTGTGTCTATAATATAAGTACGTGCTCCTTTGTTGTCTGCCTAGCTTTGCTGCCCTGTTGCGGGCGTGATCATAAATAAGCCCTAATAATACCTTGGCCGGTTACCTTTAGGTATACAATGGAACTATATTTAGACCTGACAAACCAACTTCCAGCCATGCCCTTTGGTAACGTGTAGTTGGAAGGATAATGCATAGCTACCTTACTTGCTAGCCCACTTCTCCAATCTTCCGAGTCATTCGCAAGCGGGAAATCGTCACCCGCCGGCCTCAAATTCCCCAGTTTGTTCCCCCTCTTCCCCATCTTTCTTCATTCTCCCCCCGGTTCCTTTGGATTTTCGACGGACCGCTACATTCTGGCGTAAACGTGCGTCTGTCGTCGGCGGTGCGTTTTCAGTAGATACCCATCATGCCCGATTACGCCCCGAATGTATATGCCGCTGTTGCAGTGACGTTGACGTTCGCCACCCTCGCCCTGGTTCTCCGACTTATCGCAAGGCGCATGACAACAGCTGGGTATGGTCATGATGACGTACTCGCTGTGATTGCCTTTGTACGCCATCGTCCCGCTTCGAAATTGCTGGTCATATTTGGTACCATGGTTGACGCTGATGGCTGTCTAGCTCGGTTCATTGGCCTACACAATAGTTGCGCTGATCTGTGAGAAGCCTGCTCCCCGTTCTTACACTTCTAACAAGTGACTTAGGGGTCGTTGACTACGGGCTCGGTCGACCAATAGCGGATGGTCCGCGAGACTTGACTGAAGCCGAAAGACTCGAGAAATCCTGGCAGATGCTCTAGCTGTCGAGCTTGACCTACACGTTTGCGATTGCCTTTGCCAAGTTCGCCATCTTGACGTTTTACTGGCGTCTGTTCAAGTTCTCGGATGTACGCATACCGATTCAAGTACTTTTCGGTATCACATTTGCTTGGTTTCTTCTACGCTTGTTCATGGTGACGCTTCAGTGCATTCCTATCCAGGCTCTTTGGGACAAGTCGGTCAAGGGTGCGGAATGCAACATTCACGAGTCGACATTCTTCTTCTCAACAGTATTAACACACGTCTTGGTTGATGTTGCTATACTTGCTCTCCCGGCAATAGAAGTTGGAAAACTACATCTTCCTGCCGGCCAGAAGATAGCTGTCATCGCGCTTTTCATGTTTGGGGCTCTGTAAGTTGTCTCCCTGGTGCCAATACACTATTTCTAAGCTATCCATAGTGTCTGTCTTTCATCTGTTTTCGTTTTAATCGAATCTTGGAAATTTGATTCTCATACGAAAGAACTGAATTTGGAAATGGGTGTGCACACAGCCTGGGCTGTAGCTGAAGTCAATCTCGCCGTTGTTTCTGGTACGCTTCCCTTGGTTTTATCATTTTTCCCGACAACCAACTGATGATGGGTATTATAGCTTCTCTCCCGATGCTCCGGCCAGTTTTACGCAATATTATGCCAGGATCCTTCCTCACCTCGCACAGCGGTGGACAAACTGCCCAGTCAGCTACTCACTTCGGCAAAAATACCAAAAGAACCGCCATCTCAAAAACGAATTCACATAATGTCGATGGGCCAAGCTCGACACGCGAACTAGCTCAGCTAAATTCAGACGGCCGCTCATCTGATATTGAAGTGTGCGGCTCTGGGCGGACACATGTGTCACAGATTGTGATATCTAACCCTTGGAGGAAGTACGCCTCTTCAAGAGACGTCGAGTCCTATGATGAGGGTAGTCGGGGTTGATTTATCAAACAGACGAAGGTGAGTGCATTCGAATTGAAACATTTCATCGCCCTCTTTTCCATCATGTCAGTGATAGATGGTCTCCCACAATCAGGCGATTCCCTTTGACGCATCAAAGATGTCTTGGCTTTTTGGGAGGCTGAAGCAAAATTTCCCTATGCTCCTTCGTAATACCGGGTTGGAACTAGAAGATAACTATTCCTGACAGCGAATATCGGTCATCGAAAAACAGTGTGATGCATCTCATTCTAGGCAAAATACCCTTATGAGCAATCGTTACGATGAAAAAGAGATTGCCTTGCCAGAGATTTTTGTGGGCGTCCATGACGAATGCATCCTGGTCCAGTTGCGACTGTTCGAGGGGTCGCCGAGGCCTATTGAAAGGACGCGTATAGCACTGGCGCGCACCACCTTGAGGCCTCAGATCAATACTTGTCGGACTATCCCACGCGAGCTGAATCTAAGACTTAGTACATGATACATATCTCAGTCAAGCCTCGCGGCTCTTTCATAAATCAATCTAAATTGCACATGGTAAATTACTTCACCACTTTTGCTTGCGCTGCACTTTGTCTTCAGGCATGTCCAGAATACGACGCTCTGAGCAGTCGGCCAAATTGGCCGGCATTGACTACCGCACGCCGGGTACCTTTAATAATTTAACAATGGGGCAGAACGGCAAATTTGGGCGGTCATCTAGACTAGTGGAGGCAAGCTGCCTACCTTCCAGGTTACTTGGCCCAATTCTTCGTGTGCTGTAAAGTCTTCGGCACGTAGTCTCTCCACGATTGGTAATCTATCACGGCCAAGTTGGCCTACATGAGCTTGTGTGGGAGAACAAAGTAAGGAGGGGCTCATGAATATAAGAATGGCGTTGAATCTCTCCAACTTCAAATAATGTGAATGCTTACCCTCAACAAGTGCACCCTCAGCAATTACTTACCCAATTTCAGCACAATCTCGTCGTCTTTACCTCATCGCCGCCATGCCATCTCATCCAACGCGACCCATCGCCCTTATTACCGGCGCAAATCAAGGAATCGGACTAGCTGTTGCCAAGATCCTGGCGACTGAGCATTCCTACCACGTGCTTATCGGCTCCCGCAACCCCCAGGCTGGGGAGAAGGTGGCCTTGGAGCTTCAACAGGCTGGCCAAAAAGCGTCAACTATACAGCTTGATCTGGAATCTCCTGCATCCATTGAACAGGCCATTTCTCGCATTGAAAGAGACTTTGGATACCTTGATGTCCTTGTTAACAACGCCGGCGTCCTGCTCGACCTCAACCATACTTTGGGCACCTGGGACATGTTCACTAAGACCTTTACCACAAATGTTGTTGGCACCGCCACCCTCACCGAAGGATTACTCCCGCTTTTGAGCAAGTCAAAGGTCGGACCGCCGCGCATCGTGTTTGTCACCAGCCTCATGGGTAGCTTTGAGAGAGCAACGGACAAGACAACGATGTACTATAACACCGACTACAAAGCTTACGACGCAAGCAAGGCGTCAGTGAACATGCTCATGCTTAACTACGCTCGCATCCTGGAAGGAACTGGCGCCAAAGTCAATTCGGTTTGCCCTGGTCTTGTCCGAACAGCACTGACTGGTTACACCGAGTATGGACATAGTCCGGAGGTTGGGGCCTCGCGCATTGTCGAACTGGCCACCCTCGGAGAAGATGGACCTACGGGGACTGTAAGTGACCGAAACGGCCCTTTGCCCTGGTGAATTGGCAGTCAGGAAACGGAGGAGGACTAGAAGTTTGAATTGTACTGTTTAGCTGTATTTAGACTTGGGGTATCTACCCGAAACAAGACAATTCTATGTTGGTTGGCTAGCATCGGACTTAAGACCGCCTAAGGCCGAGTTGGCGCAGAAATGACCTTTGTTGCTTTGTTTGCCTCGGAATTCCGTGGCGCGTTGGGATAATAATTCTCACTCCAGCCGTGTCTCATCTAAATGGTTCATCACTCTTCATCAACAGAAGGCCATGGCTTCAGCTGAAGCTCATCGAAGTTGGCAAATCTCCAACGAACTCACTGTGGAAATGCAGCGCCTCGCTCTCCCTACTCCGTTTTCCAGCACTTGCCAGCTCTGCTGGAGGGTTTACACTGAAGGTTTGCTGAGTGCATTTCAGCTCATCTCGTGGCAATTGCTGATCCTCGCATAGAAAATTCCTACAGCCGTCATGTCAAATACTGTCAGCGTGCCCAGGCAAAGCGCAAGGGACGACCAAGATCTTGCGTTGCCTGCAGTAGGGCAAAGGCCAAGTGCAGCTTCGCTACCCCATGCTCTCGGTGCGAAGCAAGGGGCGAGGAATGCTTTTACAATGTGCGGGGGCAAAGGCGCTCTGTGGCCACAGTTCCGAGGGCTCAGCCGTCCAGTTATCTTTCAATGGGAAACCGCCCCATCACCGAGACACACCGGACAGGCTTCACATTCGGTTGTGACGCGGAGCAACTCATCACCTTAGATCCTGAGACGACGGATAGGGCGATATTTGGGCAAGTCGAGGGCCAACCACAAACCTCGACCTTGAATGAATGGGCCAGTGACGAACCGCCTGATTTCGGGTCATGTTTCTTGCTCATAAGGGCACACGCCCCCGATGAAGGCGTTATCCAGCAGATGGCTAGCAAGGATTTAACTCGTCTAAGCTACCAAAGCCCTACGTTAAAGCAAGCTGCCAGGTTAATTGTGCAGGCGCTTTCTGCTTTCCCGCAGATGATGCTTCGTCGAGAGACTTTCCCACCATTCATACACCCGTATTGGCACCAGCAATCCCTTCCGGAGAAACTGGCGAGCTGCATGAGTATTTCTCAACTGTTTGTGTCGAGAACACCAGATACACGTCCCTTCCTTTGGCGGGTAATAGAAGCCGAAGAGATGCGCTTTCGGAATGAGGTATGACGACCAACTTGGGCCATCGTTTGCAGGCAAAGAGCACTAATATGAGCTACCCAGTGTGAGAGTCTCTCTGCTTTGGAGCTTCAGCCGGCCGTTCAGGCAATGATTATCTACATGATCATGGCTATTATCGACCAAGACACTGAGACTCCAAGTCGTGGGGAAAGGATGCTTCAGACAACACAGGTATGCAAAGAAGTTAGAATCTCTTCCGCAAACCTGCGGATCGATGGTTCGAAATCGAAGGCTGATTCATTCCTCAGCTACTGTGCTCACGGTTTCTTGGCTTTGTTGGCAGTTACTCGAGCACTGAGCAAGCTGAGCCAAGTTCAACGTGGGAGAGTTGGGTCTTTTCTGAATCGCGGAGACGGTAGTTATGCCACTTACTGCACCATCCATGTATCGGGGTTACACTAACTTTTTCAGGGTCACCTGTCTTTGGTTCACTATAAGCTGTGTCATCTCCATCGAAGCTAGTATTCCCTGTCCCGGCTGCGGATTCTTAGATGACATGCCGCTCCTGTCAAGCAAGACACTCTGGGAGGCGAGAAGCGATGAAGAATGGCAGGTTGAAAAGGCCTTCTACGATGTCAGTAATCCCACCCTGACTCTTGGCGAGCTCGTGCGGGCCAAAAGCAACTCAGGTCATCCATCGAATCAACAGAAGTTGTACACCTGGGACGCCGGTGCGGATAAATTGGGGGTGATGTTGAATATTGCCATGGAGTTTATTTCTAAATGAAACGGCCGTATGAGGCCTTTGTACGATCTACGTGTCGTGACTCCATGTACTTGGGCGCTTCGCTCATCATTTGGCTTAATATTTGATTTGGCTACTTGGACCTAATTCAAGCACTATAAATTTTTCAGTAGGAGAATTCCAGGGCTATCCATCGCTAGTCGAGGACGGACCAGATCTAGGAGTAGCACTGTCAAGACTCAGGCAAGTCCAAAGGCCGACGAGAGCGTCGCAGTGAGTTCCGTCAAGAATGATCAGTCCACCAGCCAACCATCCGGATGGGTTGGTGTCAAATGACAAGGAAGAGCGATCTCATGGTCTGTATGCTAGACCAGCTCGTCCAACTCATGACCGAGATCGCTTCTGGTTGTGACAGGAACACACAGGTAGTAGATTCATTGTTCAGCGGAGCCACGCATGCGTAGGGTCGGAAATTACTGAGTACTACAATAGCTTAAATGTCACAGGAAGTAACATAGACAACAAAACTCGACTCTCATTGCTTGACATGGTCAGCCTACCTGCGCCCAGCAAGTCATGCACCGACACCATCAAACGTATTCTGTTCAAAGACCAAGACACCGTAACTTGAGAGTTGATTTATTCTATTTATTCTAGAGAGGTTTGAATGCTAATCTCATTATGTAGTAAGACGTAGAATCGACAAGAAAAGAAATACGGCACGAGACGGCCACGTTGTGCTCCAGCCCGCTTTGCTCTGGGCCAAAAAAAAAAAAAAAAAGGGGGGGTATTGTTTGGGCTTTTCGTTTCTTCACCGCCAACCATGTCCATCGCACGTCAGTCTCAAATCATCGTATGCCTGCTTGTACTAATCGGTATTCGGCTTTCGGATTATGGAGGAATTTGGGTACAGAATCCTGCAACTTGTTAGTAAATGCTCAACTGATACATGACAATAACAGGTCCACTTACACTCGCCATCAGCTTGAAGACTGCATTTTGCGCACCCTCGAAGAGGGAGGTTACCTCTTGGAGAGTGTCTGCTACCGTAGCGTCTTGGGCCTGGGCCTTTGTCATTCGGTCGGAAAGACTTATGCGAAGTTGGTGATTAATGTTGAGCTCTCTTGGAGAACCAGGAGCAAGAAAGGTATTGAAGATGATGTATGACTGTGCAAGAAGCTCCTTGGCGCTGTCAACTGAGGCTGTATCCGTCACCTGCAGGGTGCGAACCGCCATCTTGCATTGCCGTATAAAGTCGTCAACCTCCTGATAGAAGGACAAGTTTTCTTCGCAATGCGTGTCTCGTAAATTCTCCCGGAACAGAAGTCGAAGTGTGGGATCCGTGAGAATCTTGTCAAGCCTCTGGCTATTCGAGTCATTTGCGCTGCCGTGATGGGACGATCCGTCGCCTTTTCCCTCTGAGGAGCACCGGCCCGAGCTACTGTTTTCCACCAGGTCCTGACCACGCTGAGATAGAGCATACACCGCGGCCTGGGTTGGCTGGAATAGCTTGCACCTCGGAAATTGCGCCGCATGAGCTCGATCTTGAACAACTGTCTCGATCAGATCGTGGTGGACGAAAAGAGCAGCGAGCTCGACGGCTTCTCGAATATCCATCGTCGTGGTGTAGTCCATTAGCCAGTCGCCCACAGCTTGACCGGTGAAAGTGTCGTGGTAGACTCGTCCATTGACCTTACGCTCTGCAAGCATCCTTACTCCAGCGAGATTCTTGTAGGTTGAGTCATTCATCAGCATTGGGGCCTTGTTCCCGCGTCCACCAACTCCGACTAGCCGGCAATAGATGACCTCAATAGTGCCTCGGTCAAGGTACAGCTTGTCTGTCTCTTGGTTTCTCTCCAGCGTGATCAAAGGAGTCGTGATGAGGTTGACCAAGTCCGGTATCTGATCATGCTCGATTCCGTTCTTTAGGCAAAACCAGTTGAGAATCGTGATTCCTTTCGACGTGAGCTTCCATACCCAGCCCTTCGGGTTGAACACCGGTTCGTGCTTGCCGTCTGCTGACTCAATAAAATGGGCATCGAGAAACCGCTGGCAGAGAGAACAAGCCATGTCTTTGCTCATGGAGAAGATTGTTGTTGAAGTAGAAATGACAGTGCGGGTAGGGTCTTTGGGGTCAGGCATGCGATTTGACTGCAATAACTTCAGGTTGCCAAGATTGTGGATGGCATCTTCGGAAAGAAAGGAGTATTCCACCTTGGTGAATCGGACGCGATGAGCTGTGAGAGGCAGCAGGCTAACAACGAGGGTGGAAAAGAGATCTTTCAAATCCTGAGAGTTGCTGTATTAGCAATGCACCACAAGCCAGGGCTGTATGGCTCGGCTTCACACATGCGGAAGCAAAGATGGATGGAAGTTAGGTACATACCCTCGCAAGTGGCCTGTCATCATCCGTCGTACGCAGCAAGCGTGACGATGATTGATTGATCTTGTTTGCGGGCATTGTGACTTGAGTTGAAAGGAGCGTCGGGTTCGGCGAATTCTATGAAGGCCACCAGTGGCGTCGGTCGACAGGGATAAAGGAAAAAAGGAAGGTTTGACGCCTGTTTCGCTCGATGGGCTGCAATCACTCAAGATATCGACGGCATGCGACGTGAGTTGCAGGCGCACATGTCACAATGGTAGGCTTCGGTAAGTGCGGAGTCCCTGCAGCATTAAAGAAACTCTCCTCCTCGGTGAGAATGGCAAGTAGCCCTCGATGTGGTTTGATGTATCCTTCAGTATGGTTCACCGAGCCCCCTAGACAGCGAGTGGATGTGTTGGGAAAAGATTTGCTTTTTATGGTGCGCCAAACAAACGGAAAGGGGAAATCCGAGCAGCCGTTGGCAGATGCGAACAGCCATCCCTATTTAAGCCTTCAAGGTTGTCACTGTCGATCAAGGGTACGCATGGAGGTGACGGAAGACGGGACAAAAGTCCAGTGCGGTAGCGAGTGGGGAGCCACATGGGGGATCTGTCGGTATCAATAAGGACATGACTTGAAGATCCGTTGAAACAGGTTAGGGCCTTTGTTGGGAGGATGGCAAGGAGTCAAGTTACAAGGAACAGACCCATCATGACGGATTCAGAGGTGGACGGTTGAGACCCTTGCGGGCACCAGGGTGAGTCTTCCGTTAACCCGACGGTATCGAAAGTATATCATATACCGGCTCTCCCCCTTTAATGTTGATGCTGAGCCGCTCAAGGTAGGCTGGATCTAGTAGTGTCGGCTCTTGACTGCGTCCTCCCGGTCGAGTTTCTCCGTAGGACATCGGTGAGATCTGGCAGCGGCATAGAATGGCAATTGACTTGGAACGAAAGACCATGTTGGATCAAATCACCACGTTGCGGGCTTCCGCACTGCGGCTCCGCGTATCCCTTGTGTCAGCACTATCTCCGCAGGCGTCCAGGGTTATCCTTGTCGACCCTCGGGGCTAAACTCATCCCGGCCCGAACGATGGCTTGACCATCTCGCGTTGGACTCCATCAGCGGGAATTCAGAGTTGTCATTGGCTGGAAGCTACACCCGTCCAGTCCAGCCTCTGGGCCGGGCTGCTTCTTTGCACCTTCGACACGTGTGCCGGCCAGCTTCCGACGCTAATCTTGCTCCGTCAGGCCGCCTCCTTTGGAGCCCGCCGTCTGGAGCCGACGCTGGATCTCAATAAGGTGTTATCCCATTCCGAGACTGGACAGAGTCGCCTCACGATCCGTCCTCTCATCATGAGATGGACATCCCCGTTCCTCTGGAGGTTCGACATGGTAAACACGAAGCAAGATTGCCAGGCTGCCAGGCTGCCACTAAGGACTCAGTAGTTCCGAGCGGGTGGCGCCAATGCCGCATCCCATCCATCACGCGACGAAGAATCATTGCCAAGATTAATTAGTGAACCACATGGCTTAGCTTCGAGCCCAAGAATTCCCCCATGCTCTGGGCTAAGGGAGCCAAGTCTAATCACACGTGCGGCAGCGACCTCAGCCGCCATCTCACACCGTGGTGACCGACGCGTTGAACGGCCCGGGCTAGTTTCTGGGCCCCAGGCTGACTGAATCGCGCCCTTGTTGCCATGATCAGTTCACGTGGGCTTCCAAATAAAAACTGCTCATTGACCAGGGACCCTGCAAACGTATCGACGGCTCCGATGAGGGGCTGTCCTTGCTGTGTCTGTACGAAGTCCGGAGTACGAGAATCTGTTCTGATAAGAGAATGTCTGGGCTACGTAGGTGAAGCAATCTTGGCCATCTTCGAAACTCATCAACGTGGCTGTTTTCGCCCAGTAACGGCCTGGCGTCCACGAGCCCAATCCAGTTTCTAATGACTAGCCTTGCGAGCCGCCCTGTAAGACGTGATTAGTTACCTTAGTCCTCGGGTGCGCTTCGAAGCCACTTCCGCCGCTGCAAGGCGGCAGAGGATACGGGGTAGGCCTGGATATTGAGCACAACGTCAGAGGCGATTCTTACAGGTAGCTTCAAACATCGCCTCAAACTAGGTTCAATGAGGAAACCCGGTGGAAGTCTCTTCTACCGGGACGCAATTTCGAGCTTTATGCAACGTATGGCCCTGCGGGAAGATATGACTTCAGCATTGTCAGTGCCGAGGTCTCAGCCCAGATAGAGTGAGAGTACGATTTAGGGCTTCCTTTCTTCCACAAAAAACACGGGCATGACTCGTTTGTCTGTTGTGTCTCCCTGAAGCAACAAGTCTTGCACCATGAACCCCATTCTCGGATCCGATCAAGCTTGACAGTGGGGAGACAGTCACGCACGTTCATTCATTGCCCGGGCATGCAGTCATTGCCGCTTCATGTGGAACTGGACGGGACGCTGGGCACCAATTCGCTTCGCTTCGGGTGGATACAGCTTGAGTCAAGGCTCTCACTCTGCGCCGCCAGCCGAGAAGGATTAGACGGTGGATTGAAGGCAAAGAAACTTGCACTTAAGGGGGAATCTAGTAAATGGAGCATCCTTCTGCAAGGCACTCTCGAGAGGTGTACTTGTTGCCCTCGTCGTCAGAGAGGCTCCCAGCATATTTCGAGACACAGACTGGCAGAGGCGGGGAGATTCCTGATGCAGTTCACGGCATCTCGGCAAATTTGGTTGCTTGGCCTATGCAACGCCCGAATCATATCATATTTTTTTCATGTCCTCGACCCTTTTTACCCCCTGATTCAGGACTTTGAATTCTCTTCCCACTAGGGCGAGAAGTAGCCAGATGAGCCCCTTGATGGCACTGGCCGTGACGTTGAGGGATACACGACAGTATCTTTGGCGGAGTGGAGGTGATAACAAGATCCCCATGAAGGTACGGGCTTGTTGGACGTCCAAGCTTATTGATACAGTTCTATGATGTTGGTGATTCATGCTTCACACTGGGTGATGTGGATGAGAGACCAGCGGGGGTGGACAAGGAAGAGACTGCGCTCGTGGGTCATGGCAGATGCATAAACGGAAGACTACTTTTAGCCGCATCAGGATCTGTAGGTTACGTAACCCATATCTTTGTTTCTAAGCTGCAATTACAGGGAAGATGAAGGGCCGAAGCATGATCGCGCGATGCTCCTTGCTGGGAATAATCTTCCCGTTCTTACCCCGGGATTAGGGGGGAGGATCTGCATGCGATGCGACGGGCATAAGCGGAGACTTTCACAGCTGAAAGAAAACACTTTTGAGGCCAACTGGGTTAGCCTACCCTACACTATCTGTCAAAAATATTGCAACTCGAGGTAGTCACCTCTTAGTTTGTCCTCCGCCGTTTTTGCCTTGCCTGGTCGAAGTATAGAGTAGGAGAACACCCAAAGGGGGCACTAGCCCTTGGTGGGATAAGTTCAAAGGCTTTTTATAGCAAGTTGATGAGACGCATGAGCCACTCTCGTCGTTCATCAGTTCGTAGACGGGTGTCTAATTAACACTCAGGTCCTTGACAAACACAACACTTTGTTCAATTGCTGTAACGCCCAGACGTTTACTACCTAAAGTCACTACCATATGAAACAACCAGATGAATCCATTTGACCCGGTTGCTTCATACCTCCGCCATTCCAGCTGCCAATATTAAGAATTCAGTCAAACCCTTCTGGCTTACATTCCCCCATCTTGGCCACTGGTTAAAGCAAAAACGCTCGAGGCTTTGGGGGAAAGCGGGAATTAGGTACTTTCGAAATCTATACCAATGAGCTAGCCATGCGTGTTCATAGTGGTGCTTTTCTTTATCAAGAGGGATAGAGGTGCTTCGTACTCTCAAAAACGCTCTGTCCTCTGGAACCGTGGTGGCCGTCCATCATTCTAGGCGAAAAGAGCTAACTGGAGCGAAGGGTGGTCTCCCAACCCTACCCTTCGAAATCCGTGTTGTGTATCACTTGGCGAGTCAGCGCTAATCTCCAGCCTCAACGCCGCTGGACTGGGAGGGCCCAAAGTGAAAGGACTTTCAGCAGGCGTGTCAAAGAAGACGCGAATATTCGGTTGTTACTATTAGTGAAGTCTATCGACGGGCGTCTGTGCTAGCAGGGTCGTCGTGTCTGAGGGTTTGGGAATCCATGGTGATATGATTGTGCTATTACAATTGAAGATAGGACAAGGTGGGAAATAAAACTGTTTAATGTACTAGAGGTTTCAGAGCTTTGAGTTTTTCTAGACGTTGTAGGTTTAGGTTGAGAGTAAAAACAATACGGGAAACCCGCTATCAGCTTTTATCCGACATGAAGCTTTGTGCGATGCCAACTTAGGCTTTCTCCCTAGAGTCTGAACTTCGCCTATCTAACTCACTCATATAGACGACTGGATCAAGTCTTCTCCCCCAGCGTTGGGTATCCCGCTATTTTGGTATTGTTTGGCCGTTAAGAGACCTCTTGCTTAGCGCAGAAGCTCAGAAACAGCCTCTGGACGGCTCGCTGCCCACCGATGATATGTGAAAGTCATGTAAATTGGTTAGGACTGTTCTCTAACTTTCCGACACAGCGTCTCTGCGAGTCAGTAACCTCGATTTCATTGCTGGATACCACCTTTTCATTTGCCTTCTGTATGGGTGCCCGTCGTAGAGGGAGAACACACCAGGTTCAAGGCGTAGATGCAGCCGCCAGCATCGACTACATGTTCAGGGAACTTCCAAGAAATTTGGGCCAAAGGTTTCAAAAAGCTGGCCCGATGGACGGTTTTTATTAACACAACTATGTCAATAGAAGAGGCTCGTCGCTATTTCTTAGGATATCCTCCCAATCAGGACTCTGACGATCGTAGGCCTCACGCTGAGCCAGCCGACAAGCCCACAGTTCCTCGAGCACCTCGAGAGCCCGTGAAATGTTTCTGAACCGCCGCTTTGTCAATGAGTTCTGTAGCCTGCACCGAATCATGTCCATTTGCAACTCGTACATGACTTCACCTCCCACAATGAACAATGGGAAGAGGAGGGATGATTCAGAAACGTCGTCAACTGGCACCCTTGCAACATTCTCCAGAGTGTTCAAAACCTCGACTTGGATACTGCCTTGGAGTGTTATCCGCGAGAATTCCACTAAACAGTCTTCGGTCTGCGGGTATCGTCTCATCTTCCGATAGAGATAGACGAGAGCGGCGCTGCGGTAGGCAAATGCCACGGCCTGGAGAGTCGGCGCAGCATCATCTGGGCATTGCCAGCTTTTGAGTGCGCACTCAATGGCCAAGTACTGCTCTGGAACCTTGTTGCCCTCCTCAGCATCGACCGAGGGCCAACTCAGGCAGCCAATTTGAGAAATAAATACCAGGATCGCCGAGGCAACACCCAGGTAACTATCGATCTCATCCGTGATACCTTCGAGGTATCCCGGCGCAAGTAAAGGCTTGGTTCCGAGGGTCACACTCCCAATGATGTCATGGAACGCAAAGTTCCGCAACACCCATCGACCTTCAGAGGTAGTCTTCAAAGCCTGAGGTCCTCTCGCGACCAAGTCGCTATCTATGCTTATCTGGCTTGAGGCTGACTCAATGAGGTATTTGGCGCCGATTAAGTGATTGTACCAGCTCGAATGACTTCCCAAACACACCTCCGAAGTCAAGAGAATGAGACAAGCGGATAGCGTAGGTTCGGTAAAGGTAGCCTGCTGTGTTGGGAAGTAAATTGTCTTTGATAGAGCAGATAAGGCGTTGGACCGCGCCACCAGCGAGATAGTTGTGTATGATGAGTCCAGAGACGATAGATGGCCTGAGGCATAAGCTACAAGAGCTTCAGTGAGTGCTGGTGATTCCATGGCCATGGGGAGAAAGTCTTTGGGCAGCGTTAACCAAGCACGTTGTCATCTTGTAGGTGAGTAACCCTACCGGAGAGAAAAGAGTTGTGATGCTTGCTGACTGTCAAAAGCTCCGACAGCACCTTGATATAGTGGTTCATCGCATGACGTCTTCTTAATGAATCTGACTGCAACGGCAGAAAAGACAATTGTCTGCTCAGGGAAGGCTCCTTGGTGGGTTGATCAAGGGCTTGGGTTCTCTCATCCGGCACTCTCACGGAACGCGTAGAGGGAGGGACAATGCGGCGGACGGGTTCCCGGATGCACTCTATATTGAGCCTGGTGCATGCTCCGCACACTGGGAATGTATTTTCGACGCATTTCTTACGTCTTGTTGCCGAGTCAGCCTGCCTCTTGTACTGTCGGTTCTCCTCGGAGGCGGGAACCCCCTCACACCGTGGCTGAGCAGTGGGTTGAACTGACCTATATCTGCAAGTTAAACAACCTGTTCTATCGTGCTTGGAGCTTTTCCTTCGTTGCACTGTTTTCGCTGCCATTTTATTCAGGGCTGGGTTCCAAGGGCCGGTTCAAGATGAGAGTGTGGAAACTGATCAGGGCCTGAATTCAAGTGGCCATGTTTTAGCGTCCATGTCCCGTGGCGGTGCGGACGGCCGATTATTCATTAGTCAGCTCTTCAGCAGCTTTGCATTCGGAGTTGTGGATGGTTGTGATTGCTGGTGCATAGCATTGCGGACGCGTGCAAGGACGGGGGGCTTCATATCTTATATCACTGTAGGTCTTCAAACATCTTCTAAACTCACTTATTCCCGAACGTCTTTACGTCAGCAGCCTAAGAACGTACTTCAGTTGTTGCTATCTGTTGATTCTATGGGATACGGATGACGATTTTGCCCGTATGGGTTGAGCTCCAGAGATAATCGTACGCCTCCCGAGCCTGCTCAAATGAGAAAATCCGGTCAATGACTGGGCGGATTGATTTCGCCTCGAAACATGCAAGCATGTCCTGAAGCTGCTCACGAGATCCGACCACCACACCACGCACCACGCAAAGCCGGTCGAGAGCAAGAAACGCGGCGTCTGGGCCGCGAAGTTCCTTACCAGCTCCTAATGGATCCGGGTTGGTGATGTGGCCAATACAGTTGATTTGGCCGTTGAATCCAATGGCATCAAACGACGCTTGAAGCGTCAAGGTTCCGCCGACCTCGATAATGCAGTCGACTCCCTTGCCCTGGGTAATCTTCATGGCTTCAGCCGCCCAGTCAGGTGTCTTGCGATAGTTGATGCCATGAGTTGCTCCGAGACATTTCGCCTTTTCCAACTTGTCGTCAGATGACGACGTGACAATCGACTTTGCTCCTGCGGCATGCGCGATTTGCAGTGCGAAAGTTGACACTCCTCCAGTACCTTGAAGGAGCACTGTCTGGCCTGGTTGGATAGGCGTGAGACCGTACAGCGCATTCCAGGCAGTCAGTGCAGCACAAGGCAGGCACGACGCCTCTTCAAAGGACAAATAGGCAGGGATCTTGACGACTCCAGTTTGGGGGAAGATGAAGTATTCGCCCAGAAGACCTTGGGTCTCGCCTCCCAGCTGAGTGAGACCGATCTCACGTGTAAGTCGACCGGCAATGTGATCTTGGGTAAAGTTGGCCAGAACTCGATCGCCGGCCTTCCATCCAGTTACGCCCTCTCCTACTTCTTCGACAATGCCTACAAAGCAGTGTCAGATAGATGTAACGAGAAGGATTTGATGCTTGGAGGCTCACTCACCAGCACCATCACTTCCGGGAACAACCACATCGGGCCCAGGGAAAGGGTACGTGCCGATAGCTAAGATTCCGTCTCTCCAGTTCAACGAGACTGCTTTAATTCGGACGAGAATTTGTCCGAACTTGGGAGCTTCCTTGGGAACGTCTCGAAGGGTGAGGCAATCGAATCCCTTCTTCTCCGGGAGCCAGTACTGTCGAAATGTGGTTGAACTCATGTTAAATCCAGGTCTATTAGTGAGCAGGAGTCTTCAATAGATTGAGGTAGCTGGGATTCTTTATCAACTCTTCGAAATTCAATTCTTGTTTGTGTTGTCCGGGAAGTCATGAATCCTTTATAGCCAAGAATTAATAGTGTCTACTACAACATCAAAAGCAAGTGTCTTAACGTTTTCAGTGCGTCTATACCGAGGCCTTTGAGCTAGATGGCTATTCTAACACTAGGTAATGATTGGATACAAGGGCGGATTTGGCGTGTTGAGCGCATGTAGCGTGTTGAGCGTCTTCAGCGTGTTCGGCGTGTTCGGCGCGCTAGGTGAGAGTGACCCGCGTACTTTAGCGCCTTGGCCGTCTTAGGCGTGTCAGGGTTGTTCGTGCCCAATGGAGAAGAACATGAGCCTTTACCCGTTGGTTGCAGGCAGAGACTCGGCTGTGTGATTGCACAGGGAATTACAGCCCAATGACCAGACCCGTCGAGTCAGACAAAGCATGACCTGTTCCTTGCCGTCAACACTAGTCTGCTGCTGCGAGAGGCTCTAACCAAAAATTACGCGCCTTGGCTGGAAGCCCGGCCATTAACCTGAGGTTAGGATCCATGCAACTCGTCTATATAAACGGAATGGCCAACTCTGCAGCCGCATTTCACGTCACCGCCAAGTTTCCGTTCGCTCTTCAAGGTTATCCCGGCCTGACGGATGTATCTTTGAAGCGACGTGGGGTGATTTTTCCGTTGAGACCTATCAAACCTCCACTCTGTGACTATTGCGCCTAACAACAGAGCATCAGCCGATACAGCAAAGAGCCTTGAGGAACGAACATGGGTATGCACTTCAACGTCGAAAGAAACTCTCGTCAGCAGAAGGTGAGAGTCCGTCTTTCAAATCCCCCCGCCTCGAGCATGTCCACCGCCTCTCCGTCCATGACACCCTCAACATACGCTTCACCCAACACCTCAAAGCACTCATTCTTCGGCCGGATCACAAGCGGGGTGCTGCATCCAAACACAATACAAACCAGGTCCCCAATGCGGCTTTGCTTGTGGCCAGGGCCGTACGCGTTATCGGGTGCCCAGCCAATATACCCTTTGTTCGTGAACATCAGCCTCCGCGACATGTTTGCCCTCTCGGCCGCATTAAACACCTCTGAGTAGTCAAACTCGATGGCGTTTTCAGGGATGGTATCTGAGAAGAAAGAGCTCAATGTCTTGTCTCCCACAGATATACTCTCATGCAGTTTCCACCATTCGCTCCAGCGAAAGTAGTAGTCGACCTGGTTAGAAAGGAAGCTCCAACCTCGTCTCGCGAATTCGTCCATGGCGCGCTTTTCGTCTCGAGGTAGCGATAGGAGCGCCGAGTGCCTCTTAGAAACACGTTCGCAGTTGGTCACGCGGCCGAGCAGCATCACACTATAGATGGCAGCAGCCGTAGCCGGGCCATACCTACTCTCCCATCCCGAAGGTGGTGAACAAACAGACGTCGGCTCCCAGTGAAAATAGCCCTTTTCACGAGCTCCGAGACCGCATATCTCGTCAATCACGAATCCCTCGCAGCGGAGAAGTTGCCGATCCGGCGATAGCGAGTACGACGCAGGCCGGTCCCGATGCGCGCAATACACAGATTCCGGGGGCAGGGCGAGCGTGTCCGGGTCCCAGAACGGACCGGCGAACGGCTTCTCGGGTGCCGAGAAGGGAATCTTCTGGTCCCACTTCCAGTCGATGACCCAAGACGGCGTGCGCGTCGGGCCCCAGGGATTTGCATCCCTCAGCGGTTCCAAGTTCTGATAGTGCTCGATGAAGACGATGGTTGTCTCTCGGAACAGGTCGGGCGTCGGGAGTGAGTGGAATGCAGTGATCCGACGAACAATCTCTGGCTCCATCATGCCAAGTAAGGCGAACACTTTGTCCCTGCTATCCCGGCAAAAGGAGGTTGATAGCTCCAAGAGCCGACGTAAAGGCTGCCGAGTCCCGCCTCGTGCCTCGTACTCACTCAACACCCGGATGCTTCTATATACGAGATGTATGCTGTCTGTAGTCCACGGTTTCGGCTTCAGCCGCCTCAGCCGCCTCTCGTTGGACAGCAGAGAGTCTTTCCCAGTCCATAGTGTCCCAGAGTACAGAACGCCGAGACCACGGCAGAAAGAGGGAAGATCAATGAACTGGTCGCCGCACTGGAGCATTGTCGCCGCCGAGCCGAGGACGATCTCTTGTATGATCCAGAGGCGATACCAGTAGGCTCGGCACATTAACTTTTCAAGTCCGTAGAAACAGAACCGTCCGAAGACGCTAGGATTGGCATGGAGCGCCTGTCCAACATGCTGTTTCTGTTCCTCGTCTAGGCTGGAAAGGCCACGAAGAAGATTGAAGGCGTCGTTGCTTTCATTGGCGGCGTTACCAAGCCAGGCCAACACCCCTCGCGCCTGGCTGTATATTTCCCTCATCTTCCCGACCTGGTGGGCGCACTCTTGCTCGTCCTTTTGGTTGATACAGACGGCATCAACCCAGAGTCTATAGTCAGACGCAAACGTGTCTTTCCGAGATATGGCACGGAGAGCATCTTCTAGGTTCTTGGTGACGGTGCGTATCTCGCCATCGAGGAGAATCGTTCCCGTCATGTCCACGCCCCAGACGTAAGATAGGGCAGCGTAGTCTCCCCAGCGAAAGCGCATGCGATCCTTGGATGGAACGAGGAAGTCGACAGACTCTGGCTGAGGCATGTAGTCCTGTTTCCCTGGAGTGGCCTGTCTTGATTCGAACCAGTCGTTGACGATTCGCCGAGTCGCGAGGCCTGAGCAATTGTTTGATTCGAGATAGTCGGAGTACTCGTGCGTCCTATCCTCTAAAGAAACGATTTCCAGGCTGCAGCAAACAGTTCCGCTAGTTTCACCGAGAGGTTGCACTGTTAAGAGTCGAATCGCGTTGTGTTCGTTGTTCAGTGGTCGCTGGGAGGTGCTGGGGCCGCCGCCAGTCATTGAGTCACCAGTCTGCTCTGGGAATCTTTTGGCGGAAGAACCGCCCCCTTCTCTGCAAAACCCTGATCGTAGTCTCATACTGAAATTGAAAAACCAGTGCGTCAAGGGTAAGCAATCGTGGTCATTGACGGTGAAAATCGCCCTCGTCCTAGGGTAGGTAGGTACTCGTGTAGGTATGTAGTTTGAGTGTTACGTGGGTTGAGGTCTGCCCGCGAAGTCATCGACAGGCACTCATGCAGTCATGGAAGCCGTGCACACGAAGGGCCCCTGGCTGAACCGCCCCGTCTAGAAGCGATCTTCAGCTGAGCGGCTGGCAGCCAACAAGAGCAATTTCAATCGCCGAACTATTGGCAAACCCACCACACTATTGATAGTCTTGGCCCACTACTCCGCAGGCCAGCGATCGGGCGGGAGCAAACTGCCTCCAAATTTGCAGGAAGATTGAAAGTCGACTCACCGTGAGTCGTATTCCCCTATTTCTTTGCTTCTTCTTCCATCTGGAGTGAAGTCAAACCGGGAGTTCCACTCAGCCAAGACTAGGGAACTGTTGACTTAGGTATAAAGAAACCACGGCGGCCATGAGCCTAACTACTCTGTCTTTGTACCTGTAATTTGTCTCACTTTGGGTTCACTCTTTTCCCAAAATGATTTCTCCGGCGGTCCTCTTCGTCCTGGCCACACTCGGCATCAGCGGTATTAACGCCGGTCCTTGCAAGGCAAGCAGCTCCTCGACGGTCTCTACCTCAACAGTCTCTACCTCGACTACTCCAAGCGGCACTCTAAGCAGCACTGCAAGCAGCACTCCAAGCGGCACTCTGAGCACCACTCCAAGCACCACTCCGAGCAACACTCCGAGCAGCACTCCAGTCGTTACTCCGAGCAGCACTCCAGCCGTTACTCCGAGCAGCACTCCAACGACGAGCTCCTCTGCACTTTCTACAACCTTGGCAACCTCGACAACCACAACCTCAACCACAACTACTGAAGTCCGACACTGTGCGGCCCCGTCCAACTGCCCACTCACCGAAGACTGCATCGGTGGCATTTGCCAGGTCCCTCCCACCCCGATTTGCTTCAACAACGCTCAGTGCCTTGAAACCCAGTTCTGCAGTGGCCGCCAATGCGTTGACCAGACCCCTCTGATCTGCGTGACTAACAGCGTTTGCGCACCGGGCGAGGCATGCGTCAACGGACAGTGTACATGCTCCTCCAGCAGCGACTGTGGTGCGGGCTCGTGCATGAGCGGCGTTTGCAACCAAGTCTTCATCTGCTCCTCCAACGATGACTGCGCAACAGACCAGATCTGTCAATCTGGGACTTGCATCGAAGGATCAACGACTGAGTGCTCTGTCGACGCTGACTGCGGAACCGGCGAGACGTGCCAATCTGGGACTTGCCTTCCGAGCGTGGTGAGTTCCTGCTCTGTCGACGCTGACTGCGCAAGCGGCGAGACGTGCCAATCTGGGATTTGCCTTCCGAACGTGACGAGTTTCTGCTCTGATGACAGTGACTGCCCGATTTTCAGTACCTGCTCATTCGGAATGTGCCTCCCCGACTTTTAAGGCCTCTACTTAGCTACCTTAGTTTCAGGTATTAATATTCGCACATAAGTAGATCTCCATAGTCCGCTATATAAGTGAGGAGATCCCCCGTAGATTGCTAGTGAAGCTCGAGGCTTCCAGCCATGCAGAAAGTGCCGCTTTATGAACCGACCGACCCTCCAATCATCCCTCCGGAGGCTTGTGGTGGAACGGGACAGCATTAACAGGTCAGTCTAAGTAAGCATGCAATGGGCCAGTAATTGGCAGTGTCCTAATCGCCATGACAATTGCGTTTATGCGAGAAGATAATTAGGTATTACGACGAGTTCATTCAGAGACATGAGCAAAACGTTGGAGATTTCTTTCGAGACGACACTTTCCAAGGCCCGCAGGTCACCACCAGGGCTCAATTTGAGCGAGTTCTATCATAACCTCCCTCATCTGTGAAGTAAAGTACATCGAGATCGCCGAACAAGAAGGCGCAATTCTAGTAATAGGAAGCACTGCATGAAGATAAGTACTATTGATATTTAGCCATAAGAAGTCATCTCCATGGTGCGATAGCAACTAACTGACGCCATGAATTCGCTTTCACTTGCCGCTTTAGGCAAGTTTATGCACATCGCGACGCCGTGACAACCCCGCGCATCTGATCTCCAAGATCCTACACATAGAAATCAGCCCAGCGAAGCGACAGTATCAGTCATTCGTATAGCATCCTAGCTTAACTACTAACTATTCACCGAGACAAGCAACATGCTCGCGCGAAGACTGCTCGCTGATCCGGGATTGCCCAACCCCAACCCCACGGCTTCCTACTGGCAACAACCCCATCCACAAAACATCTCCGAGATAAGATCTTCCACCTTGCCAGGTCAGCGAGATGTCGTCATTCTCGGCTCGGGCATCACTGGATGCAGTGTTGCTCAAACACTCCTCGAGGGCCATGCATCAATCTCCGTCACTGTTCTGGAGGCCAGGGGGCTTTGTTCGGGGGCAACCGGCAGAAACGGAGGTCACGTCAAATTCAACGCTGTCACCGAGTACGCGAAACACAGAGCTCAACTTGGCCCAGAGGCTGCTGCTTCCCTTGTTCGGTTTTGTCTGGCCCATTTCCCAGCAATAGCCAGCCAGGCTGGGCGCCACGGTGCAGCAGAGGTGGGAGAAGTCCGAAGCGTCACGGCTCTGACCACCTTCATGGACAAAAGCTTGGTGCCAGATATCAAAAGCTCCTTGGCCGAGTTCGAAAAAGCGTTTCCTGACCTTCAGGGGCAATTCCGGCTCTATGAGGGACAGGATACTAAGCAGGTGAGTTTGTAATTAGCAAGAGAGTGATCCCGGCTGACCATTGGACATGGGAAAGTTTGGTCTTGAAAACGCAGCAGCCGTTCTTTCAGGGCCTGCCGGAGCAGCGTGGCCATTCCGACTCGTCAATGCCGTCTTCCGCAGTCTCTTGACTCAATACCAAGAGCGCTTTAGCATCGAGACATTTACAGCTGCTGAAAAGATCCTGGAAACCGAGAACAAGGAATATCCCTACGCCATTCAAACTCCGAGAGGAACCATACACGCAAAACACATTGTTCATTGCACGGAAGGCCATGTGTCGCATTTGCTCCCTGCTTTGCGCGGCATCATTTGGCCGCGGCGTGGCCAGATGACGGTGCAAACACCTGGGGATCGGATAAAAGCATTCGACGGGAAATACTCATGGGCATTCATCTTCCGCCACTTCTTCGACTATGTCACTCAGAATGCAGCGACTGGAGAGATATTTATTGGCGGTGGCGATCTGGATGTGGACGAGAACGTTTCCGAGTACCTGACGAGTGTGGAAGACGACAAGGAGATGACACTGAACAAGATTCATCTTCGAGGCGTCCTTCAAGAAGTCTTTGGCACGACAAACTCTTTATCGGAAGAGCAGCCCCGGCTAAAAGCATCATGGTCAGGAATCATGGGCTTCTCCATTGACGGGTACCCGGTTGTGGGCAAGCTCCCCAAGGAGGCAGTTCATCGTCGCGGTGGCAATGAGTGGATTGCAGCAGGATATGGAGGCTACGGCATGGTCAATAGCTGGTTGTGCGGCCAAACTGTAGCAGAAATGGTGCTTGGGCAAAACGTGACGACAGGAATGCCTGAGCCTTACTATATCAGTCCTGCGAGGTATGCCGCCCTGCTCAAGGAACTAGATGATCGGGTCAACAGAGCTTCGCGCTCAGGCTTCAAGGCTTTGCTATAGTCAGCATTAGCTTTTGTTGGACGAGAATAAAGGCCAGGAGCCTAGGAAATAGAGTGCCCGAGTAGGCGCACATTCACTCAGGCCAAAACAAGGCGCCGTGTTGCTATTTTCGCGTATACCGAGATCGCCCTGCTATCAGCCGGGGCTAGATGATGACTTAGCACATCTAATATGGGGAGAAATATATTGAGTCGATGTGTCGTAAAGATCCGTGGATACGAAAATGCGGGAGTAATCGATCATGGCGAACACTGTCTATGCGCATGGAGGAAGTGGCCCTAGATGTCAAAACACCACAATTTGAAAGGCGTTATTGGCGAAGCACGTGTGAATTTGTCCATCTTCATTTAAGGTATTCTCAAACACCGAAGAAAAAAAACTGCATGTAATTTGATCACTTAAGGCAACCCAGTTCCAGTGGCGGAAGTCCTACGCTAGTTTCACGCAGGCCGGGTGACTCAACCCTCATTCGCATCTTGGTCTTCATAAAGAGACCAGAAGTTCAGAGATCCCTCCCTTATTCTTGCGACAATTCCATCTCTAACCAACCGACTCTTTGCTGTCTTGCGTCAACCATCTGCAATGGCGACTCAACTGTTTACGTTGGGCCAAACCCCGTTAAACTCCATTAGAACACTCCCTTCCAGCAGCTATCTCGTCCACGCCACGAATTGCATCGCACAATGGGGGGCTGGCATTGCCGCTGAGCTTGCCGAAGTCTTTCCTCATGCTTGCAAAGAATACAAGAAATTCTGCAGCGACGCAAAGCCGGGCTCATCAACACGCTGGCCGCCAGAGTCACTTACTGGGCAATGTCTCATCATTCCCCCACAGTCCGCCGACGTGGCAGCCGGGGCGCCCAGCGTCTTCATTGTCTGTCTTTTTACGAGCTACGGTTTCGGAAGACCGAATGACAGGACGGGGAAGCCGGGAAAGGACCCCAAGAGCAAGATTTTGAGCCAGACGAGGACCAGCTTGAAAGAGTTCAGACTGCAACTCGAGTCAAACCCCAATGACAAAGTGCAAAGCGAAATCGTCATTTACTCGCCAATGTTCAATTCTGGGGCGTTTAAAGTCCCTTGGGGAGAGACCGCGTCGCTAATCGAGGACGCGTTTTGTGGGTGGAGTGGGCGATGGCTGGTGATGGAACCGCCTTCGACGCCGTGAACAGACTACGCCGTCCTTCGTACCAATTGCGCATCGCAGAAGAAACTTTTCGGTTCGAATACCCAGGCGAAGAGATGGTGAAAAGGGGGACTGGGAGAGTCGCAGGTGCAATTGGAAGCGCCCCATGTAGCGGTAGTCGATATTTTCCGAATTTCGGGTTGTGTAGGTCGGGTAGAGGGCAACGGAACAGTGCAATGGGATTTGAGGCCATGGCAAACGTGAGGAGACTTTTCCTTGTGGCAATCAGATATACATAGATGAAAATCTCTTAAGATTGTTAAGACAGTTATCCAACCAGCTGGCACATGGTATTGGAAGCAGCACGAAAGTGTATTTCTGGACCTTTCACGGATCTCGTGCTGAGGATGGTAGTGCATGTTTTGCAGGGAAATGTTCGGTCACTATGGAAGGTCCCTGAAGAGCAGATGCTACTGGTAGAAAACCAGGTTGACGGGGAACTACCTGCAGTAGAAGTTGTTGCAGGCGACGAAGCGAGACGAAAACTGTGAGATTCCACGCTCCATTATGATGGATGTAAAGCTACCTGTACCGTACGCCTAATTCTCCCAGCCCGGCATACATCAACAAGAGCACGCCGATTCCTCTCTATAGATTCATATTAATGAGCTGCAGACCCAAACCGGCCATGACAGCCAAAGCTGGGGCGGCCGAGGCCGTGGCGCCTGATGAAGATTGGGTGGTCTTTTCGGACGTCTCGGTTGTCTCAGACGGCTCGGTCTTCCCAGTCGTCTCGGTCTTCCCAGTCGCCTCGGTCTTCCCAGTCGTCTCGGTCGGTTCAGCCGTCGCAGTCGGGTCCTCGCTGGCGCTGTTCACGTCAGGGTCCAACACTGGAGATAACGTTTGTCCATTCCAGGTAACTTACATGGTGCCAGATGCGCCAATTCCACCAGCGGCGATCGCGTCATCGGAGCATTGTTCGTTGAAGTCCTGAGAGTCGAGGTATTGCTCGGCGGACGGGCACACCTCCTTGAAGAACTGGACGCAGTAGTAATAAAACTGGGAGCTGGCGATGGCAGGCTCGTCGAGGCTGACGTCACATTGAGACAAGCAGGAGACGAAGTTGGCGCCGCCGTCGCCCGCGCACATGCACTCGGCATATGGCCGGGTTTCGTAATCGCCCGGGCAGCTCTCGAACGTCTGGTCGAGGCATTCCTCGCATTGGCCCGTGGCGTAGGCGCCAAAGAGCACGTTGGCGCCTTGGACGGCCGTGGCGAGGAGGCTGAAGGCCAGGGAGAGGGCGAAGAGGCGCGTCATTGTGGTTAGGATGAGGAAAGAGGATGCTTTTGGTTGATGGAAAGGCCGGGTATCACGATTGAGGTGCGAAGCATGTACAGGGACGAAGAGGGACGGGATGGAAGGAGGAGAATGTCTGCTCCGGTCTGGGCGATCGGGAGACAATGCACTCTATTATAATGATCCACGACAATGTCCTACGTCGCCGCTGGCGCGGAGTCCTCAGTCCTCAAGCGTTGCTAAGCTACGCCTTTGTACGGTCTCTGGATCAATCGAGAACGTTGAACGCTCTCAGCCCCGAGACCTCAGCCGCTATTGACAAGGATCACCCGCACAAAGTGTCCCGAAGTGTGCGTTTAGCGTAGGAACGGCGTGGGCAAATTTGTTACCCCTGGAGCTCCCGCTCCCCCCCCCGCAGTTTCGGTAGATTCCATCGACTGTACCAATCTTTGCGGGGGGCAGAATCTGGCAAACGCACTGGACATTTTGTCTGCATGTTCGAGGGTTGGAGCACTGCCCAAGCCAGCTCATTATTCCGTCCTCATTCATCGCAAGCTACGAAGTGCTTGCGACATTCTGCAGCCGCACCGTTGACTAACGCCTCATGACACCAGGACAGCAGCTGCGATGTGACAGCGGGCGGCAAGGGAGACTGGGAGAAAGGAGAAACGTAGTGCTGGCTTATTTCTTTAGTACAGTCTCGACTGTTTTCTCAGTCCACACCTTGGTTTTAAGCTTGTCTTAACTGCCGACTGTGGCAGAGTCTGCCTCGGGCTTCAAGGTCCGTTGCGTCTACTCTGTATGGAGTACGTAAAACCTCTGTGTGGAGTACGTAAAACCGCCTGCCCCTTGCCTAGCTCTCAATTCGATTGACAAAATCGAGATATAATATTGGCCGTGGCGCAATTTAGCTGAAAACTATTTATGCGGCTGAAACGGGGGCGTGAGATGGGCGGTTGGAGGTAGGGCTTCCAAAGGGACGCAAGGGCCTAGATTGATCCAAAAAGGAGCAGCCAGGTCGCCCGTGACCCGATGAGGCGTGGTGGCAAGCTGGATCAGCGGCTTTGCGCAGGGGGCTCGGGGCTTGAGGCATCCTGATGCATCAGTCGCCGGGCCTCGTTCGCCTTGCACAAGCACAAGTTACCTATCTTGCATGCTCCACTGGATTTCACTTCCATTGCTCAGGTCCTTGTCGTCAACCTTGCAAGATCGGAGAGCCTCTTAGGTATTTAGTTAATCGCTTATCGGGACGGTTGTTGTCTCCATCCCCATGTTCCGGCAGGTTAAGGCTTTGGTCATTTCGTGGCCAGCGAAGGACAAGGCGGGCCTGTTGAGTGGCTCCCGAACGGGCAAGTGGCAATAGAATAGCGTTTGAGCACTCTCAGGGCACGTGAAGCGCGTCCTTTCGCGTCATGGTTGAATCGTCGGAACTTGATGCATTCCATAGACACCCAAAGACATGAACTAATATTGCAAGTCAATGATCAGCGGCGACATCACTATCAATACCCTCTCCTCCACAATGGCCGCAATAGAAATCCTCTGCACGATTGCAGAGATGTGCACCCTGGACGTTCTTCCGAATGAAGGCGAACATCCTTCTTCCTATGCAAGATATCACGCCCACTTCGCGCGAACAAGTCGACGCTTTCATGCAGTTCTCAACCGGACTCTATACAAGCGCAATATCGATAAAGAACCCCTCTTGGACTCGTGCGCCCTATGAGCTGCACAACACGGCAGTCTTGGGACCCTTAAAATAGCACGCGCTCTTAGTGCTAGCTTGACCTCAATGGTGCCAGGGACGAGTCGGACTTTTCCAAGAACGTCGATGAGATTCCAGTCGCCTCATGCTTTTCGCAACACCGCTACACCTCGCCATCCTCAATGAACATCGACACATCCTTGAGTGGTTGCTAGATAATGGCGCCAACGTTCATGTGCCTGCACGGGCAATGTGCACGAAGAATCGGTCCCGGTACTGCATCGCAGATAGAATGTTTCCGTATCCTATTCACACTGCTCCCCTTCACCGCAGGAATAAGGACGTTGCGGCACTGCTCATTAGACGAGGAGCTTACCTTTCGTCTGAAGGAGTTTCCGCATTCGACTTCGTCTCGGAGCGCATTTGCAAAGACGACAATCATCTCCTTGAGTTTCTTGTGCATTTGAATGAGCTGATCATAACGGCTCAAGCACTCCGCAATGCTGTCAGAAAAAGCGATAAGGTTCTCTTCCAGCGGATATTGCAACGACCCGAGTTGAACGCTGCAACTCCAGATCGGGAGTCATGATGGGCAAGACGCCCTTCATTGAGTCTCTCCTGAAACGTCCTGAAACTACCATAGACGTTGTTGACTCGAGCGGAGTTACCTTCTTGCATCTAGCAGTCCGGAAGGAAGTATACCTGGAGCTGTGGAAAGTGCCTCTTGTTGATTTCTTGCTCCAACACCCTGAAATTGGTGCCGCGGCCGCAGACTCTCAAGGCCGAACGGTATTACACGACACCATTGAAGAAGGACCTCTCGCCATCATTCAGAGTTTGCTAAGCCGGCCCGAGGTGAATGCAGGGAGTCCAAATCTGCAAGGCTCGATACCTTTACACTTGGCTGTGGAAGACGAGAGGCTGGATGTGGTTGAGTTTCTACTCCAACGCCATACTGTAGATGCCACATCAGTGGATGAACATGGCCACACCGTTTTGCGCTACACTGTCAAGGCTGACAGAGGCGATGATGCTACGATATCGCTTATCCAGCGCCTTCTTGGCATGGGAATTCGAATAAACGCTGCATCGATCTATGGCCCGGTCCTAGTTCGCGCTATAAAGCGTTGCAACTGCCGTGCGGCCTTGACTTTATTAGACAATGGCGCGAATCTGCTCTCCTAGTAATGAGGCATCAATCACTGATGCCTCTTTCGTATTGAGGGATTGAAGCGGACAGTTGGTTCGGAGGCTCCTATCCTATGGGGTTCCCATGGACACGACATCGAGACTCGGTGAATACGGCTACAACCCCAGGGAGCTTCAGAACTGTGGAACTCAACTTTTTTTCGCAACAGTACATTCTAAAAATGCGGACTGTATGCGCCTGTTGCTGGAGCGAGGGCTTGACCCAAACAGCCTGGTGATGCTCAACGAGTTCGGAGACGGGGTCTATCCAGGCGATAAGCAACCTTTTCTTTCTGCTGTCTTCGAGCATGAGTTTGTGTCTACACATAACGAGTATAGCCTTAGGAATGTTGAGGAATTGAAGAGCGCTTGACCTGCTGCTGCGGTATAGCTCAAAGCTCGATGCGCCAGAGGCCGGAAAGTCTCCTCTGGAGTGGGCATGCGACGCTGGCCTCAATTCTGGACAGTACGAACTCCTGAAATTCGTTTTATCCAAGTCTACTCGTGTGAATATTTCGCACAGGTACCTGGAGAGAAAGATTTCAGAGAGTGTTGACATGGAGTGTACAATGTTTGTGACAGACGAGTTACTTGCGTTTCGAAGGAGAGAATTCCTCACAGACGCTCTAAGCTATAGCGAGGAAGAAATGACCGAGGAAGAAGACGAGAGTGAGGACGGTTCACTGGAAGAAGGGGGAAATGACCAAGAAGGCTGAAGGCAGGAAAGTACCTATGAATGATAGGTACGAGATGCGATGTCGACAAACCTCAGAATTTGCGTTAACACGATATAATTGAGTCATACCGAGAGAACGATTTGGACTTGGATGTTGCGCTTGCTCATCAACTTGGGACATACATGGAGCCATCGTGAGAATACAAGAGACATTTCTCGATACCTTAGGTAGGTAATGGCAAGTTCTATAATGTCTTTTCTTTTCGTGATATTTAGTGATGCACTGGAATTCACTCGACTCGCTGCCAATGCTGAGCATCCTCAATAAGTATCCTGGGTCGGGCATTTTTGAACGAGTTGCACTTTTGTTGATGTCTTGTTCTGACAACCGACAAGTCCAAACGCTGTGAATAGCTTGCACCACAAAGTACAAAGCTGTGAATATATCGACATGTGACTCTTGGACTGACGGACACTTTCAACGAAAGGTCATTTAATTCAATCTTAGTGTTATCGAGCACGACAGGGATGGCAGCGTCTAGTCGAGCGATATTCCGCGAAACATACCCCACCGTCGGTTATGCTTGCAAGGCGTGGAGTGCGAAGGGCACTAATGCAGCGACTCTGTCGATCAAGCCTATCATCACCCGGTGTCTATGAAGTGAACCAAGGCACAATGCATACGAGTGTTGCAGGGAGAAGGACGACTCGCGGAGTTTCGCTTGTAGAACATGGCTCACTCACAATGGACACCTTTCCGATTGGAGGTCTTATCCCGACCCCTCATCCCGTCCCGTTGTCACTGGGATCATGCATTTGCGTGGAAGTTGAAAATGGCATGATGGCCGTCCTACGAACAAACAACTCATGTTAGTTGAACAACATTCCCTTGCTGGTACTCATCAACCTCATCCCCGGACGTAAACTAAAGCCTTTCGAGACGAACCCATCATTATTGCCCTCCATTTCGCCACCCCCCAGGTACACACACGATGCCGTCAATACGCAACCCAATATTGCCCGGATTCAACCCCGACCCCTCGATCCTGCGAATTGGAAAGGACTATTTCATCGCCACTTCAACCTTTGAATGGTTTCCCGGCGTTCAGATTCACCATTCGACGGACCTGGCAAACTGGAAGCTTATTACCCGGCCGTTGAACTGCAAAAGACTTCTTGATATGCGAGGGAACCCCGATAGTGGTGGAATCTGGGCTCCTTGTTTGAGTCATGATGGTGAGAAGTTCTGGCTGGTATATACCGATGTGAAGAGAAAGGATGGAACTTTCTGGGACTTGCACAACTACATTACGAGCGCCCCTACCATTGAAGGGCCATGGTCCGATCCCGTTTTTGCAAACTCATCTGGTATCGACCCTTCGTTGTTCCACGATGATGACGGCCGCAAATGGTTTGTGAATCAACTTCGAGATCACCGCTATCCACCTCACTTCTGTGGCATCGTACTGCAAGAGTTTGATGCAACTGCTGGCAAGCTCGTAGGACCGCAAAGAAAGATCTTTGACGGAACTGAACTTGGAATCACAGAAGGACCTCACATCTTCAAGCGAAATGGGTGGTATTATCTGTTGACGGCAGAGGGAGGCACGTCCTACAACCATGCTTGTACTCTTGCTCGCTCTCGCGATATTTGGGGTCCTTATGAGCTGCACCCGCAAAAGCACATTTTGAGCTCCAGAGACGCACCTGATGCTGAGTTGCAGCGTGCAGGACATGGGGACATTGTCGAGACACCCGAGGGGAGAACCTACCTCGTTCACTTGGCGAGTCGCCCCATCACTGCCAAGAAACGAAGCGTGCTTGGTCGCGAGACTGCCATACAGGAGGCTTATTGGGATGATGATTGGTTATACGTGAAGAACGGACCAGTTCCATCTCTCCACGTTGAGGTTCCAGGAAGGCGAGACGAGCATTTGTACTGGGGCGAGAAGAGATACACATTCGAGAACGGCCTTCATATCGACTTCCAATGGCTTCGAACTCCAGAGCCCGAGCGTATCTTCAAGGCCGATGGAGCCCTCGCTCTGTTCGGTCAAGAAGCCGTAGGGTCTTGGTTCGAGCAAGCCCTGGTGGCACGGCGTCAGACCCATTTCTCATACGATGCTGAGACTATGATTGACTTTTTACCTTCGAACCAGAGGGAATTCGCTGGTCTGACGGCGTACTACAATCGCTTCAATTTCTTCTATCTCACGGTTACCGCTGACTCGAACGGACAACGCCTGTTGAGCATCATGACTTCTCAGTCATCCTTCCCTGACGGCAGCCTGACCATTCCCTTCGCCGAGCCAGTGCATATCCCCAGCTCTGGTAAGGTCAAGCTTGCCCTGAGCATCCGAGAAGCCGAACTTCAATTTTCTTACGCACTGGAAGGTGAAGAGGAGCTGAAGAAGATTGGGCCGAGCTGGGACGGGTCCTTGCTTTCCGACGAGTGCGGAGGGGGGCGCGGAGCTAATGGCAATTTCACTGGCGCATTTGTTGGTATGGCTTGCTCCGACTTGAACGGGGCAGCAAAGGCCGCCAAGTTTGACTACTTTGTCTATCGTCCAGTCGAGGACAAGAGCAGTGAAGCCTAGACGATTGAGGGTTCAAGGAAGGGTGACATGGTCTGATCATATAATACAAAATGTGCTGGTGGGAGATTTGGTGGTTGATATGAGCTTAGGAGGGCACTAGACAAGACAAGATACAAGGGAAAGAACCGCGTAGGAAGCCAAGCAGGTGCTATGGGAGCAGTTCCTCTCAATGCTACGTTCTTGCATGATCGACACAGGCTCCTGCTCCTGACGGACCAGAGCAGGTCCGGGATCATGTCCCTTTCGTTAGTTTTTTTGCATTTTCGCCTCAGTCAAGGCCCCCCTCCCGAAACCGAGTTACCGTCTAAAAATAAGTGCCATCTCAATCTCATTAGGGCATAGAGCCTCCGCATCAAATCGTACCTATCGTGGGCCATGAACAAACCGACCCGCATCCGCACTGGCCAGGAGATCGTCGGGGAGGTTGAACCCTCGGAGATTGTCATTTCAAAACGTCCTAGAGTTCCGGTGTCTGTTCTTTTCGTTTCTTAACTTGACTCGGGTTGCCGAACATTGTGGCGTCAAACATCCTCCCCCATGTTGCGGGGCTTGGAGCTCGAGTCAGGCGTCGACGGGGTTCAAGATGGAAACGGACAATCAGCCGCTTCTTCTGTGGCGCGCTTACCCAATTGATTTCTACACACATCCCTATTGGGTGTCTTTCAACTGCCGAAAGCCACCATCATCAGCCGCGGACATCTAGCCCTATGCAGAGTGCAGGGCGGTGGCGGCACTGTCGGGACTCTTCTTTGCCTTATGTAGTATGACCGATAGATACCCCTATGGTGCGGCTTGCTTTGCCGCGTTAGGCTTCGGCCCGTGGGTGGGTGTGGCTTCTGTTGCGCTTCTGAGCTTCTCGCGTATGTTGGCATTTGCACTAGGAGTATCTCCTTCAAGATGGGAATGGACGCGTGGGACAGATTTACAGTTTCAAACGCTTCATCGTCTTGGATTATGTGTGGCATTTCTTGGAAGCAATGTTCTTTGTTGCTGATCTATATCTGGTGTGACAAATCACGGCCACAAGTCGCACCCTTGTTTGGTCTTTAGATCGCTGAACCAGGAGTCAGGGGCGTATCGAGCCTCGAATCCTGGTATTTCTAGAATCCTGGTCCCTGGAGTTCGGCAAGTGAGCCGTCTCTAAAAGATACTTGGCAGGTTCGATGCTTGCGACTGGGTCGTCGTTCTGGGTGCACATCTTCATTGTGTGCCGGATTCCATGGACCGCCTACCTCATCATAGCATCAGAATCGAGTCTCCCTGAATAGCTATTGGCACCATCCCTTAGAAGATACACAACCACGACGCACTTAGGTACTCTAGATCGCGATCCCCATCCGTGCCATAAAGTTTGTCTCACGACTTAGTAACAAATAGAGAGCAGGGGAGAGCATGCGGCCTGACTAGGGGAGCCAGCAGCTGATGATCAATCGGGGCAGCTGATACGCGAGGAAAGCAAGCTATGGGGGATCAGTCTGCCACTATGCAATCATGTGTTCGTTCGTTCGATAGATGAGTGGCCTGACTTTTGAATATTGGTGGACGAGCGGCCAGCAAGCGTCAAGGGATGGTCGAATAAGTATGAAGGAAGGCCCAGTTGGCAAATAGGACGTGATCTGGAGGACTCTAGCCAGGGAACCGGACTGGGAGCGTTTCTAATGGACTCTTCCAACCAGTCACGCCATCGTGAGAGGCTCTAGATACTAGTCTTTAAACCTAATTCACTGAGTAGGCTTCAATGTCAAAGCGTTCCTTCAGCTACGTATTAGTATGGCCTGTTTGCTGATCTCCTGCCCCTAGCTTCCATCGCCCGCGTCTCCCCGAGCGTAATGCAAACTCATAATTGGATTAGTGTGAATCGTGTGCATGTGATTTCACAGCTTCGCGCTGGGCAATACATGCATGATGCCTGTTTCACTGGTTTGATAAATCCATACCTACTCATGGTCAAACATCAAAGTCGCAGTCTAATTAGTTCGCTATTCGCGACAGTGTATTAGAGGAATCACTAAGCATGTGATGTCTGGGACTGTCACAAACGATGGAGCGTGAGTATGGACTGAACTGATCATAAGTCTAATAATTAATGTCTATTTGTATTCTTCATTACAATATCTCTATGGGAAAGCTGGCGGCTTCTTGGCCAAAGGAACAGCCGAGTCGTCATGCCACTTCGTTGCTGGGTATATATGTATCTTGCTTGTTTTCTTTATTTGGCGTTTACCGGACGGGCTCGATGCCGTGTGAAGAGTCCCGGCTGCTCAGCGATCCCTCCCCATTGTGTGTCGAGGCTTCTCCCGAGTTGGAATAGGCGCCTTCGATCTGCACCGAATAAGGCGCTCCTTGGTTGAGTAGAGTATCGGTGTCATTGTGGTTGAATCCGAGCTGGGCCTTGGGGCTCGTGGGCTTTGCCTCCATGCTGTGCATTTCCACCGTCGTTGTAACCGTCGCCCAAGCCTTCGATCTACCAGTTTCAGGATCCACGTTCCTGCCGTCCAGAGTCGTGTCGCCGCCGGCAGCTCGAGTCCCCCGTGACCGAGACATGACGTAGTCTGAATTGTGGTGGTCTGAGGATCGAGCGATCTTTCCAATGAGACTGGCCATGGACATTTCGATGTTGAGTTTGACGATGTATGCAAGCGGATGAAACTGCATGTATCTATGCGGAAGAATAGTCAGTATGCGGTCAGGCCGGAAAACGTCGACTGTTGCTGACGTGGGTTACTAGGGGGGCGTACACGAAAGTGTTCTCCAGGCTCATCATGCAGACGATGAGGACATCCATACTCAACGAGAACCCAATGATGAACATGTTGAACTTGACGAGGTTGTCGTACTTGGTCAGACCCAGCCCAACCAGATTCTTCTTGACAATGCGAATAAAAAGAATGTTGAGAGCACCGTCGACGATGAGGTAGATGACCTTTTCACAACGGTCCCAGATGTCGTTGAGGTGGATGTAGGATTCCGAAATCTGTAATCGTGCCGGGATCCAAATGCAGTAAACGGTAATGTTGATGATGGTAATGAGAGCTGCGACACCATACTTGACCCTCCAGACGAACTTTCGGTCATGTAGCAGGATGGCGCATCGATTGACGATAATCTGGAGGAGAAACTGGACTTGGAGCGCCCACAGGGTCACTGACATGGCAAACGCCGTTAGTTCACTGCAACGAAGACGGGTTGCGGCAACAGCCGTGACTATACTTACAGATGCAAAAATAAAAAGCAAAACTGCGAGATGCATTCGTTAGGGAACTGTTACAACGGCCATGGATCAGGGCAACGTACCTTGGTGGTATCACTCCGAGGATATACATAAAGCAGATGACGCCAAAACCAAGACAAACGGAAATCTCGCCCCAAATCATCCAGATGTATGCATTGCGCAGCATGGTGAATTTGCGCCGGCGATAGGCACTCGAGGTTTGCTTGATGGCGGTCCATGTCGTCAACCAGCCGATGCCCAGAGTAAAACCCCATGCCACCGATGCAATGATCAAGTCGCTTTTCGTCACAACCTCCTCCTTGTAGTTGTCGGGGATCAGGGTAAGCATTGTGCGATCTGAAGAGTGGGAGTCTGGGAGGAAACTAATGCAATGCAAAGAGAAGGAAGAAAATGCCCTCACTGCAATTGAGGGACTGGTCGAAGGAACGAAAGCAGCATCGAAGAGTCTGGTCTTAATTATTCGAAAGGGCCGGGGTCGAATCTTTGCTGATATTAAGAGAGCGTCGATCAGGAGAACAAGCGTCTATCTCGCGGCATTATTCTGGCTACCCGTCTCGTTTTGATCAAACGGCCTTGGGTGAATCATTGCCCACACCCGTGGCGCATCCGAGGTTGAACCCTAGATGCAAACCAGAGATTCAAGTGAAATGATGCCGGTCCCAAAGCACATCGACGCCGGATCTTGCGGGCCAGCAGGCCCAGTCCCGGGCATGATCGACGGACTGTGCAGTCTCTTTGCTGGACTAACCGGCGGGCTGCTCTTCCGTGGGTTTGATGGCGAGTCAGTCAAGCAGCGAATGCTGGAAGGCCCGGCACATAGCCAGCAGAACCCGTAGAGCTGGACAGATAGTCGGGAACCCCCGCGGCTTGGCAAGCATCCCAATGGTTATTGCTGGTCCACTTCATTTCCACAGCGACCACCTGGAAGCGAAGGACTAGTCTCTTTCGAAGGTTGGCTGCAATGACATGTTGGTCAACCCGTGGCGCGGCAACGTCCTCGTGGTGTGCTGCGAAACCCCGCAAGGGTCCAAAGCCCAGCTCAACTTTGTGGTGAGGCTTGCAGTTCCATGCACGCCGTGCGCAAGAGTGTTGAATGCCGCCATCGGAACTGTTGTGCTTGCAGCCCCTTCAGAAGCCCTCTCCGCTCACCGCAACGTGTGCTGGAACCGCCCACATGGAACGCGTCGCCCTGCTTCTCTTCCAAGGCGGTGATAGGGTTCGTCTAGCATTCCGTTTCAGGTGAAGTCTGGGCTTAGCTTGAGACGCGGGCTCTGGGACTTTGACTGATGTAGCGAAGCGTTGAGATTTCAAATCCGGGAGTGGGAGCTGGCCCTCTTCCCTTCCGACTGATCTGGTCCATTCGGGAAATTTGCAGCACAGCTGGTTGACGATGGACTCAAGCAAGGAGCTCAACAAGCACGCCGTCCCTCTCGAATTCAACATCTGCATCTCGTGTCTGGTTGGTGGCGTCCTAGGCCTAGCGCTGCGTCACGCAGGGGCTTCGTTAGCTAGTTAACAAACAACCCCAGCGCCGTGATCGTCGATATCGGCCGGGGCTAGGAGGCATCGAGGTGTCGGAGTTCGTATATCTGCAAAAATGATTGATGCCCGATCTGCTTCGCAGGGCGGCCAGGGCTACTCGAGTCATGGCCGAGAGTGTACGGGCCGATCGCCCAAAGATCATCTCCCTCCCACAAGCCGCGAAGAGCGATACTCGGTCACAGTCAGCCACCGTCAGCGCCGTCTTCCAGGGAATTAACGTAAACGGGAGCCCCGCCGTGGCAAGAAGTGGCTTCGTCGGGGAACTTATCGCTGACTGGCTCGTGTTAGATGACTGGCGTCGGCAAAGACGGCTTAGGGCTCACTTACTCAACGCAATAGACTTTGATCAGGATCGGGGCTGATGACGATTTGTTCCCTCATTTAGCTTGCCGTCAGAGGCGTGGCCGGAGGCTCGAGTCTCGACCATCCCGGTCCTGAGCTGTGCACGGGCTCGCACCGCCATGGCATGCGTTGAACGCCGTGGCGCAAAGCAAGTCACTGGTAGGAAGCTGCTGCCCTGACCGAGGTTGGGTCGCCATGGTCGTGGACCCTTGATTCCCTGATCAGGGGTCACCAAAGCCACCTCGTGTCGACACAGTCTGGAAGGATGGCTGAGGCGGGCTGAGAAGCAATGCCGTAGGTGTGGCGCACACGTGTGAGACCTGTCGTGTTGTGAGTGACGCAAGTTCGCCAAAGAAGTTATGATGCCGTTAAATGTCGCAGCACATGTGTGCCCTCACCTTGTCTATCCACCTTGCAGCATGCAGGTTCCAATTGCAAAGCCAGATATTTCGCATTGCTGAATTGGGACGACGAGCAACAATGGAAAAGTCGGTCCAAACATGGCATTTTGCAATCGAGGGTGGCCATACTTTAATACCTCCAGAAAGATAAGGCTGTGGCTATCTGAAATCCACTGGAATGCAATCTCCATAGGTCCGATGAGGGGTCCTCTCGGCCATCCGGAAGCTCTATTCTTGCCATGTTTGTAGGGCACTGGCTAGTAATAAGACCCTGATCGGACACGCCGTTGCGAGAGTTATATGTGACTGATTGTCAACTGGTTCTGACTTAGGATATTTCCGCTGTAGCAATAGGCTGACGATTTTGACTTGTTCCGGAACCAGTGAGCGCAGGTGTGGTTGAAGGCCCAACAAGAACGACTGAACCCAACATGTTGAAAATACCAAATGAGATTGGAGCCACAGGCTATTCGCCAACAAACTAAAACCATCGCACAGGAGATCGATGTGAGGATCCCGGCTAACCATCAACTTTATGACCCGCCACACGATGCCATGTCTTGCAACTTCGTCAACCCACCATTGCAGCCCTATTCCAGGACTCCAGATGATTTGATCCTGGCCCAATATTCGCAATGCCGCTTACTACGTGATATTTGAATGAGTCATCGCAACGGATGGACAATATCTATAGCTACCTGTATACAGGTCATCCCTACAGCCTCGAGGATTCGTCTTACCACAGCTCCAGTCCAACCAGTTCACAGGACACCACCAACTCACTCATTGACACCCTCGTTCTTCCTAAAATAGAAATGAATGTGTCATGGGAGGCAATTCTACTTTGATTAGGGCTTACGGAGCCTAAGCTTCTATGCAAATCGATGTTTAAAACACTGCGATTGCCGCCATCTGGAATTAGAATCTTTGATACCCAACCATTGCAATCAGGAGCGTACGGTACCAAACAGACAAGAATCCGCAGAGTTAAAGGATCTCTATAGTAGTCGCAGCCCACTTCAAATTTCCAGATCCCAATTCTACATGAGAGTGTGGCTCAAGAGACAGCAAAGATTAACTCAGCGTGATGAACGCAGCTATAGGGTACGTTGGTTTGGAAAGATTACGAAGCGGCTATTCTAATGTCATAACAATTGAATCCTAATTCTATTGATAATTTTCTTTATTTAGACATTGAATGGTCGACGTTAAGAGGCCACATTGACAGGGTTTTATATATACCCTCACAAGAGAAACCATTAACACTCTCCGCTAATTCTGCAAAGCGATCTAGATCAAGAATGACTTTATACTCGCATCAAGGGTTAGATGAGATCTACTTATAGCAAGCTTAATAGTTTAAAATGCGTATTAGCTAGACGTAGAGATCCTTTCCTACGACAATTTGACTACATAGGTTGTATCTGGCTTGTTTCATCGGCAGGGTCTTGTATTCAGGCTTCGTATTGCAAATCTGAGAAGATCGGTCTTTTCCGAGAAAACTGTAAATAGAAACAGATAAGAGAAGACAAGAATGTTTCACGAACAACTGAGTCTATGGGAAACAAGCCGGCTTTACATGGCTGATGGGCTTCTGCAGCTCTGTATAACACGTCGGGTCCACGTAGATCTGCGAGGTTGTGGAGGAACAACAAACAGAAATCATGATCAAGTTAGTAATCTAATCTAGCCCGTGTGATCTTACATAATTACATCTTATGGCGGTTGGTCGTCAAGTGATCAAACCTTTCGAGTGTGACACGTGATTGGGATAGGTGTACAAGAGCTCCAGGCCGTTCCCCCATCATACCCTTGTCCTTGAGGACATGGGACATGGGACAGGGACACTGACGTTATCATGGAAACTAATTAACAGACCCCTGGAACGGATTTAACGGGCTTGCGGGGACGAAACTTCCGATACAATGGAGGCCCCGAAGTTGCGAAGCTGGCATGTCGCCAATCACCATATTGCGGCCCGCGGATCTGGCCAAGCATTGAGGCTCTAACTCGGATGAAATGAGCTTCGATACCTTGACCGAACACTTTTCCTGTGGACCTCTTTAAAGCTGACTTCTTCTTGAAACAGAGTACCCGAATAAAGTGTTTGCTATGCTTATCACTTGGCATGCGCCGCTATCATGTTGCTGAAAACGGGCGATAAGGTCAATGGTTGGTCGAGTCGACTTGCATAGTGTTCGAATTTTCACTCCAGATATCGCAATCCTTCAGCTCGAATCACAAAGCAATCTGAGACTGCCAGTATCGCACCATCAGGGAAAAGGTGTGCGAAATATCATCTGGCGACAGGGTTTCTCGAAGAAACTCCACTGCGAGAGACGGATGGCGAGTGTCGACGGCGCCGTCACGCAATCAAAATCAACTAACATGACAGTGCCTGCATACCTGGGGATGCACCCCCACATGCTATGGACGGTTGGGTGGGAGTGTTTTGGTGCTGGATTTCATTGCGGAATCTCTGATTGCTCTTCCATCATCGGGCATTCGGGCGGTCGGTGTGCCGATTGGAAACAAACAGCAATCTGGACAGGCATGAAATGCCACCGAGTTATCAGTAACGATATTGCGCAGTCATTTCTAATTCGATAGGACGAAGAGCGTGTACAAACTCAGCTATTGATTTGAAGACTGGTCATCTCCAAAATCATTTCTATTATACCAACTACCCAACCCAACTATGATATCCTTTGCGAATAGTCATCATCTCGCCACGATTGGGCACCTTGTCTCTAGCTATTCCCGACCACCCACTCTGAGCACGCTAGGTCGAGTCTCTCAAGCCCATGCATGAACGCTGGCCTCGGCCCGGATCGCCCAATGGAGCCCCCGGTTCACCCTTCGGCTCGGTGGCTAGAAGTGCGAATCGCTTGATATCTTGGAGCACGCAAGATAGTCCACACATTACATCTATAACGTACATGATAAGCGAGCGCCCAAAACAAGCGAGCGCCCAATTTTTTACCACCTATATTATAGATTCTTTTATAAAAAAGCAATAAAGCATCTTATCAATTAAAACTAATTGCTATTCTCTTCTCCAGATATCTTAACAACAATCTGACATGTTCTTGAGTTATGACCAGCCTTACCACATATTCCACACCGCCTTTCCCTCGCCGGCCCCGACCTCCCCTGACCACCACTTCTCGATAGTTCGGCCATCACCTGCACATTAACGTCTTTCTGATCAATTTCATCCCTTCCCTCACCTACAGTCATCTTCCCTCCATTCCGTAGCCGGGTCCTTTTTGCTCTACGCCGCTTGCTAAGAGTCTCATTTGCCTGTCGAAGCATCTGGTTCTCAGACTTCAATAGGGCATTCTGATGCATTATTGCCTTTGTTCCCTTTGAAAGTGACTTAAGTGCCTCAAGAATTGATGAGGGGGAGCTGCTCTGATGCCGCCTCACTCGTCTTTCGAGGTATTCAGATTGTGAGCTAGCCTCAAGCACCGTCTTTGGGGTCTTTGAGACCCAAGGGTCGGGGAGGCCGGCCTCCTCCGTAGCCGGTGTTGGAGTCCGTAGCTGCACATCAAGCTTTGATATGACATTTTCTGCGTTCATGGGAACAAGTCCGGCCCCTCGAAAACCTCCCTCTATATTACTCCTTGTCATGGCGGCTTCGTGGGCGGCACGAAAGGCTGGGAAGAACTCGGTCTTGGAAACATGGGTTATCGAGCACCTGATCAGGTGCTCAATTTCTCGGCCATATGCCTTTTTGAGCGGTCCAAAGCACCCGACATCAAGAGGCTGAAGTAGGTGAGACGAATGAGGCGGCATACACAGCGTAATGATGTGGTTGTCTTCGCAATATTTCTCAAAGTCAACCGAGTGGTGACTTTCATGCCCATCGAGGATCAGAAGACGATAGCGACCGGTTGATCGGGCCTTGGTATGTCGGTCAAAGTGCCTTAGCCACTCAAGACCTGTCTCATTGTCGGTCCAGCCATTATGGGTCGTCGCAATAGCCCAATCGTCCGGGAGGTTGCTTTCTCGATACCAGCTGGCGAGGTGATATTGGCCCGCAACCACAATAAACGGCGCGATCGCCCAGCCTTCGGCATTGATCGCCTGGATGACTGTAACCCATTCTCGGTTTCCAGGCTGCACTAATTTTGCCTTTCCACGTCTTTCCGCACCTGTGACAACCATTCCGCTTGTAATAACGCCCATCATAAAGCCAGTCTCGTCAAAGTTGTAGATATCCGCTAGGTTGATACCGTATTTCGCGATCATGTTCTCCACGAGCCTGAACCAATTGCGAATAATGGTCGGATCTTCGCATTTGGCTCTCTGGTAGTCATATTTACGATTGAAACGCGTCTTAAGGTCTGGTTGTCGCTTGACGAAGTTAGAAGCCCAGCGCTTGCCAATAGGTAACGCGTCGCGGTCGGCGAGCAGTCGGTTGGCCATTTCTTCAACACCACGCAGCCGCGGCGGGAATCCTCGCGAATCCAGGTCTAGAATGAACTGAACAATAACCTGCTCCTCTAGATCGGATAGTCGACGTGAGTTAGGGATGGTATCGCGTCGTGAAGGGATGCCATTGCGTCGGCGTCGTAGAGTACGATGAGAGACCTCGTAGATCTCTGAAGCGCGATAGGGACTTAATTGAGGGTCTTCCTTAAGGGCTTGAAGGGCAAGATTGATATTTGCCTCATTAATTGATAATGGCATGATCTGTGGCGGAGAAAATTTACTTGAAAGATAGGAAATGGTGGTTGGGAGAAAAATTGGGCGCTCGCTTGTTTTGGGCGCTCGCTTATCATGTACGTTACCATAGCTGCATTTTCCGCCTGGGTCCGTCGGGGGCGAGATCCGGACCTGGAAGCACTTCTACCACACCACTTGAGTCGCCATCTCCGTTTCTGCTCTTTCGTATCCTTATCGCCCATCGCGAGTATCTATGCCACTCCTATCCCCGGCGGTCCAGACCAGGGTATGGACCGCTCGTCACTTGTTTGTTGTGTCGTCTACAGCAACCGAAACGGGAATGGGCGCGATTTTGAGGCGATGATGTGACCCTCCTCCAACGATTCCTCAGATCTACCGAGTGCTGTTGCTCGGTGGCTCGGTCTATAAAACCCATCGACCAGGGCAGCTTTCCGAACATTGGATTCTCACTCAACCGGACAATCGCAACGAAACTAGTCTCAAGATGTCTACTGTGCTGGTTCGAGATAAGGAAGCTCGAGAGGGATTCGACTCCGATACGTCCTCCGACTCGCTCCCCGCCCTCGGTGTGCCGGTCGAGGAGAAGCGCTTCTGGTTTCAACGAGGAAGAGCCTATGACCCCGATTCCATCGCTACCCAGGTAAGAATTTCGCCACATTTCTCTCGCTGCATCTCTTTCGATTACTTACACCAAGGTGCTATAGCCTAGTGTTTTTGATGACCCAGCTACTGCAGACAAATATCAACCTCACTCCGATTGGTATGTCACTCGCGAACCTCTAATTAGTGTTTACCTCTTTAGTAACAACAAGCCAGGGAGAATTTGCGTCGATTCGACCCTCTTGCACGATGGACTTGGAGAGAAGAAAACTCCCTCGTGCGAAAGATTGATTTCAGAATCATGATTTGGGCCTGTGTCATGTTCATGGCGCTTGAGCTGGACCGAGCCAATATTTCCCAAGCTTTGACTGACAACCTCCTCGGCGATCTTGGACTGACAACGGACGGTATGCCCAAACCTCGCCCTCATTCTCGTGTTTCTAAAGCTGATTGTTTCTTGGTAGACTACAACTTTGGAAACACCGTCTTTAAACTCGCTTTCCTCTGCGCTGAGCTGCCGTCTCAGCTTGTGTCGAAATGGATTGGGCCCGACAGATGGATTCCCTCGCAAATGGTTCTCTGGAGTATTGTCGCGTTCTCCCAGTTCTGGCTGGCTGGACGCGATTCCTTTCTTGCGTGTCGTGCGCTGCTTGGGCTGTTACAGGGCGGTTTCATTCCAGACGTGGGTTAATACCCTCCACCACTTGACCCTTGATACTTACCAAATGCCAGGTTATCCTATACCTTTCATACTTCTACAAGCACCACGAACTGGCAATCCGCCTTTCCTTTTTCTGGACTATGATGAGCGTCGCCGACATCATATCCGCTCTCCTTGCGGCCGGTCTCCTTACTATGCGCGGTGTCCATGGGTATGCTGGCTGGAGATGGCTCTTCCTCATCGAGGGCCTGATCACACTCATTTTTGGCTTGCTTGCCTATGGCCTCATGCCTCCAGGACCAACGCAGACTGCCAATTGGTTCCGCGGCAAGAAGGGCTGGTTCACTGAAAAGGAAGAGACCATCATGGTCAACCGAGTGATTCGCGAGGATCCCACCAAGAGCTCAATGCATAACCGACAGCCCATCACGTTCAGACTCCTGTGGCAGAGTCTATGCGATTTCGACCTTTGGCCGCTGTACATTCTGGGCCTCGTGTTCCAAATCCCGGCGACTCCAGAACAGCAGTATTTGACGCTGTCCCTCAAGGGCCTTGGTTTCAACACGTTCCAGACAAACTTGCTCACAATCCCATGGACTGTGTTGCATATGATCACTATGCTGATACTCACATATGTTTCCGAGATTTTCGGCGAGCTCACGTTTGTCGCCATCATTGGCCAGTTTTGGATCCTGCCGTGCTTGATCTGGTTCAACGTTACAAACACTGCAGCCGTCAGTCGATGGGCCATTTTCGCCGTGACCTCTGTGCTCCTATCGTATCCCAATGGTATGTATCTTTCTACTTCATCTCAGCATGCCCCAGTATCGACAACGGCAATCATACTGATCATTCACGCCTCTAGCTCATCCAATTCAAGTTGCCTGGAATTCTCGCAACTCGAATAGTGTCCGCTCTCGCACAGTTTCGGCGTCCTGCTATAACATGTTTGTCCAAACAGGTGCAATCATCTCGTCAAACATCTATCGCGCCGACGATGCGCCCCGATACCGCCGCGGAAATCGACAGCTTCTGGCGATCCTGTGCATGAACATTGTCATCTACTTCTTGGTCAAGGCCTATTACGTGTTCAGGAACAAGAGCCGAGAAAAGAAGTGGAGTTCCATGTCCGAGTCGGAAAGACTTCACTACTTGGCTACAACATCGGATGAGGGCAATAAGAGGCTGGACTTTAGGTTCCATCACTAATGGTGTCTTGGGTTCCTCACTTAATCACTTCCACGCAGTACAAGGATTCTTCGATAGACACTGACTTTGTATGCGTGAAGTGGATTGTTTAGGACTGTGGTAATTGGCGAAGTCAGGAGGCGGATAGCAGAGAGAGAATAGGCATAGAAAAATGATGCATATGGCATTCCTTGAAAACATTGACATGGTATGATGCTGGCATCAACGCCCCTGTTAATCGTATTGTCTTAGTTGTATCTATCTAGACCTCCCCCACGACACCCCATTCTCCCCACAGCTATGCATGTTTCTCCCCCAAATACCACGCTCAATAATGAAAGGTGATGTAATATGACCAACATCTAATGCCATGGGTCAAAGTTAAAGAGCCGATTCGGAAGGTCGGAGGGTAAAGAGCGAACTTGTGGTGATTGGCGGAAAAACCCGCGTTTGGGGTCAACCGCGGACGCATTTCCAGATGCAATTCGGCGCAGACTCGAACGTTTCTCCAGAGATGATCGTGCCCATTTCTTGGAGAGGAAGGTCTCGGTACTCGCGAGAATGAAACCCGAGCTCATTGTCGAAGACAGCGGTGTGGTTGATCCTCGCGAGTCACCCCATTGTGTTGAAACATGAGTATAAATACTCCGAGAGTAGACTATTCGTTTCCAGCGAAATAGCTTTGTCCCAAATCCCATAGGCTATTTCTATCTCATCATTACAGGTATAACAAGAATGAGGTTTTCTCACTTCACCGTCTCCGCCGGATTGGTGGCCGGAGTCATGTCTTCGCCCCTTGACATCCGTGCCTCCAAGCCACCCTATTTCCTTCTGACGGGCGATTCCACCGTCGCAATCAACGGGGGCTGGGGAGATGGCTTCAATGACTTTCTCAAAGACCCAGCCAAGGGCGAGAACCACGGGAAGAGCGGCGCGACAACCGTGTCGTTTCGCGCACAAGGGCTGTGGGATGCAGTAATCAGCGCCACGAACGAGCATGCAGCAGAGTATGAGCCAATCGTCACGATTCAATTCGGCCATAATGATCAAAAAGCGGCGGCAAATATTTCTGTCGAGCAGTTTCAGGCCAACTTAGAGACAATGGCCAAGGAGGTTCAGGCAGCTGGGGGTACACCAGTAAGATCGCCTTCGAGCTGGAAGCTCAGCTTAGGAGCATGTCTAACATGGATCGACAGATTCTGATTACCTCACTTACGCGCCGGACCTTCAGCGGCGGAGCAGTCATCCAAAACCTCGAGGAGCAACGGGTACGCGCTATTGCGGCTGCGGAAGCCGTGGGGGCGAAATACCTAGATCTCAACGAAGCAAGCACAACTTATGTCAATGCGATTGGACAAGGCAATGCCGACTCCTACAACCTGAGCGACGGAGATCGAACCCATTTGAACACGCTTGGAGAAAGACTATTTGGAAGAATGGTGGTTGACCTGCTGTTGAGAAAGAGGAAGGGCTTGAAGCGCTTTTTCGAGCCCGCTGGGCTGCTCAGCAAGAAGATCTGGGCCGGCGAGTTTGCGACGGGGGATGAATAGGGCCTTTCCAGCATCATATCAGAGTCTTAGGTCCCCAGTCACATGGATATGCTTGCCAAAATTTACGTGCTCATAGCTTTCATTTCCTACGACGTATAGGTTACCTAGGTACTACTCATATTTGTGCAGACAGTTCCGGGTCACCTGGGCCCCGCGCAACGAGTATTAAAGCGATCCACTCATGAATATTGCCTTCTAATCAACCAAGAGACGATTACAGAAATGGATCTTTTGTCTGACTTAGTGTCGCCAGCAGGGCCATTTAGATAGGTTGGGACGATGTTCCAGCCGTCGTAAGACTAGTCTGGGTGCAGAAAGATACCACCAAGCTTTGCGAGCCCTTGGGTCTCTGGAATAGTCATTAGCAGGTGCAATAACGGCGAAAATACAGTAAGGAAGCCGCATTTTATTACGATTCTTGGGATATCAGAGCAGCGGATTTGGAAGAAGGTTGCCGGCTGTGGTCGTAACTTGGCCCAGCTCACTGCAGTTGTGTGCAAGTAAGGTAGCCAGAAAGATACATGTGCATGGTGCGTAGCAAACAAAGCCAAGGTCATAAATTTCGAACGTCTCTCATAGAAGGCATCGAGAGGATCAGCGTTGAAGCGGATAAGGGTTCGCTAGCAGGAGTGAAATTAAGACCTTGGTCAGAATCGCCGGCAGCTTCGAATCTATCAACCGCCCACTGGACACACGCACCCACGTTCTCATATTTGATCAAGAAAATGCATTCCCACGTCATTTTTACGCACACTGGATACACTCGGAGCCTCGAAATGAAAGCCGTCTATGGAATGACTTGGCGAAATGGCTAACGACTGGCCAAGGCGCATGTACTGGTTGGCTGGGAAAGCAGGATCAGGAGAACCTACGCTGATGAAGATGTTATTCAACCGTGAAATGATTAGAGAACTGCTGTATAGGTGGTCTTCAGTATTATCACTGCTGGCAGCTTTTCTTGTGGAATTCCAGGGACGAGACACAAATGCCGCAAGAGGACATGTTTCGATCAGTACTTGGCCACATCTTCTTTCTGCACCGGCATGGTTGATTTGGGGGTGACAAGTCAGCCTTGATATCTCATTGAAAAATTCGGAGTCTACCCTAAGGTGAGAACTTGCGTGGTAAGCAGGCCTTGGTTGGGTTGCGTCTGCTCTCACTTGAGCTTCTTGCAGATGGCGACAGAATCACCGACCTCCAAAGCGGACTGGATGACCTCCCAGAAGTTGGAGGAAACCTGCCACAAACATTGCATGGGGGCTCAAAGAAGGATACTTGATGATGCTGCATGGCTGTTCTACAAATATCGAGCAGCCCAGGTGCCTCTCACTCTATCGTATGCCGACAAAGACGATTACGAAGCTTTCAAGCGCAGGGAACCGCTTTCGTCAAATGAGAGGTTGCCAGAGTGACAAATATGAAGAAGCGAGTCAATAGTTCAGCCATTGCGGAGGGCTGTTAGAAATGGCTCCACTACCAACTGGGGAAACGAGTGTTGTGATCTGGAACGCCACACATTTGGATGGACTTTTCGCCGAGGCCGAGTCAGGGGAGCCGGTCAGTCTGCCATTGGTTCTCCCCGTTGGTGAGCTAGACATCCATGCATTTCGTGGTGGTCAGATCCAATAGTCAGCTCCGACGGGGCTTTCGTGTAGCTTAGCTTCTCATTAGCTACCTCCTTTTGACATCGTGGGCGCGTGATTGAATGTGAATGCGACACGACACGGCGGCGGTAAGCGAGATCTCCTCAAGCATCTCCAATCGGGCTGCGTGGGAGAAAGGAAAGTCGGGCGGCAACGCGGGTCCGCGGCAGTCCGGATCTCGGGGTCTTCAGCATATGTAGGAATACATGGCGCTAGGCTGGACAAAATGCCCAGTAACTCGGCTTGCGCTGCTCCGGCATGACAATTTTTGTACCAGCACGAAAGAGGCTGTCATTTGGTGTGGAGAAGAAAACACAACGCGCAGGAAGACTACATCGCCCCTTAGTCGCTCCAAATAGCGGCAACGAGTGCCAGTTGTCCTTGAGGCGATGGTTGCAGGAAGGGAGTATGCTGGGCTCTCCGTTCAACCAGCGGGCCGATGCGCCGTTGAATGGCAAGGGCAGTTTACAGTGACCTGCGAGCAACGATCAATCGGCAGATCTGACCGGCATCAGGTGCAGCTGCTTCGAGTGAATCTTCTTCTATGCGGGGGAGGGGAATTCTTGTCTTGTGGACCTTGCAGCAATGGAATGAGCTTTGAGTCTCAACTGTGAACACACTGCCAAGCCACCAGACTCTCTCTACCTGGATAATCCTGCAAGGCTCGCCATAGACCAGCCAACCAACTTAGTTTCACCACTTCCTCCTTGCTCTTTGGAACTATGGCTATTTCAGTCCTTTTGTGTTTAAAAAGCATCCTTGGTCTAGTATTCTTAATTTAAAAAAAAAAAAAAAAAAAAAATTCAACATGGATACCCAACATACTTATTAGGCGCTTCTTAACTACAAATAAAGCTCCTGGTAATAGAAGAATCCTATTCTTTCGGTGCTGGACCAAGCAGCGTAGAAGTCAGGTATTTAGGTGCAGATAGGTAGTGCCGTGACATCATTTTGTACTGACCTCTGCGAAGGCGTAGAAGTGCGTCGGAACATTTCATAGTTCCATGCTATGAACGGGTGGCGTCCGACGCCTCTTTGTGAAAAATCATCTAAAGTGTTAGTGCAAACGTCGGCGAACTCAGCCAAAGACTAACTGCTTACCTAAAAGATGGTAGCTCCTTTTAATTCCCGATTCTGTCACTTGGAAAATGCATCAACGTATTGATGCATTTTTGACTGCGCCAGCGTACTGCCCTGATTCCGAGTCCATCAACACAGCACACTTTGGCTGCTAGAGCTTGCCGCTGTTCAGCCTGCCAACCTCCACTGTTATATGAGGCAGTTGGTCCACTTGCTCGTCCAGGTACGCACAGTGGGCCGTTTGACAGTTGTCCACTTGGAGTCCCGGCAGGCGAGGTGGTGGTATGGATTCTAGTTTATACGCAGGACGCGCTATCTGATTTGGATGATTCCAGACCCAGGTTGGACAGCTGTTGGGACAGGGGTTGACTCCTCAGTTGTCATGGGGCCATAAAATATCGTGTCCTGTGCCTCGTATACCCCGATTGGCGGGTGGCAAGCGAAGCGATGCGCGGATGTTCCGAATCAAGGACGGCAAAGCAAATATTCCCATTGATGATTCGTGTAAATCTTCCTCCTCTGGATAAAGGCATTGGTGAGAGCATGCAATTTCCAGAAGAGTGCTGGGGAAAGACGCCCCAGGAGGTGATGAATTAGGACAATTGTCTGTTGCATGGGTCAAGCCAATATTGATCCACTTCATTATTGAGCTGAAGTCGGGGTTCCCATTGCCCCGGACAGAGCCGATCGATGCATCAATAGCTTCAGCTGTCAGCAGTATTGCATGGTGAGAAAAAATCTCAACCGAGGATGCTCAACAACTCATCTGAAAACGGAGTTGTTGCCTCTTGACACCTCCACCTTGTTGCATGCTCTAACGCGCGGCTTCAATTTTTCCAACAGACTATCGACATTTTAGTGTGAGACTATTGAACATAACCTTTGAACCCCTGGATGGGCGGGCATTAGCTGTTTGACCAGTCGCTTGCCAACGGTCGGCCGATCTTCGAGGACCCCTAAAGACATACATACATAGAGGAGCTGGTGTGCGCCGATCTTGCCCATCGGTCCTACTGCGCATCACCAACTTGGCCGTTACCTGCAGCGTGAAGCCATGATTGCCTCCCGTTTCCTAGCCCTCTGGGCTTGCCTTCTCGGCATTGCACTTGCTGACTGCGGCCCTTATGCCTGTGACACCTTGATTCCGTCCTATTCTCAGCCCGAGGACGGTGGTGTCTGTGTCTTTGACACGAGTGGTACAAACTTGTTCACTATTGGTTTCATCGTTTGGTGAGTTTTCACATACCTTAGCCGAGCCTCATCATCATGTCCCCGGAGAACTAACAGAAACTGGCGATATAGTCCGTGCTCCAACGAAGTCGAAAAGGCAAACCTTGCATTCACCATGGTCAATGGTGTTGTTTCGACCACGACGGGCCAACTTCCAAACCAAGGTTCTACGGTGGTATCCAACTCGCTCCAGACCGTCAGCTTGACATTCTTACTATACACAAAGAGTTTGAAACCTGGCGCCGCAATGACTGTAACGCACCTCGGAGTGCGGAATGGCGGTGCAACCACAACTACTCAGCGCATCACCTTTTCTCCAACTACGCAAAGCACATACTGGTCTTTAGCTACCAGGACCGTGACAGCGACCACTACAACTACTATTTCTACCCCTACCACAATTACTTCTTCGTCAACGACCACTTTGCCCCAAGTTACAACCAGCAGCCGCTGCGTAGATGGGACTGTTACCGTCTTTCAGACAGATACCTCCACGACCACCACGACTTCAACGCCTGACGCGGTCTATACCACGGAAACCCAGGCCGTAACAGACACGACCACAGAAACTAGCACATCAACGTCGACCATTGAGCAAGAAACAGAGACCAAGCGCTGCACCACGGGTACTCTTACCGAGGCGGCCTCAGAGGTGACCCTGTCGGCTACCAGCACCATCACGCCTGATCCATCGACCTTCATCAGGACAGTCAGCCAATGTGTGACTACTACCAAGTGGTGCACACAAACCATTCGAGCCACACCGTCGACAGTCACGGTCCGTGTCAACACGCCAACGCGTACCAAGTATGCAGCCGTCAAGACGGTTACCAAGTCCTTCACTATTACGAATACACCCCGCGTTATTACCAAGACAGCCTTTGTCACGTCGACAACATCCCAAAGCTGCGTTGCAGCAAACAAGCCCCAGAAGCGCGCTGCCGGAACGCTCAACTGCGCTGCCCAGGCGACGACAACCCTCATCATGGGCACGATCATTCAGCAAACTTTCGTTACGAACACGATCAATATCGGAGACACGATTACCTCCACGGATTGGTCCACTGTCACGCCCGACCCGGCCACCACCACCACATGCAGTTACGACTCAGACACCGAAACTCAGACTATTACCAATACTGTAACCAATATAGCCACAGCCGGTACTCCAACAGTGACAATTACTACGGCCTCAACTAAGTTTGAGACATCCACCGACGTTCAGACCGAAACAGAAACTCCCGACCCCCTTACAACCACCGTTTGCTCGAACGTGGCCGCTACAGTCACGACAACTCCAACTACTACGACAACGATTACGAGGTGCGCTGCTCGCCCTACCGTCACCTCGACAACCACTCGCAAGTGGACGAGCACAGTCTTTGCAGTCACCACTCGCCGAATTGCGGCAACTCCTGCTACTGTCACCGTCTACAAGACTCCCGCATATGTCACAAAGACTATTACTCCCACCCAAACTTTGAGGATTACGAGGGTCAAGTGCGGCCCGGTCTCGACTTCAACAAAAACGATCCTGGTCACGTCGACTAAGTATCCCAATTCATATCCCACTCTTTGCACAACCACTGTTTAAAGACTCAAGTAGATAGCATATAGCTTAGTATATTTCAAGATTGCACAGCACATAGTTTGAATGATTGCGTGTTGGGGTGGCAGCCTCAAGTCCCGAGAGGTCAGACTGCTTATTTGACTTGTCTGGTAACATAGCGAGTCTTTTGAGACACACGTTTGCATAGCTGCTAGCTAAGACACATCTGCACACAAGCATTCACTAGTACACGCGACCTTACCCGCAACGCCTTAACCTTTCCCGGTTTTCTTGTTTCTCTTATAGGGCAAATTCTTCTTTCCCTTTCCTGCTCCCCTAGCTAGTAACAGTTAGCTATCCTTTCTCTAATTTAGGGTGGAATGCTAATACTAATTAGTTTAATATTAATTTTTAAAAATATTAAATTAGTATATATTAAATTAGTATTTGTATTTAAAATTTACTACTAATACTAATTAGTTTAATATTAGTATATATTAAATTAATATTAATTTTTAAATATTATAAAAAGAGTTAAGCTTATAAGTCCTTATAACTATTATAGCTTAGGTTTTAATATATATAATTAAAATATATTTTATAAATTTCTTACTAATTATAAATAGATTATACTTTTATAAAATTATTATAATTTAAAAAATAATTATAATTTAAAAAAATAATTATAATTTAAAAATAATTATAATTTAAAAATAATTATAATTTAAAAATAATTATAATTTAAAAATAATTATAATTTAAAAATAATTATAATTTAAAAATAATTATAATTTAAAAATAATTATAATTTAAAAATAATTATAATTTAAAAATAATTATAATTTAAAAATAATTATAATTTAAAAATAATTATAATTTTTATAAAGCTACTTTTAATATATAAAATATATTTAATATATTAAATAAAATATAACTTTCTAATATTTAATATAATTTAATTATATTTATTTATTTTAAATATATTACTAAATATAATAACTTATTATATTATTTAAATATTAATACTTTAATCTTTTTACTAATATTATTATTAATAAAGCTAAGAATTTAAATATATAATAGAAATTAATATAAGTTAAACCCTAGGTTTATATCTATTATAATAAGCTTTTTCCCAGCTTGGAGCATAGTAGCATGTCTCTAGTTGCAGTTAAGCCAAACCTCTCAGATTGGGAACCTGAGTTAGGGATAAAAAAAAAAAAACTGCAATTAGTTTAATTCCAGCAGCTAGCAGCTAGTTAAGCGCAAGGATTTTTATAAGACTCCTAGGCTATATATAAAAGGGCTTCCTAATTGGCCTGTGCTATATTAGTATGTAAATAATTAGATATAATTAGTAGATTTACTATTATAAGAGCTTAAGGCTAGTTTAAAAGCTAAGGCAAATTATATTAGCTATTAATTAGTTAATTATATAGCTGTATATTATAGCTAATTGCTTATAAGGGCGTTTGATTTTATATGCGCTTAAAAGTTAAAGGTTTTCCTTTTATAAATAATATAAAATAGGGCTAGCTATAGAAAATATAAAATATTATAAATAATAATAAGCTTTTTAATAGGGCTTATAATTAGTTTTAAAATAAAAGTTCTATTATAAGTATAGCCTAATAGTTATTTTAAGCTATTATTATAAAACTGGAAATATATAACTTAAAATATAAGCTAAAAACTGGGCTAAAAGTAAGCTAAAATAGTTTAATAGTAAGGCTATATTAATCTTATAATAAACTTATTATAAAGAAAAACTTTTTCTTTTTTTCTTTTTAGTTTTAAATATTTAATTTTTAAGCCACTTTTTATTATAATTACTTAAGTTTAGCCCCTTATATTATTTAAAGCTTAATTTTACTTTTTTTATTATAAGTAATATTATACTAGGAAAGCTATATATATAATATAATAAAAAAATAGCTATATATAATATAATAAAAAAATAGCTATATATAATATAATAAAAAAATAGCTATATATAATATAATAAAAAAATAGCTATATATAATATAATAAAAAAATAGCTATATATAATATAATAAAAAAATAGCTATATATAATATAATAAAAAAATAGCTATATATAATATAATAAAAAAATAGCTATATATAATATAATAAAAAAATAGCTATATATAATATAATAAAAAAATAGCTATATATAATATAATAAAAAAATAGCTATATATATTTAATTTTTAAATTCTTAAAGCTATTATTTAAAGGGCTTAAAAGTTAATTTCTATTACTTTTAGCCCTATATAAAAGTAGTTAGTTAAATTATATAAATACTTTAATTTTATAAAGAGCCTATTAGAAACCCCTTATATTTTACTTTTAAAAACTATTTTAATAACAGCTTTTAAAATAGCCCTAGCTTTACTTATACTTATAAAATATATAGCTATTTTAAACTTATTTAAATTTTTTAGTAATTATTTTAAATACTTTATATAATTATAATAAATATATAATAAATGTATTTTAAATAAGCAGTTTAATAATATTTTAAATTTTAAAATAGTTCATTTTATTAACTTATATTTTAATATTAGACCCTATTAAATAATAGCTATTTATTATACTATTAAAAGTAATAGGGGCCTTTTTAAACCTAGTAATTTTATAACCTATTTTAATTAAATCTATTTTAATAGTAACTTTTAAAAAGATATAATAGTTTTATTATATAATATTAAATAAGGTAAGAATATATTTTTTACTTTTCTTTTAAAAAAAAGTTTAAATAAACTCTATTAAAAGTAGGAGGAGTTAGGGTAAAAAATAGTATAATAATTACTTTTTTAAAAGAAGCTTTTAATAAAAAGCTAACTTTTAATTTAATTATTATAAAGTTATTTTCTAATTATTATAATTAGATTATACTTATAAGTAAAACTATTTAAAGGATTAAATAGAAATATTTCACTTTTAATAATATTAAAAAGAGATTAATAAAAAAAAGTAATAGTAATTAAAAAAGCAATTAAAATTAAAATAGAGATATATTTATAATAAAAGTTAACGTGCATGATAAGCGAGTGGCTTAGATAAGCGAGTGGCTTACCTAACTACACCTTTACTACTAAATATTAAAATAAAATAATTATAACATCTAGAATCAATTAAAATTAATTACTATCCTCTTTTTTAGACTCATCTATATTAATTTCACAAGTACGCGAATTATGCCTAGGTTGCCTGTATTATCTATATCGCCAATCCCTCGTCTCCGTCCGCCTCTTCCGACTACTACTCTGCTGCGTTTCCTGCTGTATCTGATCTGTGATTTCCCTCTGATCTTGTAGCTCCTGCCCCTTGGCTACTGTAATGCTCCCTGAAAGCCGGAGATGTGTTTTTTTCGCCCTGCGCCGCCGGCTAAGTGTCGCATTTGCCTCCCGAAGCTCGTTAACCTCTGCCTTTAATAATGCTATACGGTGTATTATTCCTCGCGCCCCCTTTGCAAATTGGTCTATAGCAGTTAAAATTGATGTCGGAGAGCTTCCCTAATGACGGCTAATTCGACTTTTAATAAAATCAGTTTGTGAAGTAGCTTCGATTGGGTTGTTTGGGGTCTTTGGAACCTAAATATTAGGCAATTTAAAATCTCCTACTGCAGGCGATAGAGTTTGCAATTTGACATCCAATCGAGAAAGTACACTTTCTGGATTATAGGGTATAATTTCTATGCCTTAAAAACCTCCCTGGATGTTCTTTTCTGATATTGCGCTTTGAAATGCGGCTTGAAATGCAGGAAAGAAGTCAACCTTAGTAATATGTGTAATTTGGGTCTTTACTATATCCTCAATTTGTCGACTGTAGGCCTATTTAAGTGGCCTAAAGCAGCCAATATTAAGTGGCTGGAGAATATGAGATGAATGTGGCGGCATATAGAGAGTAATGATCTTATTCTTCTTATAGAATAGTTTGAATTCGGTCGAATGGTAGCTCTTATGCCCATCTAATATAAGAAGGCGATAAGAGCTAGAAGAATGCTGCTTTGAATGCTTGTCGAAGTGCTGGATCTATTTTAGGCCTCTCTTATTTGTTGTCCAGCCGTTATCCGAGGTTGCGATGACCTAGTCCTGAGGTAAGATCCTTTTATTATACTAGGCCGCGAGGTGATATTGACCTGTAATAATGATAAACGGCGGGATCGCCCACCCTTGGGAATTAACGCCCTGGATTATAGTAACCCATTTTCTGTTTCCTGGCTGTACTATTTTTGGTCTTTTACGTCGTTTGGCACTTATAACGACTATTCCGGTTGAGATAATTCCTATTATAAACCCGGTCTTATTAAAGTTGTAGATATCTGACTTCTGGATATTATACTTTGCGATTGTGTTCCGCACAAGCTGAAACCAACCCCAAATAATATTTGGATCTTTGTATTAGGCCCTCTGATAGTTATATCTACGCGTAAAATGCATCTTGAGCTCTGGTTGTTGTTTGATAAAGTTTGAAGCCTAGCGCTTGCTAACTGGAGGAGCGTCGCGATCGGCGAGCAGTCGATTGGCCATATCTTCCACATCGCAAAGTCGGGGAGGAAATGATTGCGAATCCAGATCAAGAGCATACTTAACAATTATCTTCTCCTCTAGATTTGATAGTTTTCGCGAATTGGGCATGCTATTGCGTCGTGAAGGTGTTCCTTTGAGCTGACGGCTAAGCGTTTTTTGACTGATAGTATAGATCTTAGCGGCGGCTTGTGCGCTTAGGTTTAGGTCGTTTTGGATTGCTTGAATAGCTAGGATTAAGCGCCTTTTATTACTAGGTGAACTTATTATTAGTGGTTGGGGGAAATGTTGCTAAATGTAGGCAGTTGTATTATTACAGTCGCGTGAGCCACTTGCTTGTCTGAGCCACTCGCTTATTATGCATGTTATAAAAAATACTTTTATATATTCTTTTATAAATAAAGAAATATATATAATTTTTCTAGCTAGTTTTAAAAAATATATATTTAAAAAACTTTCTAAAAATATTAAAAATAAAATAAAAGATTAAATATTATATATAAGACTTAATAAAGCCTTATATAGTTTAAAATAAAATCCTAGATTTTAATATAAATTTCTATTTAATAATTTATAAAAAATAAAATCTTTTCTTATATTTTATAATAAAGGAATATTTATATATAAAGATTTATAATTTTTTATATTATATTATATTTATAATTTAATAATAGTAAGCTTAAATAAAAAAGAAATATTATATAATATATATTTATTATTTTCTATTATAAAACTTTAATATTTAAAAAAATAAAAGACTTTTTAAATATATAAATAATTATAAATAAAAAAATAAAAGGCTATATATAAATTAAATAAAATATATATAAAATAAACTTGTAAAATATAATAAAACTAATATAAAAGCTTTTGAAATTCTATTTATAAATAGTAAAAGTTAATAAAAGTTATAATAAAACTTTTTAAAAAAGATATATTATATTTTTTATAAAAAATAGGATTTTTATTATATTTAGCTTTAAAAACTAGATCTAATATATTATATATAATTATAAATTTATTTAAATATATTTATAAATTAAATAATATTTATAAAAAAGCTTTAAATATATTATTAAAATATATAAATACGTATTTAAATATAGGCCTATTATATAATTATAATATAAATTTAATATTTTTTAATTTAATTATATAAGTATATACTAATTTTAATTAGAAAGCTAGTTTTATAAATAGAAAATCTATAAATAAATACTATTTTTTTATAAATAAAAATATTTTAAATTAGAATAGCTATAAGTAAAAATATATTATAAATTTAATTATAAAAATAAAATATAGCCCTTAAAAAAGCAATTAAAAAGCTAAAAGTTTAAATAATATATATAATTATTTATTAGAAAATCTTTTTTTAAATAAAATTAATATTAAACTATTTATATTAATAAATAATAAGGCTATTAAAACTTTAACTAAGAATTCTTTTTATTATAAAAAAGCTAAATATATAAATATAAGCTATTATTTTCTTAAAAAAAAAAAAAATTAAAGAAATATAAAAGTTTTCTATATAAAATCTAAAAATAATATAATAGACTTTTTTATATAAAATTTAAAACTAATAAAACTTTATAAATTATTAAAAGATTTATTTTTAAATAATTATATTTTAAAAAATAAATAATAAATATGTTTTTTATTCTATTTTCTTAAGAATTTTCTTTATATAATTAAAGTTTTTATTTTATATTTTTTTTAAATAATATCTTTTAATTCTTTTATTATAAAAAGTTTGAAAAATTTCTTATAAAAATCTTATAATTAAAAAGTTTTAAATATTTTCTTTTTAATAAAATATATATTTTATTATAAATACTTAAATTTATTAAAATTATATAAAAAGACTTATATTTTAAAATTTATAATATATCTAATAATATATTTATAAAAAACTAAATATAATATAATTTTTAAAGGGCTATAAAAGCTAGTTTTTATATAAGTTTAAAATATATAAAATAAAATAATTTAAATATATTTTACCTATTAAGAAAATACAATTTATTATTAAATTTATAAAAATATAAGAATTATAATAATATATTTTTTACTTTATATATCTTATTAATTATATTTCTATTTAAAATACTTTTATTTAAAATATCTTATTTATTTTTAAATTAAAAAAGTAAACCTATTAATATATATTACTCTTATTTTAATAAATAATACTTATTTTAATAAAATATATTACTTTAAATAGAAAAGTATATTAAAACATATAATAATTTAATATATTTTTTAAATCTTTTACTTTTAATTAACTATTAAAATAAAAAGAAATATACTTATATAAGTATTTTAAATACTATTAAATAAAAAGTAGTAAAATTTTTATTTAATATATATTTTTTACTTAAAGCTAATAGGATTTAATTTATTATATATAAAAAATACAAGTCTTTCTTCCCTTATTTAACCTTATTTAATTATTAATATTTATAATAAATATTTAATTAATTAGAACCTTCTTTATATTTTTATAACTATTTTAATTTACTAATTCTAAATATCTAATTAGAATTTAGATATCTTTACTCTCCATTCTTCTATCTGCTCCTAAAAGCTTCCAACCTTTATTTTCCACTGCAGCACTAGCCTTTTTAAAAGACATTTTCAATTGAATTTCTCGAAATAATCTATTTCTTCTGGCTGTTGTTCTTACTAATGCTAAGGAATGGGCAAGGATGAAGGCTCTGGCTCAGCTTAAAAACCGTTATAAGGTGGATTATACAAGCTGCATCGATATTATGGACCAACTGCAGATAGAGAAAGAATATTTCGACCCTTATCTTGTATTTCCTTGTGTTGCTACGGATAGGCAATTTGCTGCGCATTCCGATAGGGATCGTGTATGCCGAATTTGCTATGGGAAATTTAAAGAAGGGTGTAAGAAGCACGCTTTCCATGAGGATTGTTTTGCAGAGTCGTTAATACCGGGCAGGGAAAACCCTATTCCCGCATGCTGGCTCCCACATTCGACCTTGAGGCCACACGTATGGGTGGGCCTGCAAACGGAGGAAGAGAAGGTTGAGGAGGAGGAGAGAGCTGAGGAGTGGGAGATGGTTTGTAAGGACTAAGAGGGCTGTTGAGTGATAAGGCCTCTGCTGTTTTCCTTGTGCTGTACCTAGATATCAGAGCATGTGTGTAATGAGGGATTAGCGATATCTCCTGAAGGTGTTTTCCGAGTGTTAGTTGGAGTGAGTGAGGCGGTGAGCCGAGAATGCAGCCAAGTATCTGTTCAAGCTCGCTGACTACATGTTTGCTTCTTCACGCCCATCCTATCCCGGTTTCCCTTTACTTAGGTAGTATAGCTTAACTATTAACACTATCCCACAGTCCCAGATAGAGTCTTCAAGATTACTTTCGCAAAACCATAACTACATGAATTAAAAACGTGTTATTAACTACGGAGTAGACAGAATGGAGACCATCAATCCGTTCACTTTGGCCCCGTGGAGAGAACGAGTGCCAAAGTATTCCCAACGACCAAGTATATGAGATTGTGAAGATGGGCAATACGGGTTAGTAATCGTAGCAAACACTGCCTTCCTGTCTTCAGCCGTAAGCAAATAGCGGTGACGCTAGGGGGTTAGTCGCGGTCTAGAACGGACAGCGGCGTTTGGTGGCACCGCGAGCTGACAACGCCACAACCACGTATCGAGGTTCCAAAACAGTTGAGATTGATAGAATCCATTCACGGTCAGGCTACTCAACTAAATGAGGTTATGTACATAGGCTCAATATCATCATACATGTGAGAGTGATCACCTCCCCTAGAGCAAACATTCGTAAAAATGAGTGGAAAGGGAAGAATGTAGCACATTCGGGCTGCTTTTCATGTGCGTGTGTAATCAGGCAGAGAGTTAGTTAATGTGTGCCTTTGATGAGCTGGAGTACACACATGTGGCGCACTGGGGCCAGACGTCCAAGTTCAAGAACTTCTGTTGGTGACGCAGCCGTAGATCGCGATGGGGGGAGCTTCGATTGCACGTGGACTCTCGGAGGGTTTCTTATTCGGCAACGCTCGTGTCGCTAGAAATGTTCCAATCGAGTGGAGGAGCGCTGATAGGTGCTACAAGCGTACGGGCGAGCCTTCAGCGAGCAGGCTGAGGACGAAGAGGAGATGATGCGCTCCATGGCCCATCGCAAGAAGAATCTGTCGGCCTTGGAAGGAGAGAAATAGCGTGTGCCTTGGTGTTGATGGCGGACACTAGAAAGGTTAGTATGTCTTTGAGTGTGGTAAAGTCCAATCCAAGGTGCTATCGGACAGGGGTCGCCACGAATAGAAAGCTATGTACCATATCAATGTTAAATGCACACGCACTCCTTAATTCAGCTTATCGTACAGATTACTCTATAAAAGTAGTAGAGTTACCCCACCCCATAGAGATGTCCATCCCAGAGGTCTTGTCTGGAGCTCGAGACGCCGCATCCTCACATGCCTGTCGGTCACCTGGGATACATGGAAGAACAAGCTGGTCTTTTAGACCCTTTCTAACGGCGATACGTCATGTTGGCGACGGGAGGGGCCGTCAGCTTTAATTTCTGGCCGCGGAGACGGTGATCTCTTCGGTACTTGCCGAACCCACCGAAGGGCATATCCACTACTAGGGCCTAGAACAAGCCTGTCTCGCGCTAGTGCAGAGCTAAACTTTGCTCCACGTGCTCTGTCCATCTATCTGGACGTCCACAGTCCCAGGGAACATGGTAGGAATAGGGCAACCAAGCAACCAGGGTTCCGACTCGGGGCCAGCCAACCCCAAGAGCCTTTCTCTGCACAAGAATGTTCGAGAGGTGAGCAATGTGCAACAGATAAGCAGGAGGAGTTCCTGTCAACCCCTCGTTTCCTAGCTCGCGCCATGCCTCCCAAAGACTCTGCTAACCATGAGGTTCTACCAACAGCTCCCGCTCTCGAGCGAGCGACCCTGCTTCAGGCTCCTAGAGATCGAGGCCGCTGGCCGACGTGAGGATGCCCTGCGAGGTGGGGCGGCCACCTACGACCTGAAGGACCCGTGCGACATCGATTACGACGCGCTCTCGTACTGTTGGATGGCGCCAGACGCGACCGAGCAGATAACACTCAATGGCGAGGAATTCCCCATTTCGAAGAACCTGTCGGCGGCACTGCGCCAGTTCCGCGCTCTCCAGCAAGAGCAACAGCAGGCAGCGGCGTCGTCGCCGCCTAAGTTATGGGTGGACGCAATGTGCATCAACCAGAACGACAACGCCGAGAAGTCGCACCAGGTGACGCTGATGAGGGACATCTATGCCAGCGCTCGTCGCGTCTTCTCCTGGCTCGGTGAGGCCGATGAACACAGCGCCTTGGCTTTTGACACCCTCCGCCGCTTCGCCGCCTCCGCCGACGGCGGCACCCTGGACACGGCCGCCACTGCGCGCCAACTGTCGGGCGAGGCTGTAGAGCGGCGCGCCGCCATCCAGCGCTTCGTCCGTCGACCTTACTTCTTCCGTATGTGGATCGTGCAGGAGGTAGTCGCCGCCAAGGAGGCCACCCTCTTCTGGGGACCTCACTCGATCGACTTCGACGACGCCTGCGTGGCCATGGAGCGCATCACCGGCTCGGACTTCTACCCTTTCTCGCAGGAGACGGCCAACCTTAGCTATGTCTGGCGCTGGAGGGATGCGTATCACGGTCGCAATACTAGCGGCGGCGACGAAGAGCTAGACCTGCGCCTCTTCTTGGATACGCGTGACAAGTCGGCCACGGACCCCAGGGACAAGATCTACTCGCTTCGTGGCATAGCGAAGGAGAGAATAAGGGCCAGCATCCACGTCGACTATGACGACTCCATCAGGAATGTCTACACGAATTTCTCCAAGCACATACTCAAGATTCGCCCCGATCTCCAGATCCTCTCCGCCGTCATGGTTAGGCACGCGGATAGCTCCATCTACGAACTCCCTTCGTACGTGCCCGATTGGACGCAGCCAAAGTACGGAGGGGGTATTCTGCAGCGCTACTACCGCTTTAAGCCCACCCATTTGTTCCGCGCGTCCGGCAAGACGAAGCCCCATGTGGTGGTCGCTGACGACGGCAGCGACGGAATCAGCGTCGAGGGACTTCGCCTGGACACCATCTCGTGCGTCATTGACATCAAGTCTCTCTTAGTGCGGGGGCCGGTCAGCAGCACGACTGTAACGGAGAGTGTGCTGCACGAGCTGGCAGAGAATACCATTCCGACCGGGACGTACTCGTTCACGGCCGAGCCGGCCTGGATGGCCAACTTTCGCACCCTCACCGCCGACCGCACGGCCCTGTCACCCCGGATCGGCGACGGCTACCGGTCTGCAAACTTTTCCCGATTCTCCGACGTCGATTTGCAGAAACCCAATCACATCCCCACGGGTCTGCCGGACTCTCTCTGGGAGGAGGTCTCCAAGGCGGTAGAGGTCATCGTCGAGGACAAGGACTTGTTCGTGACTGAAAAGGGCTACGTTGGTCTTGGACACGAGACGTGTGCGGCGGGTGATGTCGTGTGCATCTTTTTTGGCGGCGAGGTACCGTTCTTGGTGAGGCCTGACGGGGGTGCCGATGGACACGGCTTTAGATTCCTCGGCGAGTGCTATGTTCATGGCATCATGGATGGCGAGGCAATGGATGGGAGGGGTGCTTTAGAGAAATTTCTGTTGATGTAGAACTGTCTTAAACTTTGATCACGTCCAAAGCCCGCACCGCTCGCTCTGATCGAACTCTGACCTTCTCCACTGTAGCCTTGTTTGTGCCTCGGGAAGACTTTGTTTTAAAACATAGGGCGATATTACCGATATTATAACGTACTTGATAAGCGAGTGCACCAACTGTTAGATATGCCTCTACCCAGATTATCACACGATTGCGCCACGTGAGTTAGAGCGGTGTTAGAGATCTGTTGCAGGTTCGGCAGGTCTAGTATTATAGCCTCGCCTCGTTAAATATAATGAGGACGAGGAAGGAAGAAGATGAGGATACAGGCAGGAGTCAATCAATCATCTGTTCTTCTCCATTTTAAGATTATTACTCATTTTAACTTACTACCCTTATATCTAATAATAATATAGACACGGATTTAAAATTAGAAATTTCACCTCTATTAGTCCCTACGCCCTAAGCTTCCACTCTAGCAGCCCCACAAGTAGGTTAGCGCCAGTTATAAGTATTATTAGCAGCTAAAAGCAGGCTTATTAATATAAAAATAAGTTTAAATAAATTTAAATAAATTTAAATTAAGTTAATTTAAATTAGAATAAACTATTAAAATTAATATATAATAAACTTTAATATATAAATTATTAATATTCTATACAGTTTGAAAAGTTACTTATTAAAATATCAGAAAGTGTTAGAAAAATATTAATATAGTATAGGGTAACACACTGTCTGGTAGTAACAGACTCATGGCCACTAACTGTAGTATATTAGGATCCATCTAAGCTGTAACGATCTGGTCGGTTTTAACTAAGTATTAAACCTAGAAGGTCGTTCTGGGTTTATGTTAGCAGAGAGGTCGGGGCGTTAGGCTAAGCGATGCAAATAGGTAAACGAAGTGTTACGTCGCTTGATAGTCAATCGAAAGGTGATTGAGGTGCTCCTCACCATCGGTTCCAAAGGTAGCGGCGCTGAAACCTGACACTGGACGAGATTGTAGTGGGATCGGGTGTCAGTTCAGGTTTTTTTGTTGGGCAGCGTCTGAATGCATTCTCTTTCTGGGACGTGACAACTGGAAGGTTAGGCGCATCCGTTCTTGGCGCTTAGTAAGATCGTTTTTCGATCAGGCATTGCCTCGATTTGCCCCGCCTTGTTCTGTAGGCGCACTGGTTACCTGATTTGGCCCATTCGAGTGGTCAACGAGGATGCGGCCACAGGACGAGTGTGCGCGCAGGATGTACAAGGTGACTTGTCAGGAAGTGAGCGAAGCCGAGCATGTTGGGCATTTTCAGTTGTTCAGATCCCAGTCCCGCCGGGTGAGCGCTCCCATGCCGAGATGTGCAGGCTATAGCTTCAATGGGATACTTCGCAATCAACTGGCAGCAGGGACTTGTCATTGCGGAACGGCCCGACCCTTGCCCGCTGATCCCAGGCCTTCCAACCCATCGATTAGCGAACACTTCGCGCGGCCTCCACCAGCATAGCGAAAACATTTATCGCACCTTGCCTTAAGTGTCGACACGCTTGGCTCTGGCGCTCCGACGAATCGCACGGCTCGGGTGAGCCAGGTGAGTCCCGCCGCCGTTCGCTCTCCCCGCTGGGCGAGCCAGGCATCAACGCAATGTATAGTGGTCAGATGCTCCCCAACCTAGCTTGTTTTAAGTAAAGCCCGAAGACGCGAAGCGACGCGACGCGTTGCGTGGTGGATGCGGATAGAATTTAATAACAGGTAGAGAGACCAATCCGTGTTTCCACCTTTCCTTTAATGGCTGACGATGCTCAGAACAAGGCACGGCCGTTGTTAAGTACGACGACGAAGATATAATAATGCAAATTCCGGGATCGATGCGAGGCAAGATGACTTGGTGCTCTTTGATGACAAGGACATGCAGCCGCTGGTTCGGGGAGTGCACGGCCGGCTGGGGGTTATCGCGAGCCAGAGACAGAAGCGAACGGCCCCCCGGGCGAAATAAAATCCTTACCTTACCTATTAGGCCCCTCCCGTGCATCTATTAGGCCCCATTTCCCTATTAGTTAAAAAGGAGCGCTATAATCTCTTTCCTATTTTATAGATTTCTAGTTGCAGCTTTAATTATATTATTAATAATTGGAACCTAACCTTTTTATTAGTTAAAAAGAAATATTATGATTCTTTTCCTATTTAGCTAATTTCTAGTTATAGCTTTAATTATATTTTTAATAATTATAATTTAATCTTTTTATTAGTTAAAAAAAAGTATTATAATTTTTTTTCTATTTTATTATTTGTTAAAATAAGCCTAGTACTAGTATATAATAAGGGTTAATATAAGTAAAACCCGGCCTTATATTTATTATAATAAGCTTTTTTATAGGGTTTATAATTGGCCTTTAAGTAAAAATCCTTATTAAGTAAACCTTATTTAAAAAACCTTATTTTAAGCCTTTAATATAAAAATACTACTTCTTTAAATCCTCTTTTCTATTTTATAAACTTTAAATTATAATTTAAATATATTTAGTAAGTAAGTAAACTATTTAAATAAGTAAATTACTTTTTTTCTTATATTTAACTTTTATTTAATTAACTAATTTATTAACTATTAAATATATTAAACTTAAATTATAAAATTAAAATACTTTTTATATTTTAAATCTTTTAAAATAACTTTAAATTAAGTTTTTAATATATTATAAATATATATAAAGTTAATAATATAATTTTATACTACTAATAGTATAGTATTTAATTTTAATATAATACTATTTTAAATATATATTAACTATTGAATTTAAAAAAAAAATTATAATTTTATTTATTTTTAATTTAAATTTATAAAAATTTCCTTTTTAATTATATACTATTAAAAAAATAGCTAACTAACTATTTACTAATTATAATATATTACCTATTAGTAAGTGCTAGGCTTATAACTTTATTATATTCTAGCTTAAAATATAATAGTATATTTTTAGTTACAGTTAAGCTAAACCTTTTAAATTGGAAACTTAAATTAAAAATAAAGAATAATTATAATTAGTTTAATTTTAACAGCTAGTAGCTAGTTAAGTATAAGCAGTTTTTATAATACTTTTAAGCTATATATAAAAGGGCTTTCTAATTAGCTTATATTATATTAGTATATAAATAATTAGATGTAATTAGTAAATTTCTAATATTATTAAAACTAAAAGCTAGTTTTAAAAGTTAAAGGTTTTTTTCTTATAAATACTATAAAATAGGGCTAGCTATAAAAAATATAAAGTATTATAAATAATAATTTTATTATATAATATTATAAGTTAAAAATGCATTTCTTTTATAAATATAACTTTTAAAAAGCTAAATATAAAAATCTAATTATTATTTATAATTAAATTAAATTTATAATAAAATTATTTATTAAAATAAGCCTAGTACTAATATATAATAAAAGTTAATATAAGTAAAACCTAGCCTTATATTTATTATAATAAGCTTTTTTATAAGGTTTATAATTAGCTTTTAAGTAAAGATTCTTATTAAGTAAACCTTATTTAAAAAACCTTATTTTAAGCTTTTAATATAAAAGTACTATTTTTTTAAACTCTAGTTTATATAATTTAACTAATTATATAATATATAATTTAATATAGCTAACTTTTTACTAATTAAATATATTATAATTTAAAAAGATAATATTAATATAATAGCTTAATATTTATTAAAGTATATAAATTTCCTTAAATATATTTATTTAATTAAAAAGCTTAAAAAGCATTTTAAGCAGTTATAACTTTTTAATATCTTTATATTAGCTAATATAAATATACTATTAAAAGTAATATAAAAAATTAACCTAGTTCTTTTAGGCTATTATATTTTAATTAAAAGACTAAATATATAAAAAGATAATTTTAAACTTTTTAATAGAAAAGTTAGCTAACTTAATTGCCTTTTAAATTAAATAAAAAATAATAAGCTTAATTAAAATAACTAATTATTTTTTAAAAAAATATAAAGGTATAATTTAAAGGTATAATTTTAAAAGCTATTATATATAGTAATAATAATCCATATAGTTGCTTAAAACGCTATAAAGGAAAAATTTAAAAATAAAAAGTGGGTTAAATAGGCAAGTAAATATAAGAGTTAAAAAGTTGGGGGGGGGGGGGGGGAGGGGAGGGTGCTAAAAGGGTTAAGCTAAAAAGGAAGTTTAAAAATAGATTAAGTGGGTTTAAAAGCAATTAAGCTAATAGAAATAAGTAAGATAGTTAAATAGAAACATATATAAAAAGGTTAATATAATAATAAAAAATACTAATTATAAAATATAATATTTAATTAAATAATATATAAAATTTTAATAAAACTAGCTTTTTTATAAATATAATTATAAATAGAATAGTTATTATAAGTATAAAAAAATATAAAAAATTAAAATTAATATAATTTAAAAGTAAAAAATAAATTATAATAATTTAAACTATTAATATATAAAGCTAAATAATTTAGCTATTTATTATTAGTATAAGCTAATATTATTTTACTAATTAATATTAAAAAAGTAATCTTTTAAGTAATTAGGCTATTATTATAAGTTAAAATAGTTAAATTAATAATAAAATTAATTTTAAATAGTTAAATACTTTAATAAGTATATAATTAATTAATTAATTAGTTTCTATTATTTTTTAATTTTTAATAGTTATAAAAGTTACTATTCTTACAATTAGCAATTTTTATTATTTTATAAACTTTTTAATATATTTTACTATTTAATTGCTTTATTTTATTTCTATTAGTTTAAATGCCCTTAGACTTATTTTAACCTTTTTTAAACTTTCCTTTTTATTTAACCTTTTTAGCCCTTTACTTTTTTAACCCTTATATTTATTTAATTTACTTTTTATTTGAATGCTTATTAAAGTCTTTTATTAACTTAATATACTTAAAGATAATTTATATATTTTAATATATAATAAATAATTATATAGCTTTTATTATTTAGTTAGATTATATTATATTAAATTAATAAAAAGTTAAGCATTTTAGCTATTATATATAATATTATTAGTTAAGTTATATGGACTAGAGTTAAATAGAGAAGTACCTTTATTTTAAAAGCTTAAAATAAGGTTTTTTAAGTAAGGTTTATTTAATAGGGACTTTTATTTTAAAACTAATTATAAGCCCTATTAAAAAGCTTATTATAATAAATATAAAACTAGAGTTTAGCTTATATTAACTTCTATTATATACTTAAATTATTCGCTTTTTTAATAATAATAATAATATAAAAAAGTTAATATAATTATAAAAATTACTAATTATAAAGTTAAAAGGAAATATAATACTTTTTATTATAAAAGATCTTAATATAAAATAATTAAATAAAAACTTAATTATAAATATATTAAATTATATAAAATTTTAAAAGATCTTTTAAAAAATAATTATATATTAAACTTATTATTAAAAGTTAAGCTTTATTTAATTTCTTATATTTTTTTATTTAAATTAATAAAAGAAATAATTATAATTAAAATAAATAACAATTTTAATATTAAAGTTAAAACCTATAAAAAATATAAAATAAAAGAAATTTTTAATATAAAATAAAAGAAACTTTTAATATAATAAAAAAAGAAAAAAATATTATATTAAATAGAAAAAATATATTATATTAAAAAATATATAAAAACTATTTAAATATTTTATATATATATAATACCTTTTAAAAGGGTTTTACTAGTAATATTAAAAGGATTATATTTAATATATAAAATAAAATATAACTTTTTAATTTTTAATATAATTTAATTTTACTTATTTATTTTAAGTATATTATTAAATATAATAACTTATTATAATTAATTATAATAATTCTAGTACTAGTATATAATATAACAATCTGGTTAATTTCTAATAAATAAAACTAAAGGGTTTTAAGTTTATATTAGTAGAGAGATTAGAGTATTAGGGTCTAAGTAATATAATAGGTTTATTATATTTAATAATATATTTAAAATAGATAAGTATAATTAAATTATATTAAAAGCTAAAATAGCTATATCTATCTAATATATTAAATAAATATATTTATATATTAAAAGTATACTTATAAGCTTACTAAATAGAAGTAAGTCTAATAAGATAGCTTATTTTAAGTAAGTAAGTTAAAAGTCCTAGCTTACTTATATAAAGTGAGTTTAGGGTCTAGTATTATATTAAAATTAAGTCTATTATAATTCTACTAGGTATGACCGCCTGGTCCCAGCCTGGGTTATAATATAATATTTTCTCTTTTATTAGTTATATTCTTATGGCTATCTTTAAGACTATTTCTTATATATATATTAATATATTTCTAACTTGCTTTTTTAGTTATTTTCTAATATACTAATAGAATATCTAGCTAAATCTTAAAGCGTCCTTTTAAGTCTTATAATATCCTTAAATCTATAATAAGCAAACTGATCTTAGCTGCTTCTGTAAAAGGTTTTAAGGTTCCTATTTCTATTATAAATATACTAGTTCTTACTATAGCTATTAAAGAATTTAGTTTTAAAGTAATGCCTTATTCTTACTATATTTCCTATAGGCATATATATAAGATAATAGATAATAGTTTTAAAAAATATAGTTTTTATACTAATAAGGGCCATTCTTATAATATAACTAGTATTCCCTTTTACTTATATAAGTATTTTTTTTAAGTTTTATATAAATTTTTATTAAATAATAGTAGTAATTTATATTATTTTTAAAGTAAAATGCCTTAATAAGAAAGAGTTAGAGTTAGAGAAGGAGTTCTTTAAAAAACAGGCTGCTTTTTAGGCTGCTTAAGCGGAGTTTAATTAGTCTTTAGACCTTTTAGAGCATGCATGCTATTAGTATTAGTCTTTAGTAATAAGGGGTTATAAGATAACTTATTAGGGTTTTAAGTTATTAGAAGAATTAGAGTTATTAGAGCAGGTGGAATATAAGTCTACTATTAATTTTTAATTATTAGTTTATATTAATATTATTAATTGGAGTTCTATTAACTTTAGTCTTTTATTTAGCTCTAATATTATTAGTAAAAGTTCTTTAATAGGCGCTATATATAGGTGAGATATTTTAATAGTTTTTATATATTTTCTAATATAATATATTCTTTCTATTTAATAAGGTATTTAACTTATTTGTCTTTTTTAATTATATTAAGGATTTCCTCTATTTTATATTTTTTAAGGTTTTTAACTTTTATTTTTAAGTTAATATTTATTTTAATTATAATTATTCCTTCTATTAATTTAAGTAAGGAAATATAAAAGATTAAATAGAGCTTGACTTTTAGTAGTAAGTTTAATTTATAGTTATTTTCTAAGATTTTTTCTAAGATTTTATAAAGTCTAATATATTTATAATTAAGTTTTTTATTTAGTCTTTTTATATTAATGTTTTTTATAGTAAGGAGTACTATATCTCCTTTTAAAAAGGTTAGTCCTTTTAACCTTTTCTAGTTATAATATTTTTTATATATTTTCTAAATAAAAGAAAGTTTTATATGTATTTTTTTATATAAATTTTTAAGTTAATTTAATATAAGGATAGCTACTAGTATAAGTAGTCCGCTTTATAATTCTTTATAAGTATTAGAGGTAAATCTAAAGTTTATATAACTTAGTATAATCTTAGTACTTTTATTAGTACTGTATTATAAGCTAATTATACTATTAGCAGTTTTTAATCTAATTATTTAATATAATTAATATAATAATAAAGGTAGGTTTTTAAAACTTAATTTATTTATTTAGTCTGTCTATTAACTTAGTTTTTAAGTAGTATTAACTTATAGTTTAGTCTAATTCTTATTATAAGGTATTATTAAAAGTTTAAAAAAAAGGGTAGTCCTCTATTTAAAATAATTATATTAGGTAGTCTATATATACTAATAATATTTTATAAAAAGATATAAGAAAATTCTTTTATATTAATTGCTTTTTAATATAAAATAAAGTAAGAAAATTTAATAAGTCTATTAATAATAACTAGAATACTATTATAAGCCATACTTATAATAGGGTCTAATAATAGGGTAATTTTATAATAAAGTTTATAGTAATTAAATCTATAGTTATTTCGCAACTAGTATAAGTTATAGTTTTTTATAAGGTTTATATTATTATGCCTTTATTTTATTATAAATAAGGTATTATTTAATAATTTTCTTAACTATTTTTTTAATTTAGGAAATAAAATATTATTTTAACTTATTTAAAGGTTTTATTAATTTTTAATATTTATAAGCGGGTATTTATAGATTTCTATATAAGGTCCTCTTATAAGTATTTTAATATTACTATTTGTCTGTTTTTTTATTATTAATAGTTATTTTTATATTTTAAGATCTATTTAAATAGTAGATTTCCCTATTTTACTATATATGTTATTATAAGGGTTTATAATTAGGAGCTCTTTTTAATATTTTTAAGTAAAGCTTTATTCTTTAGTACTAATTGTAATAGAGGTAGTTATTTAGTCTACTCCTTTCTATTAGAAATTCTTATTAAAGAAATTTTAAAATTATAAGTTATTCTATTTCTTATAATACTTAATAGTTTAATAATAGTATTTAATAAATTTATTTTTTATTTTTAGGGTAAGTAAATTATTCCTTAATAAGTAATTATTTCTAATACTAAATTAACCTAATTAGCTTATTTAATAATAAGTTATTTAAGTTTATTTCTAGTAATTAATTATTAAATATATTCCTTTTATTATTCTATTAAATATTTAGGGATATATTAGGTAATAGTAGTTTTAATATACTTCTATTTAAGGTATCCTTTAAATATAAAAGTTAGTAGTTATTTTTCTATTTTAATCTTACTTATATTAAAGTCTATTTATTAGCTAATAGTATTAGCTCTACTATTTTCTAATCCTTTCTTATATTTAATAATATAATTAAATTCTAATAGGTATTTAATATATTTAAGTTATTATCTATTAAGTTATTAAGTAGTAGTAAAATATAAAATGTTCTTATAGTTTATATAAATTATAATCTAATAGTAGCTTTTAAAAAGGTACTATTTAAACTTTTTAAAAGTATTAATAATTATAAGAAACTCTTTATTATATATAAAGTAGTTAAGCTTTATTCTATATAACTTATAAGAGTAAAATACTATTAGATATAACTTTCTATTATTATTATATTATTCGATTTAGGCTTTTAAGGCAAAGTTTAAAAAGTCTATTTTTAGTTTAATAGGTTATATAAGGTTAAATATTTTAAGTACTAGTTTATTAAAAATAAGATTTTTAATTTTATTAAAAGCTTCCTAAGTGCTAGGTTTTTATATAAATAGTTAATTCTTTTTTATTAACTTAATAAATAGTGCAGCTAGTTTCTTAAAATCTTTAAAAAACTTATAATAGTAGTTTGCAAATTTTAAGAAAGCTTATACTTTTTTAACTAACTCTAGTTTCTTTTAGTTTTTAACTACTAAAAGTTTTTTTAAGTTTATTTATATTTTATTATAGGAGATAATATGTCCTAAAAATTCCATTTCTAATATATAAAAATAACTTTTCTCTAGTTTAACTAGCAGTTTAGTATCTTTAAGGGCTTATAGTACCTTATAAATATATTTTATATATTTTTCTTATATTCTAAAGAAAATAAGAATATTATTAAAATAGTATATTATAAATATATTTAAATATTTTTATAATATATTATTAATTATTTATTAGAATATTACTAGTATATTAATAAGACTAAAGGGTATAATAAAATATTTATAAAATTTAAACTTTATTTTAAAAGCGGTTTTCTATTTATATCCTTTTTTAATATAAATAAGATTATAAGCTCCCTTAAGATCTAATATAGTAAAGTACTTTATTTTATAGAGTTAGTCCTTTAATTTATTAATTAAAAGTAAGAGTGTTCTATCCTTAATAGTAATATTATTAAATTTATAATAGTTTATAATAAGTTAGAGCTTTCCATTCTTTTTAAAAATAAATATAACTAGATAGCCTGCTTTTAATTTAAAAATTTTAATATATTTTTTCCTTAATATTTCTTTAAAGTAATTCTTAAGCTTATATAACTATACTTTATTAAAATTATAAATAGGGTGAAATATAGTTAATATTTCGTTTTTAAGTTATATCTTATAATTCTATTAAAAATGCTCTAATAAACCTATTTCCAGTTTTTTAATAAATAGTTTTTTATAAATTTAATATTATACTAGTATATTCTTAAGTCTATTATTAGTTAATACCTCCTTCTATTTTTTAAAGTTTTTATTTATTTATATAAATGTTTTTTTAAGGAGTACTATTATTTATTATATTTATTACACTTGCCCTTTCTTATATTTATATTATATTTCTTTTAAAAGTTATATTTTTTCTATAAGTTAGGGAGTATCTTCCTTATTATTTTACTATACTTTTTTTTAATAAAAGTTTAAAATTTTATATTATTTAAATTATTATTTATATTATTAGCTATATTACTTTAAAAGGTTTGCACCTAGCTAGTATACTAACTAATAAGGGGGTTATATTAGTAAAACTATAAGTAATTTAAAAGTAAGTTATATTTTTAAAGAGGTATAATATTAAGATTAACTCTTTAATTCTTTCCTTTAATAAATATTTTAAAGTAATTAACCTTATAAGTAACTTGTCTATTTTTATATTTAAATAGTTTTCCTTTTATATTAGATATTTTATAAGATATATTCTTATCCTTTTATAATAGTTTAAAATAATTAACTACTTATAAATTAACTCTATTTATTTCTATTTTACTATTTACTAATATAGTAAATTATTATTTTTTTATTTATACTTCTAGTATTATCTATTATAATAATAATATATTATTAGGTCTTTATATTATATATAAAGCTCTTTTTAAAAGTTTTATAAATTTCTCCTACTTTAGCTAGTTCTATTATTTTATTATAAGGAGTATTTATTATTTTTTAACTATTTGTATATATTATTAACCTATTATTCTATAGTCTTATTTTATAAAATATATATATTATAGGATTATATAGGTTGTTTCTAATATATTTAGTACTAATTTATTATTTTAGCTCGCTTATATATAAGGCATTCTTAATACTAGCATTTAAGTGTGTTATGCGTCCCATTTATACATTTCCTGGGCAGGAAATGCATACAGTTTATAAGGATAGTAATATTTAAGTATAGTAACTAGCTTGCATTTCTTCAGTTTATAAGGTTAGCAGCTTAATACTATTATTCTATAGGGTATAGCCCTATTTGCATTAGGTAGTAGTTATTCTAGGCTTTATATAGCAAGTGCTATATATATATATAGTTATAATATAATACTTATAAAATTATATAGTAATTAGGGTGTATTATATTTAAAATGGGTGTATTATCTTTATAAAACTAGTTAGGTTTATAGTTCCTTGCCTAGATTATTTATTAGTTTATATTATAAATATAGAAGTCTTTTATAATAATCTTTTATCTTCTAATAATTAGCTTATAAATTAGATAAACTTATTAGGGTCCTCTTTTAATATCTTTTTTTAAAATAGTATTATTATTTTTAGGAATTACTACTTCTTCTAGTGTTTTATAAATTTATATTTATTATATCGGGATATTATTAGTAAGCGAGTTAGGGAATATATGCTATATAGTAATAGGTAGTCCAAGCTCTTAGGCTTATTCTAAGTCTAATAGGGTAAGGAATGGTTTAAGGATACTATTTTCTATTTAAAGGGTAAGCTCTCGCTTAATTAAATTAATTAGATCTTGGTTTATAGGGCTTAAGTTAAGAACTTTTATAGCTGCTTGCTTTATATAGTTATTTTATTAAGGGTTTATTGAATGGCTGTGTGCTTTAGTAGGTTGTTATAGTATTTTATTATAAATAATATTACTTTCCTTTAAGCTTACTACCTTAGTCTTTTAAACTATTATAAGGATTTTTATATTATTTTAATTAATAGGGTTTACTTTTAGTAATTTGGGGACTGGTTTTTATATAGCATATTTAGTAATACTCTATTTTTATAGGCTGGATTAAGCATTTAGTTAGATTATTATATTAATATTATTATACTTAGCTTCTTTCTATTTTTTATATAAGCCTTATAATACTAATAGTATAGTATTACTAGGGATTTTTCTATTATTATAACCACTTTATACTATTATAAGGGTTTTCTTTAAAATATTTTAGTTAGGTATATTATTTTTAAGTATATTAATTAGTATTTTTACCTATTTCTTATTTTTATAAATCTAGTAATCTTTTAAATAGGTTTTATAATATATAATAAGTTATATCTTCTATCCTACCTTCTATTAAGGCTTATAGGGGTAGTATCTATTATTCTTGCCATTTTTATAAATATAATAATTATTATTATAATATATTGTCTAGTGCATTAGGGCATATTTCTAGGGTTTAAGGTACTTATTAATTTTACTATTTATATAGATATAATAGTCCCTTTTTATATATATCGCTTGGTGCTATAGGGCATATTTATATCGTTTGCTATAATCTACTAAGTTAGTTATAACTATAGTAGTTGCTACTAGTATTCTAGTAGCTGTTCTAACTGCTATTTATAGTTTGTTCTATCGGTTAGTATTATTTAAGCGTTTTTTACCTTTTAGGATAGGTTTAAACTTTTAGTTAGTTTTATTAGGGTTTTAATACTTACTTTTAAAATATTCTTTCTTTTTATAATTCTAATAAGTGACTTATAAGTAGTCTTACTAAGTGGCTTTAAGTTCTATTAGTCTTAAATTTATATTATAGGAGGTGTTATTTTAATAGGCTCTTTCTTTTCCTTTATTATTTACTTAGTATTAGTTAGGGTAATAAGGGTTATAAAAAGTGTTTTATTTTATATATTATTCTTAGGCCTTCTCTCTTTTGCATTTATACTATCTTTTATTAATTTTAATAGCTATAGTAATAAACTCTATAAGGGTCTTAGGGCGTTCTACCTTATAGATTTTATTTTTAACTTCTTTTTTAAGTTTCTAATAATAAATTTCTATAAGTATATTATTATTCTATTTAAGTTTAACTGTAACTTATTAAAATATAATAGAGTAGCTAGTAGTAAACTTAAGTTATTTAATCTAATAGATATTAATAGCTACTTATTACTCTTTATTAACTATTCTAAATATATTTTTAAGTATAGTTTTAAAGTTATTCTATTCTAAGAAGATATTAACTGTATTTTAATCTTAACTAATATTATTATTATACTTAAGGTAGTCTCTTATAATAGGTTTAAATTAAGTGGCTATAGTTCCTTTTATATAACTATAGGCATATATAACCCTTCTTTTAGCTAAGGTAAGTTTATATAAGAACTATTAGAAGTAGGTTTTAAAATATATAAGAAAAGGTATAATATTTTTAAAGGTTCTATTAAAAGGTTCTAGTTAAAGTGGCTTAATTACTTTACTAGGATTATATCTTCCATTCTATTAAATAGTTAGGGTTTATTATTTTTAATTCTATACCTAAATATAAAGTTAATTAATCAAGTTCTAAAATTGCTAGACCTTAGTAGTAACCTTTATATTATTAGGTAAAGTATTATAAGCTAGGGGCAAGTTATTTAATATAGGGTTAGGAGTATTAGTAGGTTGACTTCTAGATATAGTTATAGTAATATAATATTACTTAGGGTAATATAATAACCTTTTAAATAAGAGCTTTTAATATATAATAATCTGGTTAATTTCTAATAAATAAAACTAAAAGGTTCTAAGTTTATATTAGTAGAGAGATTAGGGCGTTAGGGTCTAAGTAATATAATAGGTTTATTATATTTAGTAATATATTTAAAGTAAATAAGTATAATTAAGTTATATTAAAAGCTAAAGTAATTATATCTATTTAATATATTAAATAAATATATTTATATATTAAGAGTATGCTTATAAGCTTACTAAATAGAGGTAAGTCTAGTAGGATAGCTTATTTTAAGTAAGTAAATTAGAAGTTCTAGCTTATTTATATAAAGTGAGTTTAGGGTCTAGTATTATATAAAAATTGGGTCTATTATAGTTCTACTAAGTGTGACCGCCTAGTCCTAGCCTGGGTTATAATATATAATAAAAGTTAATATAAGTAAAACCCAGCCTTGTATTTATTATAATAAGCTTTTTTATAGTGTTTACAATTAGCTTTTAAGTGAAAATCCAAGTAGAATAATATATAAAAGAGTTAATATAATAATAAAAATTACTAATTATAAGATAATAACTTATTATATTATTTAAACTTTAATACCCTAATCTTTCTACTAATATAAACTTAAAACCTTTTAGTTTTATTTATTAGAAATTAATTAAGTTATTATAATAAGCTAGTTTATAATATAGTTTTCTTATATAATTAAATAACTAGTTAATTTTTTTAGTTTTATAATTAGACTAGTTTATTAATAGGCAAGTTATATTATACTAACCCTTAAATACTAATACTAATACTAATACTAATACTAATACTAATACTAATACTTAAAAATACTATTTAGTATTAGTATACTAATTAGCATACTAAATACTAGTAGCATTTTTATTCACCCTGCCCTAATCTCGCGCTACTAGTATTTACTTCTTCAAGCTGTCATGGGTCGTGGCAGGAAAGCAAGATGCGCATTTTCCCTTGCGTCTAAGGTACTCAGCGAGACTGGGAAGAAACCACATACGGCCAAACCCTCTCTAAATCCGAGGTCTAGCACTTGCACCGTTCCGCCAAAGATTGCCATAAGAGCGAAGACGCATGAGCGTTGATTCAATAGCCGTTTGCCCCTGACCTAGACCCTTGGATATCTCTGTGCTACGCACCGCTTTGGCAGTTGGAAACGCGGCATGTTGGCCAGTCCATGCCCACAGAGCGATTGGAGTTTCTCCACCTCAGGCGCCGGTTCTTCGAGCCTGCTTCACCTTTGTCACACCGCAATCAGGCACCACAGATATCTAGAATTCTTAGATGTCGTCGATGAGACGGTCCCCCCAGCTCACTAGTGTTCTATGCTACGACTGACTTGTTCTTGGATAATATGTCGACAACAATTGAAGGCGCCTGGAGGAGAGAATGCAACCACTTCCTCAACACTGAGTAAACTGCTGGAGAAGTGAAAGCTCAGTCCGGTTGCAATGGAGCTTAACTGGATGAAAGCAGCCACCATGCCTAGATCGTCCCACGACACGGAGGTGTCTCCCCAATGCACCCCAGCATCCCTTGCCAGTGCGACTTCTTGTAGAATCCACATTCGGTGGTACTACCTTGATCGATAGAGGCGTATAAGGGCTTCAGCGTCCTCGCGCTCCAGACACGGTAATCCGTAGTGCTTGAGAGCATCTGAATGGCTAATGTCGATGCAAATGGCGTCAATCTAAAATGGGATACGGGATACGATTGATGAAGCTGCAACAGCGCACCGTAAAGATTCGGAAATACTCTCAGGATCTTCCCGTTGAGCAGCACCGGAACCTTGTTGGCATCGGTACACTTGGGATCCTCGAGGAAGGGCGGTCCCCAGGTGTACGAAAGCGCATAGTATAATGGCAGCTCTTTCAAAGAGTGTCTGCTGACAGTTAAGCTCAGGATTCGACGGTTCTCATCGGCGGAATCTATCTAGATAGAAATCTCGATGAGCCGCATAGAAGTCGTGCCTAAATCGTGGGCGTAGTCTAGTTTGTCTATGTCACACAGCGTGTTGAACGGGTAAAGAATGTGCAACGAAATCTCACTGAGAAACGAGAGCGCTTCAATTCGATCGCACTGGAGACCACATTATGAAACCAGTGGGATTAGCCGGGCCTTTTAAGGAGCTCCCTTGTTCATAACCACCAAAATGAATGTCTCCAGGAGCAAGCGGGCCATCAACTCGGAAAAGCCGACGTAGGACTGAATAAAGGAGCTTATTGACCGCTGAGTGTGTCTTGAAACATTCTCCAGAAACTCATACCATGAAACATGCGTCTATAAGAGTTCACTGGGAGGATTAGTTGCCTGTATTCGTGTACATGCTCGACATGAGTTTATCATCACCTGCAAGGTTGAATCCCCCCGCCCGGATAAATCCGAACGAGCTGCGAGAGATCCTGATTGGCTCTCTCGCCAAATTCTATGGAGAAATAAAACGAGCATGGCTTGCGTGTGTTGTCCTCCTTGATTGGCTACGTCGCCAGCTGATACGGGCGCGGAGATGACGAAGCTGTCAGCATCTGAGATCCTGATCCCCATCTTGGTGGATTGCTACAGGACCTGAACGGTGACTATTGGCTTCTTCGCCAGATCGTCCTGGCCATTTCCATTTTGGCACGCCTAGATCCCCAGGCGCCCATTTTACGGCCCAGCAACCCCTGGGTTGACCATAACTTCAAACGAAATGGTGCTCGAGCCATGTGCGTCCTTGGCAGCATGGCTGAGGGGTGGCTTATGCACTTATGGACAGTATGAGCCGGGCCGAGGACCATTGAGGTTCTAAATAGTTGTAAGTGATGGTGAAATCACGATATAAACCAAGCTGCTGCCCACTAGTTGGTGCTTTAGAAGCTGTTGATCCAGGCATTCGCACTTCCTCGTCACCATCAACACTTGAATTTTCGGTTCCTACTTGTCTGGTTCTTTCAAAATTACACCCTCACCTGAGTTCTACGAGCCCCTTTTTGGCCGACGGACCAACATGAAGCCCTCATTGCTATTCGCCTCCCTGGCCCTAGCAGCCGGGGCCACCGCCCAGTCGTTTGTTCCGCCGCCTAAGAACGTCGATGTTGTACTGTCTGGGAGGTTCCCAGGAGCCAGCATCTCATACAAGCAAGTCAAAAACTTGTGCGAGACCACCGAAGGCGTAAAGTCCTACTCTGGTTATGTCAGTCTCCCGAAGGACTTCATTCCCGATGCTACAGGCTGGGCTGAGGGCGTCTCTGGAAACTACTTTTTCTGGTATTTCGGTATGCCGAGGAAAGATGATGTTTAATCAAGGCGACTTTGCTGATTCGAATCGACAGAAGCCAGACACGACCCGAAGAATGCACCAACTTCCATCTATCTCGGCGGTGGCCCCGGCTACACCACCTTCGATGGCTCATCAGTTTTCCCCTGCTATGTAAACCCAGACTCGAACTCGACCACGCTGAACGAGCACTCCTGGAACAACAACGTAAACATGCTATACATTGACCAGCCATTCAGCGTGGGCTTTTCCTACACAACTCTTCTCAATGGAACATTCGATATCTTGAGTGGAAATTTCACACCAGTTGCCAGTGAGGCAGAGCTACCAGAGCTGAGCTTGACTACGGTGCAAGCTACTCTACAGGAACCTGACACTACCATATTAGCCAATACTACCAAGACGGCGGCGAGGACCTTCTGGAGGTTTGCCCAGGTGTGGTTCAATGAGTGAGTGTATCCCCTCCCGTCTGAGTGTGCTCACTTCGTGTTCTAATCTTCAACGGATTTCCCGAAATAATAACCAAGAATGACGAAATCTCCATCTGGGCAGTTTCTGTGGGTATTTCTCATCACGCATCATCTGTGATACTTACTGACTGGTCAACCTTTAGTACGGCGGCATGTACGCCCCGATCTTCACGTCCTACTTCATCGACCAAAACGAGCTGATCAAAGACGGGAAGCATGAACTGACGAACGCGACGACTCTGAACATGGCCACGGTCGGTCTCGTGAACGCTTTCGTTGACGCCAGTTCAATGGCTTTGGGCTTCCCGGACTGGGCCCGAAATAACACCTACGGCCTCCCAGCCTACTCTGAGGAGGTTTACAATGAGATTTTGACCGTGGCGACCGCTCCGGAGGAAGGCTGCTTAGCACTGGTCGACCAGTGCAGAGCTGCTGTTGCCAAGGGCGACCCGGACAGCAAGGGAACAAACAAAGCGGCCAACAAGGCTTGTGTTGCGGCACTCGAGCTATACTTCGGAACACTGGTATCTAGCTACGAGAAGTACTCACCGGTGAGTCTGTTCTGGTGAAAACCAAGACACTGGCCGCAGAAAACGCTAACATAGTCACAACAGTACGGCCCTTTCGACATCACCTACAACAGAAATGCGTCTTTTCCCACCGAGTACGAAACGGCCCTCTTCAACCAGCCTTGGGTACAGGCAGAGCTCGGGGTGCCCTTGAATTATACCAGAGACAATGGTGATATCGAGGCTACTTTCTTTGGGCTTACTGGAGATGCAATGCGCTATGATCTCTCGTATCTCGCCCGCCTTCTCGATAGCGGTGTAAACGTGGCCATGGTGTATGGAGACCGTGATTTCCGTTGTAATTGTGAGAACCCTCCCTCGGAGAAAACACGCCTTCGTGTCTGAGAAAAACCTGACAAGCTAACTTGCGCAGGGTTCTCGGGCGAAAACGCCTCCCTTAACATCCCCTTCCGCTCGGCTGAGGAATTCGCTACTGCTGGCTACGAGTCCATCATCACCAACTCGTCCTACGAAGGTGGCTTTGTCCGCCAGCGCGGCAACCTCTCATTCTCCCGTGTGTTCCAAGCAGGCCACAGCGCCGGCAGCTACCAGCCCGAGACCATGTCCGTCATCTTCGAGCGTGCCATGTTTGGGCTCGACGTAGCCACGGGCAAGACCGAGCTGGTAGAAGCCCCCGACTATCGCTCCAAGGGGGATTCAGGCATCAGAGATGTGAAGAACAAGCTGCCGGAACCGATTGAGAATATTTGCTACGTGTTGCAACCGCTTGGCACCTGCAACGATGACCAGATGGAGGCGCTGGCGGATGGCACTGCCGAGACTGAGAACTGGGTTGTGGTTAAGCCGGCGGGGACGAAAGGGGAGCGACTGAATGGAGATGGTGGCTATGATGAAGGCAAAGACAGCCAAGACGGGTCTAAAGAGGACAGTGGTGAAAAGTCTGCTGGTGGTACTAAGCTGACTGCAAGCTTGATCGCCGGACTGCTCCCCATCATGGCCTTGGCCACCTCCTGGTGAATCTCTGAAAGAGCCCAGAGTTGATGGATGCGTGCAGCTATATCATATTTGACAAGAGCTGTTACTCCATCTATGTACTTTTATTCTACTGTTCGTACCATACTCGGTCTTACAATTATAGTTGGCTCCCGACCTTGGACACCAAGCACATATAACCATTGCTATTAGACATTTTTGGATCCCGCCTGATTTCCCATGTCAATCTGGGAAGCCTTAACCTAGTAGATATGGGATCAGTGACGACCGGGGATTCTCGCTGTTGTATGCTTCTTTTCGCCTCGCCTCATCTTTTCATGTCACATCGGGTCGGTGCGTAGGTAGGCTTGGCAAGCCCCTCAAATGCCCAGGGTATGCCGTAGTAGGGCTGACAGCCTGATTCGACCGAGCGAGCACTTGGGAAGTCTGCTTACTCTTTATTAACTTAAGCTATTCGCATCACCGGTTTCTTCGAGCCGAGCTCGAGCCGCTTCATCAAATACGATTTGCTTATTCGCCTCTTAGATGGCTGCCCCCTTCACAAGCTCCAGGTCAAAGACCGGATGCATCACTTGCAAGTCTGTTATTATCCTACGTACCTTAGTCTCAATCCAATACTCATTTGTTGACTCGTTTGCAGAATTCGTCGCGTCAAATGTGACGAGACCAAGCCCCAGTGCAAGAAATGCACGTCCTCGAAACGCGTATGCGATGGCTATCTCTCTGAGAAAAACATCATGACACGAAGAGAGCTTGTCGAGGTCGTCCGAGGCCTCAACGTAGTCGGTCCAGTGTCGCGAGCCCTCACCCAGAGCCCATCGTCTTCCAATCCGCATTCCAGGCCCGTGTCGCCAAATGACACGGTCTACTTTAACCTCTTCCGCCACGTCACGGTCCCTAGCACCTGTGACATCTTCCCTTCCAGCTTCTGGCAGGAGAATGTCATGCAGATGGCACACATCGAGCCAGCGGTATGGCACGCGACGATCGCGCTTGGAACCCTCCATCAAAGAGCAAATGCCCTCACTCTAAACAAGATGAATGATGGCATGGCGCTTACTCGCCGTGCCGTAGCACACTACGGTAAGGCCATGGCTCTCGCCAGGGACTTGGACTGTCCTACTAAAGTTGTCACTTTGTCAATCATGCTTGTCGCTGCAGCAAACATGCTGGAGCGCTGGTCAGAAATGCAAACGCATGTTATGGCTGGCTTGAGAATTGCCACCCAAGACGCACCGCGTTTGTTAACCCTTGAGGCTCTTCGGGGATCTTTGATGAGGCTTGACCTACAGGCCATGACATTCAGCGACTCCACGTCACCATATCCATACGAAGAATCATCTTCGATATATGCCGTGGACCAGTTTCTGATGACTCCCTGTGTCCAGGGAGTATCGTACGAGGAAATGAGTTCCGAGTTGCTTGGCATTTCCAGAGCCTTCTTTCTCCTAGATGATGGTCTTCTCTCAGGAAATGTGACACATGGTCCTTGGCTCACCAAATTCGACAGCTTCCTGAGACGGCTAGCTCTGTGGGAGAGTAGGATGGCGAGCTTCGAAATCGCACACGAATCCACGGACAGCGACCAGACAACGGTACTCTCTCTCCGCTTGTATCATGTCACACTTCGGACGATGATTCGAGCAGCATCGTTTGGCCCTGAGACAAGATATGACGAGTTACTGGGGTACTTCGAGCACATAGTTAGGCTCGCGGCAACACTCCAAGCGAGGATGTCCACCGGCGGCGCTCTCAGTCTCAGTCTTGAGCCGGGACTGATAATTCCGCTGTGGGTGACCATCCATCGATGCCGACACTATAGGCTGCGACACGCTGCCCTCAAGATTCTGGCGGATTCTAACAGAGTTGAGGGCATGTGGAGGAGCGACGCCGCGGCCGCGATGATGGAGACGCTTGTGGCTGTGGAAGAAGAATCTCTCGGCCCTGTCAACGTCGACATCTACACACCCGTCTTATTGGATCCCTTCATCCCTGTTCATTGGACTGCCTGGTCCAATCCCGCCTTTTGCCCTCCTACCACCCTCGACTGGTCTCACGTGCCAACGATACCTGACGAGGACCGGGTCAAAGACCTTCTGGGCACGACAAGCCTGAGCGAGCGGCGCGTTGAGGTTCGCCTCCTGATGTGCCCAAGTAACAACCTGGACCCATATGGACCGGTCAGAGAGGTCACGGTGCGTTTTTGAGGCCATGGTTGATAGTTAGATGGTGGCCGAATCGCGACAAGAGGGCTGAGGAAAGTCGGTCTTCGCCTTGGGCAGCCTTGCCTACCGGGGCTGAAAGAAGCTGTCTATAGAGGTAGTCCGGTTAACTCAGACGTTCCAAGGCGATTGGATTAGCCTGGCAAACCTTTTCTTGTTCTTCTCTTAATTCTTTAATGGATTTCTGAACCTCTGGGTTAGTACTAACACGCGACACCATTGCCGTCGCTCTTGAACCGGAAGCTCGCCGTCGTCGGATACATACGACCACAGCTCTCAGAAAGCACCGGGTCCCGTCCGCTCCCCTTACGTTAAGCTGAGAAGCGGCAGATTAGTAGTTGGGTCGGTGACGACCAGCGAATCCCTGCTGTTGTATGTGTCTTTTTTTGCTTGCGTAGTCTCTAGACACACAGTTATTATAGGTAGATAGATATACACATGTACGGATAAAACTCCAAATTGCCACCATTTTGAGAGACGCCTGAAAAGGAATGCTGCATGCTCCGCGTTCCCGGTGCGCCTCCACCTGCTGAGCCCTGGTGTAATAAGGCTCAAGAAGTAACTGCAATAGGTCATATCCTTCATCTGTGACTTGAACTAACGAGTCTGGGCCATGGGTACCTTCCACCTGAGAGCGAGCGTCTCCTCCCAGCTTTAGCACGTCCATCCCACAACCAACCTCTCCTCCCAGACTTGGCACGCCGCACGCCCATCTCACAGTAGAGGTCTGATCCTAATGTCCTTATCACCATCCACGACTCCACCGAAGCCTCCGACATTGGGCCCCCGGCTTGCCCGCCGAGACCTGCCCCTCGTCAACCCACACTGACAAACACCCCTTCAAGCTCGCACCCGGCACCGATGACAATCTCGGATCCGAGATGCCCACGATTGGGAAGACTCATGTTGTAAAGACCCTCAGCAGCCTCTGGAGGCACGGTCGAAGAGGCTTCAAGCCTCGTAAATGCGGCTTGCACCTCCTAGGCGCCAGTGAGAGGGAAGCATCGGCTACCAGGGCTCGTTGCGATTATATCGACACTATTTGGCGACACTGCATGCTATTCTAGCATGTTCCAGGCATTGCTTGATGGAGACCTCACCGGCGCGCTCCGGATTGCTGAAGCCTGGAATGAAGGTCTCAGCAATATACCAAGGAACCCATGGAGTGCAAGCGCCATCGAGTTCCGACGCGCGCCTGGAACAAGAGCCTTTCGCAAGTCCATCTGGACCGTCCCAGACCCAGACCCTGAGCCTGATGAGTTTGTCAGCATCCTCGCTGGAACAAATTACCAAAACCTCCTACTGATAGAATTAGACCATCCCCAATCTCGAGCTTAATGAGTTTAGCGGCCTTCTCGCTGGCATCACCCTTGTCGCCTCAGCCGAACCTCGACTCCAGCATCAGTGGCGCCCGAATGGTAACGCACGATATCGATCTCATCTGCTAGGTGGGGAATAGACGAGTGATGGACATGACTGTGGTTTGCCCGGACGTAAGAAGTCAGCGGGTGGACGCGATCCCCAAGTCGCTAACGCACTACCAAAGGGTCTTCGGCAGGAACGTTAGGAAGTTGATTGCAGAGCAAGGGGGGTCAGGGCAAGTTTCAATGGATTATTAGTGATCCATTGGGAGGGATATGGTTGATTGATTATAGACTAAGAGAATGTGAAAAGGAAATTACCAGTTTACTATTATTAAAAAGATAGAAATATCTTCCACTGCGCCTAGAAGTGGCTCCTTATAGGTGGCATAGGCATTTTGGCTGTATTGCTGTATTGGTCCTGTCCGATCATGCAGCGGAATCGGGCAGCAACGCGGAAACTGAATCAGCCCACGGCTGGATGTGCATTTTGTGCCTCTCATCAGCGGAGAGGCTTGGCATCCTCTTTTCCCCGAGTACAAGTAGTGAGGTGGAAGTTTCGAAACAAGGTATTATTTTTGTTCACGACATTTGTTAGAGTACCAAGCAGACCCTGTCAAACGACTCAACGTTCCGAGATGCAACGGTCGAACTCCCAGGAACAGTAGGCCTGCTGCTTGGTCCGGCCGCCGGTCCGGCCGACGGGAGTGGCCCTTCAAAGCGGGGGCCTATTCTCTCTCCGGCTGGGCTTCCGAAACCTGGTTCGGGACGGTTTGCGGTAGGTAGTGATAAAGGCACCGACTGCTCTGACGGACTTGCGGACTACACCATGGGACCGGATGTCGGTAGCGGTCCCCGGCCGCAGCCATCCATGGATAGCTTGACCCCCGCCCCAAGCGACGACGGTAGCGGCATTGCCCAAATGGCGGCCGTAACGATCTCGATAAGTCCGATCGTGACGGCTTTAGCGTTGACAGTTATGCCCTTGTCGGTTGAGAGGGTGAAGAAGGATATCAGCGCCAAGTTGCCGACAGTTGTTTTCTACGGACCGAGCTCACCCACCTCAATCAGCACGGTTAATTTTGACCATCACATCTCCAGTAACTGATGGAGCATAATGTGACTGCCATGACCATAATGTAAAAGATGGATATCGCATGGGGCCGACGGGGAAAGAGGTAATCAATCAAGACATTGGGACTAGCACTAATGCCGAGGTCCTCAAACACTGCATCCACACGCAGAATGAGACGACAAGGGGAAGGGTAACAACTCCCCGGATGAATTGTAGATGGACGGAAATCTTCTGGAAGACGGAGGAGAAAATGCGACTTGCTGGAGGCCCTGTGCTCTTGAGGGGGAGTGTCTATATCAGCCCGACACACTGGCTTGAGGGCACTCGCTGTACAGGGGTGGAGCACAAGGGAATGAATCATGGATGTGGGAGACGGGTGATCAAGGCTTGTTTGCCTGGGGAAACGATGAGAGGAAGTACAGGGCATGCAAGATGATGATGTATCTTGCGAGCATTTCAGAGGTGTATACAAGGGGTGGAAACAGGAAAACTTTTGAGACAAGAGAAGCCCCCCGGCCAGTGCATGGCAGGTAGATGATGTTCCCGAGTCTTAACCCCCTACTTGCTAGCTACTGGTCGCCCGGGAGTGAGATGAGCTAACTTATGGGTATCCCACAGCGCTGAGAAGGGGTTCGAGGTGAAATGAGATAAAATAGGATAACCTCAATTGAATCAAGGTCAGAGACGTTCTAAGAAAGACATCGGACTTGCTGTGGCATAGCAAAGCCCTCGGCAGTCTGCCCTGGCGAGTTGGCCAAGTGTTTCTTGTTTTCCACTTGCACCCAGCCTGCCAACGCGACATCCCTTCTGGTCGGCTTTGGTCGCCACTCGCCAGCACTCAGTCTGCCAGTCTGCCTTCGCAGCAACTGAATGCGAGGTCGTGGCGCAATATTGTGCTTTCTCCACCGCTGGCACCTTTCCAGTGTCCCTTTTCGGGGTCTTGGCGTAGAAACGATCCGAACTCGATGGGTCTCGACTGGAGGCGTCGTGAGGCAGGAGTAAGAAGCCATTCTGCCCAATAGATTGCCCAGGTCGTCTAAAAGAAGCAATTGGCGGCACGGGACGGGGGAAGTGCGCTGTCGCAATCACCGTTGTGGCATTTGCTACACTGTGACGTCTTACTAAAACTGGACGACCGGCCCCTCCCATCCACGCCGTCGAGCCTCGCTCGAATGTGAAGCCTTCACAATCGTGACGACCTCTGCTATTGGGGCCCACGGTCATCAATACGGCCGTTACGGCCACCACTGTAATCATCCCTGTGCAAGAGTTTGTAGGATGCGCTGCCAAGGCAAGCCAATATGCACAAAGGTGACAGAACTGCTCCAATTGGGCTTTATATTGAGAATCATTGCCCAGCATGCCGTCGATTGTGTTCTCTTGGTTCCCTTTGCAACTTTCGTCCCATCAGATCACGTACGCTGCTTTCTTGTTCTGTTCGAATTTCGCCTACTGCCATATCAAAGCCTTCCCCCGTTCACCTTATCGCGCCCCCAAAAACGAGCCATCATGTCGTCGTGCCGAGACCCTCTGCTGGAAGATGAGGTTGAGATCGCAAACCAACAGAGCTCCCTGTCGTTGTTTGCCGAAGACTTTTATCCCACAGCCCAGGCCTCGGCCCCAGCGGCTTTGGGCCTGGATCCGACTACCATCGCACCAATGGACTGTTTTCTACCTGCAAGGACAGACCAGGGCCCTCTGGGGTTGTTTCCAAAAGAGTCTCATCCCACAGCCCAACCCTCGACATCAACAACCTTGGGTCAGAAACGAGCCCCTGCAGCAAGCGAACAAGAGATCACCAAGAAGCCCAAGTATCAGGAGCAGATCACCCCCCTGGTTTCCAGAAACGAGCTGAATTCGGCCAGCCCCTGCGGCGCATCTACGAATACTCCCGAGAGCTTGGCTTGCCCGTTCTACAAAAAGGATCCCGAGCGACACGCCGACTGTTCGAAGTTCAAGTTCAAGAACTGCAATCGTACCAGGCAGCACATCGAACGACGCCACACAGACACGCCCGCGCCATATCGTTGTTCAAACTGCTTTACCGAGTGGAACCCAAACAACGAGAAATCCGAGAAGTCATACATTGAGCATGTCCGCCGCGAAGGCGGCTGTGTGACGAAGCCACCACCTGAGCTCTCTGTCGAAGCCTTTGAGCGTCTCAAATTGATGCCCAGAGGTCTGAAAGACGAAACGAAGAAATGGAACTGGATATTCGGACAGCTCTTCCCCCACAGCGCTGTACCCAAGTCCCCCCACGTCCAAGATGTTACAACCGAGCGGGCGCTGTCCCTTCTGCAACTGGGACAGCCCAGGCTTGAATCGATGCTGCCGACCCTGCTAGCGCAACATGGGTGTTTTATTCTCCCGAAAGATTGCCCTTCCCTGGCCACGTCGATTTGCCGTGTGCTCCAACCCTCGTCGTCGAACCCGCAAACTCATCAGCCGGTCGGCAGTTTGGAGGCTACGCACCTCGGTGCTACGCCTGGCTCAACCTCCTACCAGGGGTTTGGCGACATGGCGGACCCTGGGTACATGGGCGGCGCAATGCCGTTCCTGCCAGGCGATATGGGCACCACTGACGACCAAGTCGAACCCTACGGGCCAGCCAGTTTTGGCAATGGCGATTTTGATCTGTATACGGATAATGGGCATGGATTGGGCGAAGATCGCTGATAACGGACAAGAGGACTGATGATTGCACAATGGCTTGGTGAGCGTTGCTTCATCTCTAGACTAGGTACCTAACGACTGGGATGTCTCGTTCTTACTGCTACTCTTTTCAACGTTGTTTTGGATAAGGATGGGAAAGAATTAAGCTTTTTTCTTGTCTTTTTAAGTTGGATTAGAACAAAAAATTTTTTTTTTTTTCTTAATGAATATAAGATGTGTTTCGTGATATTGAGGCCATTTTATCCATTTGGTCAATTCGGCGTTGTGAAGCACATGGACATACCTACCCCTTTCCAATGCTCGAGTTCATACCAGCTGCTTCATTTACTCTGACCAGGCCGATGCTCATTACTCACCTTGCTTATCAATCCCTCCAATACATTATTGTACAAAGCCACTTGTTCTCTCTCCTCATCCTGCGAGTCCTCACCAAGTAGACCTTCGTCGGCTAGGTACTGCGAAACACAGCCCCTGCCGTTTGCTCCCCAGTAATCCCGGGTCATAGACACCGCCAGCCCGCAGTCGTCTGTGAGGAAGGGCGATGGCGATGGCTTCACATTTGGGAAGACCGTGCGCCAGATGCGCGTCCACCGCCTCGTCTCACCAAGGCCGACCTCGTCGATCTTTCTCAACTGGCCCCTTTGATACTCATTGATCCCGTCAATGTCGTCCAATGCGCGAAGTGGACACGCTCTCTCCCGAACATGGACATCACGATCACAGAGGTTGTCAAACGTCTGGAAGCATATTGGGCAGTAGGGCGGCTTTTTGTGATGCTGCCTAACGTGCTTGATAACGTCCTCTATAGACTGAAGATGGTGGTCGCGCAAACATGCCTGATGTTTTTGCGAATCATGGACGTAGAAGGGGCAGGCCAAGTGGAAGTATCCCTGGACCTGAGAAACGATGACGAGCTCGCCATCGCCCTCATCTTCCTCCTGCTGGACGCCAAAGGAACCCCGCCTTTCAGGACAAGATCTCAAGCGCTTTCCAGGGCGTGAATTGTCGTCGTCGGGAGGCGGGACATATCGCGCCGAGGAGATCCATGCCTCCGCCTCCAGGTGTGACCTCTGGACTAGAGTCTGTATCGCGCTTTGGTATTTATTGTGCCCAACCAAAGCGTCCACATCAATGTTTCCCTGACCGTCGGAGTCGCTTTGATAAGAGCCTTTGATATAAAAACTGTCATCAGAGTCGCTGTCAAACCTCGACGAGGGGCTCTCTTCTCGGTCGGTTTCGGGAGAAGAGATCGTGCCGTAGTCGGGCCTGTCAAGACTGTCCACGGACTTTGGCGATGGGATTTTTGGTTGTCCATATCTCGTCCGCTTCGTCCCTGACGATGGCAGAGCAGTCGATGCGGGGGGCGATTCGGCCGCCATACCACTTATGCCTGAAGCTGGTCGATGTGGCAAGCAGTAAATGCGGTCCGCGACGGCATTCTCTAGGCTTGCACTATGCGTCTGGGTGGTTGGCGAAGCTTCTGTGTTGACGCAACAACGGGACCCAAATATGCGAGAGAAATAAACCATTGCAATGGAACGAGACTGAGGGATTTCGACTTGGGTATTGGTTATTGAGAGTATTAGCATGAGGTCCATAAAGTTCACAGTGAACAATACTCAATGATAGAGGCTTATATAGATGAGTTTGGCCATGATGCCAACCAGCCTGCTGGGGAACATGGCAAGATTGCCAGTCAAACCCCAGCGGAGTGCTGAGGCGACGTCGCACGCGTGTGTTCCGCACGATTGTGAGAAGTGGCGTTCCAATCAGAGCTGGCACTCCTCCAGTCCTCTACACAATTGTGATAAATAAAGGACCAGCTCCCCGTCCCCCCACTATTGTACACTTTTGTGGGAAACTAAGTCGACCTGACCGGGTTTGCCAGGCCCGGCCATGTGGCTGTCTCAGGGGGACGCAAGTGGAGGGGTCTGAGAAACACGTCGAATTGGTAGTTACTCCATGCAAAGTCGCATGCGTAAGGCGGATACTACTTCGTCCCTTGCTCTACATGGGTAAGCACTCGTCACTTACACGGTTGTGAAGAAGATGGCTGAGCGACCAGACGAGCTACCGTCAGACGGCGTGTATAACCCGGCTGGACGTTCAATCTACTTCTATCACTCTAAACCCTTTCAAGAAGAGATGTCGGTTCATAGATAGTCAATAGGGGCTATTGCTCAAGTGCAGTGAGCTTCAACCTCACACAAGGCTTTTCCACCTGATCGCCAGCTTCTCTCGCACGATGAGAAGTCGTTCTATTGTCCAACAACACCCTCCAAATATCGCCACCGTCCTTCAAGATGTTCTGCGATATCTTGCAATTTTGTTACGGGCGTCTTGGGGTACTATTAATTATCAATTGTGGACGATCGATCCAAGCTCAAGGCCGAGGGGCTTTTGGACCAAGTGTACCCAAGGAACAGCAAGCCTGCTATCACGATTGAGAGAAGAGGCATCGGGACAAAGCACCAATAGCCAAGTAACTAGTCGAGTAATTTACGGTGACAGAGTGGAGTGGATAGATTTGCGTGCAACTGAATGCGGGACAAATGCAGAAATAAGGGGGCAACGGCGGCGACCGTATGGACGCAAAGTCGCCCCAGCATTTATGAGGGCCCATTTTCTTATTTCCGTCTCCTTGGCGGAAGAGATTGAGACAGCCTGTTCAGGCGGTTCTTACTCTGCGCAACGGGAACTGCAAGTGTACAGTGGGGAGACAATTGGTTACTATACCTTGCTGATAGTATGTACAGCTGCCTCGCTGGATTAAGAATAAATCAACGATCTGCAGAGTCAAACACAGCCAAGATCATCAAGAGTGCGACCTACTCCTAGTCCGGCTCAGGGGTCGACGCGTGGATCTCGTATTGGAGCTAGCGACGCGATTTTTCGCCATACGAAATTAATTATTTGCGCCCACGACCTCGGATCTGCCCAGACAAGTCATTATTTTGCCGTCTTGCTTGCTGTAGACGACGAGATCCGTCTGCCTCACTCAAGAAAGAACCAGAGGCCAAGTCTGTGACACGATATGGATGCCCTCAGACGTATGTTCACCATTTACCAGCCTCTGGGCACTTCTCCAGCCCATCCGCGGGGGAGACCCACGGCCCTCGTTGCAATTGCCATCGCTGTGCTGGTGATGATCTTTTTGTTCTCTTCCATGAGCAACACGAATGCCTACTTCAACGTGACTCATGGTGGCCAGTCTGGATCAGGGTCTGGACTAAATACCATGGCGCAGCCTCATCAACCTGAGCAGCTTGAACTGCCGAAGCAGCCTCAACAGCCGCAACCATCCGAACAGCCTGGAGAGCTCAATCTGGATTTGCAAGATCCGCCTCAAGATCAAAACCGGCGTTTCGTCGTGCTCGTCCCCGCCACCGCACCAAGCCCGAACCTTTGCAAGTTCCTGCTGAGTGCTATTGCTCTTGGCTACCCGTCCCCCGTCATCGTCAACTGGGGCGTGGACTTCCGCAACATAACAAAATGGGACCATGGCAGGACCATGAGCAAAATCCCCGGCGTGACGAGATATCTCGATGCCGTTCTGCGCGAGGATGCTCATCCCGACGACAAGCTCAAAGAGGATGACCTCGTTCTTATTGCGGACGGCTACGATATCTGGTTTCAACTGCCGCCTGAAGTTCTCTTGAGGCGATATCACGACATCAACGCGAAAGCCAATGCTCGGTTGCGCCAGCAGTGGGGCAGAGACTCACCCATGCCGATGCGACAGTCCATCATCACGGCATCGCAGAAGCGCTGCTATCCACCGCCCAAGGCTGGCTCGGTCATGCGCTGTGACGTGCTGCCCGAGAGCCCACTGAGAGTAGACCTTTATGGCTCAGACACCGACAACAACTTTAACGAAACTGATTTTCACCATGTGCGACCTCGGTTCATCAACGGAGGAACCTACATGGGCCCAGCAGGTGACCTGAGACGCATGTTTCGCCGTGCTCTATTTAAGCTCGAAAGCGCCGTCGGCAGGGGCGAGAAGCTGTACAGCGAGCAAGGTGTCACGGGGGAGGTTCTGGGCGAGCAGGAGACGTGGCGAAAGTGGCGGAGGGAGCACGATGTGGCCGATGACGATGCCATGGCCATGACGCAGCAGGATCACGAGTTTTACATAGGGATGGACTACAAACAAGAGCTGTCTATCCCTACCGTCTTCTCCGAGGAGGACGGAGTCATTATCACACTGAACAACAAAACCGGAATCGATATGCACTCGGCAGCACTCGGTATCTCTCCTGTACGACTCCAAGGCGTTCCAGATGACATCAGTGCCGCTCAGAACCCGCTCGAGGCCATCACGGAGAGTCCAGACTGGGGCGACATGCCGCTCTATGCTGACTTCTTCACCGAAGCTGTCCCTGCGCTGCTGCATCACAACGCGCATGTCAACTCTCTCAAGGAACGACGCGTCTGGTGGTGGGACCAAACGTGGTTCTTTAACTACCTGCGGCAGCTTCTTACGCTGCGCCTGACGCCTGGGGAGCTGGCTCCGTTGGCCAACGTGAAGACTGGAGGTGGCAACGTCACGTACTGGGCGCCCCAGTCGGATAAGGTGCGGAGGAAGCCACGATCGTTCCTTGATTCAGTCGTGGACCCTCTGGCTGAGATGGAATTTGAGACTCTCTGTCAAGATCCGGAGGAGGATGGAGAGATACCGCAGCCCTGGTCGGACGAGGTGTTCCGGGACGGCAAGGGGCCAATTTAGTTTGGATGCTTTCCATCGTATTTACGAACGAATCATAGATATATGGCGAAGAGTTAGGGGGATTGTTGTATAAAATGTTCCGACAAGAGGTGGTACATACGGCTTAATAATACAAAATACTGTCTATAAGTTGATAACCCAACTGACACGCACAAATATACGAAGTACACTCTAAAGAGGGACTGGTCTGGAAGGAGAACTTGAGCGTGTGCTACAATGACCGCTTGCTCTGGAAGTCTAAACATGGAGGAGAGCGGGAGGATGGGGTTGTCGAGCGGAAGAGCTTTGGGATGAGAAACTCTTTCAGGGGGTATTATTAGCCAGGACTCTTACGAAAAGCAGCCAGATTTGTGTGTGAGAGGTAGAGGTATCAGATCTAAGAATAAATCGAATCTGTGAGAGCGAGCCAAAGAATCCAGACCTGCTCAACGACTTTTTTTTCGTTTTTTTTCTTCAGAGCCGTTGTTGAGGTTGATTTTTGACACCCATAACGTCTCCTACTTCACGCGGCAATATGAAAACGAAACATTGGAACGACTATTGTTCTGGGTATACCTATGAACCCGCAGCCCTAGTGTCAATTCTCTTTGAGGCATACCCCAGGCTAACACTTCTCTTTATGGGACCCATACCTCGTAGCATCTTGAAAATCATTGATAAGAAGCCTTCGCTGCCCGCACAACAGTGAACGGACCCTCCCGGACACGAAAACTGGCTCATTTTCTAGTCTGATCGAAGGCCTCATCATCAAGATTCCAAGTAGCTAAACTCGTCAACCCATCAACCAGAGTGTTTCAGCCGGTATCCCTTGCTTTTCGTGGCCGCCCTTTTTTCCGCCGTGGGCATTTTGCATAGTGGGCCATGATTTCTTTTCTTGTTGAGACTTCATACCGATGATCGCTATTGTTGTTATTGCTGGGCCGCCAACAGATAAAGGACTCGCTTCCGCCGTCGCATTTGGACAAGTGCTTCATGAACTTTTCTTCCCGGGAAACCCGGCCACAGCTGCACCGTAACCGTCTTCGTAGCCTAGTATGCTGTTTAAATCGAGCCTTGTCGGAGCTTGCGAACTTCCCGCAGGCACATTGGTAGGGCCCGCTACAAATAGGTTCCCATTTGTTGGAGTCTCGCAACCCAGAGCAACGAGCGCAGGCGCATCGGCAAGCAGGGCGTGGATGTCTTACAAGCAAGTGAGAGCTTGTGACCCTTTCATTAGTGGATTGTCTAGAAAAGGGCGAGTGATCTCATACGCTAGTTCGTGAATATTGGAAAACTTTTCGGGGCATCTTGAACAATACTCAAAGGTAGAAGGGTTCGATTTCGGGATTTCGGTTGGTTCATCGGTAGAAGGTAGACGTGAAAGAAACTCATGCGGCCACGTTTGCGACTCGGAGGAAGAGGAGTCTTCAGAGTGTGAGAACACTGCTGACTTTGGAGACGATGGTCCGGGATGAGCCGGCTGGGGTGATAGAAAGGGAAGGTTATATTCGTTGTACAGGTCGGGAATCGTATGAGGGTGACAATGGCTTTCAGAAGAAGAGTCAAACAAGACAGGGTGAGAAGTGTGGCAGTGTGTAACATCGATTTCACCTTGGTAATCATCACCGCAGTGTTCAAAGTCATCACATCCATAGGGCCCTGTTGTTGCATCTTCATAGTAGCCAATGTCATTATAGAGCCAGAGTTCGTGTCCGAGAGGGTCAAGATCGTTCACTGTCGAATGCGGAACATCATAATTGGAGGCCTGTTGAATAGCTGCGCTCGCGGAGGGGCATGCTCCGCGAACAAGCCAAGCTCAAGCAACTCAATTTTGACGCACCAATTGTGTGTTGAGGCGGGCACAGTAACGCACCGAGGTGCCCGTTGATCGTTTAATGAATAGTCGCGCAGTGGTAAGAAGGGTGAAAAGGGACATGGAATATTGCTGACTGCTACCACCCTTGGTAGTCAGCCAGCTGAATCTTGGAGATGGATAGAGCCCATCGAACGAACTGGTGAGGCAATGTTGGCTTTTTGAACGATTACGTTCATGGGTTTATGTAATCTGGGCTTCTCGCAGGCCAATTTACTGATTCGTTGAGATGGGAGTTGTGGAGAGACGGAGAGGCCTATTTTCTGATTTGTCCACGCAGTTATAAATAGTGGACTGTGGTCTCAGGCTATTCGTGTGTGTGCTGACGACTGCTGGCCGCCTCCCACGCTCGGCATGTGCCATCGAAGACGGGCGAGAGATGCTTGCGGAATAAGCCATCCAAGTATCCTACTTGCCTGCGAGATCTCATCCTCCTGCTAAGGTTTGAGGAGCATTCAACACAATCAGAAAACATGTTTACTTGGTGAACACTAAATACCCCAGTGGCACGGAATCACCGAGGAATTAGCCCTGGTTCGCGCGCCGAGAAGCCGATCGCCTTCACGAAAATCTCATAGCGCACGGCTAGTCGGCTCCAGACAAGAAAATCTTTGCTCGGCGCTCAGGCAAAACATGGTCAATTCGGAGTGCCTATGACATAATAGGACGCCATGGGACCAACCCTTTTCCATTCTACCTCCTGCACTCAAACTGAGATTCTTCAACTGACGGACGTCGAACATGGACTCAACAAAACACCAAAAAATTCTCGTCATCGAACCATGACTGATGCTGAAGATAGTCACCGACAGCTGCACTCGCCACGATGTCCTCCCACAACATGGGTAGAGACGACTTGGCCACGCCGCTCCAGGTTGATTTGGACCTTGTCCATGGCCTCATCTCTCGCCAGCAACCGCAAGACCTCAACAAAGTAACGCCGGACAGGACCCGTAACAGGGGTCAATTCAGCTTCTTCTCTTCCGTTCAGGGCTCAATCGTGGAAAGAGCCGATCTAACGAGCCTCTTCAACGCGAGGACAGCCTCTCATGACTATTACGAGCTCCCCAGATCCGATGACGGGTTTTGGTGGCTGGACGTCTCGGCTCCGACAAAAGCGCAGGTCGACGCCATCTGCACCGCCTTTGGCATCCACCCTTTGACGGCCGAAGACATTGGTGCCCAAGAAGGCGGAGAAAAAGTTGAAATCTTTCCGTCCTACTACTTTGCTTCTTTTCGCTCTTTCAAGACGGTCCAAGAAGATGATGGTGTCGAATATGCACCGTTCAACGTTTATGTTGTCGTCTTCAGGACAGGGGCTCTCAGCTTCAGCTTCGCGCCAAATAATCATGCATTACACGTCCGGTCAAGAATTGCGGCTACGACAAACTACCCGGGTTTGAATAGCGACTGGATTTGCTATGCGTTGATGTAATCACCAATCTTGACACCCTTTCGCCGAAGCCAATTTGCTAATCCTCGCAGCGATGATATTGTCGACTCGTTTGTCCCCCCAATCCACCAACTCGAAAGGGATGTTGACACTATTGAAGACGAAGTCTTCGTCATTCGCGACGCCGACACGCGTCCGTTTTTCAAGTCAATGGGACAGGCTCGAAACACGTCCACTGCACTTCTGCGACTCTTGGGCGATAAAGCAGATGTTCTCCGCAGACTCACAAAACGCTGTGACGAGGCTTCGACGGCAGGGACGACGACTCCACGCAAAGACATTGGCATGAACTTGGACGATGTTCAGGATCATGTTTTGACCATGACGGCTAATCTGGGTCACTTCGAAACAATTCTTGGCCGTGCACACAGCAACTATCTCGCCACACTTCGCATAAACAAGCTGTCACAGGACATCAAGACGAATCGGTTTTTGGGGAAGATTACCTTGGTCGCGGGAGTGTGTATACCTCTCCAGTTGATTGGCAGCATCTGGGGTATGAATGTTCTTGTGCCCTTTCAAACTGTGGACGGCCTTGGTCCTTTCTTTGGGATTTGTGGCTTCATCGCTTTGGCGAGTATGTTGATGCTGAGTTGGGCCAAGTGGAAGAAGCTTGTTTAATACACAATATGATGGTGGATATGATCATGTCAGAGATCAACTGAGATTACACAAGATATGAGTATAAGAATAATTAGAACTAATCATCCTAGTAGAAGCTAGACATGGCCAGTTTATGATAAATGAAGTCACCGTGCTTCATCTATTAAACACATCAAGATTCCAGGAACGGATCGAGCTCTCCCCAAAACGCATCAGGATCCTCAATGTACGCAAAGTGTCCTACACCTGGAATAATGACGAGCTTCGAGTCTGGGATGCCCTCGGCCAGTGCGTTTGCCGCTTCCAAGCTGCACATGGCGTCCTCGGCTCCCCACAGAATGAGTGTCTTGGCCGTGACGCTCCCGGCTTCAGCAACATGCGGAAGCTTGTTCTCGTCCTTGGCGTCGTTCAGATTCGTTACGAATCCGTACGCAGCTGGGAGAGTTGGGCCTCCGGCAACATCACGCCTCAAGATGTCTGCCTTGGTTGTATCAGAGAAATACCAAGGAATGAGCACGTCCAGGGAGGCTTGAAACTCCTCGTCCGTTTTAGGCCCGCCAGATGCCTTAAGCTCGACCAGCGTTGCAATGGCGGGTGTATAGGCAGGGTCGTCCTTGCGCTTCGTGACCCAATTCATCGTGTTATTGTTCTTAGGACTGTCCATGACTTGCGATGCGAACAGGACGAGCTTCGCCACACGTGAAGGATAACGCTCTGCGTAGCGCAGGCTGATGGCCCCCGCATGAGAACCGCCCATCAGAACCGGAAGAGCATCGAGGCCGAGATGTATGCGCAAGTGCTCAAGATCCTCAGCCATCGTCTTTGCTGACATGGTGGATGGATCGGCCGGCTTGCTCGAGGCGCCGTTGCCGCGGGGCTCAAAGTACAAGACTGTGTTCTTCTTCTCGAGGTGAGGACCCGTGCCGTTCCAGAGATAGCCGCCGGGCATTCCCCAGCCCAATGATTGAATGATCATGAGGGGCCCGGAACCGCGGACGAGGTAGTGGAAGCGAACTCCATCTGCCTCGAAAAAGTGGTCGCCCTGTGAGAGCGGTGATGCGCTCATGGTGACTGTCTTCTGACGTGTCTTTGCGAGATGGAGGGATTAGGTTGACGATTTTGTGGGTAAAGTATAAAGTGAAAAGATGAGAATTAGGCCTTGGAAGGATGGTTCAGTTCTTATATGCCCACCTGGGTATGTGACAAGATGCTAACAGAATGGAGACATCGTTCGAAATCTTTGGAGTATTCGCCGGCGCATATGCCGAGCTGCCCGACGAATCTCACTAAGGCGAAAGTTATGTGCAAATCGGGTCAATGGTCTAGTTAGACAGCGAATTAAGCAAATGATCCAGCATAAGCTTCAAGCTGCCAGTGGCTTAAACGCTGAGTCAACGGCACAGTGTAAGCGAAGGTAAGAATCGCCTCCAAAACATGAGGAATCAAGGAATGGGGCACCATGACTGGCTGCGCATCCAAGGCCGCAGAGGTACCTACCTCGATTAAGGCAATGCTACACTACTCCCGGCCACTCTACAAGACTTCCAGTGTTCGCCATTACAGGATTTTTGGTTGCTCCTCTAGCTTGTACTGATCCAGCATTGACTGAGGCACAGTGACTCTGCCACGTGGCGCAATCTTCATGTCGTGCTCGTCTCTCATCATGGCCCATGTGATGCCCTTTCCTCCCTTCGCATCAATTTTGTACACGCCGTTGATGCGATACGCGTAGTCGTAACCGTCGTAGTCCGGGTGGTGCTCATTGTAGTCTTTGTTTCCCAGGCCTGCTTCAGGTAGCGGCGCGTCACCGGGGCGTCTGGTGGCAGCCTCGTTAACGGGACAAATGTGTGTGATGGCGGAATGCGGCGCGGTGCGATAGAACCAGATCCGCTCGATGCCGGCCATGGTGTATTTGCGGAACTCGTACGTCTTGGTTCCGTCGATGATTTGCTGCATGTATGGATCATTCATGGCGAGGATCATGTCGGTGCGCTGAGGGGCTTTAGAGGTCTTGGAAGAGGTTGAGGCTGGGTCCGAGGCCGGCGTTTTCTCAGGGAGCCCCATGGAGGCTAGAATTGAGGTCTGCTTGGTGCGCCGGGCGTGATGCGATGGCTTTGTGGCCTTGACGCCGGGCTTCTTGACGCGTGTCATAATGTGTGATGTGGAATGGACAGGAGTAAAAATTGGAAGGCGTAAGGTTGTGCGGTTTGTTGATGCTTCATAAACGCGGGTAGGTTCTAGTTTGGTTAGTTAGATAAAAATTATAAAGAAATAGGTTAAATATGTAAATAAAATTTAATATAAAAAATTACAGGTTAATTTAAGACTTAAAGATATGATTTTTAAATATATACCTAGCGGCCTTGGTTTTTATAACAGATAGCTAAAAAACGTAAGTAATATATAAATATTATTATCGTGATCAAGATACAGATACGAAGGGCCTATGTATAGAGACCTAAGATTTAAGACACTGTAGGAGCTTTGGAATGAAATTATGGACAAGCTATCTTACTTCGCATTACGTATCACCAGACACTCGGTCGTGTATGTTCATTCTTCTAAGTCATGCTCGTCTTCTATTAAGTTATAAATAAGCTGCCCGCTCCCAAGGCCGAGTTGCTGGCATATACAAAGGCAAGAAAACAGAGATTCTTCCACGATTTTAGCCTTTTTACGACCCAATGCTTCAACAGTGACCAGAAATCAAGCTTTTCTAGCCTTCCATTGAAAGATGGAAAGCTTAATGCTTGTCTTTATCGTAGTTATTGCAAGTGATATAGGTGTAACCTTGGGAAGAATGTCAGAACTTCTGATAACCTGTAAAACATGGAACGTTAGAAATTCAGATGTGACCTTGGAAAGAATGTCAGAGTCGCTAAAATCTCAATGCGTGGTTCACTTACCAATCTTCCTGAACCCTCCACGCGCCAGCCTTGCTCGCCGCATCGATGGCCTGTGCCAGATTGAGGTCCTTGCCCAACTCATACAAGAACTTCACAGCATATTTCTTTGCCAAGTCTTCGCAACGGTCGCATTTGTATAGGACCGTCAACGGCCATATCAGAGTCCGAGCTGAGAGGCTGAAGTTGGTTCCGAGACCTCCTTCTTCGATAAAGTCGGGGACACTGCCCAATACTCCGATGGCCAACTCGGCTATATTGTTGTTGGCTCTTGTTTGGAGTCCCTGGAGATAGTCTAGGTCGAATGGAAGATGAGACACCTCTTCACATTTGATCCAAAAGTCATATCCGCGATCCATGGCTCTCTCGGCCCAATTGCCAGCCAACTCATTAAGGAAGAGGCGAATCATGCGAAGAGCGTTCCAAAACTTGGTGGCTCGATGGCTGGGATATCGATGAGCAATGCCCAGGTATGCCCAAGGCGGTGTCTCTTGCTTAGGGCGCGTGGTAATGCGGAACGTGGGCCCTAAGCTCTCGGAGAGCTCGATGGTTTCCCGGTCCAGGCTCATGGCCTCGAAAATGAGTCCCGGCCCTGGAGTCTTCAAAGCTCGCTCTCTCAGGACTGCTGCCCGGTCAATGATGGGGCCGATGCGAAGGGCAGGGTCTTTGATTTTGAGAAAAGGAGCCGTTTCCTCGTCCAACTTGACACACTCTTCCGGCACAGGCACTGCTCGCTGGATGCAACTCGTCCGAATATTGATCATGGTTTGCAAGAACATTTGGCTGGCTACGCTGGACTGGAACTGCCGTGATCCTCGCAGTCGGAGCAGTTGGACGGCACCGTTCGTATGCGTTGTCCAGCTTTCGGGAGATTGCTGGTCTGAGAAGGAGATGGCCTCGAACAAGCCTAGAACAAGCACGGCGGCAAGGGTGTGGTCGAGGATGGCATCCTTCGGAGAGGCTAAGCGGGTATTTGTTTGAACGAGAGCCTGGGTATAGCTGGCTCTCGCCGTCTTCATATAGTTGGCGTTCTTGTTTCGTACTGCAAGTGCGGCAAAGGCTGCAGCATGGATAGCCATTGATAAAGCGCCTTTGGCGGAAGAGCTGGTGGACATTTCGGGCAGGTATTTCTCGAATGCAGAGGAAGCAATATAGGCGTTCATAAAGTAAGACAACGCCACATATTCCTCGGGTTGGCTTGGCGTGTATGGAACCACAGAGGCACAGGTCGCGTCTTCTGCGCCAAAAACCTCCGAGTTCTCGGATAGACTGGATGCGTTAGAAGCAGACGCATGGGGCTTCGGACCTCTACGAATCGGGATAGCTTTCTTCTTGGCAGGCTGGTGCTTTAGAGTGACACGCTCTGTCTCGTTCCTTAACCGTAACTGTCCTGGATCCCTGTAGCCCGAGCAGACGAGCTTCTTGCGGATGCATTGGGTGCACGTTGGGACAGCCCTATCGCACTGGAGGCCCGAGGGGCGCAGATGTTAGCTGCAGATCTCAAGATAAAACAGTCTGGTTGGTCCGAGGCATGACTGTTTGCCTCTGATGGCATCCTTACCCTCAACCTCCATTTTCGACAGGGCTCGCAGGCAGTTGATGGCCGGCCACTAAACACCATGTTGATTGCTGAGGAGTTGGACTTGGAGTTGCTTGGCGATTGAACCCGGTAGGCATGAGAGCTATTCGTACACCTTTTAACTTTTCGATCAGTCACTGTGAAAGCATTGGTAAGGCCTCACGGAGATGGTTGCAAGATGGGCCAAGGCTGAATTCTTCTCGACTGTACGCATTGAAGCTATCGGGATGGCCGAGTGGTGAGGTGACAAAAGGTCGGTAGGTAGGTGAGCATTCCAGGTTGCGTCTGACAGGCGGAGCATTGACGAGTTGGCCACCAAGTGCCGACTTCCGAGCCACGCATTAGCGTCGAAATGACTCCCTGTAAAGGGGATAGTCGTTGGATAACCGTTTACAGTCACGTTTAATCCTCCATATGATTCGCCATCCAGCTCCCCCTATCCCTGCCTCCTCTGCCTTGTGGGGCGGCCGCGCCTCTGCTCCCTCTGATCGTCCGCCGTCTCAGTTGGCGACAACATTTCGAAAATGCTGTGAGCTGCTAGTGACGCAATCCCCAGCTTCCCGAATCCGAAATCTCCCCTCTCTGTGCGGTATCGCATCCTCTCCACCTTGGATCGCTCTGTTCCATCGTCGTTGCGAGGCACAGGCTGTTGCCGGAGGCCTCCCCAGAGATATATCCCGACCACGACCATCTCCTCAATTCGGACCATGAACAGATTGATTAAAGCTGCCTTTGTTGAGCCATTTGCCGTAGAAAAACTCTTATCATTTCCAAAAATGGCCACTAGAGAGTAGATGATCCGTATCAGCAGGAATGGAAGCGACATTGCAACCGCACCCAGCAATCTACCTTCTCCTCGTTCAGTAGTACGGAGTCCGATCATAGCTCCAATAACCAGCAGTGAAATGAGCACGAATACTATCAGGTAAAGAATAGTTCCAGCTTTGACGGTGCCCTGATCATCAATCTCGGAGGGGTCGGTGGCCGACGTCGCTCCAATAATGCACAGGATCAGCGCGATTGCGGCCGGCGTTTGCACAATTCTGACAATGGCCAAGGAAAAAATTATGTTCCACGGCGACTTGAGTATCGAGTAATACCTAATCAGATAGAAAGCAGTGTTAGCCACTGAAGCTAAACACTTCGCATGCACCAAGGGTTTCGGAGTACTTACACTCGGGATAAGATCCCCAATGTCGCCAATAATAACGGCGAAAGACCCAGGAGACTGGTAATGGCCGAAATCGTCACCGCCGTCTCCGATTTGTTGGTGATGGTTGCGATTTGGGAGGAACTGCTGATAATCCTAATGGCACTAAAGATGGCCAAGAATATCCAGCCAGAACTTTTGAGAAAGCCATGCCGGGCGGAAACCCACACGCTTAGTATAAGAGCAATTGCGTAGTAGGCGAGCTGCCATATCGCTAGACCATCGTTGACAGTAACGTGGCTCATAGTGAAGGCTGGGTAGGATGGAGAAAATGGGGGTGATTGGAATTTGCAACTGGTGATGTGGTTGAGGGAATGGAATTGTGATTTTCAATTATCATTAATGGGTTCGATACTGCCTGAAATCAATCTTTATACTAAATGTACGAACGACTGCGTCGTCACCGTCGAAACGCCTTCCGAATCCGATCTGCTGGTGTTTTCGGTCTTGTCCGCTTTCTCGGAAAGTCGGCACGATATGTGTTTGTTATCCAGCCCGCCAAAAAGAGTCGACGTGCAACAGGGCTGAGTAGGTATTCCACTGCTGTGCCGCCTCGACACAACACAGTTCGGCAATTGAACAAGATGCTGAAACCTGTGGCTGCTTGCTGGAACGTGCTTCCTGACATGGATCAGCCCTACGTATCACGGCTCGCAGCCAAGTAGCGTCGAAATGCTCCCCGAAAGAAGTTTGGCGTGCTGCAAGTCGCAGGGCTCGCTATTGGGGATCTGCAATTTCCCCAAGTAAAGGTGAGGGTCCTCGGACTCGTCGTTAGTCTGACCCTCTGCGGCCGAGTCGAAGTGCCTGAGCATACGCAAAGTCGAGAAGGATGCTTCTTTGAGAATAGAGGCTAATGGGGTGAGTTGCGACGTGATGAATCCTTTCTCAGTATAAATATACGCAGCTTTCTTGGCGAATATGCTGTTGGCTTTAAATCCACACTCACGCAGCTTTCCTACATCTCTCCAGTCTCGACAACTAGTTCACACCTCGGCTTTGTTTCTTCACTATCCAAAAGTCTTTGCATCTTTCATCATGGGTATCGACTCTCGTGGCGGCGTCTCCATCGGAGAGTTGATTGTCTACGTTCCGGCGATTGTGGTATCCTTTATCGTGTGCATTCGCCATGGCTTTCGACGTTCCTCGGGTTGGCTCTACACCCTCATCCTCTGTCAGATTCGCATCGTTGGTGCCATCTGCCAGCTCATCTCTGAAAACAAGCCTTCGGAAGGCCTAATTAGAGCGACTCTCATTATTGATTCCATCGGCCTTTCTCCTCTGCTGCTGGCGACACTGGGAATGCTTTCTCGACTGTAAGTTGCCTTTCACTCTACTAGGGATATCCCTAACGTGAATCCAGGCTTGATTGGATCAATGCGCGAAACACACCAACATTCACCATCAAACACTTCCGACTTCTTCAACTGCTCATCATCTTGGCCCTGATTCTTAGCATCGTTGGGGGCACAAGCGGAAATGCGTCTTCCACTGGCACAGTCCAGCCGGCTACGACAAGCAAAGTGGGCATCATCCTTTTTATTGTCTCATTTGTGGCAATGATGTTTATTCTCGCCATCTCATGCGGCAGCTTGAGCTCAGTTCCGTCCCAAGAGAAACGCATTGCGGTGGCTGTGGGCGTATCTGCGCCTTTCATCGTCGTTCGACTTGCATATTCGGTTCTTGCCGTATTTCTTCACAACAAAACCTTTTCTATTGTCGGTGGAAGCGTGGGAGTTCACGTGGGCATGGCTGTCATTGAGGAATTCATCGTCGTGGCCGTCTATCTCCTCTTGGGCTTTATGCTCAAAAAGTTGGACAAGGACGCACTTCCATCAGGGGGTCTGGTAAATCGGCCTTGGAAAGCCCGACGAGGTGGCAACCGTCGCGCATCCTTTTCGCACGCAGAAACGTCGTATAATCGCGACGGGCCAGCCTACGCGCAAGTCGGGGGAGAGCAGCATATTCCTCTTAATACGACTGAGAGAGTTTGATCAGTGACCTGGGTTGAACGACCGCGTGCATTGCCAGTCGCTTCTTTGGTCAACCTCAGAAAGGTGTCAGGTATTAATTATCCTGTTGGAGAGTTTGCCTTGTTAAACTTGTTGGGTGGTGGTGTAGGATGAGAAGTCAGCTGCATGGTTCAGGCGGGGGACTAATTGAAATGGGCAGCAATCTAGTTGAGACCGAAATAATAGCAAGGTTTATGTGTTGCGCGTATTTACTAATTTGTATTTATCCTATCTAATCTCTTTCTTCATGTACATAGGTAGAATGCCTGGGTAGTTAACCAAGCATTGATAGACCTCGGTTGGACCGTCCAGCAGTTCAACTCCGTGGCGTATGCGGGGTAATAACTCAATCACTCATCATTCATCAACCATCCATCCCGGTCCTGGAATCTGCTTTCCTCCAGGAACATCGCCTCATCGGCTCATCACACCATGCGCCTTCCAAAGCTCCCTCCAAGCGCTGCTTACATCCGCCTCGCCAACCCTCAACGGAGGAACGCATTGAGTCTCGCCGTCTTACAGGACCTCAAGAGCCAACTCGTGACATCGTTGACATCCCCCTCGTCTGGCCAGCTGCGCCTGTTGCCACCCTTCAGGCCAGACATTCTCGATGACTTGGAATCTGTTGCCGCGCTGAGGTCCAAGAGCGACCAATGGAACGAATATGGCTGGCTCGTCGATGCGCGGGAATGGCGCAAAGAACGCGCTGGACTACCGGACGTGCTCGTATTGCGAAGCGAAGGACCAGTCTTTTCCTCCGGCCATGACCTCAAAGAGCTTTCTCAATTGAGTCACGACAATGTCAAGCTTTTGTTTGAGCTCTGTGCCGAGGTCATGACGCTGATTCGGAGAAGCCCTGCTCTCGTCGTGTGCCCGATCCAAGGCCTCGCCACTGCTGCCGGCTTTCAACTTGCCATGACGACTGACTTTCCCATCGCTTTGGCAACTACCGAGTTCTCCCTCCCGGGCGCAAAGATTGGCTTGCCATGCACAAGTCCGTCGACGGCTGTGTCGCGAAGATTGCCCCCTGGCCAGGCCTACCGTCTTCTAGCAACCACAGAGCCTGTCACAGCTGCGACTATTCCGGGAGCGGTTGATGTGGTCCCAGTTTCCGATACCAACTCATCTCCGGAACACGCTGCCGCGGCGTTTGAGCACCGTGTCGAATCCGTCATCGCAAAGTTGACACAAATGGCACCACAGCCTCAAGCCACCGGAAAGTGGGCGTTTTGGACCCAGTTGAGTATTCGAGGTTCCCAAGAGAGAGGATTAGACACATCTGCCGCATTTGAAGGCGATGGTTACGAGGCTGCGGCCGCCTGGGCAGGGCGGGCGATGGCTCTACACGCAAAAAGCGCTGATGCAAAGGAAGGCATCGGTGCATTTTTCGAGAAGCGGGCGCCTTCATGGACCAGTAAGCTTTGAGGAGCATTTATGAGGTTGTAGATGAACCCTGCAGGTAATATAAATCGTATCAAGATCGGAGATATTCACACACATCCTTGCCCCAGCGACTAGCTCCTTTATATGTCCACATCCCTGGAGCATTTCCTTTCTGGAGGCCTTCGATTGCATCTGCAAACTGTGAACCTAGACCTTCTCCTTTGATCTCCCGAATGGAATACATGTATGTTTTGAAAGAGAACAGAATGGCTCTTGTCTTGGGGAGCCGCGTGAGTGTCTGAAGCTCGGATCGTAGATATGTCTAGATATATTAGGCAAGTCAAAGAGGGGAGAGAATCGGGTTAACTTACACTCTCCATGTCGATTTGCTGGCCCTCAGCAGTGTCACCTGCAAGTATACGCGGATTTGCCTGACAGCTGAAAAGCTCTGCATGAGTCTGTATCCCCCACTAGATAACCGAGAGCGCGTCAGTATTAACCATGCGTCATGATAAGAGACTATAATCGACACATACGTTGGCTCGCTTCACACTCTTACCCACTTCTAGCTTTCTGAAGAAGCGTTCCATGCTCGGCCCGATCTTCTCGTACGCCGGAACAGGCCCGTGAATATCGGTCAATGTTTTCCCAAGTTTCTCCATCGGATCAAAGTCCGATGGGAAGCAGCACATGACAGCAAAGAGTCGATGGCCATCGGGTGTGTCGAGTAAGAGGAATAATTCCTCCTCGACGGTTTCGCCAAGAACACGTAGGGCGGCCAGGCTGTCAGATGGAGGTGTTATCGGAAGCTTTTTGCCGGTAATATGATTCGTAAATGCCGTCTTATCAACCGAAAGAGTGAAAATGTTGGGAAACCGGATAGGCAAGTAGTCGTTTAGGAGATAGGAATAGAGCTCGTGGACCGCATCCTCGCCTCCAAGAACGCAGCCATGGACAGCATTTGGGTGCTCAGCTATGAGCTGCTGCCTTAGCGAAATGCGGTCAGCATAGTCCTGGTCAATAGTAATTAGCTCTGAGGGTGTATCCGACCGGATACCTGAGGATGACTCTGTTAGCAGGTTGTGCGGTGGCGGAGGCGCAATCATTACCCATGGAAATGTGGTATACGGGCTTGAAGATGCGCAATTTCCGAGCTTCGGCCTGCTTCCAGTCGAATTCTCTGAGTGGCTCGATGAGCGGTGGCTTCTCCGACTGCTTTCCGCGTTGTTGGGTCACATTATATGCCGGCTTTGTGCTTCTCAACCGCGATGCCTATTTTTCAGGTTATTAAGACGAAGTTGGACTCCAAAGCCCCCGGCTTCACAAACGCACCAACGTACTAACAGAGACTGCCAGCACTAGGAAAAAGACTGCGATCAAAGCCCCTTCCATCGTCATGGCGCTCGGCTAAGAAATCTGGGTGGCGGTTTCGACTATTGTTATGGCGCTATCAGGAAGTTCGGCGGTAGCAGGAATGTGTTTCTGATGGCAGTGTGACCGGATGGTCGAGAGATGGTTTTTATATCACGGCCCTGTGGATGTTGTATCAGGTTTTTCAGTAAAAAAGCCCACGGGTATTCGCCCTTTCCCACTGTATTTACCGCATTATGACAGAAATTTTGCACATTATTTCCTTGGTTGTCACCTGGAAACTAAGCCACTGGGCGTGGATAGGGCGTCGCGTTACACGACTGCCATGAGCGCTGCTAACTCAAAGAGGATGTTTCAACGAGAGGGCACCACTTCGTCTATCGTCAATCCACTGGACAAAGAGATCCAATCCATTCTCAGCAAGAGGGAAAGACGTGAGTGGTTGGCTTGGATGGGGTTGCTTAGACCTAAATTGGCAAATTGGAAGAGAAATCTCCACACCATGGACGGAGAGGCTTTTCGCTCGGTCAATTTTGCATCCTGGTAGCTCATCAATCATGGAGCCACTGTTCACACAAGAGCGTTTCTGTCGACTTTTTCACGCATAAGAGTTGGATTTTGGAGTTTCTGTCTCGAGACTTGTACAAATACCTGCCTGTGACATGATTACTGTAACAGATCTGTCTGGAAGCTAACCATCCCAAGACTCACTATGTAGTGAAGAAAACACCAGCATCATTCCCATTAAGCATGTGGTGCAATCGAGGGGCACGAAAGCCCTTCTTGACTCTCATCCAGTCTTGTCATGTTTGCGTAAGCGCGCGCCAAATCCTCTTTGTTGCTTCCCTCTTGTTTAATTGGTTCATGTGGCACGAAGCCTGTAACAAGTCCCTCGGTAGACCAACCAACAAGAATGGGCCGACAAAGGTCGCGAGAGGAGCGGGCAAAAAATGTCACCTGTTGAAAGAAACGTGAGAAAGCAACCCTCATCTCCAGGTCACCCCCGAAGTGAAATTTCAACTTCTCCGTCCTCCTCTAGCCCCAGCATCGAGCCCCAGACGTGCCAACAATGCCTCTCTGCAGTATATGCCTCAACATCAACTTTAGTACCATGCTCCGTCGAGATGTGAGATATCCCGAGCCTATCGGTGGATGGCCTCTAAACTGCGAGCTCTTCTACTACAAGGCTGAGGAATGGGAGCATCCTGATTTCGACAAAGCCCTTGTGCCGCATCACAATTCTCTTGAGAATCTTCAATCAAATGCAAGGTCCTGTGAGCTCTGCAGGTTGATTGAGGGCTGTGTGTCAGAAACACTGGGAAAGATGAAGAAATTAACCGCGCTGGGATTTCGGAACCTCCCAGACTCCAATTACACTTTCTGGCTGTCAGGCAGATACCAAGCGGATGGTTTCCAGATCATCGGCCGCCACGACGAACTAAGACACCAGTATCGTATCATGGGAGGTGCTGGAATCTGTGTTAGGGATGGTGAGAGCCATAGACAGATATCCATTACACACATTTGCGCTTACACTTATTAGACAGCCCGCTGACGGGCATTGTGAGCGGACGGCTAGTTCCTCCAGACCCCATGTTGCCTTCAGTCTTAGCCAAGATCACCAATTGGATACAACATTGTGAAGAGAGCCACGGACATGTGCAACGCGATGAACGGGAAACTCCGACAAGAATCCTAAAAATCAAAGACAACGGCCAGACCATTTCGCTTTGTGAGGGAACCAACATTGAAGGCGGTTATGCAGCCCTCAGCTACTGTTGGGGAAGTGACCGCCCGTTGACCCTCAACGCTGGATCCTTCACGAAGTTGGTGAAAGGGATGAAGATAGTTGACCTCCCCAAAACATTCCAAGATGCTGTCTGGGTCATCAGCCAGCTCGGGCTATCGCACCTCTGGATAGATAGCTTATGCATCTTTCAGGATGATCCGAGTGACTGGGCGCGCGAGTCGGGTCGCATGGCCAAAGTTTACGGGAACTCTACCGTTACGATTGCTGCAAGTCGAGCGGCATGCAGCTCGGAGGGTTTCTTGGGCAAGCGCACTCCGCGGATCTATGTTGCTGTTCCCTTCCGTGATGATCACGTATCTGGAGAACTCCTGATTTTCCCCCTTCACGTCAGAAACGTTGGGGACACATCACGCTATGTTCGCCTTGAGGATGAGCCTTTAACAAGTCGAGGATGGGTGCTGCAGGAGCGCTATCTGTCCCCCCGCACGATTCACTTCGGCAATTCCCAGGTGTGCTTCGAGTGCACAACAGCCTTCATTCCCGAGGACGGTTGCTCAGCCAGCCCGTCACGTTGGAACTGGCAGTACAGCTTACCTAATGCCGTTTACTGGGAAACGGAGTGGAAGCAGGTTGTTGGTTTGTACTCCCAACGCAACCTGTCAGTGACAAGCGACAAGCTTCCTGCAGTAGCCGGCATTGCTGAATACTTTGCGAAAATAGCAGCAGCCGCCTCAGTGGACAACAGGTACCTGGCTGGTTTATGGCAGAACGACATCATTCTCAATCTCTGCTGGTACATCGACATCCGCAAGCATTACCAAAGGCGCAGTGGCCAGTATCGAGCACCCACATGGTCTTGGGCTTCATTGAACGCTTCGATATCGTTTGCAGCCATGAAGTATCCTTTGGCAACTTTCCAGAAAGCACACGTGGACCTGGACACACCTGACAGCCCTTTTGGAAAAACAACTGGGGGCTGGATCAAGCTGCAGGCGAGGAAGTGCCCTCTATCCAGCAAAACCTGCGACAATGGGGACCTCGTAGTGACACTGTTTGCAGAGGGACCAAACTGTAAGGTACCTGTCATATGGGAAGATGAGAAGATGTACAACGCGCCGAGCATGATAAATGACAGTCCGCAAAAGACCCCCTTCGTGGCAATCCCATTGGCATGGCGCGAATATAACATCGGCTCGGATGTAGCTGAGTTCAGTGTCTTTTGTATTATTGCAAAGGCGGCAAGCCATACCGCCTCCCCATGTGCTGGCGTTCAGCCCTTTCAGAGGGTTGGGAGCGCAGATTTGAAGCTGCGCAAATCGGACGAGAGATACAACTTTGAGAGCTTCGGGTTACATCGTTGGATGACAGGAAGTTCTGACTGCATACAAGACGGCCTGGAAGATGTAATACTCGTCTAAACTATCTAGTTAGTCTGACATGACGAGACAAACCTTGGATTGAGACGCGTTACGGGCCGATGTGTGAGGTTTTCCTATGACTTCGAGGGTTATGATTGACGTCCGGACCAAGGCTCATATATTATACAACCCCTTGGTTTAGCTTCTCAGCCCCCTTTAAGCCTGTTGTGGCACAATTCAAAGCCTATAGTTAGTCCAGATGAGGTTGCTTATTTGTAAACGTCACTAAAACTAAGATAAATAATTATCCACGACATGCGAGAGAGGCTTGCAACTCGTCACTCCCTCGGCTATTCTATATGCTTAACTCATTGTTTGATGCATTTCCATTGGCGTTTCCATCTGAGACGAGGCATACGCAACGACCGGATTCCTCGGGTTCCGATCTCGTGGCCTGGCTCCCACCATGTCAATTGACCCTTACGTGGGCCGCTCTCAGATCTGTGTTGGCAGCCGTGGTTCGACGAGCTCTTTGCCTGTAAGCCAGTTGCATAAACGGCCCCATCCAGGTGTTGCTCCTCCTATCACAGCTTGAGGAACGTGGAGACACCCCAGAGTTTATGGAGACTTGGGGACCGGACATGTTAGCTTATGTCCGGTACCTTTGCTTTATAAGTAACAGCTTCACGATGAAGAATTGAGGCTGTAATCATCTCAGATTTACCTGTCTCATCTCTCAACCATCCTACGACATTAGAAACCGCGCGGAATCTCCAGAATGGTCAATGTTGCTCTTGCTGGGGGAACCGGCACAGTTGGAAAAACAATCGCCGATGTGTTAGCTAGTCAGGACAATCATCATGCAATCATCCTGACACGAAAGGTGAGATATAATACTCTGAATATGAGCCGGGACACCGCTAACATCCTGTTAGGAACCACAGACAGCCGAATTGGCTCTTCCTCACTTTGTGGTCGATTATTCCAATGTCGACTCTCTCACTGCTTTTCTTGAGGAACACGAGATACATACTATTATTTGCGCCTTCGGAATCAATGCCACATCACTTGCCAAATCCCAATTCAACCTAATCAAGGCAGCAGAAGCGTCATCGGCCACCAAGCGCTTCATCCCGAGTTCATTTGCTACAGCGTACCCAGAAGAGTGAGTTTACTTGATATGATGGCAACTCGAGGTTCTAATGGCGTCCACAGTGGGACGAAAATTCTTCCACCCCTCCAGTCGTACTTTGACTCCCTGAAAGCGTTGGAGGAGACCAATCTCGAGTGGGCTGTTGTGCACAATGGGACATTCCTAGACTACTTTGCTCCTCCCTCTCTCAAGTCTTATTATGACCACAGCACTCTCGTCATCGACATTCCCAATGCCGCCGCTGGCATTCCAGGCACGGGCAACGAGCCCGTCACGCTCACCTACACATTTGATGTTGCGCGATTCACTGTCGCAGCTCTCGATCTGCCTTCTTGGCCCCGAGAGCTGAAGATTATAGGCGAGACCCTGACCTTCAACGAGCTTCTCGCATTGGTGGAGACAGCCACAGGCAAGAAGTTCAATGTGCAATACGATGATTTGGAGAAATTGAGAAGATCTGAGATCACAGAGCTTCCAGGTCATGCCAAGTCCTACAAAAAATTCCCTAAGGATATCTTGTTGCCCTTCTTGTCGATTTTCCAGAGGTGGATGGCAGAAGGCTTAGGTGAGATATCGTTGGAAGGTTCTTTGAATGAGAGGTTCCCGGACATCAAGCCTCTCACAGCGAAGGACATGATCAAGGACTACTATAAGCACGAGGATTGAGTGATGCTGTGTTATGGTCCTTAACTCCTTCAGGATTTTCATCTTTTGACCTCAGCTGACTCCTTGACGCAAATAAAATTCCCTGTTGAAACTCACTTTTCTCACTCTATTGATGTGCGTCAAAGAATAACATATCATAAGTGTTCAATCAGCGCCCACATTAACACTGCTAGATAAAGGCTAGTACTCGAGTCGAAATGAGCTCATCAAGTCCAGGAAGTTGGTATGCTCTTGAATTGATCCCATGGTTGTATCATGGATAGATGCGCGCTTAGTTGAATCAGCGGATGCCCCTTTACTAACTACTCCGTTCGATAAAGGCTTGATGGCGCTAATTTCCATTCAGAATGACGCTTCAACCTTTCCACTCCGTCAACTCCTTTTAGTTGTCAACTTGCCGCGCGCGTAGCCTCATGAGGCGAATTTGTAAGCGGCAAATGACGTGATGCCGCGCGTGTAGATGGTTGGAAATCAAGTCTCCACATGTCGGATGGTGGTTCGGACTTCTGGTGAGTGCGAATGACCGGAGGCACTGGAGAGAGTAGATTGATAATGGGAATTCATCGTGGCATGTGTACTAGGGGTGGTGAGACTGGTGCCGTAATCACATATTAAATCTGCTGACACCCCAGTCTCTTCCATACCAGCTTCGACACGATATTCTCTCAACCACAGGTCACATCATTTCAATAAGTGCTCTACGCATTGAAACATGACGCTCAATCTGGGACCTGTAAGTGTTTCGTTCACTGTTGACAATACCCAACTCACCTAGGCATAGTCGGTATATCACAAGAGCGGCAGCTTCACTCGCCCGGACAGTGCCTTTCGGGATGCTGTGTCTCGAGATCCAAACGCCAAATTCCCAGCCGAAAAGGGCCGATACGCCCTTTACCTCTCACCTGGGTGCCCATGGGTAAGTACTACTTGGAGCCAATCCTGACGACCTCAATGTACTAAGTATCGGCAGGCCCATCGTACCTTGATCGTCCGCCTGCTAAAGGGCCTCGAGGACGTCATTGATGTGTACCAAGTGCATTTGAGCATGGGGCCTGAGGGATGGTACTTCAGCGGCGAAGGAGAGTCGTTGCCGGAGGATCCGCTCCATGGCTTCAAGAAACTCAAAGATCTCTACTTCCATGCCGACCCCAACTACGTTGGCAGATACACAGTCCCAGTCCTCTATGACAAAAAGGGCGACACAATCGTCAACAATGAGTCAGCTGAGATTATTCGCATGCTGTACACGGAATTCGACGACTTGATCCCCGAGCATCTCAGAGAAGAGAACCGGCCCGGGGGCGGTCTGTACCCACAGAATCTCCGCGACGAGATCAACCAACTCAACACCTGGGTGTATGATACCATCAACAACGGCGTTTACAAGGTTGGCTTCGCCAAGACCCAGCAGGCGTATAGCGAAAACATCAAGCCTCTATTTGAGTCTCTCGACCGGGTGGAGGAGTTGCTCAGCCACGGCAAGCGATACCTCCTGGGTGACACTATCACCGAGGCCGACGTGCGACTGTATACGACTATTGCCCGTTTCGACGTGGCATATCATCCAGTGTTTTTGTGCAACTTGAAGTCGATCCGCCACGATTATCCAAGACTTTATCTGTGGCTCCGACGCCTGTATTGGGACCAAGACGAGAATGGAGAGCTTCGAGCAGCCTTCTTCAGGAGCACGTCGCCATATCTTGGACAATACGCCTATGGCTATGCTGATAGCAGAAAGAAGATTGTTTATGAAGGAAACGGCCCTCTGATTGTTCCCCTTGGTCCCCAGGTGCTGATCGACCCGCTCCCATAATTGGGAGATGATGGCGCATTCTGATGACTCCAGCCGAAGGGCCAAAGGCTTCTCCTAAAACATGATTCAAGAATTCGGTTAGCTACTTGAATAAATACAAGAATTTTATGACATCTCGACATGCCTAGCGATACACAAGATACTTTAAATAGGTATGCCGATTCACTGTCTACTTTTCGTTATTACGTCTTACGTCAGTGCATACCCTAGACTTCAAGCAACATCTAAATATTCGCTGGGGAAGTAGCTGAATGTTGACATTAATCTCTCTTGGCAGTCTTGAATTTAACATGAATATCATATATAGCAAATCGAAATGGTGCCTCAGTTTCGTCGAACTGCCCACGGAAACGATCCAAAACGCTATTGGCGGACGGTTGGTCCTACCATCGCGGGTGCCTTTACCGACATTGGCCTCCGTCGCATGTGTTTCCTCATCGTCGTGCCGCTCGGCGCTCTCACAATCGCACTCAACTGGTTCGTCCTGCCAGATGTCCCGACGCTGCCTATCGAGGAGGAAATTGATCGCAGGCTCGACTAGTGTCTCAATCTCGTGTTTCGAGGAAGCGCTCGTTCCTTCTCCGAGGCCACTCGGCGCTGGCTTCTCGTTGACTGGGTTGAGTACTTGACCGTTACCTCGAGTTTGGTGTGCTTCATCCTCGCTCTGCAATGGGGTGGCTCAACGCTGCCCTGGAACGCGCATACCATCATTGAGCTGTTCGCCGGCTTTTGGAATCATGGACCTATTCGTCGTAATTAAACACTATGCGGCAGCTTGGCCCATTATGCCCCTGGTGGCTTGGAAGAACAGGACTGTTGTGGGCGCTTCATTCATGGCAATGCTCACCCTCATGAGCAACCTCTTTGCAGCCGTCTTCGTTCCTGTTCCATACGAAGCTAGTCGAGGGGTCACGTCGCTGAAGGCTGGTCTGTTGGTAGTCCCATTCCTCCTCACGGTCGTGCTATCTCAAGCCGCCGAGGGACTGGTCATGGCTATCACCAAGAGATACTGGCATTGTGGCTGGACCTGTCCCGCATTCCTCGCCATTGGCGGAGGCCTGCTCTACACGGTCGATGCCAATACCTCCGATGCGGCGCTAATCAGTTTCACCCAGAATGTCGCCTTCTTGCCTGTGCAGGCGGACAATGATGAATGGGCAGTCCCTTTTGCAATTGCCATCGTCTCTTCCAGCTGTTTGATGGCATATGTGGACCAGTCATTGGCAATGCAGTGCTTCAGAGTGGTTTGTCGAGATATCTGCCCGCAAACGGTGTCGATGCCGAAACCATTGCCGCAGTGAAGGGATCCATGTTTACGATTTAGGACTTGAGCGGTGATGTTCGTGATAACGTCATCAAGGGGTACATCAGAGCTCTCAACGACATTTATATTGGCGCAGTTCTCATCGCAGGCATCTTGATCGCTTGCGGACTGCTCATTCGCAACAAGAGTCTGGCTGGCAAAGGTGCGCACTGAAGTCTTCATCAAGAAGCAACCAGATGCTGGTTATTGACAATTTTCGCAGTCACCCTGGTGAGGAATTTCGGCCACTGGCAAGTCGAGACCGCAAATGGTTTTATATGTATGAGCTTATGAGTTTTTCTTTACTGCCTGTTTATTTATTATTGCTTGCTAAATCTTGTCTACACCCCCTGTCTTCGTTCTCATTGAGAGCCATGTCGCGGCACATCCTTTCGGTACTTACCTGTTCCAAAGCGCGACTGCCTACCAACGTTGGAGCATCTCGACGGCTGCGATATTGGTAACTACGGAAGCGCCCTTGTAAGATTCTCAGTTTCGTCTTGGTAAGTCGCTGATGGTTTGACTTGAATTGATTCTGCATAGTTCTACCTCAGTTCTTCTTTTCCTGGGATGGGTCAAAATCCCCCAAGGCATCGCCACGTTCGACGCCCGACAGAAACGGCACAGGAGGAATAAACTCAACGAACCCAATGTTGGGACTGGACAAGGTGTAGCCCATTGCCTTTTGCACTTCCGGACTCCAGGTGAGCACCTCTTCAGGAGGAGTGGCAAGGTAAATGTTCTCCTCCTGTCTCATGTAACCTCTCACAAAGAACATGCCGTGCACCGAGCGCTTCTCGTTCTGGGTCACGTTCGATCCTCCGGCGTGGTATAAGCTGCCGAGCATAATCCAGCAGTCGCCAACTTCCATCTCTGCGTAGACTGCCTCGTCGGTTCTTGGGATGCGATCAGCCCCCCATAGATGGCTTCCTGGAATGGCGAGAGTTGCGCCGTTCTCGACCGTGGTCCTGACACCGGGCACCAAGAAGGCAAGCTCGACATCCGAGCCAAAACGATACCCGGTTTGGGTTTGGTCCGGATGGTCGACATGGTAGTTCTTGTCGTCGCGATGAAGGCGCTGGGACTTACCGCCGGGACCAATCTCAAATGTCACGGCGATGCTGCAGACTGCCTCGCTGGTGTATGTGTGCTTTGTTTCACCGTAAAAGTTGGACGTTGTCTTGTCAATAAACCTGCCGTTGAGGGCGCGGAGCAACGGGTCGACAAGCCACTTCTCACGGACTGTCTTGCTGCGTCGCACGAGGTTTGCGCATCTGCGAGTCTCTGGAGGGAAGAGATCGCCCTGGAGAATTGTGAGTCATGGGGAGTGTGTGTGGGAGGGTTAGATCTCACCTTCCATGGCAGGTCTGCGTCTAGAATTGGTCGCGTCTCGGCATTGACTTGAGCAACAGTCTCGACATCAGTAAAGTTCTTGACAATGCAGCAACCGTCCTTGGCAATGGCGTTGATGATGCCGTCCACGTCGGATCGGTCAATGCGTTGGATGGCAGGGTATGTAACGGCCATGGTCAATCAACGGTCTGGCAACTACTGGAAATAGACACTTAGATAACGTGAATTGCTCTAATTATCGTCTGTTTATTGCGTCAAATGATCAAGCTCGGACATCAACCCTGCTTCTTTATACCCCGTACTATCTCCCCCTTGAGCCATCGCCAACCGTCTTATCTGACGGTCGAACGCCGACGTATCTCCCCCAGAACATCCTTCGGCGACCACATGCCTATCGCAGAAGTGCGTGCGGGGAAGCATCAGCTAGCCCACACTTATCATGCAAAGAATCCACCAGTATCACGCCCCATCCTCGAAACCGGTAGCCTAGGCGAAAGCGCGAGACCAGGGACTCAAGCTAAGGATCTTCCCCGCTGGGATATCGGGGTGAGTTGCCAGGCTCCTTAGCTCGTCCTATCGCTATCGATTGCCCCGTGGTCCTGAGCCTTGAACATGAACCGAAACGATGTTCTCCAGATCAACCTTGCTATTGCTGCTCCCATCTTCCCCAAACCCCACATACGCTCGGAGGCCTTGAAGTATGCCTCGAGATAATACTGCTTGCCTGACTTGTCGGTCTCGGAAGGTCAAATGCGACAGACTTTCGCCCAGCTGCTCGACCTGTTCCAAACTGAATCGCCAATGCGTCAGCCCCGCAAGTTCTCCTGAGATCACCTGGTTGGCTTCGGATATCGTCGGTGACGGCGCCCATGAGGATTATCTGCAGAATGAGAATCAACTGAGACAACATGGGGCCAAGGGACGGCAGTTACTATCTGGTAAGGTGCAGCCGTCATGACGCACAAAGATTGCCAATGCTAACCGTTCGGTTGAGATCCTGAGCGTGCTCGACACGTCGCTGCAGTTCTGTCTTCTATCCAGAATTCCTCTGTCGAGGTATTGTTGGCAGAATTGGATTGTCGGTTTGAGGATTCTCCGAGTGATGACACGATTACGGCCGGGCCTTTCAGCCTCTTTCAGCTGAGCAGTGCATCTAAGCTGGAAGAAACGGATGTCGAGGCTATCGAGGTGCAGACTGTCCAGTCCGAGGAGAGCGCGGGTATCATGCTGGATCATTTCCCCATGGATGATATTCTCGATGCTGCGACTAGGGAACCAGCCTTTGCCGAGTCTTCTCTGCGATTCGTGCCCGGTGCAGAGGAGCTTTGCGACGCGACAAGCATCGGTCATGACTTCTTCACACCCATCGGGGCAGATGCACTTACTGCCATGTCACCAATGACAGCGTTAGATGAACTGCCTCTCATCTTACCACCATGCATGCCAATAACATACAGTTTCAACGTGGAGAACCTCGACTTTCCCACCATCCGCCTGCTACTTGACCGTTATCAACACGCATTAGTGCCGTACTTTTCTCCCGCTCGCATTCAATCAAAATCGCCGTGGGAAACACTGCACATACCCAAAGTTTACGAAACTCTTGGAGAGTTCATGGTCAGGGGTGATGCGGGCAACTCCAAGGTGTCCCTTCTCTTTGCCGTCTTGGGTGCCAGCGCATTCCACTTGGACATTTTGCTCCCTATATCAGAGACGGCTACGCTTCCATGGAGAGCAATTGGCAATAATTACCGGATGCAAGCAAAGGCGCGACTCAAAGTGTCCCTCCAGAGTCTCTCGTCTGGAAGGAAACTAGAGGATTACCAAGATGTTCTCATGGCTTTGCTGAGTATGGTGACGCTATGTGTATGTACTGTTCTGCCTCTGCCATTGAGACTGAGTAGGGGCTAACATGGATGCCTGCAGGTTGTGAGTGGAGATATGGAGGATGCATATGCATATCTGCGCGACGTCGAACATCTGATCGCCCTCTACGATGTGGATAAAACGAATACGTCCCCCGGCGTTCGCATGTTGCACAGCACATTCCTATACTTGCGGACACTGCAGGCGAGCGTAGGAATATTCGGAATCCAAGCTCGAGAAATATTGGTAAATGGACACCTGAAGCGACCTAGCAACGTCGATAGCAGCATGGTGCTCATGGATCCGAACATTAGTCTATGGTCAAGCCTCCTTCGCGAAGAGGAGCGTCGAAACACGTCGATAACATTACAAGCTCTGGGGAAGGCCCCTTGCCATATCTGCGGCAAGAACAAATCTATCTTTGAACAGATTTATTCGCTCCCGGAGCCGCTCTTCAAGTTGATTTCGCGCGTCACGGCACTTGCGCAGCGGATGGAGCGAAGACAGGCATCTTCCAGCACCAAGAATCCAGAGCTGTTGGTTGCCGAAGCGAACAAGCTGGAGACAGACATTTGCGACTGGCAGAATGACATCCTCGATCCCGAAAAAGGCTCTTTTATCCCGCCATGTCCCAGCTGCGTCTCCGAAGATCGCACAAGGGAAGCCCAAGAATCAAAAAGTCAAGCGCGCGTATCTTTACTATATCACTTCAGAGAAGCCATGCACGCTGCTCTCCTTATCTATTTTTACCGATGTGTTAGAAACGTGGACACACACATCCTACAACAGTTCGTCGACAAGACATTTGACCACCTGACTCGGTATGGCCAGTTCAAACGAGAATCCAATGACCCCTCATCGAATCTTTGCTGGCCAGGCTTCATAGCGGGCTGTGAGGCGTCAAACCCGGAGACTCGGAGCAAGATATCCGCGTGGTTCAGCTCTGAAACGGCGCTCACGGGCATTCGAATGTTTGAGGTCGCTGGCCAAGCCGTGAGGCAAGTATGGGAGGCTCGGGATCTTGCCAAGAATCGAAATCTTCCTTGGTCCAAGATTCTGATGGAAAGCAGCACATTGGATCGACTGGTCTTGAGCTGATTTGACAGACGATCTGTTCATATTAGACGCTCTATATCCTAATTGTTGATCCATCGCAAACATTCCCCTTGGTAACTATGACTGATTATTTTGTCTTCCATCTTCCGCCGGACCTGATCAGTTCCACCACCCAACCGTTGTGATTGCCTTTTCGTACTGGAGATACGGCTGGAACTCGGCGTACAAACTGTCCTATTGAAGAGTTAGCATGGTTCTCGTACGGTCTGACCAAAGTGACAAACCGGGTCGCTCGTCATTTCAAACGTGTACTTGGCTGCATCTTCATCGATGAACACCTTTTTTCTTCCACATGCTGACGCGGCATCGGCTTCCAGCTGGACGTGGCAACTTCTTTCCATCAACATGAACAAGTAAGCGGCCTCATCAACAGTGCTTCCTACGGTCAACAGCCCGTGGTTCCTCAGAATCATTGCCTTGCCTTCTTTCCCCAAGCTGCTTGCCAGTGCCTCAGACTCTTCATCCTTAAGCACAATTCCTCCGAAGTCGTGGTACACTGCTTGGGCGGCACCGTAGAAGATGGTCACGTCCTGGTTGATCATTTCGAGAGGCTGCGCAAACGCGGACCAGGCCTTCCCATGCGGGGAATGGAAGTGACATGCCGCGTTTACGTCGGATCTCGTCTCGTGGAGGGCTCTGTGGATGAGGAAGCCTGCAGCGTTTGCAGGGTGAGTCGTGTTTCCGCCGACGACTTCTCCGCGCGCATCGAGGAGGATCATGTCTTGAGGTTTGAGCAGACCGAAATGAACTCCGAGACTAGAATACTCATCAGCACTCTAAGTGCCAAAATGAATTGAAACCTTATTGTTTGGAGTCGTACGGGTTCGTCCAAAACACTTGCGAGTTCTCGGGGTCTCGGAGCGAAATGTGGCCGCTGATGCCCTCAACGCAGCCGTGTCGGGCCAAGACTCGGAACGCGCCCGCCATATGCTCAAGCATGTGCTGTCTCGCCTTTTCTGCATCCGAGAAAATTGGCCTGCCTGGTAGAGTGATGCCATGGCTGATGGCTTTGAGGGCAGTGGACTTGGTGGTGTTTGGCTGTTCGGTGGACTCAATGCCGGCTTTCTTGGCTGGCAGTAAGCCATATTCCACAGGGGCAGCGTCGGTACTGAGATGAGGTGCCATGATCGAGACTCAACGTTGGAGGCTGATATCTTTAGGCGGAGGATATCAGCGACGGTGCGATCGGTTCAAGATAGGCGTAGAGAGGCGGATAGGCCAGACATTGACGGAAGATAAAGGACATTCAGGCTCTCGGCCACGACCATGATCGGACTTCCATTGTCCGCTTGATATCCAGTTAGCCCAAGCGACTCATCACAATCCTCGACGATACGGATAAGCCAAGAGATTGCAAAGGGCATGTGGGCCCCGAAATGTCATGAAGCTACGCCATCATGGGGTCACACGCGAGTTATCGCAAGCTCTAACCACAGATATCGACGAGAAGATAAGCGTAGCTTCCGATTGGCCTATTTCCAGGAGACGACATCCACCTAGTTTCGGGGTTGTGTTGCTGCGGCAAGTGGTGAAGTTGGTATATAAGTGCCCTCACCGAGACATTTGCTTTTTTCTTTACCCCATAAATCATCAGTTTCCACCGAAGTATTTCGGTCATCTTTCCTTTTGCGACAATGGCTAGTTCTCCGAGAGATGGCGAGAAGTCCTCGCTGGGGGACAATGAGAAGACAACGGCCATTGAGCCTAGTCGCGGCTCGTTGGAGCAGGGCCAGATCGTCTCTGACACGGATGCCTTTGGTCAACTTCACCGAAGCTTTACGCCTCGGCAGATTCATGTATGGCTTTCTCCCCTCACTAATTTTTGGCGAATCAATCTAAACCAGTTCACAGATCATCTCCCTCGGCTCCAGCGTCGGCAGCGGCCTCTTCATCGCCATCGGCAAAGCCCTGGCCAACGGTGGCCCTGGCACCATGTTCCTCGCCTACCTGGTTGTTTGCAGCGGAGTTTGGGCTAATCTGCAGACTCTGGGCGAGATGACGATTGCGTTTCCGACTTCTGGAAACTACATTGACTATGCCGGTCGCTGGGTTGATCCGGCTCTGGCTTTTGGCGCTGGCTTTGCTGAATGGCTCGGTTCGTTTTCCTTTCATTCTTGACGAGGAGTGAGCGCCTATTAACGTATTCTAGGGTGGATTGCCGTCTTCGCTGCTGAAGCCGAGTTTTTCGTTGTCCTGGTCAACTACTGGGGAGAGGGAGCAGTTCCTCAAGCCGCACTGCGTATGTGCAATCTCGCCCACGCCCAAATTCCACAAGAACATCACAACTAACACGTTTAGTGTCAATTTTCCTCGTCATCTGCATCGCTGTCTTTATGCTACCAAACAAGATCTTTGCATGGCTTCAGTGCATTGGCTCCTTGGTCAAGATTGCTCTGTTCATCCTCATTATTGCCATTTCACTGGCCCTGATCGCGGGCGCCGGTCCTACCGGTCATGTGCATGATGGAAGCTATTGGGAAAAGGGAGCCTTTTTGAATGGATTCGGAGTAAGAGGCCTATTTCTTTTTGCCATGTGTGAAGCAGTCCACTAATCTTACTTAGGGGTTCGCCAACTGCTGTCTTCTCGCCATCTGGGCTGTCGGAGACCAGGTCTTCATCGGTGTCATGGCAGGTGAAGCCAAGAACCCTCGCTACTCCATGTCTCATGCGTCGAACTTGGTTCCTCTCCGTGTCGGCTTCATGTACCTCGTCTGCGTCATCTTTATCGGCATCCTCGTCCCATCTGACGATGCTCGCTTACTCGGCGCATCCGGATCGGCCGCGTCCCCGTTTGTCATAGCCGTCTCAGACGCAGGAATCAAGGCCGTCCCCGACATCATCAACGTGTGCATGATCATCGGCATCCTCGCTATAGCCTTGGAGTCTATCTATCTTCCGTCCCGTGTCATGCGCACAATGGCACTACAGGGCCTCATCCCATCCGTTCTAGCCAAGTGCGATGACAAGGGCCGACCGAGATGGGCTCTCCTCATCACGTCTGTGGTGGGTGTCATCATGACCTACATGAGTCTAAGCAGTAAGTGAACGTCTGCCTTGTTACAAGTGCTTGCAGCTGACAAACAACAGGCGGCGGCACGACGGCAGTCAACTGGTTCATCTCCATCACCAGCGCGTCCTTCTTTTCCAATTGGGCCATCATTTCCTTGTCCAACTTCCGATTCCACCAAGCTCTGCGTGCTCAAGGCGACAAGATCTTCAGCGAAACGTATGGCTGGCGGTCGATTGCTTGGCCGCTCGCGCCCGCTTATTTGATGGTTATCTCAACGCTGCTTTTGGTGTGCTTGCTTTATGCCGCCATCAGCCCCTTGGTAAGTTCCTTAATTTGCTACAATCGATTAAATGAGCGCCCTCGCTAACATGCGATGTCCAGGGAGGCGGAGGCTTCACAGCCAACAACTTCTTCCAGTACACCATTGGTCTGATCCTCATTGTTGTGTTGACCGTCGCGTACAAGCTCGTGATGCGTACGAAATGGCAGAATCCTACTACAGCGGATCTAGTCAATGGCCGAAACGTCCTCAGCGTCGAGGACGTCCAGTTCCTGGATGCATATTACCGAAGACCGCTTTGGCGTCGTATTGGGACCTACCTTTCGCTAGTCTAGAGTTCTCAGATGCATATGTCAGACCCTTGGGCGCTATAATAGCTCTTAAGTATTAAATCATTGTTCTCATAGACGCTATTGACTCTTTGCTGATTATCTCACTATTATTTAAATGTACTGAGGATTCCTATACTTACGATTGCCTTCTTATAGTTTATTAGTATTAGAGTTCTTAGGGTTACTTGGTAAACTGTATCAAAGTTTTCCGTAACGTGTATCACCTCAATGAGAACGTAAAAGAATTCAGGCCTAGGAACGTCGGGATCATGTTGGCAGGCCGCCGCCCAACGCCTTGGACTTATCATGGACGAGGCTACACGCTCGCGAAGTGATAGCCTCCATGAACTGGCAGTGATAAACCCTCTAAACAGGCAATAGACAGACACATCGGTAGCCTTGAGTGATAGAAAACCCATAGCCATTCTTCAACAACGACAAGTGAAGCACAAGGTTGAATTACCTCATCAGACGCGCAACCACAGTTCCGGAATGCGACAATGGCTAGAGTCGCAGACGGATTTTCGGACGCGGGAATCCTCCTACATGGCTGGTGTAAAGCAAAATGATCAGTCCTGACAGGCAGTTGACAGATATTTGACTGCACCATAACGGCTCACACAGACCTAGGCAGATATTAAGGTTACTTCGACGGACCAATGAATGCGGTAGCAAATTCCGCCTGACACTTCGACTGTTTACACACACATACATATTGACTGCTTTCAATGTGTCTTGATAAACCACTGAACGCGGTAGGAAATTCCAACTGGCACTCTAACCTAACATAAAGATGATATGAAATAACACACAAGCTCCTCAACCGAAAAAAAACCCTTCCCTCAAAAACTCTCCAATATCACCTTCGCCTTCTCTGAGATTCAGCCTTCATACAAATCTATCTATTCATTCTCCTTTCCTTGTCATCATGGGCGAGCCGCGACGTGACGGGCTTGGTCGCAGCGACGCCCTTCAGTCATTGTTAGACACAAACTCGAACCAGCGGCGGACGGCAATGAGCGACAACGTCTCGTCAGCGCCGGTGCGGCTTTGGAGAACTTGATGAACCGGAGCATCGACGAGGACACACAAGACGACGAGGGCGACAACGACGACGGCACGGCGATGACACAAAGGGGCAGACGGACATGGGCTCTATGGGTGCCAACGATACACCCGACCATAGAATCATTCAACGCTATCAGGCTGCTCGCGTCAACGTGTGCCATGCACTGATGAAAAAGGCGGAGGAGATGAAAGTGCAATACATACCGGTGGACGTGCAACTCGAAGACGTCAAAGTAGCTTTTGAGGCCTTCTAGGAAGATATATTGCATCTCAAGCATAACGACGCAGCCGTAAAATCCCTTTAGAAAGAGCTCCAAGAGATCGACGTCGTGGTCAAGGTCTTGCAAGCGGAAAGCGAACAGCTCAAAGACGACAATGCAGCCTTGAAAGTCCACCTACTGCAGGCCAATAACACTATCGCAACCATCAAAACTTTGCAGGAAAAAGCAGAGCAGCTTGAAGTCGCCGATCAGATTACCAAGTCGCTCCAAGAAGACATGCAGCAGCTTCGAGCCACTAATGCAGCTGTCACTGCCCTGCAAAACTGGCTTTGGGACAATAACACGACTGTCATGGGCCTCCAATAGGAGCTCAGAGACACCAACACGACAGTGAAAGTCAACCGGCAAGACAATGATGCGACTGTCAAGTCCTAGCAAGAAGAGCTCCTACAGCTCAAACCGGTTTTCGCAACTATCCTAGCCGTTCGGAAAGAGCTTACAGACACGAAGGAAACTGTCAGTGGATCGGCGAACATCCTGCAGCAGCGTAAAGAAAATAACATTGCAATTGTGGCTCTCAATGGCAACACGACGGAACTTGAAGCCGGGCTACAGGGACTAGTCGATGATGCAACGCAGGTAAACGCGAGCCTGAAAAGGGAGAGCGATGACTGAATACGGTTCAGGATTTGGGACGCTACAGGTATGGGGGGCATGGACGGAGCTCGGTTGAGAGCAACTTGGGACCGGATATCGCCAACATGGGACATAGACAGAGCTCGAAGCGGCTTGGGACCAAGACGAGAGAACTGGTAAAGTGTATTATTAACAAACAAACAGTCTCAATTACCTATCACGTTACGGACTTGCGCGTATAGTCTTTAATAGCACGCTGAAAAAGTGACTAGATTTTAATAACATGTTGACGCAATCGACTGCGCTTTGCTCGCTTCTCCGCTCTTCAATCCCAGATCAAAACTCCAGCCCCCAACCATGACGCATCATTTCCTCTTATTTCGCATTAATATCGACCAGAATTTTGACATGGTTGTTCTTGTCATGAATCAAAGTCTTGATACCGTCTTCGACGAGATTCTCCAACTTGATTTTCCGCGTAATCATCATGTTTGGTTGGATAGCACCTTGAACGCTGTTAGTACTCTGTCGCAGCCAAAGACCACACCAACTCACCTGTCCTCATGTTCTCAATGACGGCCTGGTAGTCTTCCCTCTGGTAGCCGAGAACCGACTTGTAAGAGCTCTCCTTCCAGGTGATCCAGTTGGGGTTGAAAGGAATTTCCTTCTCCCAAATAGCCACATTGACTACCGTTCCTTTTGTCTTGACGGATTCGCAAGCGCTCTTGACACTGCAAAAGAATGAGCGCAAGCTCGGAGCGACAATATTCACACTGATCAAACTCACCTGGCTGGTACCCCAGCGCAGTCAAAGACAACATCGGCTCCTCGGCCCTCGCTCTCATCCAAAAGAACTTGCTTGACGTCCTGCTCAAGCGGATTTATAATCTTGGTCGCGCCGAATTGGCTCGCAAAGTCTTGTCGAGAAGCGGCAACCTCGGAAACAAAGATCTTCTTGACGCCCTTTGCCCTGAGGCACAGGATCGTTGCGAGGCCAATCGGACCGCCGCCGAGGACCAAGACGATCGAGTCTGGGTTGATCTCGGGAGCTGCACTGACAGCATGCCACGCGACAGAAATCGGCTCGACCAGCGCTCCCATCTCCAGCGTCAAGTTGTCCGGCAACGGGAACACGTGCGTCGCGTTCACGCACACGGCCTCGCTCAGTCCTCCGCCGCCTCCGCTCAGTCCGACAAAGCCGCCGTCATGGCAGACGTTCTCCGAGTGGTCCGCGCAGGCAACGCAGTGGCCGCAAAAGATTGTGGGCTGGACGGCGCAAGACTGGCCGACTTGGAAACCCTCAACGCCGGGGCCGATTTCGGTGATGGTGCCTGAGAATTCGTGGCCGAGCGTCACAGGGATGGTCTCGCCTGTGACGGCGTGTGGCGAGGTGGGACAGAAGTTTGGGCCTCCGAGATATTCGTGGAGGTCAGTTCCGCAGATGCCGACAAACGCCGGGGCAATCTTGGACAGTCAGTGCCAGTCACCATGGTGCATATGGATTGGCTCACCTTGATCTGGCCGGGCTTGATCGAGGGCTCGGGAATCTGCTCGACCCGAATGTCCTCCTTTCCGTAGTATCTGGCGGCTCGCATGGTGCTGTACAAGTAGGATTGTCGAAACGCAGGGGTAGTAGCGAAGCGGGAGCCTCTTGATATGAGACGAGAAAACGAAGCGAATGGAACTCTCTGCATGGTGACTTCTTTGTACCTCTTTTATACTTGAATAGGGCCGACTAGACTGAACCAAGGCTTCCCATGTATCGGAACCGACCGTCACACGCGCTTACCTATATATCCATCCCTCAACCCGGCTCTTTAACCAGCGGGGTGCTGCATCATCCCACCTTCAGGCGTCACAGGATTGACCCACTGAAGAGTTGCATGACTGCTCCAGCGAGTTGATCAAGAATCCCCGCTGTAATTACCGGCAGCAGTGTCGTGGCGAAATACGGTGCGAGTGAGTGGCCCTGGTTGAGGCTGCAATGACGGAATAGTGGTGTTACTGCGGTTCATCTGGGCCTGTTTTTACAGTTATCAGGACCGCCCTGTCGGTGTTTGATCTCCATTGATCTGTTCAGGTCGGTCAAGAGCCTCACTCTCTACGGAGACAACCGTTTCCTCTCGTCCTTGATGTTTTCTCACATTTAAAGTTGTGCCATGTTTATTAACCCCTCAATGCTCTGCAATACCCCTCATGCCGATCAGACGCCGGCATTTATTATCCTGGTGACGTGGCCGCGTTTTCCGGGGTAATTGAACACAAATGATGGCGCCCCAATTGCATGCACAACCCGACCTGGAGTGCAGAGAAGTTGCGGGGAATAGACAAGCATGGTTGCTTCAGATTGAGTACTGCCACCATGGCTAGTCTAGCGGTCCTTATAATTGATGTCTATTTGAAGCGTCAACCGCAAGATGTAGTTGTGCTTAGGTACCTAGGTCGGGATGCTTCAACTGACAAGCCAAGGCGATATACTGCTTCCCAACACCTCCGAGGACTCTCAAACGTCATCGCCATGCGACCAACACTAGAACACCCGCCTCCATTCTTCCGAAACCTCTCCCCTCCACATCTTCCCCAGATTCCCAACGTCGCCGCTCATGAGTTCCTGACTTCCCCGCGGTGTCACATTGACAGATGCGCCATGCCAGATCTAGACTGAACCGCGGACCCGATCGCAACGGAGCCGATTCTGAAGAGGGCACGTTGAGTGTTGATGGTGGCGGAACCGACGCTTGGTTCCTTACCCCGCATAAATAGGTGAACGAGATGTGGCACTTAGGTCTAAGACTATGGAAGCCTAGATGTTGACTTGGATTCTTCTAGAATTCGTCTGAAGCTCCGGGCATCCAGCAGAGTATAACTATAATTCTACTTCGCACCATTTCGTGCCCGTAATGATGACATGGCGTCTTGGTCTCAGATCCCACCGGTGTCCATTTGCACCTGGGGACCCCATTCCGAATCAGCACGCATCCAGTCAAAGGTATCCAAAAGTTCAAAATTAAAGTCCAAAGGACTTGTCAACCCCCAATCTAGGGCGAAGAGGTCCCCCTCACTATCCCTTGGCGCGTTGAGATGGTGATCCAACACCCGCTGGATGATGGCCTTGCAATCCGCGCAAAGATCCGCATTGGGCGCAGACGGACGCACCCAGCCAAGAAAGCCGACAAGGAGGCTTAATTGCTGGATGATGGCAGAACGACTGAGGCTGGGGTCTCGAGGATGGGTTCCATGGAATGAAGGACGAAGGAGCTCCTGACAAAGAATACCGCCGCCAGGTGCTCCGTGGGCCATCAGCTAAAGAAGATGTTAATTGACGAACAAGAGAGCATAATGGCAATGGATGCTCAGACTCACCAGCCATTCAAAGTTCCGCCTCATTTGGGCAAACTGATCTTTATGGGTCCAAAACACAAGTGTCACTCTGACCATATCGAAGCTCGTCAACAGCAAATTGCCCTCGTCGGGAGCGCCGTTCCGGAGAAGGAGTCGCTCGATGAAGAAGAGGTTTTGCAGGTGGGTAAGATGGATCATGATCCCTGCGTAGAGAGATTCGATGTTGATGCTGGGGTCGAAGATGTTTTCGGGGTCGTAGACTAAACTGGGAGGGAACTCGGCTATGGTGTTGAGCTCGCGAGCCTTCAGGTCCCTATGGCTCGTCAATTAACTGGCTTATCAGAGTGTTCCTTGATGTATCCACGCACCGCAAGTGATCTATCGTCACGCTTCTTGTGCGATCCAGCGAAATCTCAACCAATTCGTCCAAAATGACAGTAACCATGAAGCGCGCCCGCACCAAAGTAACAGGATACAACGCACCAACAGTATTCCAGCCTCGGGCGTCCAGCGAGTTGACGGCATTCATCAGCGCCTCTTCGCCACCAGTGAGTGCCTCGTCGCGAATATCCAGAGGAAGTGGCGTGGAGCAGTAACGACGACTTATTAGAGGCGGCCGACCAGTGAATGAGACTACAAACTTGTCGCAGTTGAAAACTTGCGCGAAAAGGCGACGTTTGTTCTCGGAGCACAGCGAGGGCTTATATGGCTGGACATCTTGCTGGACGTGGGCACCCAGATATGTCAGCATCGAGATGCTCAATGCATGACTATTCCAGCAGGACAAACCTATCGCCGTCAGCCTTCGTCCACGTCAAAAGTCAGCATGATGGAGAACTTACTTGCATCGCCCGCAATGATCGACTCAAGCACACTCTTTCGTCTGCATATATCCAGTAGCAAGTAGTTTGCTTCGTTCAGATGTCGCGAGATGTCCACGCAGCAGCCAAGACATTTCAACGTCGTCTCGGGAGACCGTCGTCCTGGCACCCAAGCCAGGTGTTGTCCACTTTGCAGGGCATCCAGCGCATCCGAGATACGCTCCAGATATGCCCACAGGAGACCCAGCGACTCCCATCTCACCGTGTCGGGGCTGCAAAATTGGTCCAGCCATTCTCTTGGATCTGTGTGTATGTCGCGCAACGGGCGCGCAGTATTGGTGCATATTTGTTCGGCCATGTGCTCCAGGTGTGCGTCGCCCTCGGCCAGTCGGGCGCCAAATTTCACCTGAAGGGAGCGGACGATGTTGGCCACTGCAATGTGCATCCATCCTTCTGGCTCGTGCGAGTTATCCAGGCCGTCGGTAAAGGTCATTTGCTCATCCGGTTGGCCGGGGAGGTGTTGGAGGACGTAGAGACAGGCAGCGCGTATTGTGGGCGGCAAGTCGCGAAACGAAATGCCATCCTGAGGGCTGGAGCTAGCTACGCTTGCCTCTATCTGGTCCGAGTCTGGTCCATGCAGTAGTGATAGGCTGTGTCTCGTCTCTTCAAAGACGGTCGAGTGGCTTGTGAAGCCAAGATATCCGGGACCGGAGCCGGAACGGGACGGTGGGCTTGACACTAAGATGGAGGGCCGGAGAGGCGGAGGGTTCACACTCTCGGCAGCGGAGGGTTCCCAAAAGCCACGGCCGTCACTGGAGTTTGGATGGTGAAGGTTGGTTGTAGATATCGCGCTGCTCTGTCGCCGTGGTCGTCTCGCTTGCAGCTTTGGTCTTGCGATGGTTTCTGAGTAGACGCAGTCGGCGTCTTGTCCCCTCTTGTGGCACCGTCTGCAGACGGGCTGCTCGTGGTCGCACGCTACCTTGCGCGCTCTGCAAGGGTCGCAGGCCTGCGGACGGCCGTTGGGGCGACGAAGCGGGAGACCATTCATGAGTTGCCGTCGATGCGAGAGACGGATAGATGACTCGACTATGGTTTAGCCTGTGACTCGAAGATTGAATCGGATCGGGATTGATCTGCTGACAAGTGAAGGGCGTAGTCTAACCAATCAAAACGTCGCACTAACTGCCATTGAGGCAAAGACCCGACGCTATTCAGGGTCTACTTACTTGTTAAGCAACGGACACAATTACTGCGGTTCATAATGCTGTTCTTATTTCTCCTCGCTGCCTTAGATTGATTCTGCTACGACTATTGCGTGCAACGGCATGTGGTACACGTGTGTCGCTGTCGTCGATAGAGAGCTCCCACGGCGTGAAGAACGTCCCGACGCGGCCGTTGGCTAAGTGTCTTGACAGCATTCCGGCATTTTTGCAGCAGCGTCACGTCAACTAATACAACGCTTTCTTAAACAGTTGCGACAGTATTCAGGGTTTCAAATTAAGAGGCTCTCGCGGCGCTTTAATTTGATCCTAGAGAGTCTCGTTAATGAATCAATTAGGTAAACGAGAGAACTTCCCGTATGAAGGACGGTCCCTGACAAAAGGCGAGAAAAGCAAGCATGAGACACTTTCACAAAGTCCCACGGGGGGATCAATCCATTAGAGCAATGTTCGAATCACACTACATAAAAGAAACTATATGATGGTTCGGCCTGGTAAGCTTTAACCATTGTTATGAGCCAGGTCAGTAGCATCATTGCATCACGGGAGGGCGTCCAATTGTTCAAAATAGGGTTGTTTCACGTCCCGGTTTCCACGCCAAGAAAGTCAAGTTGACCTGAATTGAGAAGGAAGTCTGACCACATGCTCTGCGTCTCATGGTTTCGATGTGATAAATATGATGCGTTCAGCTACTGACCCATGACGCCGCTTTCAACATACGAAGTGATATTTTACAGCAGAGAGAACCTTTGACATGGGATTGGACCCATCATGATATTTTCTTCCATTTGACTAAAGTATTCAAGCACTAACATCTTGGCGATTCTTGGAATGATCGGGGCTATAATGAGAGGTGGCATGACACCCCTGGCAGTCCCTGGGAAGAGCAAGAATAAATGTGAATCGATTATCAAGGAGAATATTAAATTACAAATGAATAAAGTATACAACCAAATGAAGAATAATCAAAACGCTAAAAATAAATCAAATAAACAGCCAAAATGCTTTATCAAAACTACCACCCTATAGATAGAGGAAGATACCTTCTTGTCAAGGGTGGACGGCCTACAAATGCCTAACCGCACAACAAGCTCGGGCTACTCTCTTGCTAGGTACCTATCAACAGCTAAAAACAAATTCTACATCCTGAGGTATCGCAGTCCAGTTCGAATGGTCGGCCTCCTCCCTCAAATTATGCCTATCATGATAGTAGCATCCAAAGGATCCCAATCTTTGATTCGAGATGGATGGGATTCATACACTGTGGGTGTTACGCAATCAAACTGATGACGCAGCATTTTCCAGGTGTCTGCAATCTGCCCAATGTACCGCGGATCCCCCTCAATAGGCTCTCTGACTTCGATCCAGGAATGCTCATCATCATCCGGAGGGTTGTCGGCTCCACGGATGATCCAGACGCGGGAACTGAACAGTGGCATTTCCAAGAAATCTCGATTATGTTTGTTGACGATTGCATCTTTGACGTCACTCCAGTTCAGAGGGGAAAACTGAAGCAGACCAGTAACCACGGCAGGGCGGAAACCGGCCCAGTCGCCACCATGAGAACGTCTTCCATCCGAGTACCCGTGGAGGCCGATATATGGGGAAATACAGTCGCCTTGCCCATATTCTTCTCCGATGAGTGTGCCAAAGTCAAAGATATCATCAAAATACACTCTTGTGGCGCCCTCAACAAAGTTCCATCGAATGCCAGTGTCCGCGACGGCGCCAATCTGGGATAGATACTGAGCTCCCTCGTTGACCTAGGCATCATCGCGAAGAGATGTGTTCCAGAAAATGCATTCAGGATCGAAGGGCGCCAACGTCTCCGGTCCGTAGACCTGAAAACCGTCGATCCTCCAGTACCTCGATGTGAGGTAGGTGCTAATGATAGAAAGGGTAAAGTCCTCAAGATTTGGAAACCAGCGATCAGGGGGGGTCTTGTCGAATGTCAGCTCGTGGCCGGGAACGTCGTCAAGCTCGGCGGAAGGAGCCCTTAGAACACGCCCATCTTGGCGAAGGAGCCAAGTATGGTTGACAGAGAATAGGGAACGAACAGGTACCGCACCCCCATGTCCATCGTCCGGGATGTTCATGCCGTTGACGCGTAATGTGTCGTTATTGACATTCATCAAAAGGTGGCGATTGACCCTGGGGTCTTTGAACGGGCTCCGGAATAAAGGGTCGTGCACGATCATTTCGTAGATGTGCCGGCAGGATAGGAGCAAAGGGAGCAAAGTCTTCTCTTCATCGGGGTCTATCGCCAGCCAGTTGCTCAGGGTCACCTGTCGAGGACTGGTAGCGGACCAAATGATCTTCATCTGAAGCTCTCCGGACAGCCTCAGCAAGGGAAACTTAGGGCCGTCGTCATCTGACATGGCGATTTCGTCGTGATGGGAATTGTTATGGAAAAATACAAATTCTGCTTTTAAATCTTTGTTGGGCTGTAGGTGGGTATGTTATAAGAACGAGCCGTCATCATGATAATTTAGCTTGCTATTTATAAAAAATAAGAATTTATTCCTAGGTTCTTGTTTGTGGGATAGGAACATGGCAGGTTTGAGAACAGAAGAGCAAGAGCCTCGGCTTTGTATTGTGAGGCTATGAACAAAACAGCTCTGGGACAGTCACTAATAGCTAAAAGGTGTAGTATACCAATTCCGGCCCTACTCTAAACTATCTGATGCGTCTGGGAACTTTTGGGCGAGAACATTGAACCGCCGGTTGACTATTGAATATATTGGATCGACGTCCAACAACTCCAACAACCCAGATCGATCTGCCTATGGAGTCAGAGGGGGCGGTACGCAACGAGTCAAATATCTTGATGCCGCGTGAACCAGACCATTAATTTCGAATATGTCGTCTGCGTAGAAATCTATACGCACGCAGCGTTTCGATTGCGCCTGGTGACTTTTGGGGGGCATTCCATGGGTTATATTATCCAGCTTTGAATAAAATGCCTTTTGGACCCTGCAACTGCGCTATAGAGCTTCAAAGGTCCCTAGCACCACCGTGAGTATGGCGAACGTGCTCGAAGGATACAAACCAAGTCAATGCTACCACTCTTGGCGGCCCGCGGAGGAAATTTTCTGCTCCCATTCCCCTCGCTCATGGGCTTATGAAGCCGCTGCTCTGCCTCCTTTAGCTCCTGGAGGTTCTTTTTGACGGGTACCTGCGCAATGTTGAGATACGCTATCGCCAGAGTAATAGCCAATGGAAGAAAAGCAAGTTCTTTTAGGAATTCCATTGTTGAGGCGTCGTCGAAAGGTTGCTCCTGTGGAGTGTGCGACTTAGAAGCTGTTAGCATCTTTCGGCTGCATGCTTCGCATCGCAGCTCCTTTTCTCACCCCCATGGACATGCTTCCAAGCCTCGGCTCTTCAACTCATCCAAAATCAACTTCTCCATGACTCGGCTACGCTCACAAGCCCACCACGAGTTCGCCGAGTCGAGCAAAATGCGAGCGCCGTGGTAAAAGTGAAACAAGATTACCAGAGCCCGCGAGTCGCCATTGGCCGTCAGCTTGAGGAAAGGCCAGCAATACAGAATAGGGAAAGAGAAAAACATCTGGGCAAAGTCTGCTTTCAGATCCTGGGCCGCTGGCTGTGACCATTCCGATGTTTTGTCTGCTAGGAGAGAGACGCAACACAGGATAGGCGACACTCTGCGTGCCATTTGCTCGTAGGCTAATTGGGACTCATCCTTAGAATCGTTATAACCACCTCCCAAGTCAGCCATGTTGTTGGCACGGGCGCTTGCATCCATATCGCTGCTCCCTAGTGGTGAGTTCAGCTCTGAGATTGCGTTTGCTAACTCTACTGGTGTCGGAGAAGGAACTTCATCCTGAGACGACAACCCTGGCGCTTCTATATGACGAAGTGCTGGTTTGATCTTCAGGTACAGCAGCCAGGATTGGGGAGGAGTGCTATTCGAGCTGGCCTTGAGCGCTTGCGTCGGGCGTGTTTGGTATCGTGGATCATCCCAAATATCCATGAATGGCTTCAAAAACCGAGCAGGATCTTCTCCGTGCAGATTGAGGACTCTTTCAAGTCTAAGGCGAGGGCGACGATGAGACATGGAAGTGTATGCATTCCCGTCAGCTATTAGAAAGGGCAGTGCCTGAAAGTATACTTGCAAGACTCCGGGGCTGAGAAGCAGCAGGTGATCTTGAGAGAGATCCAGGTAGGGAAGATTCTGCTTAGCAGGAGACTCATGGGCAAGGAATTTGAGGTCACACCATGAGATGTAGCTCATGAGAAACGATGTTCCAAGGAGAGCGTGGGCGTTGCGTTTCGTAAACGGATGAGACAGGGATTGGCGCAGAAGTCGAAGGGACTTGGGTAACAGCTGAGCAGAGGCACGAGCATATCGAACGTCTTGTGGGTTCAGGAAAGCCAAATGAGCGGCAGAAACACATAGCATTGTCGACATGACGAATTCTTCCTAGTGTGCTCATGTCAGAACCAATTGACTCCCTATCATCAATACACCATATTTGGTGGCCATACTAACATGAAATGCCTGCTGCATCAGCCCTGGCCAGAATTCCGAAAATGTGAGAGTTGGCACTGTCTGCTTTTCGAAATGAGAGAAGAGCTCAAGGTGCAGCAAGTTGAGCTCGGGCTCCTTGCTGGCTTCAAACTTGGGGCTCGAGAGGCTTGAAGGAATTGACTCCCTCCCAGCCTGTGGCGGGCGAGTGCACTTCTCATTCCGACGGGTGCAGTTGGAGCAGGGGACTTGTTCGTCACACTGGCCAGGAAATTAGCTGCTGCAGGTGACGCGTGGAGAGGTTTGTTTACCTTGACCCTCCGCCGCTTGCAAGCTATGCAACCCTGCCGACTCTTGCGATGGGCGCGCTTCTTGCGTGGTTGGTCGGAAATGCCGGCCGTATGAAGTGTAGGTGCCTGGGCGGCATTATCGGCGAGCAAGAAGAGATTGGCAAAGGGGTTCTGGTCTGCCAAGTAGCTCGCCATGTTGATGGGAGAGACGGAGTGTCGGACATTAGGCGAAAAGGCCGGGAATAATGTTACTTTGAGGTCATGGTTGAAGTTGGTGTTGAGCTGAGCTGATGATGGTGTATTAGCGCATCCTTTGATGGCAGTCTCGCGCCAATCATCCCCGTCAGTGGAGGAGAAAAGTAGGGCCGTGGATCTGGCTCGCATTCTCTCTTTGGAAAACGAGGTTGTCTGCCTGATGCCCACCAATTATCCATGTCTCGATTGCTTCATCAGGCCCCTTGGCGGGTCTGGGTTGAATATTTAAAGAGCTCCAAATCCCAGTAAGTTGCCCCTACCTACAGTACAGAACTAAACAAATTTCAGCTTCTTTTCCTGCATTCCTCCCATTCTACTCGTAATTCTTCATTTTGCAGAACATCGATCGTCACCATGTCCGCCCCTCCAGCTCCCGGCTCTGGCTTTGCCGACAAGATCTTCACCACCTTTACCAATGATCAGGGCGCGAATTACGCCGAGATTCGGCCCAAGTATCACCCAAACCTGTACAAAACCGTCGTTGATCGCCATACCTCCACCGGCGGCCAACTTGGCACTGTTCTCGATGTCGGCTGCGGGCCTGGCACTGCTGCTCGCGCCCTTGCGCCGCAGTTTGCTCATGCAATCGGCCTCGACCCGTCAGAGGGCATGATGGCCAATGCCCGTGTCTTGGGCGGTACTTCATCTTCCTCCGAGCCCATCCGGTTTGAAGTCTCATCGGCCGAGGAGCTGGGATCCAATCTGTCGCCCCCAGTCCAAGACTCGAGCGTCGACCTCATCACTGCTGCCACGGCGGCGCACTGGTTCGACATGGAACGCTTCTGGCCAAGTGCCGCTCGCGTGCTCAAGCCTGGCGGTACAGTCGCCATCTGGTCAACTGGCTCAGTCCACGTGCATGCGTCAGTTCCCAACGGCGTCGCGATCCAGGCCGCGATTGACGATATTGAGGAACGATACTTGGTCCCGTTCTACGAAAAGGGCAACCTCCTCACTCGCAGTCTCTACGAAGGCTTGCCGTTGCCTTGGACGGTAGAGCCGCCCATGGCCGACTTTGACGAGGCAAGCTTCTTCCGCAAGGAGTGGGACTACGACTCGAGCGAAGACTTCTTTGCCAGTGGCGAGATGAGTATGGACCTAGATATGATGGAAAGGCTTCTCGGCACGAGCAGTCCCGTTGCGCGATGGCGCGCTGCTCACCCGGAAGACGTGGGAACGGAGCGTGACGTGATCCGGTTGATCAGAGCGGAGACGGCACGACTGATGCACGAAGCGGGAGTGGAAAAGGGAAAGGAGGTGGTCAAAGGAAGCTTGAAGGGAGTGTTGTTGATCGTGAAGAAGAAGGCATAGGCAGTTGAAGATGGCTGAAAAATGTCTGCCGCCTCACGTGCCACAGCCAATATGACCGTCCCTAACCCTAAGTCTCATAGATAGATGACGAACTGACGTTATTGAGAATTGAGACCTCTTTCAGCGCTCGGCTCCTGGATTAAAGACTATTGTGCAAGGAATCTCGTTGAGGGACTTGGTGGCAAATCTCTAGAATCACTCCCCAACTGCACGATGGCGATCTGAGCTCCAATACTTTCTTTGCTGTTTCGAAGCTCTGGATTTCTCTGCAGTTACAGCCGCTCATAGAAATCACTGCCGAATGCTTTCTGGTTCATAGAATATTAATCTTACCCCAGAGCCAAGACCCCCCCTCTCGTTGTTGGTGAAGGGAGGCTCTGTCGACCCGGGCGTTGGGCCGGAGCAGTTTGTGCGGTGGATGTCAGAAAGTGGATTTCATTAGCAGCATCCATGCGTACCTGGTCGATGGATGCTCTGCATTGAGCTGACCAACACTCCAGACAGCAAGTCAGCAACAGAGGGCCCTTGTTGAAGCTGGGGCACCCCGTTCGTGGCCGTGAGTTGGGGGGCCTCAAAAACGGCCGGTTCCTGTGAATGAATCGAGATTCGATAGATGCATATTGGGGCGGTTTGATGAAGGTCTAGAATGCGTGTTGTGTTTTTCACCATGTATGTGGTTTGGATGTTGGGGTTGTTAGTTTCCTCTCTTGGCATATGACGCAGTCGTTCTGTCATTTGTTCTGCATCTCGACCCGTTCTCTCGCCTTCTGAGGCTCGCCGGCTTCATGTTTGTGCCGTGAAAATATGACCAGAGTTTGTGGCACGACTGCAAGTCAAGTCGCCAAGATGAATGCCAGCATTAGCGGCAACCAAATCGCGTTCTAGTCCCTCAAGAGCCCATCAGACCATGAAATTAACAGCGTCAGACTTCCACGTCGCATTAGCAGCCCTATTCTCGTCAATCGCGGTCCGTCTTACGTGGCCCGATGGCCGGCGTGGCTGGGAGGCAGCGTCAACGGCGTTCAGCTAGTGACGCGGCTGGTCGGTGGATTGGTGTGATGTATCAGTTTTTGCCGGGGAGGGGAGAGATATTTCCGGATACTGTAGCTGTTCTTTCCACGCCCGGGTTCGTTGATCACCTAGGGGAAACAGAGCTCAACGGCGACAACTCAATTGGGATAGCAAGGGTGTATGCTATGCATTCGTCTTAGTTATCCGGTGCGACATGAGTCGGCTGGATGAATCGGATCGATAACCTCGCGCCATGGTACTTCATGCGTGCGCAAATGGGTGTGAGTGCAGACGCTGTGTACCTGAATCGCGACAATGGACCGTATGAAACACAAGGGAACCATACGGGGGGAAATGCACAAGGCCCACGGAATTTGAGCCATCGTATGCAGTGCATTGGATGCTGGCTCAGAGAACAAAGAAGCGCAAATGGGCGATGCGAGCTGCCTGGTTCCTTAGAAGCAAGCCTGCCTTGCCAGTAGCTGTGATGATGTGAATTTGGCTGATGAAGATGCTCAATATGAATCGTCCAACGCCTTCTCATTCCTTGACGAACATATTCTTCCCATACTCGACGACGCCTTCTGTCATTTTGTCTCAAGTCTGTTGCCATTTCCGTCCATTACCGGCCGCCGCTCGCGTCAACTTTGCCAAGCCACTACGAGTGCCCTCCGCGACACCGGAGACTTCCCAATGAAGGGATCTAGGACGAATAGAGAGGTTGGAGTTGTCTCCTCCCAGCGCCGTTCTCGCCATTCACTCCGTCGCTGCGTTGCAATCCTGGATCTGCGAGGCGCGTACAAGGCCGACCAGCTGTCGAGTTGGGAAAATACCCAATTGCGCCGACGAGATACGACGACAGGCTGCGTTCAACTCACTCCCATATCCACCGTTCCCGTCTTCGTAACGGGCGTCACACACCTCGCGCAGGAGACAAGACGGGACACGCACTGGCCCCGGCCTCTGCCAAGACTGGTTGCCAGCCGTTCTGCCCGGGCTGGAAGGGTCCCAAAGGCTCCCTCGCCTGATGCTGGGCCTAGGGGGCCTCAGATCGGCCGCAACCGAACACGCCACAAAGACACGTCTATAATCGCCTTCGCCAAGGCTCTCCCGACCGGCCATTTCATAGACCAGAAAGCATATAGGTCAATCACGGCGTATAATACAAAAAAGAACGAGACCATTGCACTAAACCCGTTCGCCCAGGACCAAACGCCAAAGTCGAGAGCCCAAGGCTTGCGGGCCGAGCTTGGCGGGATCCAGGCAGGACGCTTACCACGTTTAGCTGGCGGAGGCGGAAATGTTAAAACGACTTCAACGGCTGAGGATGCTCATCGTCAACGCATGCGAGACTTCAAGCGCATGTTGGAGCCTGACGTTTTGGCTGTTATGGAGCTGCGTGGGCGGCAGCCTCGGTCGATTCTCAAGAACCCCAGCACCCAAGCGTCCAGCAGTACATCATCACAGAAGATCAAGGCTGCTCTCAACAATATCAGGTTCAACTTGAGGTTAAGAGCTCAACGACGCGGAAGCAGAAAGATCGTCGCGTGTGCCGCTCGGGGAGTGTCCCCGGTCCCCCGATCCTGGGTCAGAGGAACGAGGAGGAACCAGGGACCGCGGGTGAAATTTAGAGATGAATCGAGCCAACTTTCCCACGCACCCGTGCGTTTGAAATGACAATGCGCTGCGTTCCTAGATCGCGATCCGGTGTCATCCGGGCCATCCTGGTCAGTGGCTCAATGCTTATGTCCGGGTATGCCCCCTTGCGTCCCAGCCCCGCGCCCAGACGTTCCATGGCGGTCCAGATATCAGCCATATAAGCCACGACTATGCTTTGATAGTTAATGATTTGCATCAGCTGGCAGGAGGGGACGGGTCGCAGGCTGGCGTGGGAGGTGTTATCAGCAATCACAAACGCAGAGTGAACATGGGAGAAGGGTACATGCTGCTTGTTTGACTAGCGAGAGGAAGAGAGCAAAGTGAGACAAAACATCACAAGGACTCCCATAACGTGGCTGCTTTGGCGTCGCCGCCAGCTTGATGTTTGCCTTGCGAGCATAGAAGGCGTAAATGGCGGTGTGCGCGTGTGGCTCGGATAGTCCGCAAGGTGTGACACGGGAAGGGAGCGGCATGGCCAAATAGCCTATTGAAGGGCAGAGGGCGCGTCTTCACTTTTCATAAAGGTGCAAGGGGCGGTCGTGAGCGCAGCTGAAGGAAAGCAGGCGTCTGCAAGCCACGTGCCGATCGAACTTGGCGGTTGAAAGAATAAGCAAGGTGAAGAAGGTGAGGTTGTCGTTGCAAAGGAGGTTTGATGATAGATCACATTTTCTGGGCGTCGAGGGTCAGCACGCCCGGATACAGACAGTAATCAATGGAAGCAAGACATGCAGCGTTAGCGGTAAGCAGTAGCGTCCGGATAGTCCTGCCATGACATGGCTCCTCCATCAGTACTGAAACATTCATGTCGTTGGTTGACGAGCCGAGGTGATGTCTTTGAGCAGCGGGTGATGGTGATGATAGACAACATCTAACACATGGATTGAACGGGCGGGAGACTACCCGCTAATCTTTTAGTGAGGGCGATTGGTTTTCAGTGGACCGGCCACCTGAATTTATGCATGTATCCCCTGGACGGTAGCGCAGGTCCGCACCCCGCGCCACTAACTGAACCTCCATAAGTGGAGAGGATGGCTTGGAGCCGATTGTCCCACCTCGGAGTGACGTTTGTCCAGGGTCTGGCTCCACCAAATCATTCATGAAAAAATGCCCGGTCTGAGGAAAGGTGAAGTATTCATGAAGAGATGCTGGATGTGACGGTGGTGGCGGTCGTTGAACGAGGAATGATCGCAGGATGGTCTTTGTCTTGTTGGTGGCCGATCCATTCATGGATGGCTTGCAGATTTCATGCTACACCAACGACTTGCGTACGCTGAAGCGAGGAGCAGGGAGGAGGCGGCGTTCGCGTTTGTTGTTAGCTACTGCATTCTTTTTCTCGAGAAGCGACCTAATGAAACCGTTTCTCACTCAGAGGTGCACAATAGATAGAGAGATTAAGCTTAGTCTCAAGCCGAGAAGTACCTAGTACCTACTGAATACTGAGGGAACTCATTCACTCCCGATCCGTCCTTGGAGTGTTATCCTTTGGATGAACTGCCAGTTTCTGCTAACGCCTGTCAACCACGAAGAAAGAATCTCACCTTTTCTCCGAGTGAGTCCTACCTTCCTAAACAGTCCTGTCGCAGGAGTAACCTTGCTCACATGATCCAACCTCATCCACCTCTCTTCCCCCTTACCTCCGTCCTCCTTCGCCTTTTCATCATGCATGCGCGAGACCGAAAAGACTCTTTGCTTTTGCACATTCGCATTCATTGCTTTTCCCCTCTCGTGTCTCACCCCCCCTCATCACTTTTAGGACCATTCTTGACCCGTCATGGTCGGCTGCATGTTAGTCCAAATACTCGCTCCAATCACCTCTGACATGGCCTTCCCAGCCATGTGACCAATCACACAGTGACCGAAACCAGACGTGTTCAGCTTCTTTCCAGGAAGTCGGGACGCTTCCACGTCGTCTTCTGGTCTGCTGGAGCTAGCTGAGGTACGGTCGGTCTAGTGGTCGTTGGGGAACTGATCCAACGGCAATCTAGGATTCCCATATGGGTACTTAGATCCCCTCACGGCCATTTTGCTTTCTTTCTTTCGAGAATCGATAAGGAGGCTTCAATATGCTGTCGGCCTGTCACCAACCCTGTGTCTGCAGCCTCATCGAGCTCTCATATCTCCACTTTTGCTGACCCCTCTGACCTTCGCTGTCCCTGCTCCAGAACCCCCTCTCGGTCCGGATGGAGAAGCCTCTACCACCCCCCGGCGGGCTCAGCCCAACCTTCTTTGCCTGGTTGAGCAACGAGAAGCCCTTCTCTGTCAACGAACTCCGTAGACAGTTAGGGTACGGAAACATCAGCTCATCGCGGGTTACCGTCTTCTCACATGCCACTGAATCTCTAACAGCTGCCTTTGTGATTGGCGGAGGTGTTCCTGCTCCGGGGCTTCTGAACTGGGCGGAAGCACAGGATCAAGGCGGGTTGATTCGGTTGACGTGCCGGTTTTTGGATGAAGACAAAGCAGGAGCCACCTTCTGGCCAGACGATCCTGGGCATATCAACTACGGCATGCTGCAGTACTCTACTGATTCATCCGTGTGAGTCCCCTATATTGCCAGCGGATCGTGAGCATTGAAATTAACAAGAAGTCTCAGCATCCAGAAACTCATGATCCAGCTCTTCTTCAACCTCATCCTGGAGTCGTGCAATCCCGCCCAAAAGAACTCGACTCGTCCAACCAAGCGCGCCCCGGCGAAGCCTCCTGCTCGCAACCTCAAAAAGCGGTCCAAGATAGACTCGTTTCCTGTCACCGTTGGTCTTGAAACCGGCTCTCTTACCCATAGCGGTGAAGAGATCCAAGGCCGGCCCCTTATTGCCCCCGTCAACAAACCGGGCCTTTGCAGTAGCGTCACGGAATCTCAACTCAAGACACATCCTGTGCCCCGAAATGTCGTCACTCCTGTCAACGGGAACGGACACAAGATGATTGCACCTAGACCGTCTCCAGGCAACTTTCAACTCATCGACCACTCTGTGCGCAACCCCCTTCAACGTCGCGCAACTGTCGATTTCTCAGCCAACTTCAATCTGGTTAACGGACAGACGACGAGCCGTGCTCCTCATACTTTTGCAACCCGTCCCACGGACAAGGTGCCATTGACTCCTGGACGCCCGCTGCTTCCAGCTCCTCCTACGTCACCCGGACCTGATGGTCATGTCAATCCGTTTCCACGTCCCAGCCAGCTTACGCGTCGTGCCACTTTCAACGGCTTCGATCATCTCTCTGCCGCTCATGAGACGTGCACAGTCGTACCTCCTCGCTCAAGCATGAATGCGCTTCCTCTCAATGGGCCACTACGCGTATGCCATCCGGCGGCTACTCCTCAAGCTAACCACTCGAGTAAGCCGAGCGTACGTCGCCCACGCAAGCCTCTTCCGACTGGCACCCCTGTTGAACCCTCGAATAATGCCACTTCCGTCGACAAACCTGCCAGGCGCAAAGCTGCCCCCCCTCGTGCTCGCAAGCGAAAGGCTGAAGGAGAGATTTTGCCAGCTCGGGCTCCAAGAAAGAAGCAAACACGTGCTCATCGTCCTTTGAAGACTGAGTACACAGATGCTCAGTTTATCATCGAGCATCCTCCTGGAAGCACCTCTAACAACGAGGCTCTCGCAACACAGTGCCCAAATACCTCTGCACCAGTTGTTTTGCCTGGTCCGCCTGTCATCCCCCCTGCCACCCCTGTTCTCTCGCTCCCCACGAGCGATCAGGACGACGCTCCTCCATCCCTTATTCATTCAGTCGTCGCAAGCCCCGACGAGCCCGTGGCCCAAGTCCTACCCAAGCAAAATCCGGTTGCTGACGAGCAACTCCCGTAAGTCCAACATGACTTACAATCCCTCCTGCTAGATATGCTAACAAGTTCGATAGGACCAGTGTTCCCTTGTTTGATGGTGTTAAGAAAAGGCCTCAACCCATAACGCTGCCATTTCCCCAAAAGGGTTTTGTCAGGAATCCAAAGCTGATGTCACCTCGCCCAGTTAGGTCCGTTCTTCAGGTCAAAACTGAGCCAGATGATTCCATGACGCCTTCAACAGCTGGGGCCCCTCCCTCCACACCGTGCATACCCAGATCATTCCCCATCCCAAGTGGGAATCAACCTTGGAGTGCCCTCACCCCTTGCCCAGATACGCCAATGCTTGATTGTCCACCGACCCCGTCGACTCCCGCATCTGGCCTTTTCAACACCAAATTTAGCTGGGGCATGAGTTCAATGCCGAGTGCAGCCATGACTATGCACGTTGGCACGCCTGGTCGAAATCTGCCCATGCTGCCCACTCCACCTATGTTTGCGAACACCCTCGCCCAGCAGAACCTACAGTCATACTACGGGTTCAATCCCCAGGGCGGCGCCAATGACTACTTCGGCAACAACTACGCCCTGGCCCGCCTCGACCAGCTTTCGCCATGCAGCAGCGTGGGACCATCGCCGAGCGTCAACACGGCCTCATACGGGCAGTCGATCGGACGGCAGATTGAGAACACAGCGCTCATGTTTGTTGGCGGGTTTGGTTCTTCCACCACGGAAATCTGGGACCAGTTGGACGACACACCCGAGATGAAAGCGTTGGCACTCTTCACGCCGCAACAAGACTCTTGCATGCCAGGCTCGATGGGTCCGGCCAAGGACTTCTTCAACTGATAGAAGCTTGAGAATGAAAGAGACGCGGCAGAATATGACTGATGGATAGATTGGAATTTCACAACGGACAAAATTTAGGTTTAGAATATGATTAGAGAGCAATGCACACACGTGATGGGAGAAGAGGGATGTTTCATCGAGTCTCTCACTATGATCCTCATGATTGACTACCAAGTTACCAGATTCAACAGGTATAAATTGTATCCCATCTTAAGTGCCAGCGGATCCTATTTTATGCCCCTTGCGGCGCTCTAAATCACCTTTTCAACTTCATCTACACCTGGCGATGCATTCTTGGGAATGAAATCAGGCGTCCCTCCCAGCGTTCCGAGCACATCGCCCAAGTAGTTCGAGGGCTCAACTCCCTTCGAGAACACACCATCCCAGTCGCTCAGAATACCCTTTACAATCTCAACTCCAGCGAGGTAGATGTTTGCCACGGCAATCTTGACGCCGTTTAGGTGCTGGCCGCGGAGATGGGTCACAACGTCATCGCCCGGTGGTGGGCGATCGAAATTCGATCCTAGCATCGCAATGCGTTAGTAATTCATGAATACAAAGGAGGAGGGGGAGAGGCATCGTACCGGTGCGAAGGAGAATGGCTCGGGAATAGTCGACCAAGCCTGCGACGTGGAATCGGACCAAAGCCTCAAGCACTGCATTGTCCTCCATGGCTGACATGCAATACTTGCCCAGTCCATTCGTCCACAAACTCGTCACGTTGTCAAACGTGTCGCCGAGAATCTTGCCCGAGAAGAAAACATCGCTCGTGGTTGTATCGCACTTCACCACAGAGGGCTCCTTTGACGAAGCCGCCTCGTAGATGGGCCCAGCGGGCGCGTATTTGGCTCGGTACTTGCGCGTATCATCGGAATCACTCAGCTTGGCCGCAGACGCAAAACCAAAGGCCGCATCTCTCAGAGCCTCGTTCAGCTCAAACACTTCGGTTCCGTACCACTCGGTCGGGTATTCCGCCGGGTGCTCAGTCCCAAAGGAAAAGTAGCCCGTGTTCCAGCCCGGAGGCGTCTCCCTAGGATCAATCTCATACTGCAGGGCAACCTGGATGGCGAATCGTGACAGGGCGACGCTGCCCAGTGTTGCGTGCTTGGGATTCACGCCGGCGATGCCCGCGAGGATGAAGTACGTCTTTCGCAAGTCGAACTTGCCCGACAGGATGACTGAGGCGACGGACGTTGCGGCGTTGATTTCCGACATGCCCGTCGTGACTTGGCAGATGTTTCCATTGGGTGTGCAATGGATGTTGGGGTATTGAGGACTCAAGCCGGGGACTGATATGCTCTGAGCCTTGAGATCCCCGAGGCCACTCTGCGGGAGGTTATCGTGCCAGACCTCGCCTTCTAGAGAGAACTGACACAGGTATAATGTCAGTATCCTAGATGATAAAAATGGAGTAGAACAGCTAGACTCATACAAAGCTTATAATGAGAATTTTGGGGGCTATTTTTGGTTGAGACGCCCATTGTTGGCCAACCCCAGCGTTGTCAAAAGATATGTCAGGTTGCGAGCGTGCCGCTCGAATAGCCAAGAATATGCCAACAAACAAAGCAAAGCCCGAGGCCATTGATCTGACAGAAATGAAGTCCATGGTTCTACACCCATACAACCTGGCTCTGGCTTCTTTTGAAGAGAATGTCGGTGAGTGAGTGAATTCAGGATCAAGATCCCGCAGTTCGATATTGCGTCACCTGATTCTGTGGGCTCGTCGATAAGGCGCAATCGGCCAAGACTCGACGAGATAACGGCGGACGCCGATGTCTTTGCCTGGTTTGGCAACATGTCCGAGGACAGAAAATCTGGCCTTCTTTTTTAGAGGGGAAGTGTGTTGGATATGCTGGGACCTTGATTGTGCACATGGCCGGGAAAATGAACCGATACAGCAAGTCTACATTCTGAAGGAACTCGCACACCCAAAAGCACAGCCGTCCCAGCCTCGCCCCGCACAACGCTTGTTCTCGTAGTCTTCACATCATCTTTCCACCAAATACTCAACGTCTAACCCACGCAAGGGCCGAACGGTACAGGCACTTGCCGCTCAAAAGTACTCGCAAGCCAACAGTCCAAAGGAGGCATGTTGAGGCGGCTCAAAATGCCTCGCATCCTCCTCTGCGATGCGTTCCCTCACCACATCGACAAAGGCGTGGCTGTCCCAGACGATGTTCTCGACATCATGCCCGGATTCTCCTTGGACAAACTCGTTCGGGTCGCACAAGCATGATGGTCAATCCGCCGGACTTCAACAAATCGACAATCCCTCTGGTAGAAGGCTTGTCCTTCCGACAGCTTAGACTGTAGCCTTGTTTGGGCAGTATGTCTTCGCCGGAACCTATAGTCGACTACCCAGACCTTGTCCAGAGTGAGTGAAGTCAGGCAGGCGTTAGCAAAGTACGCAAACATGCCCTCTACGGCTGTCTTGGGCTTCACCCAAGCCGGATCAAAGGGAAGAGCAATGTTCTTCATTCCATTGATTGCGCAGAATCCCCTGCTTTGTGGTCCGAATAGCACCCTGCGATTCAATGAGCCCCAGCTGAGTTCATCGAGCGAATGGGGTTGGAGGATAATCAGATCCTGATGAGGAAAGACAGCCATGGGGTGGGCGTTCAAGTCGTATCCAGTGAAGTGCCCGAGTACAGGCTTCTTAGTCTCGTCGTCCTCACGAAGCAATCGGGATGCCATAACCGCGTTCGATCTATCACAGGCGAGCCAGAGGCCTCCATCAATCATGTATGCTGACATATTACTATGTGTCCACGAAGCTGGTGAGCATGTTTCGGTAGACTCATCCAACCATGTCTTTCAGCTCCGGTGGGAGAAGAATGAATTGGGGAAATAGATTTGACATTGTCGCGGATGAAACAGGGGCGCAAGGTGTCCATGCGAGTGAAAGAGTGAAGAAGAAAGAGTCATTGCCCCGAGTTTTGAGGAAGCCCCAGGCTTGTTTCATTTTGTGTTTACTGTTCTGAAGGTTTGATGAATCTGTAGTTTGAGAAATTTCACTCCCAAGATGGCAAACTTAGATGATCAAATTTATGACGAACCATAAGTCAAGCGCCCTCGACATTTTACCAAAGGCAAAACCTATTCCTTTTCAGTTATAATTCTTATAGTTTTTCTAGTCATTACTCTCTGTATCGTGTTTCTTTTCACGTTGAGCGTTATGCGTTTCGTGCTAGAAGAGATGCCAGAGCCGTGGGGATAATTTCGGAACTTTGGACTTGCATCGCAAAGAAAGCCCATTGAAAGTTAGTGCCACGGTCAATCCTTCTGGTGAGATACCCAAGAATAGAAATTCTGGGCTACATCCAATTATATTGGTTCATCTAGCTGGGGGTCGAAGTGGCTGATCGCCAGTTGAGCTACACACCTACTCTGCAAGCAACATGGTGATTTGGGGGGTTCTCGATATATCGCATTCTTAGCTGAGCTTGCCGTGCTTCATTGGTATGAATTTGAAACATGTCCAGTATAAACGGCTACTTGCTGTATGCACACCTTCGCATTGGAGTACAATTGAGTCATTTGCCGCGCTGGGGGTGGTTGCATTTGCCTGCATCTTCCACGAGAGTCGCCACCTGCGCCCGTCAAAATTTTCCACCTCATCCACGCGGACTTGTTGCGGCTGCGAGAACGTCAAAAAACCCCTGGCATGTCAAAGTGGATTACGCCTTAAATACTGGAACCGCCGGAGCAGATGTCATGTCGCGTGCGGGAACAGACCACCACGGCAAGGTCGCTGAACATGTTCGCGAGGGCAAATCCGTCCATGGCGAGGTATTGACACATGGGAACTGGGAATAATGGGGCTCAAGAAGCACGAGTTGAGGATGTTTCGAGAAAAGAGTCTACACACTTGATCCACCTGCTGTCGTCAAGGCGCGCCCGACATGACAAGCTTGACATATCGAATCTCCACTCAATTCGTCGTGACCTTGTTCATATGAACAATTACTTACAAGTGAAGAGCCATTCTCGTTCAGACGTCTTCCAATCTTCGCAAACTTGTTCAGAATATGCTGCCAAGATGTGTTCGTACATGGAATATCCCCGTTCTCAGCCGTATGAGTCGACCCGCTTCACCGGCATCAGAGCCGTCAAGGGACGACTGAGAAGGCAGAAGCAGACAAGTCGACTCGAGATCAATCTCGACAACCACTACACTACCAGAGTCTACAACTCTGGCTCGACAATTTCCGGAGACTTCACCGTCAACCCCAAACATGACACGCCCATCGACGAGGTCCGCATCATGCTGGTTGGACGATGCCGCGTCCGACAAGAGGACGTTAGCAACACATCTCTAAACTACCACACCTTTCTCACGCTCGACATGCCAATTTCGTCACCAAACGGCATGTTTCTTTCCAACATCTCTCACAGAATTCCATTTCGATTTGTTGTCCCACATGGCCTCCTCCCCACCGCTTGCTCCCACCCCGTCGAGTGCGAGTCTGCCCAAAGCCACCATACCCGTTTGCCCCCGACGATGGGAGACTGGGAAAAGGACGACATGGCCCCAGACATGGCCAGAATCAAGTACGAGATTGTTGCACAAGTTAATCCACATGGCGCGGCAGCCGTTGAGGCTCGTAAGAGAGTGAGAATTCTCTCGTCATCTCAAAGTCTCGACACCCCCAAAAAGTCAAAAACCATCAGCAAACCAAAAGCCATTCACAAAAGCGCGTTCTCAAAAGCCTCGGGGCACATCATTTTCAGGGCGAGCGAAGCCACCACCATTCGCCTCAGCCCGGACGCGCGCGAAGCAACGCCCTCGCTCGTCACCGTGGATGTGGAATTCAACCCCGCGAGTCTCGATGTCTCGCCTCCAAAGATTGATTCAGCGACTGCCAAGATGCACGCTTCCACCTGGTACTCGGGCACACCAATGGCCAATTTCCCGGAGCAGCACTCGATATCAAAACACTACTCCACCAGCTGCTCAATGAGTGTCGAGACCACCGACGACTCATCATGGACGCAGCAGCGCGACGTCTCACAAAGACCCGAAGGCGAGACGATCACCGAGCCCGGGTGTTACACGCGGACGCTTCAGATTGCTCTGACGCCGCCGACGCGGGACAAGACATTCCTTCCGACCTTTCATTCATGTCTCATTTCAAGGACGTACAAAATGGCTATTTCTTTCAAGATCAACCGCGAAGCTGTCAGTGTGGAAATTCCGGTGCAGGTGCAAGCAGAGGCCGAGAGTTATGCGCAAGAGGAGGACGATCTGCCGAGCTTTGAGGAGGCGTTGCATTTGGTCTAGGAGCAAACGGGCACCCAACGAGGATGCAGAATTGATCGGAGGGACGGGTTATGGAATTAATGTACGTGATACCATAGTGATTTTGTTGTATTGGCTTTAATAGATCTCATTGCCTATACCTGCCGTGTAGTTGATACGTCCGGGTGACACTAAATGTGTAGCCAGCGATATTCTGACTGCCTAAACAACCCAACTTACTGTACGCCGTGTTGGAATCATCTTGGGAAAACTGTCTCTTGTTTGGTCGGGTGGAAAAAGAAAGAAAGGTTAAAAACTCGCCTACTTAAAAGACTGAAGTGACGCAGAACAACATCAATGATCAACCGCCAGACAACCAACTCATCCAACATCCGTCTCGGCCGAAAACTAGTCAACCATGGAACACACCCAACCTCCACCAATCATGCCCCTATCAGAGTGGTGCCGCGCAGTCGGCCGGGTCCCCCCAGTGGAATACCGCGTCTCTTTGCCCTATCTCCAACCTTTCCAGTTGACACCTCCGGTGACCTCCCCGAACACATCGGACGACACAGAATCCCCATTATACGCCAAACCAACGAGATTCTGGACCGACTTCAGCTGCTTGACGACGAGACCGATGTAGCAATCAAACACCGCAGCTGTCCCTTCCAAATGAGGGGACTCATCCCAACTCTCATGGTCGTCACCAAATGGGTTGAAAATGCCAGCCCGGTATGGCCACAAGCAGCTCTTGAAATCATGACCGTCATCAACAACACCTTCCAAGATTCCAAGGACTCGGGCCCAACCCTACACGTGGAGATGCTTGCACCCGAACGAACGATGAAGAAATACCTTGGTGGAGTCGAGCATATGCCAGACTTGGAGAAAGGCTGGCCTGGAATTAAGAAACTTGTCCGCGAACGCCTAGAGGCGTTTGAAGCAACCCGCTCATATATGAACCAGTTGGGGCTCTTCAGACTGGGCTATTCGCAAGACCGCGAGATGAATCCAATAACCGTCTATATCTGTGTTGACTATGACTCCGACGAGAGCAAGTGGGATGAGGTTCTCCTAACATCAGGAGCAAGCTTCAAACTACGGGATGGGACAGCCTATACGTCCACATAGAACATGGCGAGATGCTTGATTCGTGGTATGAATTTTTTTGATTGAACCTCGCCCCGGTAGCGGGGTCTGGCAAATGAATGAAAGGGGTGACTGGTCCAAGAGGCTGCCAGAACCTTCTTTAGGAACAGTCGAACTCCCTCAGGAATCTTCCCCTCGGTGGCCAGGTCTGGATGGAAGTTTGGCGCGACAACTGGAGTTACGCTTAGGGTATATGGGGGGCGTAGAATACGGCTGGTCCCCGTGACTGAGTTTTAGTCATTTGTAATCCAATAGACTACTTGGATTTATTGGTTAGATAATCATTATTTATATCGGCCTGAGATATACCGAGTGGCTTAGTGATATCGCAGCTGAAACCGTGGTTAGAGATCGGAAGAGCCCGAAGCGTCCCATGTCTTCAACCCCATGGGGTTATAGGTATGATAGCAGCTGGTTGGTCCTTGAAGAGTTAGCCGTAGCTTTCCGGAGATCCCCTGCCAAGAGTCGATCTTGTGTCTGAGGGAGCAGATGGGGCCCCGGAATTCCCGGACACGTCTTGACCTGCGTCTTCAGGAGGCACAGTTTTGACGCGAGGCCTCGGTGCAACTCCCCCGGATCTTTGCTTCTTTTAGAAATGCTAGCCGACTTTAGTATGGGGTCGTTGCCGCGTCTAGATATTGTGCCGGTGAGCAATGTCAGGCAGTCGGTGTATAAATCTCATCAGAGACCTAGTTTCGCTTTGTTGTCATCGCAAAGATTGACTGCTCGCCAACCATTGATACCTTGTAATTGTGGTTCTCACACGTCCCAAAAATTCCCAAGGGTTACTTTGGTGCTTAAACCCAGCTCGAAGTTTCCCCCCTTTCCAACGTCCTCTTCCGATTTACTGGGGTCGCGTCTGAATCAACATGGCGTCAAACGACCAAGACAAGACAGACCATTGCCTTCATGTAGAGACCGCCAGCACGGTTGGCAAGCTTGGCTTCTCCGAAGATGCAGCAAAGAAGGGAAACGCGATTCAGGAAGATGAACGACATCTCACTGTTTTGGAAGCCACGCGACGCTTCTGGAAGTCTGTCATGTTCAGTATGGCTTCCTATCGAGAGCAGTAGTCACATTGGACGCCTTTCTAACAACAAACAGGTAGTGTCGCCTTCTCGGCAGCCATGATGTTCGGATACGATAGTATCGCCAATACCGCGTCGTTATCCATGCCCTCGTTCTTCCTCTATTTCGGCAACGTCGGTCCTGACGGCCCCTATCTCCCTTCCATCTGGACCTCGTGAGTTATGCTCTTCCTATATGCTGGGCTCACTTGACTTACATACAGCAGTCTCTGGAGCGCAATGTCCAGCCTGGCACAGGCAATCGGTGCCCTTTCCGCCGGCTTCCTCATGGATCACTTCGGACGAACATATGTCGGCAGCGGCCTGTCCGCCTTGACAATCGCCGGCACAGCCGTTCAATACACGGCAAAACACCGAGGGGTCTTGCTCGCTGGAAAAATGATCAACGGCTTTGGAATTGGCGCCTCGATGGCTGTTGGCGTTACTTACGCTTCTGAAATCGCACCTCTGAAGTTGAGGGCACCGATTCAGCAGGGCATCGTCTTGTTCACGGTGACCATGTTCGCGATTGCTCTTGGAGTGGTCCGCATCTTTGTCCCCGAGATCGGAGAATCGGCTTTCAGAACCGTCTTTGCCGTGCAGTGGGCTGTTGGAGGTCTCACCACGCTGCTGTTTCTTCTCGTCCCCGAGTCGCCCAACTTTCTGGTCATGAAGCAGCGCTTCGCGGCAGCTGAAAAGGCACTGGCTAGGATCTACGACTCCGAGTCAGCTGGTGATCGCTTGGCTCTCCTGGTAAAGACGACTCGCGAGGAACAGGCGGACGCCCAGCTCCAGTCAGGAAGCTACCTGGACTGCTTCAAGGGCACTGACTTCAAGAGGACCATGACGATTGTCTTCATCTACTGCGCCGTCAACATTGCAGGAGCTGCGTTTCTCACGCAGAACATTCTCATCCTGGTCACTGCCGGATTGCCCGCCGTTCACGTGTTCGACATTGGCATCGGCGGGTTCGGCCTGGCAATTGTTATCGTCTTGGGAAGTTGGGTCGTTGCTGGAAAGTTCAGACGACACAACGCGTTCCTCTGCGGTTGCGTCTTGAACACGCTGCTCATGATCGTCATTGGCGCGCTGTACTACGCCCCGGGAAAGAGTGGACTTTGGGGTAGCGCCGTGCTGATGAATGTTCTTATCTCGCTCCAGACGAGTATCTTTCAAGGAATGGGCTGGCCCATTGCAGCCGAGGTCTCCAGTTACCGCCTCCGCGGCAAGAGTCTGTCGCTGGGCACGATTGCGCAAGCCGTGTCTGCATGGATCACCAGCTTCATCGTTCCGTACATGTACAACGTTGACTCGGGTAACTTGGGCATCCGAACTGGTTTCGTGTGGGCGGGATGCAGTGTTCTTCTCATCGCTGGGGCTTGGATCTTGGTGCCTGACACTACGAATCTCACGGCTGAGGAGATTGATGAGCTGTATACTGACAAGGTAAAGCCTCGTGAGTTTCAGCGAGCTTTGCACCAGCGACGCGCGAGTGGTGAGAATTAGGGTGGGAATTAGGTGATACATTGCGGTATGCGTGTTCTTGAGCTTGTACTCATAGCATGTCAAAGACGACCGTTTAGTCATAGTTTTCTTCAAACCATATTGTTGCATGATGTTTTCTTTCATTCAAAATGACATCTTTGGCTGCTGTCCTCAATTCACCACTGTCCATTCAAGAACTACTATTACATGAAATATTGGGTTCTCCCATCATGATCGAGGCGGAAGGCAGTAATACCTACGTAGACCATACGTGGCCTTCCTCTCTAAAATATCTGTTCCCCATTTCCCAGTGACATACTAATTCCAAAGGGTGAAGGTCTCTTCGGGCCAATTGGATTTGTGGAAGACTCTGTGATATCTTCTCGGTGCGCGGCACTTATCCGATCCGCGCTGATTGAAATACGTTGTATCCCATAAGTCAGTATGTAGTTATTGGGCGTGAACGCAGGCCAATGATGACAGAGACGCTAGAGAAGCTGGTTCTCTCGGGAAACGGGACATCTCAGTCGCCCTGTGCCGCACGGAGATTCCGGGATATTGGGCCAAGTGACACTTCATATTCCGGGGTTGGCGTCCGGAATTGCCGGATGCCCAGATCGCGACCAAGATTGCGACGAGCCGGCAGATCCTTTCGGGACTATACAGCGTTTATCGGTGCAACTGTATAGAGACTTCGTCTAGATATAACCCGAGACGAACTTCGATCGTGGAATAGTGATGCTTGACAAATTCGCCCAGCCACCAATTACCTCTTTCATACCGGGCAAGATTGACTTTGCATTCACACCATGACAGAAGTTGACTTTCGCTCCCACTTGGGCTCATTGTCTCTTGAGGAAAAGATTAGTCTGCTCTCCGGTCGAGACTTTCGTTCTACACCAGGAGTACCTCGTCTTAGCATCCCTCCCTTGGCGGTACGTCCTTGTCTGAAGCCTCACTTGAACGGATGGCCACATGCTAACTGATTTCCCTACCAGACTGCTGACTCCATCAACGGTATCAGGCCAATCGACTTCCACGGAGAACTGACTACGGCTTGTTTCCCAAATACCGCCTGTCTCGCGTCGACATGGAACGTCGAGCTTCTCGGGCGCATGGGACAGCAAATCGCCGACCAGGCGCGCTTCAAACACGCGCAAATTGTTCTGGGACCGACCATCAACATCCACAGAGACCCTCGTGCCGGCCGGAACTTTGAATGCTTTAGCGAAGATCCGCTCCTGTCGGGCCAGCTGGGTGCCGCCATCGTCAATGGCATCCAGAGCAAAGGAGTTGGCGCGTGTCCGAAGCATTTTGTTTGCAACGACTCGGAGACCTTCCGACATCAGTACAATGTGGCCGAGTCTCCGGATAGCCGCACCTTGAGGGAGGTGTATCTCGCTGCTTGGCAGATACTTTTGCAACGGTCCAAACCTGTGGGCGTTATGGCTGCGTGAGTTGACTCGCTTCTTCTCCTCGATGCGACTCGATACTGACTACTTTGCAAGGTACAACAAAGTTAACGGCACATTTTGTTCTGAGAACAGCCAACTTCTCACAGAAATCCTCCGTAAAGAATGGAAATTTGAAGGCGCCACCATATCAGACTGGTTTGGCACTCGTTCCACAATCCCTGCAGTCCAAGCAGGCCTCGACTTGGAAATGCCATTCCCGATTTTCCGCGGGCAAAAACTCCTAAAGGCAGTGCAAAGCGGCGAATTGGACGAGCAGGTTATTAATAGCCGCGTTGAAAAACTACTCGAACTCCGGAATAAGACGAGACCTTCCCATGGAGAAGGAGAGGAGTCGTCTGAGATTGTGCCAGAGACCAACGCCGTGGCCCGCGATCTGGCGCGTCAAGGCGTCGTTTTGCTCAAGAACCTCGAAAATACTTTACCATTGAATATGGCCGGTTCACCAAAGCTTGCCGTTATTGGTGAGTATGCCCAACGCCCCGTTGTCACGGGTGGCGGGAGTGCATCTTGCAAGCCTCAGTATCGCCAGGTTCCGCATGAGTTATTACGGGAGGTCCATCCTCGCCCCGAACTTGTGCAATATGCATCAGGAGTGCGGACACGAGTCATCGTTCCCATGGCGCCTCCAAGTCGTCTCAAGGCTAAGAACGGTCAACACGGCGTGGATGTCGTCTATCGCAACGACGACTCAACAGAACCTTTGCTGGAGGAGTTCTCAGACTCGGCCATGGTCTTTATGCTCGGCGACTACAAGCCTGGCCTGAAAATGCCTGGATCTCAGGTCGAGGTGTCGACGACGCTCGCTCCTGAAACCAGTGGAAAACACGTCCTTGCTGTTCGCCACTCGGGCGCTGTCACCGTGAAGGTCGATGATGTTCTGGTTTTAAGCGGTGACGAGCCGTCAATTACCACCGAGGAGTTTTTGTTCCGTCCCATTCTATACGAGTCGCGACTTGAAATGCAGATGGAGGCCGGAAAGGAGTACCAGGTCAACGTGGCGATGCGATCACGCAAGCCCATGATCGGAGAACCAACTCCATACGGGCTGACATTGTGCTTCGAAGAAGAATATTCCGAGAAACAAGTGATCAGCGAGGCAGTCGATATTGCATCGAAGGCTGACGTGAGTCTGATTTATGCCGGCCGCAATGAGCAACATGAGTCGGAGGGCTTCGACCTTGACAAGATTTCCTTGCCCGAGAATCAAGTGTCTTTGATCAAAGCCGTCGCCGCTGCGTCTAAGAAGACAATCGTTCTTCTCCACTGCGGAAATCCCATCGATGTCGGCAGTTTCGTGGACGAAGTTGATGCCGTGGTCAACATGCACTTCCCCGGACAAGAAGGCCCCCAAGCCGTGGTCGATATCTTAACCGGTAAAGTCAATCCAAGCGGGCGGTTGGCGACGACGTGGTTCAAGGCCCTGGAGGATTGGCCGAGCTTCCCTCACTTCCCGGCGAAGAAGAGGGATAATGGGGACACAGAGATTCGATACACGGAGGGTCTAGCGGTCGGATATCGGGCCCCAGATCGAGAGTCGCAGGTTCGCTGGCCGTTTGGACATGGACTGTCTTACACTTCGTTTGGTTACAGCGACTTGCAGGTTAGCGTTGATAATACCTCGTCGGCCCCAACTCTGAGAGTCGGCGTGTCGGTGAAGAACACTGGGCGAGTGGCTGGCTCCGAGGTCGTCCAAGTCTTCGTCTGCGCGCCCGAGAACAGTCGCGTTTGGAGGCCACGAAGAGAACTGAAGGGGTTTACAAAGGTACTGCTTGAGCCTAACCAGTCTCGGAGCATCACACTTGAGATGGATGTGGGTGCTGCGTGTAGTTATTGGGACGAGAGCGAGAAGGCGTGGACAGTGGAAGCGGGATCGTACATGGTGGAAGTGGGAGGCTGCACAGCACAGCTTGTCATTTAGGGTTAATAGACGCCGATGGTTCTATCTTTTCCTTTATCACGCGAATGAAGGATCCGTTAATCAGAAGAGATTACTGAGTGATGCCGTAAAACTTAATCCGTGTATCCTCTCCTGAGCTTACCCGCACTCCCCTGATATGTCTCGCAAGAAACTTAGCAATAATGAAAGACAAGAGTCTGACCGGAGGTTGCAATGAATCAGGAGGTATTTCGATGAGTTATCTAAGTCTATCAAAGTTGCGGAAGAGATGCAGCTCATCGAGGATATCAATTTTCATGGGCTCGTCACACATATAAGGCCCTCCGGGATGAGCCTAGACCTGACGGAAGACGCGATCAGGCAGGCTCGTCATATTCGCTATCATCGCTACACAACTCTGCCGCTGCTGCCGCTAATTTCTCCGGAGTTACAAATTCTCTGGCCCCATACCGAAGGAGAATTTCATCAATATCATCCGCTCTACCCCGACCTATCCGTTTCTCATCATTTCGGTTAATATGCAGAGGGCTTCTGCCCCATAAATCATTCTCTTGGCTGAGATAACCAATGCTGTCCCATTCGATACCATTGATCTCGCCGGTATAATTGCTGTCAGCCCCTGCCTCGAGTAGCATTCTGACTGCCGTTAAATCCTGTCTATTCACAGCGACTTGCAGGGGCCCGGCTTTGTATCCGGGAATGATCGGGTTGGCCCCTAGCTCTAGCAGTCTTTGTATCGGACAGAAGCAGCGCTTGACGCATTCGGTGTGGTCATGAGAGTTGATGAAAGACAGCAGAGCGCTTGAAGGGTCAAAATATCCACCTGCAAAGTCGACCAGGAAGCTGAATGGTTCGCTGTTAACCATGGCAAACTGTCCACATAGATCAACAATAGATCCTTGGAAGTTCGTTGCAGGTCGACCTAGTCTCCTCCAAACCAGGTCTCGAATGGGGAAAACCTCGACGCCCAACTGCAGCTCCAGAACACCCTCCATGATTGCTTCTTTCAAGAGCTTTCTGGGGAGCTGAAAACTCGAATCCGTCCAGAGCGAGCTAAAGAGTATACAGAGTCTGTAGTCGGCCGGCGCTTTGTCCCACGGGAGATACCAGAAATTCAACTGCGATTTAAACCCCACCCGATGGAGGAAATGGAAGAATCCTTTCGTCCGTTGCGCAAGTGTGCAAAGATGCGGAAAATGCGGTCTTGTTGGATCAAAGAGGGTAAATATTAGGATCAGCATCTCGTCGTGTTGCGAAATCTTTGAACCCCATTTGCCAATACTAAAAACCGACGACACCATGGAGTAGATGCGGAAAGTTTCCAGTACCGGATAGATACCCAAGTCAAGGCGCTTCGCGCTGGGCAAATCTGTCCTAGGGTCGGAAGCGTCACCGACGCAGTTGAAGGTGTGACGCATCAGGACCTTTGTGAGCTCCAGGTTGGTGGGATCCTGATCAATGGCGAAGAAGCAGACGGGGCCGCCCTGCATTCGGGGGGATAATAAGAATTCCAAAACGGTATAATGAGCAAAACAAACACAGGCCCTGCCTTCCGCGTCTTGCGTTATAGTGATCAAGCAGCCGCAGAACTCCCGGAGCATTTCTTCATCGTAGTCATAGTAGCTGCAAAAAGGATCTTGTTCGGCGAGGGTTGTCTCAAGAGCTTCTAGGAGAACTTTGCAGGCCAGTGGCTCTTTAGGGTAAACCTGTCCATGCCAGTAAATCCACTTGAGTGCGTAGTGAACGAAAGCCCTGCCTTCACTGGGAATCTGGAGAAAGATTCTCTCGTAGGTCTTATCAAGTGTCTCGGGAAGGTTGGCTAGGGCGTGCTTGATCGTATTGATTTCAGGCCTCAAACGCTGCAAGACGTACAACTGGCATGCTACCCAGCGGAACCTACGCTTCTGGTGATGAGCATTACATAAAAGACATCATAGTTTAAGCTGCACTTACATTCCTTTCGCCTTATTGGCTAGAGCCTGCAAAACTTCATCTTGAAGGAGATGTGGCCATTTCTTGAGCTTTGGGTGAGCACGTAGCTGTGATTGAACGTACAGTCTTATGTCCTCGTCTAGAAATGGATTCCTCATTGATATGGATGTGGAAATGTTTGACATAGTTGCCTCAATGTCAAGGTACTCTCTGCTAGTGGCGAGAACACGGAATTTCCGGAATCTTGCGTCCGTGACGAGATCTCGAACTATTACGAGCAAATCGCCTCTTGAGACACTTTCATCCATGGCGTCAATGACGACGTAGATGGTGTCGAAAGCCATCGCAATCGCTTCGAGTGCTTTCAGGAGACCGGCAAGACTTGGCTCACCTCCGCTTTTGTAGAGGTCATGTAGTGGAGGCGGGACAAGATCGGCTTGCCGACAGAGCTGGTTCAGGGTCCATTTTAGAAACGGCGTTGCTTCGTTCTGATTATGACCGAAATGGCAGTAGTAATAGACGTGAGCTGTGTTCTTGCTCGCAACCGCTCCGTTGCAATGGGACTCCAGAAGATTCTCGACGACACGGGATGCCAAGATTGTTTTCCCAGCACCGGGCACTCCGTATATCCAAATGCAGCGATTAATTCCTTGGGTCCAGGATTTCCACTCAGCGCAACGGAATATCCAGTCCCCAGTTCCAGACTCGTACAGTTTGCATGCTTGATGATGCAGAGACGAGGGGTCCGTAGACTGAAGCCATCTATAAACCGCGTTTCGTTGAAGTTCTTGAGATAGGTCCTATCAGTTCGTCTGGATTTCTAGCTACTCGAGCCAGGCCATTGCAGGAATCACCGCTCACCTGAAAGCTCTGTGTGTATTTGGGTCGCTTTGTCCTTAATTTCTCTGATATCGCGGCTTCGAGACGTTAGAACTAGCTTTCGGACCGTTCAAGATAATCCCAGAGACTAATGCTTACCTAGACTCTACTGTGAGCGCCAAGTTGATGGTGTTCTTGTACTGTGAAACCTGTGCCAATAGTTTCCTGGCCTTGGCTTCTTTCGTGGGCCAAGCTAAAGATGTCAAGGTAGGCTTCAAAAGTTGTGCAATGGAGTTTGATGTGTTTGCTGCGGTGGTGTGGTTGGTCGGCAAAAGGTGTTCAATTTCAAATACTGCCCTGCGACACCCTTCAATAGGGCCTTCCTTTCCAGCTAGATGAGACAATGTGGCTGGCGATTGGCGGCAGGAACTGAGGAAAAGCACGTTGTCCAGAAGGGTCTTGACTGTCGAGACTTCGATGAGGATGACTCGCAGATCCGATGGGGCATCGCGTACGGTTTCCAGGTACTGTTTACAAAGCCCGATCACTCTGTCGGCCATTTGCACGAAGGCGATGATGCCCGCAGTGATACTGAAGGGGTCCATCTTCACCAATGCCCTGGTTGGGAATTGCGATGGCCATCTGGTCGATTGGGCGACGGAGGAACGAAAAGTGTAACTTGCGTGCGGGGTGAGCTGTTAAAGCGGCGAATATTCAGTGTCAGCTTGTGGCCAAGTGTGCCTTCTGAATCGCCTAACGAGGCGGTGCAGCGACCGTCTGCCTTGTGTGCAGGCGACCTGGCTATGCAATTTGATGGTGTGAGGTATCACAGGTATGTAAGAGCAAGCTATGGGTGGGGTGCCCTATTCTATTTAGGTATCTATAATAGGTGTATAAAAGTTCTAATAGCTTCTAGGTGTATAGAATTATTTTCAATAATAATATAATTGTGAATAAAATATTATATATTTAAATAATATATTAATTATTTATTGTAATAAACTCGTGAGCGTATGCAACCTCTAGTCTACGATAAAGTGATTAGCATGGCCCATTGCGAGAGGCTGAACATCATACCGCACTCCTGCTAGACCAAGAGATTTGCCAAAAACTTGTAGCACCGTGAGATCGTGGAACCGGTGGATGAGGCTCAGAGCTGACTCATATGATATAAAGTCGATGTACGCTTCATCGACAACGACAAGCCCGCGTAGCATTGGTCTCACCTGATGAAGAGTATGAACTGGGGCACCCCGACATGATCGGAACTTCAGTACGAGCTTGAAGTCCCAGTTCAGATGCAATGCAACCATATATATTCTTCGGAAGGGCTTTCTCCTAGCATACGCTACAAGGATAAACTACTTGGGATCACTCAGATCAAGGGTTTTCATCATTTAATTCAGGTCATATACATTATAAACGCGCTAATTACCAAGCCTCCCACATCTGAGGCCCCATTGAAATCAAGCGGTTGAACAATTGGTCCCTCATAAACACGGCCGTAAGATGGAGTTCCTTTCCATCTGTGGTGGTAATGCTCAGCCCATCCACAATCTCTCGATCCATGGCCCATCCCACCAAAATCTTGCTCTTCCACCCCAGCCCACCCATTTTCTTCAGCTCGGATACGTCGCCTATCGACACAGTCCATGCTGGCTTCACGTCTTCCGTTTGGGGGGTCCAGCTCACAGCCGGACTCGTCGCAGTAGCGGTAATGTAGGCGTGGCCCTTTGTGCCCTTGTACCGCGCCGGGAAGCGAATCGGGCCAGTCGCAGGGTTTGTTGTTGAGTCCTTGACGACTCCGAGTCGGTTCTTCGCGTGGCGTGCGCCGGCTTTGGCCTTGGCTTTGTCCGCAGCGAGGGCAGTTCGGATGCCGCCCTTGGCCGTTCCACGCAGGAGATTCATGATGCGGTGACCTTTCTTGTGCTTTTTCTTTTCTTCTTCCTCCTCCTCTTCTTCAACTTCTTCTTGGATTGCATCAGGGTGAATGGCATCCTGGATTTCTTCATTCGTGGCTCCTTCTGATGGGGTTAGTGATACGAAAAGCCTCTTGGAAGCCAGGGCCTTACCTAGGTGCTCCAGATCCTGTCCAGCTGTTGCGTGGGGCACAACAGGGGGTGGCACGTTAGATGAAGGCGGTGGGGGAAGCGGCGCCTTGTTCTTCTCTCCAACGCGAAGAAGCGTGACCGTGAGCTGTGCATTCGTCGGGATGCCTCTCAAGATGGTGTTGCGAAGCTCGACGTATTTCTCCCAGCGAGGATACGTCCTGTTGATAAAGGACACCATTCTGGTGATGACGGGGTCTCCGAATAGTACAAAACCAAAGCCGAATCCCATTCCTTTCATAACGGCGTAGGATGAAGTAAAGTACGAAGCGAGCAGCATGGGGACAAGGACCGAAGCAAGAACGAGCCTGGGCCGACGCTGAGGGAACGGTGCTGTCGGGCTCAAGGCGTTGCCGAGTCGCTCCCAGGTATCGACAAAGTCGGCAATGAGACGCATCGTGGGACCTGCTTTGGCCCAGATGGCATCTGACATTGGCTTCCTGGTCCGGTCGTGTTGATCAGTCGTGGCAGCTCCAACCGCATTGTCCCTGGCATCACTGACTGTATCAGTGAGCTCAGTGGGATCCGGCGCTCCATCAGCTTCCGGATCGGCCTGTGGGTGTTTTCCGGCAGCTGTGCCAACGACGATCTGAATATTACCAGTCAGCCCATTCCTGAAGTGTGTGAAATGCATCTTACTCCTGAACATACCGTCGAAAGACTAGTCACAAAATTGCGAGCTTCCTGCTCAACTGCTTCTCCTTGATGCTTCTCGGGTGCGCCGGTGACCGAGTCGTCGGATGCGAGTACTCCGGCAGCGGGCTTTTGTATGCCTCCGGTCTTGGAATCAATGAGAGATGGCGGTGCCGGCGGGAAACAGATTGTGCGAGATCGGTCGGACATGATCAAGACAATCGCGAAGATGGCGAGAGAGGGCAACAGGATATCGAGCAGCCAAGCGACGGCGTACACGGCGAGGAAGCAAGACGTTCGTCGATACTCTCTCCAGGACCTCAGACGCACGATCTGCTTCCAGAATGCAAACAAGCTCACGATAACCACCATATAGAAGCGCTCGACCTGGGCCCGCAGCTTCTCGGGTGAGAATTCCTCTTCTTGGGCAATCGTCATGTCCAAGGTGCCCAAGGGCGGCTCCCGGAGCTTCTTGACATGGAACATCTGCTTGTCGAACCGTCGAATCAGGGTCCAGAGCTGCTCGTTGTCCAGGCCGCCGACCAAGGGGACGGGGACGTTGTAGACGCGGTCGTTCCAGCCGAGGTTCTTGACTTCGATTTCTCCATGTTCGATCTGAGCGGCGCCCTTTTCCTCGTCGTCAGCAGCTGCACTGACGCTCTCTTCGGCGAGGGCATGGCTCGCAGTGGGCGTGTCTTCCTCTACTTTTTCGAGCATCTCGGGTTCGCTTGATGAGCTGAAGTTGGAGAGTCGTCGAAACGACGGTTCAGCGGGCACGGCGACTGGCTGAGCTGGGCCAGCTGGGCCAACTGGTGGTTCGGCCATGATTTCGGTTGATGATGGCAGCAAGCGATGATTTGATCAAGGCGTATGGCTATTGTATGGCACTCTTAATATTGTGGCCGATTTTGGTGTAAAACCTGCTTTTGTGCCCTCCTCCTCGTGCTAAGATGCCGCTGACGTCAATCATTCCGTCCATCATGAATGATATGGACAGCGAATCATTGACGTCATGGCTCGCAAAGGCGGCCTGATAGCTGAGACGCAGTTGTCGAGGAATCAATTCCAAGTAAATCAAGCAGAAAGAATAGCAGATGTCCAAAGACAGCAGATGTTCCAGCATTTGACTCTGAATAATCCAAAGATATCTCACGCCTTTCCGTCCGCTGACGGTTGGATCATTAGCCTCAAGTCCGGGTGCAACGCTCAGTGCCGGACTCCACCACAACGGCACAGCTCAACGGGATCAATGCCTGCATTAGGAGAATTCCGTTTGCCTGATTCCCAAGGGAATGGCATGCATTTGGCTATGTTCTTGGCGTGGCTTAATCTGGACTGAAAGTGCCTAGGCCCATGAGCCCATCTAGGTCAAGTACCTTGCTACAACTTACACATTGGCGACTGAGAAGGACAACAATAAATGCAAATATTCTCTTAATCATAAAGGCTTCGGCTTACAAGTCACTATTGCCATCCATTTAGTACCCAAAATGAGCGTCTTAGTTGTTGGATCGCAAAGCAGGAATAGCAAGTCACTAGAGAATTCCCCCAAACACTCCCACTCTCTGGGCGTCTCCATGTCACGACCGAATCATTGCATGAACACATCTAAAAGAACGCGCCAAGAGTCTCAATGATACCCTACGTTGAGTTAACATGACCGATGGAGAAATTTTCGGAACGATCTGCCCACGACAACAAGCATATCCCTTGCCTGTCAGTGTGCTCTCGCACTCCAACCGAGTCAGCCTGGAAAATTCTCTTACCTTTGACTATCCATATTTCTATATTTCGTATCCCCGCTGAGCATCTTCGAGGGTTTCCTCATGTGAAATCTCACATTAATCTCGTTCACAATGGGTTGGGCACATACAGCAATCGCTCAACGGAGAGGTCTCACGAACCACCAACGGCCAACCGTCCCGCAAGAAAACAAGGATTCGGTGGAGAGACGAACCCCTAATATATTCTGACCGAATTTTGCATCTCCTCGGACCACGATATTTTGCCCTGATGCCCCACAAATCACATACAAATTCGCTCGAACCAGTTCCTCGGAGACCCGGAGATGTCTTTTATCAGTCTTCGATGAGTTGCAGGAATACTACCGTTTGCATTGCACCATCTCTGTCCAATACTGAATAGGCCGTTTCGTAATAACTATACAAACATACCCAGTTCTCAACTATTGCGACATCTGTTGCTGGATGCACGCACAGAAAGCACTGAGCGTCTAGGAAACAAGTCTGAGCATCATCGTCGGTCAAGTGGCAATTGCACCATTTTGCTGCGAATGCACGTATTGAAGAAATAGAGATAAATAAGAAACATGTTCTACATCTAAGGGCTTGTAAACGCGCGACTGAGACAAGTAGTTCGAAGCCGATTTGCAAGTCGACTACCCAGCATCCAAAATGTCTGAGAAATCCGAAAACTCGGACCCCGAGTACTCCTCGGACTCGGCAAAATCCAAGTCAAAAGTCACTGCCGAGTCCTCATCGGTTCAAAAGTTCTATGGTGATGGCGACACCTTTGCAGTTGGAGGGTCCGCCGAGTTATACGAGCCCATTCCCGAATATGAGGGTAGACACAGATATGATCCGACTGCAGAGTGGACTGAGAAGGAAGAAAAGAAGCTTGTGAGAAGGGTGAGTTGATATCGGCCTCTAGCTTTCGGTCTGCTCTCGTCGTATGAATTGCTAATATTCCGTGTTTAGCTGGACTATCGCATCTGCTCTTGGGTCTGTCTCATGTTCTTCGCGCTACAACTCGATCGCGGCAACATCTCCCAAGCCCTCAGCGATGGTATGCTGGACGACCTCGGTCTGGATACGAACCACTACAACTATGGAATGATGATCTTTTACCTCTGCTTCCTGTCTGCCGAAGTACCGTCGCAAATGATTTCCAAAAAGCTTGGCCCTGACGTTTGGATTCCCATTCAGATGGTCGTTTGGAGTATTATTGGAATTTGCCAAGGACTCATCGTAGGAAAGCAGAGTTTCTATGCCACTCGCGCGCTGCTAGGACTGGTAGAAGGCGGCTTCATACCCGATGCTATCCTCTATCTTTCCTACTTCTACACGAACAAGGAGCTGCCGATGCGGGTCGGCTTCTTTTACTGCTCGTCCCACTTCACGTTCATCGTCGCAGCCTTCTTGGCCTATGGTATCCTTCACATGCGGTCGATTGGAGGATGGGAGGGCTGGAGATGGCTGTTTGCGCTTGAGGGTGGCTTGACGGCCATCATCGGTGTGTTGTCTTGGTTCTATCTCCCCCCAAGCCCGACGCAGACGGCAAGTTGGTTCCGCGGAAAGGATGGATGGTTCTCGGAGCGCGAGGAAGTCATCATGGTCAACCGGGTGCTCCGAGACGATCCGGGCAAAGTAACTTGACCTGCACCCCTCTTTGATAACTATCGATGATCTAACACTGGACACAGGGCGGCATGCACAACCGTCAAGGTCTGACCTTGAAACTCCTCTGGGCCTCTCTCACGGACTACGACCTCTGGCCCCTCTACGCCATCAGCTGGACCATGCTCATTCCGACCAACCCAGTCTCGGCTTATTTGACGCTCAACTTGAAGGCGCTTGGCTTCGACACGTTCCAAACCAATCTTCTGACGATTCCGGCGTACGTCTTGTTCCTCGCCCAGCTCGTCTTTTGGTCCTGGTATTCGGAAAAGATCAACAATCGCATGGCCGTTGTCCTGTTTTACTCGTTTTGGTGTCTTCCTTTGCTTCTTGCATTGGAACTCATGCCCACCGCCTCGAGTCCTTGGAGTTGGTACGCAGTTAGTGTGCTGCTGATTGGTTTCCCATACATTCATTCGATAAATGGTATGTTCTTGACGTCTTTGTCGTATAGATAATTTCGCTCCTTTAACACCATCTCCAGTCAGTCTTACGTCCCGAAACGCCGGATCGGTGCGCACGCGAACAATCGGCTCAGCTTTGTACAACATGATCTGCCAAGCGAGCTCCGTCATCTCTTCCAACGTAAGTCGCCCGGCAAACCACCGTGTCCACCAGATGAGAAGCAGACCTAACCAACTATCGGGTATTTAGATCTACCGCAACGACGATAAGCCGAAATACAGGCGAGGAAACAAGGTGCTTCTTGGCATCGTGGCCTGGAACGTTGTCATGACCATCTTCATCAAGGTCTACTATGTCCGGCGCAACCGAACACGCGCACGCATCTGGGACGCCATGAGCCCGGAAGAGAAGGATCAATATTTGAAGACGACCAAGGACGAGGGCAACAAGAGGCTAGACTTCCGTTTCGCTCACTGAGCAGATTGTGCACGGGATCAAAAGAGTTGAGAGTATTTCAGAGATTTCGGTTTCAGTGAGAAGTGAGAAGATAGATGTCGTTAGACTGAGGAGGGATAGACCTTTAATTGGAGCGTCCAGCATTGAATTGCACGGGCTACTTGCTTACTATGGCTCGTCTAACAAAGCGCTCGTATCGATAAAAGCCCGCCTCGGAGTTTGGAGATTGCCGTGATCCCCCCAGCCCCTGTACAACCAACACAGCTCGGCACTGAGCCGCCAAGCGAACTCCGCCTCACCTGTGCTTCAGAGTGTCCTATCACACATCGTGAGATTCCTTTGGTGGAGTGTAGATGTTCGGCCAAGCCCTCAGCCAAGGCTTCACCTTGTGGATTCGCCCTCCAAACTGACGCAACCATGCGTTCATTGATTCCACCCTTGTCGCCTGTGACAGCCTGTTGCGTTGCTCGTGTTTGAGACGACCCCTGCTTGCTCTGGGAGCAGCTTTAAAATTAAAGAGTACAAAAAGGTGAAATCCTCAACGTTTCAAACTGATACATCCACAACCAACCACTTAATCCTGAACCTCGCACCTCGAGCGGTCAGAACTCGCCTTTCTCCTCAACACGCGTCTTCTATCAAGCATCGTCAGAAAATCAGCAAAATGTACACGTCGAATCTCTCACTCTTCGTCTCGGCCTTGGCCATCTCCTTCACCACAGCCGAGCCCGCGGCCCCCGAAAAGCGCGACGCCCAAGAATGCTCAACAGCAGTCATCGGCGCCCTCCCCGCGCTGAACGCCATTCCCACCCCCGACTCGTCTCTCCAGACCTTCCTCGCCCAGCAGACCCAATGGACAACCATCACCGACACCTGCGTCGTGCCCGCCGTGACAGGATCCTTGGCCGACGACTACACGTCTTGGATGCGGTCGTTCGAGAGCTGGATTTCCGAGCACAAGCCCGAGCTCTCCAGCGCGTTTGACGCCTGCAGCGACGTGCCTGCGGTGCAGGCGCAGCTCTCATCCTACGGACTTACTGGTGCTGCCACGCAGTTTTGCGACGAGTACACGTATCTCAATGCCGCGGGGTCGGCAACGCAGACGGCGGCTCCCTCTGGCAATGCAGCTGGGACTGATACGACGAATTCTGTCAACGCTGGTGCTCGAGAAACTGGAATGGGTGTGGCCGCTGCAGCTGCCATGGCCGGTTTTGCCGTTGCGGGTGTTTATTAAGCTGGGTTGGACATGACAGGCCTGTCATAAATACAATAAAAACATACTGCGCACTTGGATTTAAAGAACCACCCCATGTATGAAGGAGACGGATGGTCTCAAACGGCATCTCTACGCATATTTAGATAGCCACGTTACTAAGATACATTAATCAGAAGAATGCAACATCGCCATTTACACGATCTTCTTTGCGACAACGTCCGAGTCCTGGCAATCCAGCAACAACATGTGGCCTGGCGCATGAGCCATGATAACGCCCTTCAGGCCAGCCTTCATGATGGCCTCTTGAGGTGTGACGCCACAGCCCCAAAACACAGGCACCTCTTCATCCGAGCCCTTCATCGACCCAAGGTGCGATCCGTCCAACGTCAATGGTCCATCGCCCCATTCAGGAGCGTCGATGTCGGTAATGCCAAGTTTGTCGACGGCATCCCACCCCCAAGCAATAGGCTCGCCATGTGTAGATGAGTACGCCCGAGTAATCTCTCTCACTTGCTCGATAGAGTGGGCGGGGTATGGCCGCATAGAGACGACAAAGGTTCCTCCAGTGAAGACTCCAGCAGGACAGAGTCGAAGATTCGTACGGTACATGGGCACGTTCCGACCAGTCGCATTGTGTCGAGGTAGGAGGCCAGCGTTAGTCAGAGCAGTCTCGAAACTAAATGAGCAACCGATCAAGAAGGCAACATGATCGTCAGTCCATTCGTGAACAATATCTGGACATCCAGTCTGCACAAGCTTTGAGTCCTTGTATACGTTGTATTTCGGAGCATCTCGACGAAGATCAACATCAGAGAGCAAGGCACTCCCTTTGAGTCTGGCGGTACACGACTTGACACTATCCCAGGTACCGGTAGACGTGGACTCGGCGATGAGTGGGCACGGAACCGGGTTTCTCTCGCAAAGTAATCGGAAATCAGCGGCGTAGCGGGACGGCAGAACGATGAGGTTGACTTGGACGTAACCGGGGCCGAGGCCTGAAGTTGTGGTGCACGAGTTTGCTCTCGCCGCGAGTCGAACATCGAGTCCAGTCTTCAAGGAGGGAGCAGGCCTTCCAGATTGGGGATCGGTAATAGTCGATACAGCTGAGGGAGCCATCGTGGCCGGTAAAGTTGGGGGGATGTGTGAGATAAACTAAGGGCTCCCTTGATTACGATGAGTTGATGACAGCGGTGACCTATTTGTAGCCAGACACATTCAACCCATTGCTCATCCGGAACGTGAATCACGTTGGTCGCACAAAACATGAATCCTATCGGTTATCCAGAACATGAATGGCATCTTGAGTTATTGAGAGAGGCCCTAAACAGTCTTGCCTCGCCTTCCCAGATCTGATATCGGCTTACGACTTGCATAAAAGGACACCAGCCTCCGTCTGTGGGTCACCACGATGTCATCAATGACAATGTGGCAGACCTAAGACGCCCTTGTTCTCTCTATACGCTTCCGGTAAACCATTTCCCGTCATCCGGAGTCTATCACGATAGTGTGCACCAACGATCTCAACACATGACCCACCCCCTTTAACAGACGTACAGAACTAACACCTCTGGTGATTGGTGATAATATCAACATTCAGATGCAGCTGTTGAATTGGTGGGGCTTGTTATAGACTTCAGCCAAACATATTCAGTAAGTGAAGTCGAAGAGCGCGGGTGGAAGTCCGCGACCGTGTCTAGCCGGAATAGTGATGCATGAGGGGGATGGATGCGTTGGATGGACGAGGGAGCTCCCCCAGGTAATGGTTGCTAAATCAAGTACGGGGTACACATTCTTATCGTGCGTCAATTCGTTTATGGCATACCTACGTGCTACTGTAACGCCTCACCATCATCACTAACTAGATGTCCATCAGCGCTGCAACGAACCAGGAGCGGACATGTATTGTAGGCGAGCATCCAGCTGATAGCTTCAAACAATTTTTGGAAAATCAATAACAAGCAGAAATCAGCGTACATAAGCACCCAGACATTCGCACCACTATAGAGAGCATTGATGAGATGGATGTAGCAGTAGAAAGGCCAGTCAGCCACCCAGTGCCATGGCATCGGTTTTTCTCACTGCTAGTGATGATGTAAAAAGACCAAGGGGCCGATGATAATTGTATGCGATGGCGTCAGGCCGGTAAAGACTTTTAAGAGGGGGCAAAGGAACAAGGGAGGTTGTGTTCCCTAACCCAATACCACCTTACTCGCATGCAGAGATCTGGATAGGGCTACATCTTGATCGAGACAATGAAACGGCCTTAAAGCCTTGTGGATCGATGAAAGGCTGAAACTGGGCTCTCCGGCTGCAGATGATCTATGGGGGGGTAGACTCAATCTGAGCGACACACGAGATAGGACTACGACAATGGCTCTATGCGCTCAATCTACGCCAGGTACCGAAGCTGGCTCCAAACCTTGAGCAACCACATGTCAGACCACAGGATTAGGATGTGCTCTCGCACATTGTTGAGAGACGCGTTCAACATCCGATGCATGCAAGGCCCGAGTTGTTTGAAAGCAGAAACGATTTCCGAAAGAAGAACGAAATACTACAAAAAATACTGAGACAAGAACCTAACGATAGATGCCTTCCGAACTTTGACGGGCAGTAGGAAGGAAGAAAACAATTTAGGTAGAACAATAACAGAGTCAAGCAACTCCAACTCCCCGAGTGTGAATCGGGTGCAAAGCCGATGATGCAATTACCATCCCCTTCCTCTCCTCCTCCTCTTCAAAGAAAACTCAGGCATCTATCGTGTCACGAATGCGCAAAAAGTTTTGGTAGTTGGACTTGGTCCAGCGCCGGGCGCGTTTGCCGTAGATGATCATGGGCAGCGAGCTCATCAGGATGACGAAGCTCAACACGGCCAGCTCGATGAAGCAGTTCTGGATGCCTGTGTCAAGCCAGTAGCTAGCTACAAAGGTGAAGAGCATGGCCAGGGTGTTGTTGATGACGGCGACGGCCACCATGCCCTCCAGGACCGTCTCGGGGTAGCTGTCAGCCAGGTAGGTCAGGCTGAGATCGCCGGCACAGCCGTAGCCGAAGCCAATGAAGCCGAGGCCGACGTACGGAACAGGCCAGCTCCATCCTTTGGCGGATCCGATGCCGAAGAGCAGCATGCCCGCGGGGAAGACGAGGACGCAGAGAAACATGAGGTAGAGTCGGAACTCGGCCTCCATAATGCCCTTGTTGCGGCGCGTCATCCAAAGCTGGAACTTGTCGCTGCACCAACCTCCGTAGTAGCAGCCAATGACACTGCCAATCAGACAGGGGAGGTTCATGTTGCCAACCTCGGCGTCGCCGTAGTGCCACGGCGCTTCGATCCAGCTGTCCTCCTCGACTGTCAGGTAAAACGACAAGGCAATGTTCTGCATTCCCCATTGCAGACCGGCGTACCACACAGCCGGAAACGAGAACACGCGCAGCGTGTGCCAGAGGCGGTTGACGTACTGGCTCGCTCCGAAGCCGCGGAGATTGGGCGCCGGGGTGATGAGGGCGATGCGCTCCCAGTACGTCTTGGGGCGCGTGTAGGAGACGGACATGCGGTTTCGCTCGGCGCGGCTCATCGCTTCTTCTTCGTCTACCGTCCCTGTGGCGGCAGCAGGGGTAGACTGGGCGGCCGACTTCTCTTCATCGCCAGGTTCATACGAGGGTGACGCCGGCGATTGGCGACCATCGCGAGGCGCGTCACCCTCTTGGCTGAGATATCGTTCACGAGAGAAGGCAGTCTCCTCGAAGCCGAAGTAAAAGAGAACCAGTGTAAAACCGGATGCGATGGCGCCAATGTGCCCGATCCAACGCCATCCAATGACATCGGCAACGTAGCCGCCGACCAACGGTCCAAGGTAGGTGCCCACGGATGTCGCGAGGGTGTACAAACCCATCGAGGTTCCGTTCTGGTGCTCGAACCAAATATCCAGCAGCGAGAGCTGGACGACGGCTTCGGCGACGGACTCGGAGGCGCCGACAAAGAGCTGCGACCAGATGGTGTCGCCCGTCGTCTTCAGGTGGCCGAACCAGATGTTCCCGATGAGACCCCACGTCGTGCCGACCAGATACAAGATGCGCCGGCCGTACAGGTGAACGGCCGGCGAGCTGAGCAGGGTCCAGTACCCGATGGCGATGAACAAGACGCCCGCGCCCGTGTTGAAGACATCGTAGCTGATGCCAAACTCCTCGTTGACACCCGTGCCCGCAGCGCCGGCGACATTGGACGTGGCCGCTGTCAGCGCGACAATGTACGAGACGAGAAAGGTGTGCCAGATCTTGCGCGCGAGGCTCCAGTTCAGCGGATCGTTGGGCGAGGCCGTCGGCTGCGGGACGAGAATGATGTCTCCGTGCTTTTCCAGCCCACTGTCGCCAGAGACACTCTCCCACTCATCGATGAAGAGGCGACGGGTGCCCGGGAGCACTTCGTCGAGAGTGTCAGCAGGCTGGAGGGCGGCCATCGACAGGTTTTATTTGCTGTTCGGCGTATGCGTGTAAGTCGCGGTTCGTCGATAGGCTCTTAGAGCCGCATTTACTCGGGAGTCGTGCTAGGGAGGTCGGTGAGGGTAGGTGATGAAAACTCGGTGGCAGCTCAACTTCATGATACGGGGGGTTGCAGCGGCAGAGCAAAGGGAAGAGGAGGCGAACTGGTGGAGGGCGTGTTTGTGCTTTTATACAACGGAATGGAGGCTGCACCTGGAATGGTCGCACACAGGCCCTTTGCTCCTCTATCAGGCCGCAATGGGCCGTTGGAGTAGCAAGGACCTCGGAGCCTTGGAGGGCCATCTCCCATACCCTTACTCATTGTGGTACGTTGCAGCGAGGAGCGATAGCGACCCTGGACAGTGGGGGACTTTTGATGTCATTGTGGGCTGTCTAGTGTGAAAGGGGCAACGGAGGCGATGAAGTTTTTTCCTTCCTCTTGTTGTCTTACAGTCGCAGAGTCTGGCCGAGTTTCGTTTATGCGGGGTTTTCTCGTAATTATTACTTATTCACTGGCCAGTGCTGTGGAGGGACTTCAGACGTTGAGGATACCTGTACGGTCCTAGATGACAGGAAAGTCCGCAGTGGGAGTTGGGCAGTCTCTTATCTGGAGCAGGGATCCAGGGCAGGGCCAGCTTCGTTGCACTTGGGACGGCCTGGTGGTGGGTGGGATGCATCGCAGCTGAAGGAATGCAAGATAATGATCGCCAGACACCTTCATCAGCAACCTGCCAGGAATAGCAAGGACTACATCGGACAAACAACCAGTGAGCTGGACAACATGAGGGGTCGACTGTATGCTAGTCCATCTCCGTCTTGTTCCCCAACCCTCCTCCCTCTTGAGCTTCTCCCCCCTCGGCCAAGCCGCTGGAGATTGCCCCCCTTGCCCCCGACTCCAAGCCTGGGCGGCCTGTCATCCTGCAAATTATTGGCTCTCCCACCTTTCTCCAAGAGAATTTTTTCCCCGAGCAGCCAAGGCGCCAGGGTCGGACCGGCGTCCCCGCGATGCAAGCCCAGACCAAGTTGAGCAACTGAAGCCGCGCGTGTCGCGTGATGGGCCGCGGCGGGCAGGCTAACCATTGAAGCAGCATTTTTGCGCCAAACGGGAGCCGACTGTCAGAACGATGCCAGTGGCTATCTCGTCAGAGGAGACGTTTCAAGTGTCATTATCTAGATATCCAGATAGGAATACAGACAGACAGTTCAAGCGCGCATGGACAAATCGAGATCATCCCACTTTCTCTCAGCTCAAAGGGTTAGTTCCCTGCGTAAGAAGGCATTCCCTCCCCCCATACGTCACTGCTCCTAGTCTTTGCCCCTCTATTCAGGACAGAGCTTACCATAGGACCTACGCACGAACTAGGTAAATCATGACCTTTGTCTATAATTAATTAGGTACTAAGTAGCAACAATCTATAATACTAGGAAATACTAACTATGTACACACTTCCATTCAAAATACCCAATCACAAGCGCAAATAAAAGAGGTACTATTCTACCATCCTCCTCAGTCCAAATACTCCGTAAACCCCTCGAAGCATTTCTCTCGCAAACCATGTTTCGCGCAAGAGAGGAAATATGAAGTTGGCAAAATGCCCAGCACTTCCATCTTCCGATTCGTGCATCTCCGGCTCAACTATATCGTTTCCATACTCCAAACCGTACTGTTAGTGCTCAGACGGGGTCGCTTGGAGGCTTACATCAAAACTGCTTCAACCGAAAGAAGAGCCTGAAAGTCGCTGCCCTTCTACTGCCCGCGACGCCTGTCCCGGAAAACCGAGTCGGCTCGCCATGCAGTTGCAGACTCGGGGCCTGACTCCGCGGACGAGACCATTGTCATGTCCCGCTGCCATGTCTTGACCGCCCTGCTCCCTAGCACCATCCTAGAATATCCGATTCGTGTTTCACCACTACGTTGCTCACAGCTTTCCCACCCAAGCCCGCTGCTGCGTTGAGCCGTTAGATCCTCGAACCGCAGTCGTAGATGCCTCGTCCATTCAGTGTTACTTCTCGAACGCCACATATAATTAGCACGTGGATACACTCGCAGTGTGAGCACCCGGCTCCATTGGCTCATCCAATCGTGAGTCGTTGCGAGGGTGTACTCTATATCCACCTATTCTAAGGAGGCCCCATGCGTCAAGAGAAGAGGCTAGGGGTGTACTCGTGGAAGCGGGGATGTAATCGGAACTGTAGCCATGGGGGATTGTTGTGGGAAGGAGGAGCGACGATTTAGTACTTCTAAGATTCGATTCTTGCAGTACTTCAAGCGCCTGTTTTTGCACAAGCGTCGGAATACTTTACAGCATCTCTGTCGCAGCGAGCGAATCCCGCCCTTGTCGCTTTCAGAATTGGCGTAGTTGTGAACGGGACGGACCGCTATTCGTATTGTGCGTGGTTGTGTGTAGGGAGCGTTGGAGGTCTGGAAGATTTCTTCATAGGTAGGTAGGCGTTCTAGCCTATCTGTGTCGTTTTGCATGGCTGTGATACTCGTTGGTTTCGATGTTCGACGGTCGAGGTGATGTGTCTGAAGGCATCTCATTTCATGGGGAGGTAGGCAGGTACTCTCTCTCAACAAACTACGGGTGACTTAGATACTTCATCGTCAAGTTCAACAGGGTACATCACGTGCGCTCAGGGCTCAACACGACGTTGAACTCTTTCCAGATTCGTAGCCGGAGTAAGTTCACACATTGGTGAGTTGATATTCACTTCCATCCAACAAGGAGTGATCAGTCAGGTCGGGCAAGGAAAAGTAAAGCCAGAATCAAAGTTCGTAGACTAGAACAAGCAGGGGTTCTCGTATAAGAGAAGGGTTGCATATTGTTGAATTCAATCAATGTGCCCAATTCGTTCCATCACGTTGTGTCGTTCTCTCGGCAAAACCCGCCATGTTGAACTTGGTGGTGACGGAGGCAGATACTTATTGCTTGATGAACAACAAACTTGAATCCACTTGACCAATTCAGCCTGTCAACGACCGTTTTACGGCTGTCGCGCCCTCGGTCCCAATTGCCGAGCGAATTGGATCAGGGTTCTTTGTGCTTATCGCTTCCACAACGCTTCCTCCGCTCCTCGTCTCCTCCTCCAGCGCTAACTAATGCACCCTCGATGGCCCCAAGTGGCTCTTCTCCAGATCTATCCCAAACAAGGCAATGACTTGGAGAGCAACCTCTCCAGCTTACTACCCAATTAGGAAGTAAATTGGAAGTTTCCCCATTCCCCCAATGTGACTGATATACCGGTCCGGCTCATGGACGACATCGGATCGGACTATCGCCGTGGTTTGTGAGTATATTAGGCCAGTTGATTCTCCTCCTCGGCCTCTCTTCACGGTTCTCCAGACTCAGCGACTGTAACCACCATGTTGCTGTCGCCTCTAATCTTGGCTCAGGTCGCCATCTCGGCGTCCCTCATCGTCTACCTCTACCGCTGCTTCACATCTCCACTATGGAAAGCTCCCGGTCCCATCCTCTCCCGCTTCACTCCCCTCGCGTTGAGGTGGCACGAATTCCACGCTAACCGGACACTCTACATCCATTCTCTGCACCTCAAGTATGGTCCAGCCGTGCGCATTGCTCCGAATGAAATGTCATTCACGTCGTACGAAGCCGTCAAGGAGATTTACGGCTCGTCGGGGAGCGGCTACGATAAGCATGAGTTTTACAACTTGTTCAAGGTCTGGGGACGAAGGTGAGAAGGACTCAAATCAACAAAGTGACTGGATGCTCACCAACTTGGTAGAACCATGTTCTCGACGCTGGATAAAGCACCTGTAAGTTAATTTGCGCTCTCATAAGAATCTGGTTAACAAAACGCAGCATTCAAAGCGTAAGCGCATCTTTGCCGATAGATACTCCAACAGCAATGTCATCAAGCCAGTGTCTCTCAACGGAATCGAGAGTCTAAGCCAAGAGTTTGCGAAACAATGCGAAGGTTCAGCTCAAAGAGGAATTGACATTTACGTACGAACCCAGTCTCAATTGGTTAACAGCTATATCTGACGAGGTGTTTAGGTCAAACTTCACTCTTTCGCCTGTGACGGCGTCACTCACCACATTTTCCATCCGTATGGGAGCAACAGTCTGCAAAACGACAGCGACAGGGAAATGATGCACCAAGTCACCACAGACAACAGTCTCGCAAGTAGGCATCCTCAAGTCCAACAACGTCGAATTGCGGACGCTGACAGGTAAAACAGGTCGTCTCGTTCAACATCACTACCCCCAACTATACAAGTACTTCTCCAAAGTCTTCGACCTGCTCTTCGAGCCTCGCGCAAATCCACTGGCAGATGAATTCGTCGGCACGCGCGCCCGCCTCAACGACGCCGCAGAGTTTACCCTCCTCAGCCGTCTGCGCCAGAAAGCCGGCAGCGACTTGGACGACACGGACATCATCGCCGAGTGCATGGATCACATGGTCGCCGGCATCGACACCACCGGCGACGTGCTCTGCTTCCTCATGTGGGAGCTCTCGCAGCCGAGTTCGCTGCAGTATCAAAAAGAACTGCAACGGGAATTGCTCGCTAACCCCGACACGCCGTTTGACAAGCTCCCCGTGCTCGATGCTATTATCCAAGAAGGTCTGCGGTGTTTCCCCGCGATCCCCATGTCGCTGCCTCGCGTGGTGCCTGCTGGCGGCAAGGTCATTGACGGCTACTCGGTCCCTGAGAGGACCATTGTTAGCAGCCAGGCGTATTCTGTCCAGCGACACAACTCAGACGTGTTCCCGGAGCCGGATGTGTTCAACCCGCATCGGTGGACTAATCCCCTGGCCGACCCGGAGATGAAGAGGTTGATGTTCGCGTTCTCCCACGGCGGGAGAGGGTGTGTTGGAAAACAGTAAGTCGCGCCCTTCAATTGCCTGGTCTGGTGTAATACTAACGCATTGGAGTCTTGCGCTGGCCGAGATGAAACTGTTGTTGCGAAACGTGTATTCTCAGTTTACCTCGCTTCCGGATCCTGAGACTACGCCTGTGTCAATGAGAGCGCATGACCAGATTATTTCTGCTCGGCCTTTTGGCCAGAAATGCATGTTGCGGTTCGTGCCTATTTCGGAGAAGTAGTACCATTCCAGAGAATCGAGAGGCTGCTGTGGTTATGAGAGGGTCAATAGTCCAGTGAGAAACTGGAGGGAAGACGACGATAGACTTCGCGTTACAGATAGAGGATGAGCCACATGCAACCAAACCTTTCCCGAGATGCAACGAAATGATCGTCTTTGACCATCTCAATCCATGTATTCGTCCCAAGCCTCAATGGAATACATGTTCAAATATCTCCTCAATCTCGTCCTATGCAGGCAAGACTGGTCTCCCTTCAACTTCCCACTCCCTCGCCAACGCCCTCCAATCTGCATCATCACCAGCCCAAAACGTCCTCATAAAGCCCAGCGCATCCTCAAAATTCTTGAATCCCATCTTCTTTGCCGTCTCTCGGTACAGTCTAGCTACAGTCTCTTGCCGTTCGGGGTTATCATGGCTCTCCAGGCCAGCAATGAACAGCGGCCATGCGAGGTTATGTACCCATGCGGGCATGTCTTCCATGGCGGAGAATTGGTCAAAGAGCGCCGATAGAATACCCTCCCTTTGCGCTTGAATGTCGAATTCTAAACATCGAGAGGCGTATAGAAGGGCAGCTTGGTGATACGTATCCACGAGCCGGGTAAAGTCTCTCCGCCGTGGTCCTGGACTGAGCGAAAGCCGCCCTGTCGTCATGAGCGTCTCCCCACGCGCGACTTCAAACTGGGACCGAACATGACAAAAGGTCAAGCCCATATTCGCCTGTCGAGCAGGGGACAAGTTTAGCTTTCGCGAAAGCAGGGTGACGTCGTGTAAGTATGCCAGATATGTCGAGAAGAGAGTCGATTCGTCTTTCGGATCCGGCACGATGACTTCGTGCATGTTCGATGCCTCAAAGGACATTGTACAAGCGAAAACATCATGCAGCGATAGCTGGTTCCGTAAGAAGGCGAATAACAAACTTCTTTCGCATTCTGTCGTCTCAAACGTGTTCACCAGCGACCTTGCAGCTCTCCTATGGAAATCCACCACCATCCCACCAGAATGCGTCATCTCGTAGCACGACAGCATCAACATGGCGGCCAACATCCACTCTGTCGATTTGACATCGAGTTTCCTGCCGAGATCATGGCCGCTCATGACATACTTTGTAATGTCCCGGATATACATGGAAATCATCCCCACGGCTTCATCGCGAGCCTTTTGCGGAAGACTTGTGTCGCCAAAGAATGTGGAAGCATGCTGAGCCGATATCGCGGCCATTGCCAGACCGATGACGGGGTTGCTGTAGGCCAAGGGGACAATGTATCGACGGTAAGAGTTATCTTTCGAATCGATCCAGACCATCAGCCCGGCGACGTGTTCCGCGTAGTATTCGACAAGCTTGTTCATGGCGTCTTTGCTCAGAAACCGAAGCACCGAAGTTCGCATCCAATCGCCGTCAACATGCAATTGAGCATTTGTCGCTGACAATGCGGGCAAGGCAAGAGTCGTCGAGTCTTGGATGGCCCCCGCATCTCTTGTGGGACGGCGAAAGTCTTTCCCTCCGACCCATCTCAGGCGCAAACCGTAGCCAGGGCACGAGAGGCCCTTCTTTCCGCATTTTTGACATTTTGGCTGAGTGCGATCACAGCGAATGCGGCGGCGCTTGCAAGTATAGCAGTCTATGGATGATGAGCAAGGCGCGTTCAATTGAGGAGGGAGTCAAGGCCGGTTACCAATTGTTGACGCTTGCTCTGGATCTGTCATGATGTTTCCATTGGGACTTTGGAGGAAGGCTCATACTCACTGAATGTGATAGCTTGAGGATGGACTAGAGAGGAATAGCTGACCCAAGACAAGACGACTCAGGAGTGAGGGGCATCTGGGGCGAAAATACGTCACGTGACCAGCCTCCCCAGAGCTGGGAAGCTATTGCCGCCGTCGTTCCTCGGAATCGTTGAGTACGAGGGAGAAGACTGCCGTTTGATCCCTTGTCCTTCTAGTTTCTCATGCTGCAGTCGGAGGTTTGGCCTTATGGGAAGAATTGATGTGTCTCAAGCAGGTGTGATGATACGACGAACATAATGCAGACGGAGCGATCACCACTGAAACGAGCCAAGCTTAGTAGCATGAGGTCTAAATGAAGCTGATGGGAAGGGTCCAGGCTTGAGGCCACACGATGCGAGGTTTGGATTGAGAGAGCAATCATGTACGGGGTCACCCAGTATCAAGAATGAAAAGCCGTTTCATCTACACTTTGCGAGATATGTCAAGTCTTGACCTTGGTATTTGGCAAGGTAATTTGCTGCAAACAAATCTTCCCTCTTCTCCTCCATCCCCCCAACCATACACGAGATAACACGGACACCAACCAAATAACACATTGGAATCGTTACCAAGATTCTTCGCAACGAGAATATCGCAAAAAAAGTAATAAAAAAAAAGACAGTAAAAAGTGGCCACAGAACCTGCGAATCCTGCAAACTCCAGTTCAATGATTCCATTCCCCCACATTTGTCCTCCCTTCCCTGGTGGTGGTCTATCGAGCGGTAGAAAAATAAAGACAACATTAATAGTCTATAAAATACATTTCGAGTTTTTCGTCCCTTCTGGCTGTGGTATGTTTCTCTTGACGTTTCATGCGCATCTTCATTATAGATTCAAGTCGAGGGGATACGACTCCTTGTGGGCGTCGAAAAAGTAATTGTCCAGCTGGGCGTGGAAGTGGCCGTGCAGACGGCGGACCATCAAGTCGAGAATCATGTCCTTGACGTGGTCGATGGGCGCGTTTTTGCGGAACCAGTGGTGGCGGATGAAGACGCCGCCGCACGACTTGTCGCCGATGTAGGGCGCGCCGTTGCCGTCCATGCAAGGGATGGCGCGGATGTCGTCGGTGGTGCTGTATTCGTAGCGGATGTGGTTGCCAAAGGCGGCTTGCTCGTGGGCCCAGTCCTGTTTCCAGTGGCCGCAGTCGGGGTACTTGTCGCCCGAGGGGCAGTCCTCCCACTTGTTGAAGAGGTCCATGGTGCGGTTGCTCTGCTGGGCGACGATGAAGCCCGTGTTCCAGAGCACCCAGCCCTTGGAGTCGCGGTTGCGCTTGGAGTTGGGGTCTTCGGCCATGGCGACGAGGGTGTCGTCGGTGATGTTCCAGAGGTTGAGGAGCCACTCGAAGGGGAGGTGTGGGTAGACGAAGACGGCGTCGGCGTCGAGGAAGACGACCATGTCGTGCGTCTTGAGGGCTTCCTTGATCATGGGCACCTTGACCCAGGTGCCGTGTCGGTCATTGTACTCGGGGGCGCGGACGAGTCGGTAATCGTAGCCGTGGATCATGGCTGCCAGAGAGTTAGCCAAGGATTCGAGCGGATGGGGAGTAGAGCATGTCGAATCGTACCATAGAGGTAGTGGTTCATCCAGCCACCAGTTCTTCCTGTCATGTTCTTGTAGTACAGCGGATTATCATTCATCATGTCGCCCGTGTCGGTATGTATCCTCGTGTCGACGTCGAGGATGAGCAGCTTCTTGCCGAGCGGCTCGTTCCATCGCTTCTCGGCGGGGATCTCGTACTCGTAACCCTCGTCGGTACGAAACTGGGTTTCGTTCAGCTTGTGGAGCGAGGGTTTCCATAGCGCCTGTATTAACGTGGGCATGTCTTTGGGGATGCGATTTGGTTTTAGTGAGTCGGAGTGTTCCCTGTTTGATCCGCATCTTGTCAGCTTATTGCCCTCGAAATAACCATCAATTGCGGTCCGCGCCCGAATCGCCCCGCGCGCGCAACCGAGAAAGAACAGCAAGGATCAGACCCAGAATGGAACGTACAGCGCTGTGGGAAATGACGAGGTCGTCGGCCTGGGTTCCGACACCAGGTAGAAGTCGCGCGCGTAAAAGACCAGCGCCGTAGTGAAGAGGAGAGCAGCGACACCCAACGCCCATTTTTGCAGGGCGGCGCGCTGTAGCTGGATCATGGCGGACGAGATTCGCGAAGTGATGCGATGGGAGGAAGTGGGTGAGGCGGGCGGTTATTTTTTTTTAGCGAGGCTCAGAGGCCAAGCTTGACGAGAGAGGGAGAAAGTTGGGAGGAGTTTGCGCGCCGAGAAAAGGGAGAGAAAAGAAGCGAGTAGATATGTCGGCAAATGAAAGGGGGCAAGATGATGAATGATTAATTTGATCGCGATTGTCCCGCCTTTTTTTCTCTGTCTTCCTGCGATGGGGCGTCGGCGAAGGAGCACGGAGTAACCAATGGACCGTGGGGGAGATGTGCGGCTTTGAGGATCACAATTGTTTCATCGTCGATGGTTCGGGAGAAGAGAGCGAAGGATCCTCGACGTGGATGGATGGCCTTGGTGGAGGAGGAGGAAGACGAGAAAGACGAGGGCAGTTAGATAGGTAGTAGTTATGAGGGGGCGAAAAGGGAGGTGGAGAATTTATTGGAGACTGATGATGAGGATGAACGAGCGAAGAAGCGGAAAAGGAAGCTAGAGCTGGAGGAGAAGAATGGGTGGGAGTGAGAGATTGGCTGATAAGTATTGGGCGAGGGTGGGCGGCGATCAAGCCATAAAGTATATGGGGGGTTTTGGTTGGTCTGTTGGTTGGTCGGTTGGTTGCACAAAACGCCGTATGAACAGCGAATGATGCCGGTGGTGATGATGCCTGGGGAGAGAAGCAGAGTGACGGGACGAGCAGGAGTGACAGAGGAGAGACTCGCTGGCTTCTTTTTGACAAGCCACCTGCTCGACCCCTGGAACGAGATTGGGGGCGGTACGAATATCCCGAAACAAAACGGTTGGCTAAGTCATGACTACTGCTGCAATGGAGAGTGCATGCGCTATCGCCTCGTATTCCAGTTTGTGTCTAGCTATTTTTCTTTTCCGCCTGGTTTCAGCCCACTTCATCGGCCACTCCTCCGTTCTCCTCCTCGTCTCCCACCTGAATCGAGGAGCATCCTCTCTCCCTCGTTCTCTCGGTATCCGGCACCGCAACTGCTGCAATCGCCCTGTCGTGTCAGGTCGCCGGGCTGCGGCTACCAAAATGGGGCCATCCCCCGCACAGACCAGCTTCTTTATTACGAGGGGACCAAACAGATTTGACGCCTTTTTGCAGACTTGGTGCTCGCTCACCAAAGACTGGAGAAGGGTGGACAGATCGGTAAACGGCCCCGGAGGATGGATGGGTGTGTCAACTGGTTCCGCTTCGTATAGGTAAAATGCAGCTGCGAGACAAAGTGAAAAGCCCGTGTTGTCCATCCAGTTCATTTCCCCTGCGCTGCTTTGTCTTGTTTTAGAAGGCCGCTGGAACTTTTTTCCCGTCATGACACGAACCCTTGGCACATCATCTCATCTCATTGTCAAGGCTGGATGGACGCCTGCCCGGTGTTGGTGCGCCCATCCTTCACGGATTCAACATCCTTCAGCCACGTTTCGATTTGACTGCCTGTCGATCCCCTGAAGCCCAGTACAAGTCAAGCTTTTTTCCTCGGGCAGGGATCTTCGTCGGGTCACAGTGGAGGTACGTTCCCTTCAGCAGTCTCCCTCCCAGTGCAGTGGCCACCAGTCATCGGGCATTCCATCGATTCGATATTATTAGCAGCACATCTGACTGTCATCTCGAGCTCATTCCCGCGACACAAACCCGTGGCACACCTTCAACTTCAATTACGACCCAGGCAACAGAATGGTTGAGATTGAAATCCCCCTTGTTCGCGCCCAACTTTCGCACATGCGCACTTGTCCATTCGTAGCATCTATCACGACGAGCTCAATCACGTCATTATGCCCATTGCCTTCCATCAGTGCATCAGTGCCGCAGAGGTACGTACTCGGAAAATGCTGTTTGGCGCCCATGTCACGTCTTCCAACCTTGAAGAGGCGATACTCGCTCTTGATTGGTGCGGCCATTCCTCCCTTGTCCCCGCTCAAGGTGATGCCAGGTGCCGAAGCGAGCAGAGACGCCCGAAAAAGGAGTCGATCCCCCTGTGTCTTTTTCTCCTCTGTTCGTCGGTTGTGCGGTTGCACTGAGCCAATTTCGACTCCAGAGCGGGAGGGGTCGTACCGGTATACCCAGCACTACTCACTTCCATTTCCACCACTGCCTCTTTGTGATTCCTTCCCATCTACTTGGTACCATGGCTCATGGCGCCCCTATCGAACGCCCCTCCATCTCAAGCCACCACGTGTTTATCCAGGCGGGCGCACCGTGTACCTGGGCTACATCCAGTTAGAGGCATTCGTACACCCCACATTTCTCACTCAATGCCTCCATCCTCTTGTGCACTTGGCTTGGCGCCTGCAAGTTCATGTGCCGTTGCATTTCTGATGCATTTCTGTTTGCATGGCCATCTTTGGGCACATCCATATTCCCTCGTAATTGCCGCCCTTCAGAACCTCCCATTCATTTCACAAACTTCTCGTAATTACTGGTCTGATACGGGTCGCTTAGCTAATTATCCTTAGTGCCGGGCTCTCAAAGCTTGGCATAGAGGATCTTTTCCTCCGAGGTAATTCCGTCAATTTAGGTACTGGCATAGGTATTGATCGACGGACTTCGACAAGACTTTGACACAATCCAATATCTGCTCTGCGGAATCCAGCTGGAGACTTTCAAGCCAACATGCAGAATACCCGGTCGAATACATGCCAAACCCACAACTTCATGCGGGCTCGGCGAGGGCCCTGAGGGCTGGGTGACAACTGACAAGGCGACAGGGTGGAGATGGTCACCACGCCTCAGGCGAGGCCCGGTCCGTGTTGAGTGCGTTGGTTGTTGGTCACTCGTTAGTTTCGCCCGATAACGAGAACTTCATCCCATGTCCCCTCTATTACGGAGTGCCTCGATCCGTTGTGGCCTGAGTCTGCGGTTTCCAAAATATGGTTGTCCCCAAGAATATGGATCAACTTAAACCCAATCTGAATCTTTGCACGATGATTTGGAAGACTCTGCATGCTGAGAGCAATCACTGTTTACACCGCCAATGATGATGCACTTGCCTCATGTCCTGTTGCTTGGCTGTAGTCAGTGGGTGCGGATAGATCGTCTTGACTTCAGCCTGTTAATTGTGGAAACTCGTGCCTGAAGCAAGGTTCTTCCACTTCGCTTTCCAGTGTTTTTACCCTAGGTGTTTGCGAAGAATCGCTACCCATGGAAACAACTGCCTCCTGCCTGTAAATGTTCCTATTCAGTCCTCTGTTGGAGGAAGGGCATGAATCCCACCGAGTTTCGTCGATAATTACTTTCCATCCTGCAATATTAGACCCAGCTAGCTGACGATGGCTACCGCAGTAGCCAGTAGGTAGCCGTAGTTTAAATCCATCACTCATAACGGCAGGTCTCATGTGAGAATGTTGTTGGTAGCAGATACAGAATAAGCTGCATCGTGCTGCATCCTTTACAGCTGCAGGTGTAAGCTCATGTGAGTTGGCACAGACGGTTTGACCGGTGGAACGTGACATTGAGCCTAGAAGCCATAGACACTGTGATATGGTAGAGAGGATATATTGTTTGAACCTAGGTACGTTGCGTACATGCTCTCACTCGGCTCTTACAACAACTCTCACACCCGCGGCTACACCGATGCTCGTCGTGTAACTACAATTCTCAATATTTCCAAACCGCACAGCGCAATGGAACATCTCACCTTCGACGGCACACGCCATGTGGCTCATCCCGTGCCGAGCCAGCTTGTTTCATAACGGGTCGCCCAACGCCGCCCCGCCGTGCCCAATCGGGTGTGCCAACAAAGTCATATGTAACTCCCGCACGGGGGAACATCTCACCAACGGAGCTGCAGAGCACGTAACTACATATGAGTCCCAGGTATATCCTAGCAAATGACGTGCAAACATGGCATCAAAGTGCCGTTTGAAAGGAAAGATCGAGCGCGGTATGCGTCGGGGCAGACACCCTCATTTCATGTTCATCTGCATCTACATCGCAAGAAGCCACAGGGGAAATTGCAAAGGGTACTCGGATGTGGTTTGACTCGAGATGGTTGCTTGTCTGTGGTGTTAGGGAGGCTTGTTGCCTCGATACGGGCCGTTCGGCACCCTTGTGCCGATAGCGATTCCGAGACTGCCGTCTTTAGCTGCTCACTGGCGTGGATCAAAGCCGTTCGAACCGCCAAGCGGGTTTTTTATCGTCTTTTCCCCAGCCACTTTAAGCCGCGAGTCCGTGACCGAGTGCGAGCTTGACGCAGCTACGGTGGCTACTACCCTAGAGAACCAGTCTTGGCATGCCGCAAACCTATGAATAAATCCAATAAGAATAAATCTATACCAGGCACTGGATCTTGAGCGAGATCTCTGAGTAGTCAACACGGTTGAGTTTCGAAATTTACGACAATGGTATCTTGAAGTTTGCCCAGCCAAGCTGGCAAGCAATCTTAATCATTGGAAGGCCACGAAGGTATGTCGGCCAGTTTCACGAACCAACATTGAGAGAATTAAAGACAAGCATAAGTAGGTTTAGGCAGGATTTCTCAGCCTCCTACTCTAATTTCCAACCTTGTTTAAAATACGGAGTGTGTAATATTAAATCTTACTCTTGGTTGATTTTGAAGAATACGATGCGGCAAATCAGCATCAAACAACACCTTCAAGGAGAGCGACCTTCTTCAGTCTTGAAATCTACGATCACATCATGAATAAAGTGCACTGAAGATTGAGTGGAACAAAGTACCCCTGAACTAACCGCCGGGAATTCTTCCTCCACGATCCAGCGCAGCCCCTGAGGCACATGCGAATCGGGACGTACGGCTGCCAGACTCCAGAGAGACCCGTACTCGGGGATGATCGGCGGAATGCTTCATGGCGGTGAGATGTGTTGGACTATACGGATCTTCCTGCTTCCATGGGAGCACGCTGCTTTCCACATGTGTGCCTCGTTGTCGTATTGCGTCGGCATTTTTTGGTCTGATTGACACTTTCGGGTCCGGAATGCTCATGAAACTTGCCAAGGACAGAAGTACCTGGAAGAACCTAAGGAAGCACCAGGGGGCCGTAGACTTGAGAATATCGGAGTTATTTGTCGCCATATTTTCTAAGGTGGATGAGTTTCTGGAGACGGCTGAGATTATGGTAAGCGGGCATCTGTAATCAGTGCTGTGGCAATGGGTGAGCGAATATCCGAGAACAGAGCTTGCACCAATCATGAGGTTGAGTGGCTTACTATCTCGTATTGTCGTCTAGCGGCTTGTCGTAGTTGGTTAGCTTATGCCACGAGGTCGTTTGGTTGAGGGCGACTGACACCGTTGCAAGCTCCTCGAAGGAGTCTCGCGATGTATATTTGAAGGGAACATGCTCGGCGTCTCTTGTCATGCTCACTCCGATATGTACACTCTGGCTCCCTCACCCTCTTGAATACTTCATTCTACGATTGAACTTGAGGAGCTGGCGGCTCGATTTTGATGATCTTGAACAGCCAGGGCCATTCCGTGCCCCATTAACTGTGAGCTTCGCGTCCTTCCAGTCGGGATATCTCTGCACAACTTTAGCTTTTTGAAAATTATTTCAATAAAGGTCCGATATTGCACCAACCTTTTTCAACATGATAAGAGTGAGTTCTTTCGCAAAGTGCATAGCGCTCACGCAACTAATAATGAACGGGATCAACTATCCGGTATTGTTGATTGCGTCAACTCCCCGGATGCCGTTCCAATAGATGGTGAACTCAATGCTAGCAATGAACCAAGCAATGCAAAAGAGGACGCAAGTATGCCGGACGATACAAAAGTTCTGCTGCTATGGTCTAATCCAGCTCAGGCATGGTCAGGGGCTTCTACATCGACGTTGACATATTTGCACTCACTTTGCATTACCACCCCAACCGAAGTTCTGGGGCATCGATACCACCTTCTGCTGCTTCTCTTCGCTCTTCGACCTCGCCGGAATTCAGCGACACGAAAGCTTTGGTTATGCCAGAGAACCTGATTTCCCTAGCCTCCGATATCGAGAAAATTCCAGCACGTCCACGAACGAAGCAGTCTCTGGCTGACTACTGATACCCCGCTAGTCCAGCGACGTTGAAGACGAGGCTGCGGTGTACGAAGAGCCAAGCCCTAGAACGGCCGGTTATTCTGTTCCAGGAATGTGTTGATCTGTCGAATGGAGGTTGGATTAACTGATTTGCGTCAGGTTCGGCGGTGATCCTTGCGTCTCTGGATAAGAATATGACAGCATAAATCGCTAGTTGAATACCAAAAGCTGCGAGAGTCACTGCCATCAGACTCGCGTAGGACACTGCCACAATCTTGCAGAATGTAATAACTGGACTGTTCAGTTGTTGCTTGGAGAAGAGAAAGATGTGAGGCGTACTACAGCCTTGGCTTTGACTGTGGAGTCGCCTTTCGAAGTCTTCATCGAACCAGTAGAGCACGTTGATCCAAGCGAGTATGGCGAGTATCACCGATCTCCAAAGCACACCCGACCAAGACAATCCTGAATACTTCAAGAGGCCAAAGACGGTCAGAGGAAAAGAGGATTGGATGCTGAAAACCTATTTGAGCACATATACGATACCTTTCACTGCGACCAGCCATAGTATTCGCCCAAAATTGTCCATTGCAGCCTCGATATTTCGTATTGCGTTGGGCGGGATGTTCTCTTGTCTCGAAGAACCGAATTCTTTGGCTCGTTTCCACGATTATTCAGCTCGTATACCAAACAACCGCAGTCTATCTAGGCTCTGGAGCCAAAGGCGAATGCCCAGTGTGCTGAGGGTGGTGAAGAAGAAGCCGAGAGCGATCTGAATAATGATGCAGATCTATATGAGCGCCGCGCCATTCGAGTTGGCGACGAGGGTAGTGGTGGTGAGGGCAAAGACGAATATCGAGTTCGTTTGGTAGACGGACTCACCTGCTTCTAGGTTGAGGAGCAAACTAATCCAGGTAGAAATTCATTGCAGATAGATGCCGACGCGAATGCCGATGCCGATGCCGTAGAAATCAGCGTCGCCCTGCAGAGGCTTGCAAGCATCCATTGTCTTACATGGAGTGATATATGGGTGGTGATGGATTCTCTTGGTGACATAGTGTTGAACTTGTTTCTCGCGAGTCACCAATATTGAAATGAGCTCCAAAGCTGAGGGCGGGAAGCATTGGAGGGCTGAAATGGCGCGCTTAGAACGCTATCTGGACCGAAGCGGCCTCAGCAGACTTGACCAAATGGAGGATAACATGGCTTCTCTATTGGCCATTTCCGCAGAGAATTATCGCAATGGCGGTTACGAGATGAAGGATGCATGGATTATTGGGTTCAAGTAGACCAGCTTCATCGTATTAGTGGGAGAAGTGAATGCACTGGACTACCTTAACTTCCCCCCCAAGCTTATGTTTCTACAGTACCCTGCCTTGAGAGCCTGAATAACAGTCCTCTCGCCTCGAAAATACCCGCACCGGCATTTACATTAGACACGAACGGTATGTAGATGCCGACTCCAGCTACTGGCGGTAGGTAATTACCTTGGGATGAATACTGGGATGGATGGTGGGACTGGCTCCAGCTTACAATACACAATTGAAGCCCAACTTCCCCATCGTTAACTACCAGCAGAGCCTTGAAATAGGCCTGCACCTCGAGAAATCACGACGTCATCAGGGTCCTCAACCATCCTTGGTAGCATTTAGGGAAGTGAAACGAGTGGGACAAGTAAGACATCCAAAAATGAGGCTCTCCTGCCGAGTTCCCCTGCATTCCTGACGTCGAAGGCTGTTACCCGCACGGAATGACGTAGAGAGGGGAGCATGACCCAAACGGGATACCTGTGCGAATCAGCCCTGCGGCTAAACTGCATGGTGGCGATGAAGACGTTGAGGTCTGAGTTACTGGCCTTGGTCCGCGGCGGGAGTGCGTCACTGTGTTTCACCGTGATGATCGTCACGGTCGCCCAAGTGTGTAATGCGTTGTCGGTGCATCTCCGCGGTTGTTGGATCGACACACACTCATGCATGAGTCCTCGATAAAGTCGGGCTTTACTGCAAGCACATGGTTTACCACACCGGCATTGTTCAGGGGCGTAGCTGTATCAGTAAGCGCTAAGAATCCCTACATTGACTCAATTGCACTTTGCCTTGAAATCAGGAATACGAAAATAGACATTGTGTATTATGGTAGACTAATAGGTGTAGTTGTAAACGTACGCATATTTTCAAGGCATTCTCGGGTGTATAGGCGGTGTGCTATGTTGTATTTCCACTTCTCAAAACAGTGCTGTCGCTCAGCTTGCTTCCAGTCTTCTGCAAGAAGAATAGCCAAAGCCTCCCTGGTCACGGCCGCAGTCGATGATCCTCCAAGACATTGATTTGTTGCTACCACATACTTCCCTTATCCCCTTCAAACTCAATAATGAATAAAGGGTCCAGTAAGGATGAGTTCAGGTTATTGCATGGTACCTTCTGCGTGACTGCTATCGCCAATAATTATGATCAACTGATCAACAACAATTAAATGCCCTCCTCCGTCCTTCATCTGTTTGAGATGCTTGCCTTCCCGCGGCAGCTTCTTCCGAACCCCAGAATCCAGTCACACATTAGAGTCTTAACCTCCCCTTTTGCTTTGCCCTTCCGCTGATACTCGCCTGGTATGGCGCCCATGCTCCGGAAATGAGCGATCTCCCCCCAAGGCTGATTTTACCCCAGATCTGCCCATTGTTCCACAGATTGAGATTGAACCATCCGTTAGCCGGGTTATAGACATCAGCAAAGAGGCCACTTCTAGCATTGAACACTGAAATCTGATTGGAGGCGGCAATGGAAGTATCGACAGAGACCACTACCGTGTTAGATGTGGTTGACACTCGCGCAAAGTCGATTCGCGATATATCCCTGCTGCCACCGATCAAGGGGTTGAGATATCGGTTGGTGACATATCGGATGCTCCCTGCAACAGGCCTGATGCTAGGGTTGCCGATTGCGATGGCCACATCGACTGGGTTCACCCCATTCCGTGTCCCAGGAGATGGAATTTGCCATGTAATGAGCAGCTCGCCTCTGACTAGGAAAGACTGATAGTTCCCCTGGTTCCGTCCGTCGAAAGTGATGTCGAACAGGATGTAAGCCAGGTCGAGTGCGCGCTTCTCAACACCCACTCCTCGGGTGTGTGCTCTAAAGTTGAAGAGTTTGAGGTCAGGCTGGTTCACGACAGGGATGGAGTCGTTATCAAAAATCGAGAGGTGAGTTGGTGGAGTGGGCGAGGCCCAGATGCAGCCCAGCAGAGATAGGAGAAGTAAGAAGTTCATCATGACCGTATTGAGCGTTTTCCACTACGACGACGAGTTTATTGGCGTTGGTGTGACGATCGCGGGCACTGGCTGGATAATTCGAGGGCTTGACTCTAGGGAGGACGAGCGAATATGTACCTAGTCGAAGACAGACTCCATATTGCAGCATGTCCTGGGGAAAACGTCTTGCCGTTAATATGCGTGTCTCTGCCGCGCTATTCTATCAGGTGGCGTCTCAGCTCAACCGCCCGAATACCGGATCGAACTCTCAATTGTGCAACATGGAGGTCGAGAACGTCCTTAGGCATATCATCCCCCCTTAGAACGGTGTCGGCATTGGGGTTTCATTCCTTGACATGTTCTAACATTAAAGGTGGCGCTTCAGCTCCTCAGCCTAAGTACCGAATCCGTTAGTAGCTCAATGAATTCATGAGGTCCCATCCTCAATGCCACGAGACCTAACGTTGACTAACTGGGCTGCTCCAGTATTTATATAGGTCGGGGCTGGGGCTTGTTCCCGTTTTTGGGCTAACCATGGTTCTACCTGTCGGGGATGGAATGGAAGTCGGAGTAATTTTGCTGCGCTTTCAATGCCGGTGATTGTGTGACGGAGAACGCGATCAATTACTAGTACTCTTTGCTAGCTCCCCTGAGCATGCTGATATGATGAGCTGGTTGAGGGTGTGGGAGAATGCACTGGAAGCAGCCCAGAGCAAGACTATCCGGCAAAAGATGAGGCAATGCAATGTCTTAGAGGCAGATGTCGCGAAGGTTTCCATCTCCTTTCGTAGGAATATCTCTAGGAGGGAGTGCCGATGTGATCACGACGCGCATAGATGGCAGTTCCACCTCCGAACACTCAGATCCATAATTACCTGACGAACAGTCTGCCTAGCTGATGTCTCTGCCAGCGCATAGTATCACATGCCAGTCGACCGCTGAGCCAGATTCTTCCCACCTGAACGCGTTGATCGCGATACCCAAGACGGGCAAAGGGGGAGTTTGCACTCATCCACGGGAGGTATTATATCCCGGGGGCAGTGGTCTTGGTATACAGCACGCGTTGAATGAGCGCTTTGATGCCTTCTACCACGAACGGCCTCAGATTGGTTCTAGAGGGTCCGCTGAGATGCTTTGATGAAGCGAAGAACGAGGAACCAGTAAGCACGGATGGGCCAGACCTGCAGAATCAGGGGCTTGACGGGTCAAACCGTTGGGGTTTCACATAAATGCCTCTGGAATGAACGGGTGGGAGTTCCACCATCTTGCGGATGTTGAGGTTGAAGTCGTATTTTCCATGATTTATCTAAAAATGCCGCACACTCTTATTTTTCTTTTTACCATTTACCAGACCTTATTTAATATATTAATGTATAATAAAGTATACAAGTCTAAAGAAGTTCCCTAGGTAGAGTAGTAAGGGTCTTGGAAAAATAGGCGGCAATATAAATCCAATAGCTCCTCCCTGATTTACTAACGCTTGCAACGCTTTAAGCAAAGAATACTTGATCTAGTATGGAGTTAAATACTCAATTAGCCCCCAAAGAAGTCTATTAGCACCGTGTTATAGTAACCTTTCGTGACAAGAACCTATTGACAATGTGGGAGCTACCAGATCTGCCGTAAGTACAAGCACTCTCTATTTCTACCACTTCCCTTGGACTCTGAGCATAAACACTGAAATGGAAACCTGTGACTGGCCACGGCAAGCAATCCTCTCTTCGCACCACACCATTGCGCCCGCGAATCTAGTTCACGCTGAGAGAATGGAAAGAAATAGTTATGCCTATCTGTCTATTTATGCCTTACTCTCAATCCCCCAGCCCAATCCATCCCCATTCATCTCCGTCGCCTCCTCCATAATGCTCTGTAACCTGTCCTTCATCTCCACCACTAATCCAGCCATTGCACTCTGCGTCTCTCGCTCTACACCTCCCCCGGTCGGGCTGTCGGGCATCTCAAACCGCCTTGCAAACTGGGCAACCAAGTTGGCGACCTGGTGCAGCTCCCCAATGACAGGTGTGATGTCTGCCGCCGAATACACCATGGTCTGAACCAGATCTAGGGCTGCACTGCAGGCTGCTGCGGTGAGAAGCGCAGCGTCCAGGCGCTGGGAGCAGGGACAGATGAGGATGCGGGAAAGGCGCTTGATGGACGCTGTAGGCTGGATAGGGTGAGCTGACGAGGCGGATGGAGACGGCTGCTGGCTGATTAGATCTTGCAGGATGTCTAGGATGAGACTGTCGCAGGTTGAGAAGTCTGCATGAGGTTCGCTGTCGAGCCGCTTAGTGGGATCGTAGGTTCCATTGCCGCTCCCGGCGTCGCTAGGCGCAGAGGTGGGTTCAGACTGCCCCGTATTGATGGTGAGTATGTCCGAACTGGCGCTGCATCCTGGAGTCTCTGCGGTTTCCGTCATCGGCGGCGTGTTGGGGATAGCAGGGGACGCCGCCGAGTATGCGCGGTGCGGTCTCCCTATCCTACGCGCTGGGCTATAGTAGCAGCGGTGGCCGTATTTGCAACATCTCGCGCAGCTGGGCTTCTCCTTGGTACATCGAACTTTGGAGGATGAGCAGACGTCGCAGGAGTCTTTGAGTTTTACGTGCGTCGAGGCGCGGCGTGCATGCTGTCGCTCGGATGGCATGATGTAAGCTGTTCGCAGGTGCTTTGTCTGTGTTTGCAGGAAGAAGTCCACGGGGTTTTGAGTATGGACTGGATGAACCAACCCGCGTATAAGAAATGTCCTTGCTCGCAAGTCAGCAATTGACAACATTAAGAAGGGGTCTCTATGTGGCTGTACTTAAGTTCTTGGATGTTCGGCCATTTTACACTTGGGGATACCGCTATGCCCTTTTTAAAAGGGCTTTTATTTATAGTAATTTAATTTATTTTTTGCTTTTTTCTTATACATTTTTATAATACTTAAACTAGAATAAGCTAAAAAAAATTATTATTTAAGTATTAAATAATATTTAAATTTAAAGAAATTAATAATAGTAAATAACTATATTTTAATCTAATATTATTTTTAAAATTTTAAGTTATAGTAAAAAAAATATTTCTTTTCAAATATTATTATTATTATTATTAAAAACTGAAAAATAAAAATATATTAATATTTCCTTATTAATACGCTTTTAAACTCCCATTATATTAGTACTCTTTACTCTATATCGTGGTAAAGCCCAATATTACCTGGGTATAGCCCTTGGCAGACCAAAACGCTGAAAACATTTCCAGATCTTCGAGTCCAACGTGCAGCTCCGTGGCCACACGGAGGAACTCTGACCACTTACGTAGTATGACCTATAGGTCCCGTTATAATTATTCCCGTACTATCAATTGCGACAAGTATCAATCCGACATATTCCCTTCGCGGTGGGGAGGCACATCGGGTTGTACCCACAAGGATTCTATGTGACAGCAAGGACAAGCGAGGATTGTAGCCAACAGGAGGAGCGAGATTGCAACCCGAGGAGAGCGAGGATTCGAACCCACGAGGAGAGCAGGATTGTAATCCACGAGGGACCTGGGGGGGGGGGGGGGGGGGCTAGGACTATCGGTACGACGTACGTGGCGCTGCGCCCAGCTCATAGTTCCAGGCTAAAGATCCAAGGCGCAGCTAACGCCATGATGTCGGACATCATGTTGGATTCACGGCAGCCAAATTAGCTAAAAGCAAGGTTGAAAAGCGAAGCTTGTAAGGCAATTGATCTGCGTTGTAAATTCCCATTCGAGCCATTCAATTGATAAATTGGTCGACGATCAGGCTGTTTCTGGTCGTCAGCAACCGTCAAAGTTGCGGTATTTTCTCCCTTGACTCCATCCCTTCCCTTAGTCATCCCGGCTTGACAGGTCCCGTACGAAGTGCACCGTAGAAGTCTCGAAGCTGATGTGCGTCTCGGCGCAGCCGATCTGCGTCCCAAGTCCCACCACGGTAGGGGTGAAAATGCGGGGGTCAGGAATGCTTGCCTTGTGTGAGTGCCTCTCGTCGGTGCCTTGCGTGGGTGCCTCACTGGGGGCGTGTGAAGAAGGTCTCGTTGATACCGGCTTGGATACGAATACTTGGATGAGGTCGTCTGAGAGAGATTCGAGAAATAATAAGTTAGATCTTCACCCCGTGAGCTCAGCCATATGCGTGCATGATCCATTCTATATACTCTTTCTGAGAACCCTACCTAACTTGCCTTCATCTGTCCCCCACGCCGCCAGGTGCACCTTTGAACGCTATATATGCTGCCTAACCTGCCGGCACACCGCATGGATTAATCGCTTCGTGTGACCATCGAAGCGCCCTGCAGCTGAGGTCTCGATCACTGAGCCAGGACAGCGGAAAACATGGGCTGCGACTACGTGCTGAACACTGCGCAGAGAAGCCAAGCCTCCAGTTCCTACACTTTTGACCACACACACGCAGCCTCGCAGTCTCTGGGATATGGCAGCGTTCAAATCTGTGATACGTTGCCGAATCTCTACTTGACGCCACCACACTTGACACCGCCGCTCGTCGACGACGCGGCCACCCTTGACTTCGAATTCCCCGCCAACCTTATCGAGCCACTAATGCTCGACAATGTGGATGTGTTGGACTTCGCTGAGCAATCTCAGTTCAAAGTCGCAGACAACACACCATCCTTACGAGCCCACGCTCTCCCGGACTTACCGGCCCTTTCCTGCTGGCCACAGGAGCAGACGACATCGTCAATGCCACTAGCACAAGCAAGCGCCTGTCCAAGCAGCATCGAAAAATGCATGGCAGCGTGCTTGAGGATTCTGAGAGCATTACGTGGCTCTTGCCAGGGCCGTGGTTGTCTCTTCAGCAAGGGTACCGCCTCATCCTCGCGGGGAGGGCGGCAGCTGGACGCCGTGCTGACGGCCAACCGGTATGCGATGAACACGATATCACGCGTGTTGGCGTGCCCCTGCCTAAGCAACGCGGCGGTGCAGCTGATTTTAATCAGCATCTGCGACAAGCTGAGGGCGTGGAACTATGCAATTCTCGATTGCGGTGCGGCAAAGCACGACGAGGGGCCTTGCAGCAGCCATGACAAGACAGGAACAGAAAAGGTAGGCGAGCAGCCGTTCAAAGTTGGAGACTTTTCGCTAGACGATGGGCTGGCGGCCAGGTTTCGGGCCTACTTGGTGAGGGAGGAGTTGCAACGACTGGAGGAGGTGGTGCAGAGGGTGGTGGGACGGCCCGCAGCCACAGCCGCATCCCCGACAGGACGACGTACGAGCGGGTTTAAGAGGCCGCTTTCCGAGTCGGCCGGGCAGGATCTGGGGCGACTGTTGAGGAGGAGGCTCCAGGCCGCTAGGGTGACGGCCCTGGGAAGGACGGAGACTGCGGGGGTGAGCTGGTGCACTTAGATTTTTACATCCAATGTATGTTGCCTATAGAATTGTCCATAGCTGTGTAATACTAGCCGCAAATAGAACTCCGCTCGAGCGAGTAGTTAGGTAAAGAAAACATCTCTTTTTGTTTAACTTTATTACTGCTTATTCATACCTAGTTACTCTATAATACAGTATTAGTATACGTTCTTAATACACCTATCCTGGACCCTTAAAAGTAAGACGAGGGGGCCTCAACTTGGACCGCGAACTAACAGGGTTCCACCCTGGCACAGCCGGAGTAATCACTCAGCCCTTTGTCCCTTGCAGGGCGCTTAGCACCACTTCCCATGCCACACCCACCCTTGTCCTCTCTCGATACGTCTTAGAGAGCTTTCGAGTGCCGTACGAAAAAGGTTCCTCGCAGGGCGGAAGTGGGACAGGACGGGAGAGGGAGGGACTTCAGATGGATGGGGGAAACAAGGTGGCTCCCAACAACGGTCGGTATAGGAACATCCTTGAAAGGACCCTTGCGGCACTCGAAGGAGAAAACCAACGCGTAGCTCGCTCACTCTCGCCCATTCCATCCATTCCTGCAAACACGAAGGACGGCACATCCCGGCGTCAGCCCCCAAAAGCCCCGTCTCCCAACGTCACCGACCAACGTCAGCTCCATCAGTCCTGATGTCTCAGTTCCAAGTATCCAGCCGCTGGTGGTGCCCGGCACTACTTGCCGTGCCACACTAATTAACGTCTGCCGTCTTGACACGTATTAAAAAGAATCCATCCATTGCTTGTTTTCGCCGTCATTCCTGCAAACGCGACCCGCGTCAGCCCCCGAAAGCGCCCTCTCTCAACGCCGGCACCGACATCAGGCTACGCCCGATCGCTGTCAATTCCAAGTATCCCGTACTTAAAGAGCCGCCAGCTTCCGGAGCAGTACCTGCGCATCGACCGACGTCTACAGGTAGCCCCGCAGTAAGAGCGGAACATCGGCATCCCGAGCGAACCTCGCAGGACGGCAGAGCTCACCAGCCAACCAAGACCTCCAAACACCAAGACGACAAAATGACGCCAAAGCTGACTGTCTATCGTGGCTTCGCCGTCGGGAATCACTACGTCTGGTCGCCCTTCGTATCTAAGCTTGAGGCGCGACTGCGCTTCGGCGGTGTGCCCTACTCTCTGGCTCAGGGCAACCCGAAGAGTGCCCCGCGTGGCAAAATTCCTTATGTGGACGTGGTTAGCGATGGCGGGCCGAGCGAGCAGATGGGAGACACCACCCTCATCATCCGGAGCTTCATCGACAATGGCGTGTTGACAGACCTCAACGCTGGGTTGACCCCGACGCTGAAGGCGCAGGACCTAGCCGTGAGGGCGTTGTTGGAGGACAAGGTCTACTTCTACCAGGTGAGTTATCTACGTGCTGTGTCTTAGCGACCATTCGAGGTCGGCATAGAGATTGGACATTGGCTAACATCGCCATCGCAGAACCGCGAGCGTTGGTGCGACAACTACGAGACGATGCGCAACGGTGCCCTCGGCGCCATCCCCTACCCCATCCGGCTCCTGGTCGGCTTGCTCGCCTATCGTTCTATGGTGACGACACTACACGGACAGGGCACGGGCCGGTACACAAATGAGGAGATCACATCCTTCAAGCAGGAAGCATGGGAGAGCATCAACGCCCTCCTGGCAGAGTCAAGAGCCAACGCTGGTCGACCCACGAAGCCGTTCTGGATCCTCGGCGGCCCGGAGCCCACGGAAGCAGACTCGACTGTGTACGGCTTCGTAACGTCAGCCCTGGCCTGCAAGGCCGCACCCGAGACAACGAAGATTGTGCGGAGCTTCCCTGTCATCATGGAGTACGCGAGACGGATCCATGATCAGTTCTTCAGTGAATATGAGCTATGGGAGGAGTCGGATGAGTCGGAGGAATAGATCTATTGATGACTATTGATTTGAGGCCCCCCAATGTAGAGTTAGCGCGAGCATACTCTTGTTAGTCGAGATCTGTGCGTAGTAGGATCTATAGATTCCATATCATGCATAGAAAGCACGTCATAATTGGCTTGAATTCTCCGTCGTTGAAATTACCTACCGGAGTGGACGGGAGAGGAATGTAAGCGTCCGATGAAATTGGGTGGTCAGAAGATTAGAAATGGTATGTAGGCGCTCCTACCCTATCAAATCTTATGCCGTATACCGAAAACTTATCTTTCGGGACTTTTTGGAATCGCATCTGTCTTACAATATTCAAACGGCGTTGCTGACAAAGTCGTACGCCAACGGCCAGCCCATGAGCACATGCAGTCAGCTGTACGAGGTAGTTATCTAGTATGTCAAAGCTATCGTGGCTATTGATAAGAGAAAAATTGAGCAGTTACTGCATCTGGCGAGTAGGAAGTAACGGAAGGAATCATCTCCTGATATGAGCAAGTTTTAATCAAGGCAGGTCACAATTTGTAATCAGGGGAAGGAAGAAGTAAGCGATATACAGTCAATTGCTTGGCTTATCCGAGTGCGAAGTAGACTATTACACAATCTGAAACCCGATTCTCCCGCACTCTAGATAGCAATGCGCTCTATTAACGGAGTGAATAATGCAGCCGAGACTTCCGAAGCTCTATGCCTCGCCATCATCTCGTCTTCCCCTTTGCAACCCTTATTTGGGCTCAGCAACGATGATCGAGTGCCTCATCACAGGGCTGTAAGTATTGATCTCCACCAACTTCAGCCCGGCCTTATCCAACAAGCTCTTCCACTGGTCCTCACTCCTCTCCATGGCACCCAGCATACAGTACATGTGCAGATCCAAGCAGGCCGACCACCAGTGCACGCCCTCGTTGGGCAGCACCATCTCGTCGATCAGGATCTTGGAGCCGGCCCCCATGGCAGGGATCAAGTTGCGCAGGATCTGCGCCGCCTCCTCATCCTCCCAGTCGTGCAGCACCGTGCGGAGGTAGTAGAACTTGGACCCCTTGACCGTCTGCTCGGTGAAGAAGTCGTGCGCCTTGGCGTGCACGCCCTTCATGGGAGGGGCGATGGCAATCGTCTCGGCCCGGTCCTGCAGCACCACCTTGCCCTCCAGCGAGGGGAACAGGTTGGTCAGGCGCGCGCACTGGTGGCCGAAGCCGCCGCCGACGTCGACGAAGACGGTCTCGGCGTGGGCGTCGGCCGCGGGGGCCTTGAAGTCGACCACATCCAGCCAGTCGCCCTCGCGGGGCACGCTCATCAGCTGCTGGAACCACTTGAGCGTCTCGGGGCGCTGCTGGGCCCAGGGGAAGAAGTCCAGGTCGGTGTTGGCGCCCTTGTGCCAGGCGAACTTGCCGGCCGTGTGGTTCTTGTAGCCCGTCTCCTTGAGGAAGGAGGGGAGGGCTTGGTAGGTTGGGCCGGAGATGTTGAACGTGTAGTTCAGAGCACCCTCAACGCGGGGATCAGAGAAGGCTTGCGAGGCGTGGTTGGCAGCGAAGTGGTCCCGGCTGGTCTCGGTGATCATGCGAATGGAGGCGAGGTAGCGCAGAATGCGGCCCAACAGGAGAGGGTCGGCGCCTGTGGAAGCAGCGAGAGTCTTCAAGCTTAGGGGCTCCTGGCTGTCAGAGAGGCGGCGGAAGATTCCGAGGTCAAGAGCGGACTTGACGGAGGCAATCTCGAGGGTCTGCTGTCTGTTAGTGTGTGTCTAGCGGAGAGGGGAGGGAAATTGGTCACTTACCGAGTTGAAGAGTCGGAGCATTGTGTCGTGGGGAGTCTCCATCTCCTCAGCCACCTTGTGGAGGGTGTCTTGGGTCCTGAGACGGGATTCTTCACCTGCAGTAGTCTGGACGTTGTGGCCCTTCAGGGGTTGCAGGTGGGTGTGGCCATTTTCTCCGTTGGCCTCACTGTGGGTGCCGTTCGCCTTCTCGGTGCCGTTGCTGACACCATTGGAGCCGTGGCCATTTGTCATGCCGTTGGTCTTCTCCTTCTCGGTTCCGTTGGTGACGCCGTTGCTCCCGTTCTCGTGAGGCTCCTCCCCACTCATCAAGGCGAGGTAGTCCGGCTTGGCAGCAGCAGTCTTGGTAGGTGTGACGAGGCCCAGGTCTCCAGTCACTAGGTTAGGAGACAGGCCGTTGATGACATCGGTACCGAAGTTGTCCATGTTCAATGTGTCCTCTGAGCGCAGCATCTGGCGAGCGCGGATGGTGTGCATGATCTTCATCTGCTCAGGCGAGAGAATGCCTTCCAGCTCAGCAACGCCCTTGTCGTAAGCCTTGTTGGAAACGTTGGGGTCGCTGATTCCAAACTGCTCCATCTTTTCCAAGATGGCCTTCTTCTCCTCGAGAGGAACGGGCAAGAAAGCCTGGAAGCAGAAGTCGACCGTCTTGGAGACCTCGGTCTGTGACAGCTTGCCAGTGACGTCGGTAGAGCCCTGGATGATGGGGCGGAAGTGGTTGAAGGCGCGGTCGAAGGTCTTCTCATCCCAGTCAGACAGGACGGGCTCGTCATTCATCTTGATCTGCTTCAGGGTGCTGGACACGACGAGCAGGAATCGAGTGTAGCCCTCGCCAATCTTCTTTGTGTGCCAAGTGGCGGCAGTGAGCTCGTCACACTGGCCCTTGATGGAGGCGGCAATGGTCACCGCAGCGGAGAGACCGCCGACGAAAGCCAGGTGCACACCACTGGAGAAGAAAGGGTCGATGAAGCAAGCGGCATCGCCGGCAATGCGGACGTAGGGGCTAGAGTAGGCTGGGGCACTGTACGACCAGTCTGAGGCCGACTTCATGTCGGAGACGAGGGTGGCGTTGGCGAGCAGCTCCTTCATGTTGCCGGTCTTGGAGATTTCGCTGTGGTAGAGAGACTTGCTGTCGAGGCCAAGCTCTCTCTTCTTGGTGGTGCTGACTCCCTGGTTCATCACCACTCCGACCGAGATCTTGCCGTTGTGGAGGGGAATGTACCAGATCCATCCGCTGGCATCTGACAGAGCCTCGAAGTAAGGAGCGCCCTCCTGCTTGGTGCCTACGCCCCAAGTGCCGCCGTTCTCCCAGTATCCCCAAGTAGCAACGTTCTTGAGCTGGCCACCCTCATTGAACCGGCGGTTCTTCAGATACTTGGTGCTCATCAAGCCTGCGCGGCCAGACGCATCGACGAGGTAGTCGAACTTGATGCTGCCGGTGCTCTTGTCCTCCTTGCGGGTCCAAGTCGCCGAGACGGGACGGCCCGGATCCGGCAGCTCAACCTCGGGGTCGTTGCTGGGGGGGAGTCCTGATGACTCGAACTCCAGGGAGTTGACTTTGACGGCATCGAAGACCTTGGCGCCGCTCTTGCCGGCATGCTTGAAGATCAGCTCGTCGGCTTCTGAGCGGACCACGTTGTAGGCGTAGCCTTCTGAACCGCCAGCTGCGAGGAAGTCGGTGTCTGTGGGACCAGTTAGGCAAGGTACTTGTGGCTGGGGTATTTCACTCAGACTTACAGACTGGGGGCATAGATTGGTTGAGCTTGAATGCAGCGCCATTCTGGGAACTTTGGTTAGCGGCGTTTCTAATGAGGCCATGGTTAAATCTGCTCGCTTACCTTGACTCTGAACCCGAAGGCGTCAAAGGTCTTATCGAGATCGATGAAGCGGAGGAAGTGGCGGATCGATGGCAGCATGCTCTCTCCGATGTGGTATCTAAGCAGCATGTGAGATAAGACTAATACCACATGAGTGTGCAAATAGCATACCTGGGGAACTTGTCGCCCTCCAGTAGGACAACGTCAACTCCTTCGCGGGCCAGAGCGGCAGCGGCATATGAGCCGGCTGGGCCGCCACCAACGACGAGGACTTGGCACTTCTCGGGAATAGACATGATTGCGGATTGGGTGATGGATGAGAACTTGAGATATGAAACGGGATGTTGAATGGGTCGAACAGGTTGAACAGGTTGAATGGGTTGATTGTGTTGGTTGTGTTGTTGCACAAGACGCTTTCGGCTCGTCCTATCTCCGTCTTATATGTCAAGCTCGACGAGATAGATGACACGACTCTGTCTACTATTTTCTGGACATGTCTCGTTAGTGCTCTCACGATTGATTCTCGGGCTGCGTCGTCGACCGAACAAGTTGCGCCTGTAACTCAGCCTGAATCTCAGCCTTAGGGGTGGGGGCGGCTGTGATACCGGAGTCCGATCCTGGGCTGACATGCCGGAGTCCGATGGTGACGAATGGATCCTTTTCGCGGTTGAGGAATGAGTGCGGAGCAACGAGCTTACTTCAGGCGGTTGAATTGAAATGAGGGCGTCTATCGTCCTTGTCGACCGTCTGCCTTTCGACTGTCCAGGTTCAGCTTTTGCGTTCTGCCCCTTGCTCTCTTCTTCTCTCCCTCCACGCTGCCCTCCAGTCTGGCCAAGCATTACACCATTACCACTTGCACCCATCACCCATGCACTCAAACAACCAACCAATGGATCGCAAAAACGCGCACGTATCCGACCCTGCGGATGCCCAGCTTTCCCCACGTGGCAGCGATGACTACCCGAACGCGCCGCCTCCCCTCAGTGATTACCCCGAAGGCGGCAAACAGGCCTGGCTCACCGTTGCTGGTGCCTGGGCCTGCATGTTCGTCTCCTTTGGCTGGGTCAATTGCGTCGGCATCTTTCAGGACTACTACCAGGCCAATCAACTGAGGCAGTACACGCCGTCCGAGATTGCGTGGATACCTTCGCTGCAGAGTAGGCCACTATTCCCAGCCCCAGTCCGCTGACGGGTCTAACGAATCCCTTGCTCGCAGTCTTCTTCATGATCTTCGGGGGTCTGTTCGTTGGGAAAATCACCGACGACTGTGGACCCGGCATTCCTTTGGCCTTCGGGGCCTTTCTCCACGTCCTCGGCTTGATGATCGTCAGCACCGCCAACACCTATTTTCAGATCATCCTCAGCCAGGCCGTCTGCTCGGCCATTGGCTCGTCCATGGTCTTCTATCCAGCCGTCACTTGTGTAAGTCGCCTCAATCTCCACCGGGCTGTTCCTTCCGGTGGCCCGTCGCTGACCCATGCGCAGGTGTCAACATGGTTTCTCAAGAAGCGTGGCGCCGCTCTCGGAATCGTCGTCATGGGCTCCTCCATCGGCGGAGTCGTCTTCCCGGTGATGCTGATCAACCTCATCCCCAAGGTCGGCTTCGGCTGGTCCATGCGCATCTGTGCCTTCATCATCCTCGCCCTGTTGGTTGTGGCCAACCTCACGATACGATGCCGGATTCCGCCCGTCAAGCGCCCCTTCAGTATCGTGGCCCTGTTTCGGCCACTTACTGAGCTGGACTTTATCTTGCTGACCCTGGCCATCTTCTTCTTCTACTGTAAGGATACCCTACCCGCATTCGGTGCCGTTGAGTGGCACAGCAAGCTCATCCCATCCTAGGGGGAATGTTCATCCCATTGACCTTCATCGTCGTCGAGGCTCGTGCCAACGGTTTCCCTGTGCATCTGCTCGAGTACCTCGTCCCTATCCTCAATGCAGCTAGCATCATTGGCCGTACTGTGCCCAACGCTCTGGCTGACAAGCTGGGCCACTTCAACGTCATGATTGCCATGAGCGCCTTCACCACCATCCTCATCCTGGCTGTGTGGCTCCCGACTTCCGGCACCGGCGCCACCATCGCCTTTGCCGCTCTCTTCGGCATCGCCTCTGGAGCTGGTATTGGCTTGACGCCTGTCTTGGTCGCCGCCATGTCCCCCATCCAAGACATCGGGGTCCGCACTGGGTCTGCCTTTTCCGTCTCAGCCTTCGCTGGCTTGACGGGCAGTCCGATTGCGGGCCAGCTGGTCGTCAAGAGTGGAGGCTCGTTCGACAACGCCAAGATCTTTAGTGGTGTATCGTGCGCTATTGCTACGGTTCTTTACGTTGCTAGCAGGCAAGCTGTCAACGTGCAGAGAGCTAGGAAGGCTTAGGATCCTTCGTGCTGGGGTATTATAGTACAGGGTTTGGCGTAGATAAGGTCAGGAACTTATAGACTGTCATCGATTATTCCTATTCAATGACACTGGTCCTGAACATCCCGTATATCCTTCAACAATTAGTTGTTATCAGACATGTAACCCTGCATTACGTGAGGGTCCTCGAAAGCCTCTTTCAAGACCAGCGAGATCTCCATTCTCAAAGTAGATTCGTCGACATTGAAGCCACAGTCTCACGTTGTCCTCTTCCTCCACTCGAAGCACTCCACCCCTACATCGTACATCACCGCTGATCCGTTCGATCCGCCTGCACCTAACTGAGGACTTCGGATGACTTACATACACGAATAGACTATTTCTACGTGCTCCATTCATCCATCCGCACTAGAGACCAGAAGGTGCCTAACCGGAGAGAATACTACGTAGTATAGCCATATCCACCATAGGACCCTAGATGCTTATCACGGCGGATCGTCCCCACGTCGGATTCCGAGACTGATGCGGCCGCCACCTCATCCGCAGGACCCTTAACCCTAAGGCGGAACCTTCAGCATCGCCTTCTCTACTCACGAAGCCATCTACGTCCTTCCTACGTCAACCTCCCCAGGATAATGCTGGTGAGTTACATTTACCACCCTTGAAAGCACTTCAAACATTGTGGATTTTACCCCTGTCGCGAGGTACCAAATCCCTGACACAAGGTCTTCTATTAAAGTGAGATAGACTCCCCCTACGGACTGTCCGAGACGCCATTGGGGAAGATAAGCGAGTCCGAGTGACATGTGCGTTCCAAGCAGATAGTTCAAATAAGATGTCCATGAACATCCTCCTGGCTCCTCTTATTTCCCACATTCATCAACCCACCTACCTTGTGACTCTCTGATCTAGTCTGTTCAACCAGGCCTCAAACTCGCCGTTTTCAACCAAATTGGTTCACTTCATTCAAGCATCCACAGTATCATATCTTTGAATTTCCACTCGCAATGGCCAGAGATCCCATCAAGCTCAATGGCACCGTCTGGAAGGACTGGCTCTCTTCACAAGAAGCAAGCGTTCCCCACCTTGCGGATGTTGAAGATGTTACCGAGCGGGTCACTCGTATCTTGGGGGGCAACCCAGGATCGATGCAGCTGCAAGGAACAAACACTTACTTGGTCGGCTCTGGCTCCGACAAGATCCTCATCGACACTGGCGAGGTATGCTCACATGAACCTCCATACCATCTTGAGTTTTCGCATCTAATCCTCTTTGGGAACGACAGGGTAAACCACTTTGGATCGAGAACGTGATCAAGCTTCTCGAAGAGCGTGACATTGATATCATCTATGTCCTACTCACACACTGGCATGGGGACCACACTCAAGGTGTCCCCGACTTGATTGCCTACAACCCTGCCTACACTGATCGCATCTACAAGAACAACCCGGATCCAGGCCAGCTACCCATTGCTGATGGGCAAGTATTTGCTGTCAAGGGAGCTACAATCCGAGCAGTCCACACTCCTGGCCACGCCACAGACCACATGTGCTTTCTTCTAGAAGAGGAGAACGCTCTGTTCACAGGAGATAACATACTTGGCCATGGGTACAGCGTCGAGGAGGACCTCGGAGAATACCTCCGAAGTCTGAAGAAGACGAAAAGTCTCAAGTGCGCTAAGGGATACCCAGCTCACGGGATCAAGATTGAGAATCTCCCTGCAAAAATTGAGCAGTACATCAGACACAAGGAGTTTCGCGAGCAGCAGGTCCTGGAGGCACTGCCCTCGAGGAAGAACGGGGGCGGCGTGACTGTGCCGGACCTGCTGAAGAGGCTGCATGGAGACTTGTCCGCCGAGGTGATGGAGTTGGCATTGGAGCCTTTCATTAACCAGGTCTTGTGGAAGCTGGCGGAGGAGAAGAGGGTTGGGTTTGCGAGGGTTAGAGGTAACAGGCAGTGGTTCCTGAAGGAGCGGGGGACGAGGGTGGCTGCTTCAGCTTGATGATATCAAGCTGTACATGTTTCTTAGACTGGTCAGTAAAATTTCGTATTTCAGTAGTTGAACAACATCATTGTTATGAATGCGTGCCAGAAAATCTCAGACGTGTGTGGTTGCGATTTCATCTTGTGGCACTTGGCAATGCACACTAGGCTTCATACTCTGGATCAAGAATCTCATTTAAATTTGAGACATCCCTAGCCTGGGGGGAGGAAGTATGACATGATAAGTACCCGAAAAACTGGCCCAGTGCGATGATGATGCCACTCCATACGAGCACCCCTAAGATCAACAATATATAACTTGCCATTCAGTTGCAGAATCTCAAAAGTAAGTCCATGTACGATGATACTACAGAGATCGATACAAATTCGTCAAATTCCGTCCCATCTAACTGTTGGCTCATAAAAGCAATGTTACTACTCCTCCCACAATCGAGGATTCCCTTCCCAAGGTATCGCGCTTTCAATACAAAGTCCAGGCAACAATGGCCCCAAGAAGAGGCAACATGGTTCTCCCGTAGTTCAGAACATTCCAACGCCTCAGCAGAGCCATGGTGTCATCCATTGTGCTGCCTTCGGTGGGGGCCGAGCCATCCTTTCTTGCCTTGGCAATCTTCGCCTCTCTCTTCAGCAGAACTTCTTCGACCGGAACGATCAATGCAAGAGTGTAGGGCACAATGCCAACCATCAACGAACCCGCCAGCAGCAGACGAGGGACACGTCCTGGCAAGCCTTGCAGCGTCAATTCCACGTTGGGTGAATGGCGGTAAGTCAAGGCGGCGTTGGCAAAGCACACGAAGCTAGAAAAGAATGCAGAAGAGGGACAAAGGTGGAAGCCCCGGTTGAAGACAGTGCGGAACTGTGTCAAGAGGGTGTTTTCAGGGACATGTGGCGGGCCAGTGATGGTAGCGAGTGACACGTGCGAGAGCGAGAACTGGCAACCTAGAATGTGTGAATGATTGATTCAGAGGGATAAAAGATAACAGAGTTGCGTTTGCTCACCAACTAGGAACGAAGAAGCCGTGATGCTTACACCCAAGAGGGGCCGGTATAGGGGGTGATCCATGGCTGTGAAGTGGAATAGAAACGGACAGAATGGATATCTGATCTGAAAATGAGAAGACAAGAAAAGACTGGAGATATTAGAAATCGTGGTTAAGTTCGAGTCGGGTCATTCTTGAAGATGGAAGCTGCCTTAATGTGTGTTGTTTTCCTCCCTTCACAAAAGAACCTTGTCAGCTGGTTGTGCATCTTCTCTGTCGATGTGCAGATCACTGCCTCACCATCTGCGCCGTTCCGTGGCAGTAAAGCGTGTTTACTTGCGGCTAGGTCTGTAGGGCGTTAGGTGTCTCAAAAGTGCCCGGCCGACCAAGGCTGAGCCTCCCGGGTCAGACCCGGGCTGCGTCGGATTCCGATCGGACGGCACATACTTGGTAGGAACTATTGTGACGTCGGAATCGCCGGTAAATGCACGCAGCCAATAATTCCATAGAGTCTCACCTTACGTGTGAATGCAACATTTCTGCTTATCTAAACGGAATAGATAGTGAATGGGGGGCTCTTGTTTCGTCTACCTAAGTACCGATATGAGGCTCTCAACACAGCATCGGCATCACAGTCCAGGTATATTAAGCGACCCATTACTTCGTGCTAGAGACTTCTCTCAAAACTAACCAACACACTCCGGCCCCTGCAACACTACACTCCTGCTTCTCTAGCTCTTCGAGCCCTCGTCTTTGGCCCCCCATGGACACCATGACTCCCCACACCACTTCACCATCGACTGAGAGCGGCTCAGTAGTCGACGACTTTGCCGTCAAAGTCATCTACTGCGGCAATGAGTTTCCCAGCGATGATCTCCATGCCCTCTTCGCGTCGCTGCAAAGACATGGAAGGGATGCCAACTTTCCCTTCCTATCCAGCTTTCTGTCTCAATGCGTAGACATGCTGAGGAGAGAAATTGCCCTGCTGCCACATAGCATCAGCGAGACATTACCACCTTTCCAGAACCTGCTGGCCTTGGCCACGCATTTCATTGCCAACCGCCGTGGTGCCCTAAGCGGCGCTTTAGATGGCGCTTTGCTTTGTGCTGTACAGGTCGGAATGCTGATAGGGCATGTACCCCCTTCTCTAAACCTTTGCAGCCAGCACTAACACCTCCTAGACACCATGAATCGCAAGGCCTCAGCTACACCCTAGATCAAGACAACACCAAGCTAGGAGGCCTCAGTATTGGCCTCTTGAGCGGTGCCGCCGTGTCGCTCTCGTCTTCTCTTGCCGACCTATGTTGTGCAGGAGTCGAAGCCGCGAGAGTGGCATTCAGACTGGGTGTACACGTCGACAAAGCTTCCCAGCAGCTTGAGCCGCGCAACGAGGATGGCGAACAAGACAGTTGGGCTTATGTGGTCACCGAGCTCTCAGAGGCCGAAATTCAAGAGGAGTTGGACGCTTTCAACTCTACCACGGTATGGTTCTACTTTCAACCCGACTCGCAATAGTGACTAAGAGGATACAGTGCAACCCAGACTTGACCAAGGTCTTCATCAGCGCTTCGGATAGCAGCTCAGTCAGCGTCACAGGTCCCCCGTCACGTCTGAAGTCGGCCTTCCTGGGCTCGCAGAAGCTTCGGTACTCCAGACATTTTCCCCTTCCTGTATTTGGCGGCCTGTGTCATGCCTCCCACATCTACACGGCGGACGATATTAGATCCATCGTGCAAGGCTCAACCCCCATGCGCAAACTGCCAAGCAGCACGCATCTGCCACTCATTTCGCCTCAAAAGGGCAAGCCATTTGAATCTCGCACACCTCAAGCCCTGTTTGAGGAGATCGTCTCCGAGATCTTGACCGGCACCATCTACTTGGACAAGATGAATGCTGGTCTCAGCAGTGCGCTCTCGCTCGCTTCCAGCGTTCACTTCATGCAGTTCTCGTCTTCTATCGTCTCGAAGCGAATGATCGCGTCCGTCTCATCTGACTTACCGGATCTATCGCGAACGGATGAGGATCTGCTTCAATGGTCTACCAAAGAGTCCATCAACGCCAATCCCTCATCAACCAAGAACGCGAAGCTGGCCGTGGTAGGAATGTCCTGCCGCCTTCCAGGCGGTGCAAACAATAATGAGCTTTTCTGGAAGCTCATGGAAGACGCCCGCGATGTGCACACCACGGTCCCGGCTGATCGGTTTGACATTCACACTCATTTCGATCCCACTGGCAAGACACCCAACGCGACCGAAACGCCATACGGCAACTTCATCGACAACCCAGGCTTCTTGGACGCTGGGTTCTTCAACATGTCCCCTCGAGAGGTAAGTCCAAGCAGCAACCTTATCCCCAACTCCAGCTGTTTACTGACATAATAAACTTGAAGGCCGAGCAAACCGACCCTATGCACCGCCTCGCTTTGGTAACAGCTTATGAAGCCCTCGAAATGTCCGGGTACTCGCCCAACCGCACGCCCTCGACAAACCTGAAGCGCATTGGCACCTACTACGGCCAAGCCAGCGATGACTGGCGCGAGCTCAACGCCGGCCAAGACATCGGCACCTACGCTGTGCCAGGAGGCGAGCGTGCCTTTGCCAACGGGCGCATCAACTACTTCTTCAAGTTCGGAGGGCCCAGCTTCAATATCGACACCGCCTGCTCCAGCGGCCTCGCTGCTGTCCACGCGGCTTGCTCGGCCCTTTGGGCTGGCGAGGCCGACACCGTACTGGCGGGAGGACTGAACGTCATCACCAACCCTGACAACTACTGCATGCTGTGCAAGGGACATTTCCTCTCCAAGACGGGCCAGTGCAAAGTATGGGACAAGGGAGCTGATGGATACTGTCGTGCCGACGGTATCGCCTCGGTGGTGATCAAGAGGCTGGAAGATGCCGAGGCTGACAATGATAACATCATCGCTGTCATCGCCAGCGGAGCGACCAACCACTCAGCCGACGCTCTTTCGATCACTCAACCACACGCTGGAGCACAGATGGAGAACTACGCTCAGGTCATGTCGGCTGCTGGAGTGTCTCCTCTCGATGTATCGTACGTCGAGCTTCACGGCACAGGAACACAGGTCGGCGATGCCATCGAGTCCGAGTCTGTTATCGGGACCTTTGCCCCTCCAGGAATTCGACGTCGGCCAGAACAACGCCTTCACCTGAGTGCGGTCAAATCAAACTTGGGCCACAGTGAAGCTGCAGCTGGCATCACCAGTCTGCTAAAGGTGCTCCTTGTGTACCAGAAGGGCGTTATCCCGCCTCATGTCGGTATCAAGACGGAGATGAATCCGGTCGTAGTCAAGACCCTGGATCGCACAAATGCCGGCCTTGTCCTGGAAAACACGCCGTGGCCCAAGCCGGAAGGCAAGAAGAGATATGCACTGGTTAACAGCTTCGGCGCACATGGCGGCAACACTACGATTCTGCTGGAGGATGCTCCTGACATGCCCCGTGTTGGTCAAGATCCTCGTGCTACACACGTCTTCCCGCTGTCGGCCAAGAGCAAAGTCTCTCTCCGGGCCAACGCAAAGGCTCTGATTGACTATCTGGAAGCTAATCCAGACACTGACCTTGGCGACCTGTCCTACACGCTGTGTGCGCGACGCATTCACCATCCGATCCGCATCGCTACCTCTGCTACCAGCATTTCTCAGCTGAACAAGTACCTCGAGTCGTCGCTAGACAAGATTAATGATCTCCGAGCAGTGCCAGCAACTGCGCCGGCAGTTGTCATGACCTTTACCGGTCAAGGTGCCTTCTACCAGGGCATCAGCTCCGGCCTATACGGAAGCTTCCCTGCCTACAGGTCGGAGATTCAGCACCTCGACGCCTTGTGTCAGAAGTTGGGCATCCCCTCCATCCTACCGTACATTGAAAATGCTACTGCAGATGACTCCTTGCCTGCGGCCTCTCCAATGATCACGCAGGTGGTCACTCTGGTCGTCGAGATTGCACTGACTCGGTTTTGGCAATCCATGGGCGTGGTTCCCAGCGCCGTCATCGGCCACAGCTTGGGCGAGTACGCAGCCGCTGTTGCAGCGGGCATTCTCTCTGCCGCAGATGCCATCTTCCTCGTCTCCAAGCGCGCACAGCTTCTGGAGAAGCGCTGCACGGCTGGCAGCCACGTCATGCTGAGCGTCCGGGCAAGTGTGGACGCTATCGCTGAAGCATTGAAGTCGGAGACTCACTCCTACGAAGTCTCGTGCCAGAACGGGGCCGAGGACACTGTCATCAGCGGAAAACGTGAGGATATCAGTGCTGTTCGCGCTGTTCTTGACGCACAAGGGAAGAAAGCAACCCTCCTGGAGGTGCCTTACGCCTTCCACAGCACGCAGCTGGACCCTATGCTCGATGAGTTCGAAGAAATCGCCAAGCACGTCACCTTCAAAACGCCTAGCATTCCGTTTATCTCGCCGTTGCTTGAAGACTGCGTCTTTGACGGCAAGACTGTCAACGCAAACTACCTCCGCCGTGCTTCTCGCGAGCCCGTTCTTTTCGCTGCGGCTCTGGAAGTTGCGAAGGATATGGGCATTGTTGATGACCATACGCTGTGGGTTAATGTTGGGCCGCATCCTATCTGCAGCTCGTTTGTGCGGAACTGGACAGCTGGATCGAAGACTTTCAGCTCCCTCAGAAAGAATGAGGACAACTTCGCAACGCTGGCAGGCGCAATGGCTGGCCTTCACACTCTGGGCATTCACGTGGCCTGGAATGAATATTTCCGACCTTACGAGAGAGCCCACAAGCTTCTCACCTTGGAGTCATACAAGTGGAACGAAAAGAACTACTGGCTCCAGTACGAGGGAACATGGACCCTTGATAAGGCGTTCCCTCACGGAAAGAAGGATTCAAGCCGTGAGCTGCTGCCCACGGCCGATTCGTCATTGATGACTTCGTCCATCCATCGGATTTTGTCTGAAGAGGTGCTCGACCCCAACTCGAGAGCGAGCCTCATAGCGGTATCGGATTTGAAGCATCCATCGCTGGTCTCTTCCGTTACAGGCCACATGATGAACGGCTTCGGAGTTGCTACGACTGTAAGTGTTCCATTCATTGTTCTTTAGCACACCATACTAACCAACACCTGCAACAGTCCATTTGGGCCGACATGGCCATGACAGTAGGCGAGCACCTGTACAAGCTCCTTCGTCCGGCCACCAAAGAAGTCCACATGAACGTCGGCAACATCGATGTTCTCCACGCCCAAGTCATCAACCCCAAGTCGACCAAGCCGCACCTCATTCAGACCACCGCGACTCTGGACCTCGCCACCCAAACCGCTTCCATTGAGTGGCACAGTCTCTCCAGCGCAGATCACACCGAGCCCTTCGCTACCTGTACTGTCACCTACGAAGACCCCACGGCCTGGGAGCGAGAGTGGGATCGCATCTCGCACCTCATCAGCTCCCGTGCGGACGAGCTGTCTCGCCTTGCCTCGACCGGAACAGCAACGCGTCTCAACCGCAAGATGGCCTACACCCTCTTCGGAAATGTGGTCGACTACGCAGACAAGTACCGCGGCATGCAGTCAGTCGTGCAGCATGACTTCGAGGCAGTGGCAGACATCACACTGGCCCCCGAAGCCCATGGTGTTTGGCACAGCGCGCCCCATTTCATCGACAGCGTGTTCCATGTGGGCGGCTTGATCCTGAATGGCGGTGGGGTTGTAGATGCCAGGGACTCCTTCTATGTCACGCATGGCTGGGGAAGCTGCAGGATGCTGGACCGCTTTGTGCCTGGGGCGTCGTACAAGAGCTATTCGCGAATGGCGCCCACGGGGGAGACGAACATGTATTCTGGGGATGTGTATGTCCTTCAAGATGGAAAGGTGGTTGGCATGATGGGCGACATGAGGTTCAGAAGGATTCCCAGAGTGCTAATGAACCGTTTCTTCTCGCCCTCTGAGGCAGCAGGTACAGAGAAGGTGGCCCCGACTCGGCCGGTGCAACCTATTGTTGCCCCCGTCCCTGTTGTCAAGGTGCCAGAGATGATTTCTCCTCCCAAGACCCCTGAGCCTGTCAAGGTCCAGCAGAAGCAGGAGACCGTCGCCGCTCCCCCGACTCCTCCGGAGGATGTCATCTCAACCGAGCCATCGATGATTACGGACTGTCTGAAACTCATCTCCCGAGAGTCTGGTCTTGATATGAGCAGTCTCACTGACGAAGCGTCGTTTGTCGAGTTGGGCGTCGACTCCCTCATGTCTCTGGTGCTGTCGGAGAAGTTCAGGAGCGAGCTGCAACTGGAGATCAGGAGTTCTCTGTTCCTAGAGTGCGCCAACATCGCGGCCTTGAAGGAGTGGCTCACTGAGTACTGTTAAATGGGCGGATCTGGGGCATGGGACTATGGTTTTGACACTTAGACACGGACGGGTATAGTGCTGGTGGTTCTAGAAGATTGTTACCTATGTTTTTGTCCTTACCTTAGATAGAATCGCTTGATATTGCTTTCCACAACTACGCGTCATTTTCATAGAGTATGTTTCCTTTGAGTGAAGTCACTATGTGCAGCTACATCCAGTCTTGAGAAATGGTGAGAAGTAAGAGTGAATCGAGCAAGACCTCGGAGTCGACTAAGGAATAAAGAGATCGACATAATGGATTATTAGACAGGGGATTAAAGGGCTGGACAAGAACATTGGGGGTCGAGAGATGGAAGAGCTACTCTTGGCAGTATTAGTCCGGCTTCGGAGGAATAGAGATAAATACTTGATCCCAAGTTCAAGACGACGATCAATTAGTGAGTTTTGATTCACTCGATCTTACCACTGATAATTCCTCTCAAAGTAATTATTACCGCTCGGCAGCCGGCCGACAACCGACGACAACGACGACGGCCGCGTGAGTCACTAACGCTGACAAAGACTGGATTCTTAAGCCCGATGATCTCCAGTGAGTTGAAGTTCGAGTGAGTTAATTAAATGTTTCAGAACCAAAATACGATCTCGCTACTTGAGTTTATTCCCCTCAGTAACTCCCAGATTCAACGCTGGCCCAGAAATCGAAGCCTTCTTCACATCAATCAGACGCAAAATGACTGCGTCCTCTGAAAACCACAACGGGGGAGCCCGCATCGTCAAGGCCAAACCCGAAAACATTCCAGCCATCAGAAACATGGTCAACGCCGCTTACACAAAGTACATCGACCGCATCGGAAAGCCACCAGCTCCCATGAACGCAGACTACGAAGAACTCATGCAAGACCACGAGATTTACGTGCTCGAAACAGACCAAGACCAGGCAGTTGTCGGGTCCATTGTCCTCGGCATAGACAAGGAAACGGACTCGGTTAAGATCAACAACCTGGTCGTTGACCCCAATTCTCAGGGTCGAGGCTACGGACGCATTCTCATGAACTTTGCCCAAGAGTTTGCAAAGTCAGGGGGGTTTCCGGCCTTGACCTTGTTTACCAACGTCAAGATGTACGAGAACCTGTCGCTGTATCCGAAGATGGGCTTTGTCGAGACGGAGAGGAGGACGGAGGCGGGGTATGAACGAGTGTATTTCCGCAAAGACCTATAGAAGGATGCTTCAAATAGAGTGTTGTCCCCTTCCCACTTGACACATCGCGCTGATTGATGTTGTGCCGCTGATCGACATTCCCCGCTCTCACCAGCTTGTTGCATGGACAACTGGACGCTGCTGACGATCTAACACTGACAGTGCTAGTGCTTACAGTGATTCCACGACTATAAATGCCTCCTTCGCCTGCTTTTATCAATCTGCTTTGTCAGGTTTCCATTTCCCCAAAACAAAACGTTTCGCCCTGAGAGTCACGACGCAAAGCAAAATGGCGACCCCAGTACCAATCATCCTCTGTGGGTTGACCGAGATGATTGGCAAAAGCGTCATTGAAGGGCTCAAACCTACTTACGATGGTGCGTTTTGCTGTCAAGCACTGAAGACTAGGCCGCTGCTGACCCTCTCACTCAGTCGTGCACTTCATCATGAGCTCCGAGTCCGGCATCCAGGAGATTCCTCAGGTGTTGCGAGGACAAATACCAGACAATAGACTGAGCAGCATTGGGTCTGGCAACCTGCAAAACGGAGTGAAGGCTGTCGTTCTTGGCGGGGGCTACGACGACGACGGCGTGATAGCCTCGATGCGAGAGGCCGCTTCCAAGGCCGCCAATCTCCCTTGGGTCAGACAGGACACGAGAAAACCAACGCCGCCGCTTGGGCCCGAGTATGGGAAAGCCATGGTGGGCAGAGTCAGAGAAGCACTTGGCGAACTGCAGGCGAGCGGCAAGTTGGACGGAAATGAGGGCGGCGTCTTTTGGTATTGATTCCTCGACTGCGGCATTCATATATTCAATTGTTCTCCCGTAAACACAATCTGCTGTTCCAATATTTGCAGAGGCCAGCTCATCAAGCTCCTCCACTCGTCGGGCATCACTTCAGCAATGGCGCGCACCTCCCTTTGCCCCGTATCCCCCATCCACCAGTAGCCGCGCAACATGGACAACAAGGCAAAGTAATGCGCCAGTATCGCCAACGCTCGCGGCCGCTGCTCCTCGACCAGTGCGATGAAGCGCTTGTCTACGATCATGGGGAAGATGACGAGTCTCTTGCTTACTCCGCCGGGGTTCTCGTTGTTGTTCATGGCGATCCATATGCCGCCGATGTAGCTGAGCGTCGACTCGTAGGCTTCCTGGACGTCAGAGCTCCAAGGCTCGGCAAGTTCGTGGGGTTCTTGGCGTTGCAGTAGATGCAGCAGTCCTTGGCGGCTCTCCGGGGCTGTCCTGGCCTGCTTGTCCATGACGATGGGTATGTTTCCGATCAGCATCTTGGCTATGGAGCTGGGATTGTCCACTATGAGGGGCCACGCCTGTCGGAAGAGAGCTGATCCGCTGCCGGTGGACCTCATCCATGCTGTCGGGGGCGTGTAAGGGATGAGAGGGCGCTCTTGGAGCTTGTAACATTGGTAGAGGCGAATCAGAGTTGAAGTGAGGATGAGGATATCGACGTTGTCATGGCTGAGCTGCGATACTTCCTTTGCGTGTTCACACAGAGACATTTGCAAATATCCATGGCAGACACTCAGATGGCGCTCTTTATGCTCCGGCTCTTGGTATGCTGAATGCACGGCAGACACGCAGTACATGGCGTACAGCAGCGCATCGGATTTAAGGGCCAAGCGCGGTAGTGGAAGAACCCATACCTTCATTGAGAAATCATCGAAAGCCAGTGACGGGCCGGTTTCTTCGACGAAGTGAAGCAGGAGTTGGAGTTCCCGCTTGCGTCGTCGTTCCGACTCTGGGGGGTCGCCATGGTCGTCATCCGTCTTGGTCACAGGGCGTTGGGCTTTCTCCTTTGGCTGGACGGCGCCGGGTTTGTTCTCCGGGGGCTGACGGTCATAGACGCACGTCAAATTGAGTCTTGCGCAGTTTGCGCATATTGGCTTCGATTCGTTGCACTATGAGCATTGTCAATACGTGCACCAGGGTCTGGTTGATGGTGGCCGCACCTTGACGCGTCGGATCCTGCACTGTTGGCAGCCGGTTCTAGACTTTTTATGGAACAACTTGGCCGGTCGTTTTCGGTTTGCATCTGTTGGGTCTTGTTGCCATTGGCCATTGCCGTGGGAGGGTGCTGGGTTTGTTTCCATCCTGGTTGCCGCTCGTGATGTTGAAGACTTGGCACATGTCGCATGGCCAGGTCAATCCATCCCAGGAACGATATGTATACCCCCTGCCAAAGCCATACGCGAGATACGACGTGCGATTATGTCATCCTAAATGCTGTCGCTGCATTGGAGGCCTGTTAGTTGAACCGGTGGCAGTGAGTGTGCCGTGCCGTCTTAACCGATTGATTAGCCCCAACAGGACAAACAGATGATGGAAGGATTCGGACATTTAAGAATTAGTTCGTCTTCCCCACTTGTCGTTCTCGTTCATGCCCAAGATCTCATTCATATGCTGCTTATTCCATTGTTCAGTAGATGGTCATTCGATATCGTTCTCGTTTATTCAGGTAATGGAACGCAGCTTCAACATGGCATTAATTGGTAAAAGAAGCCTCCCAGAATCGACGTATATAGTCCTCGATGCGCTGCATGCGCCATGTGATTGTGCCGTGAATTTGTCCTTTCCTCTCCTTCATTGACTGCCTAACTTTCGCATGCAATTGTCCCAATTGACATAGTCTTTCCATTTGATATCCTACATCATCCTCTTCAACATGTCAGGCGAAGGTCTCAACCCTCTCAAGCGATACGTCGTCAAGGGCATCGCAGGAGGCATCGGTCTGGCCTCTGAGAGCATCTCAAGTTACAAAGCTCGCAACAAGGCAGCCCCAAATGATGGCTCCAGCAATGCTGAACCCACGGAAAAAAGGGAGGTAAACTTGGAGATTGCAGAATTGTCTTCTTACGAAGAGGCTGTTTGGGAGCTCGACGACGCTCAAACTGAGGTCGTATCATCAGAGCATGGGCAACAAGCCGACACCGACCCTCGCAGTACACAGTCGAAACACCAATTCAAGGATCTCAAATCGTTTCTCATACAGTATCCTCCCCCTCCATACCCACCCTCTTCTCAGTTAGCACTCCCTGTCATTCTTCCCCAGAGGAGACCCAAAAATCGACAACGAGGCTTCGTCCAAGCCTACGCACCTGTTCTCAACGACTGTGCCATCTCCCAGGACATGTTCCTCGACTTGCTGGAAACATTCTACATATCCAGTCAAGCATCGCCGTGGATCGCAGCCATCAACCTCGCGGGCCTGGGACTGTCATTTGTTCCCCATGTTTCCATGCTTGTCGGCCTCGCCATCCAGGCTGGTGTCATGGTCGCACAGGACGTCCAAAACAGAACACGTACCAACTCCTTCTTGGATCACGCAAACGCCGAAGTGTTTCGTCCTCGGGGATTGTTCTGCCTCGTCATGGCGTTCGACCCTACGGCAGCCGAGAAAAACAATGGCGCACAACTCAACTCAACAATTGCCAACAGACTACAGCCGTCGGGCTTCGACAGGGTCGGAAACAAGCTGAAAGAGTCGAGCGGTACGACGGTCAGTGAGATGGACTTTCCCGAATCCGCGCCTCTCATCTTCCCTGGTCTCGACGACATCGACGACCGAGAGGGCCAAGAAGGAGCGTCGACGAAGGAGAAACTGTCCAAGAAGAAGAAATATGTCCAGGATTACTACGACAAGCGAGCACGCGCCAAATTTGCCAGGAAGCACCCCGACAGTGTCTTAAACCAGGGACCACAGCCCACATTCACATCGCGCTACGCTGACCCCAATCATCCAGCGGCCAGCGGGTCGTTCCGATCACTAATCACCGGAGGTTTCATCAAACCTCCGTCAATGACGCTGCCTCAGGGTGGATTGATTGGTAGAAACCTCGGCCAGGGTCGTCAAGGGTCACTCGCAGGTCTTCAAGGACTTGCAGGTCGTCCAGGGCTCGCAGGTCGTTCTGGTGGAGGCCTGAGAGATCAGATCATGAACGCAAGGGGAGGAGGATTCTTCTCTGCTCCAATGCCGGCTGCTCCCTACGGAGGCTCCAGCTCACAGAACGCGCCCCAAGATCCAAACTCCCCAGCTATGCACAGTCAGGTCGGTCTTTTGGGGCTGCCCAGTGCAGGGGCTATGATCAAGAAGGCAGTAAAGAGTGTAAGACGACAGCAACCCCAGCTGATCATGGCATAGGCTAACAAAATAAGCAGAATGTCCTATATCTGATGATTGTCAATATGCCCAGCGAGGAGGAGCTTGCAGAAGCAATGGCTGACATTGAGGCCCGGCGCAAGCAGGGTTTCCGCTTGCCTAGTGTTCTAGGTCGGCTGTAGGGGCCTACAAGATACGGACGTTTGGAAGTTTGGCAGAATTGGGGATGATATTTATATGTGATGGCCAGGGATTTGACACTTGTATTGAGAGAGGATTATGTCTATTCTATCGCACCAGGAACCGGAGAAAATGAGATCCGAATTTGCGCCATTTGCGTCTGTCGCCAGCACAAAAGTGTGCACTTCAAGGCTTCAATTACCAAGGCAAGGTCTCGCCGTTATACTGCTTAAAGGTGCCTCCAGTCTCCTCCGTAGCCGACGTGATGACCTTAACCATGCCCTCAACACTCTCCTCGACAGTAATAGCGCCAACGTCCTTTGGATTCACGCCTGCGTCGCCAAAGGTTGCGTCGGCCATGTCCGTCAAGACCAAGCCCGGGTGGAAGACAAAGCTAATCAGCCACGGCTCCTCAAAGTGAAGCCTCCGCATGAACCAGTTGAGGGCCGTCTTGCTCCCTCCGTAAGGGGCCATCAAGGGTGGGAAGGCTTGGAGCAGCTCCATGCCGCCGAGGCTGCCGATGAGGGAGGAGAGGGCGACGAAGAGGGGTTTTCCGTCCTTCTTGGCCTTGAGGAGTGGTGCGGTGGCTTGAATGAGCGACACGGGGCCGCCGACGTTGATGGCAAAATGCTCGGTAATGGAATCCAGAGAATTCTGGAGCACAGGCTTTCCAGAGTGGCCGATGCCCGCGTTGGCGATGACGAGGTCGAGATGATCAATGCCATGGTCCTTCTCGAGGCTGGCAACAGCCGTGGCGGGATCAGACTCGACAGCTGAGTCAATTTTTACGAGGATCAGCTTGGATCCATTGCCTGTGGGGAGATTTGAGAGAGCTTTTGCTGGTCCCTTGGTAGTGTCGCGAACTGCAGCAATCACAGTTGTAGAGGGTCGCAGGAGGAACGCCGTGGTGAGGCCTCTGCCAATGCCACGAGTGGCGCCGGTGATCAAGACGGTATGAATGGAGCTCATGGTTGATTTAATGGGCTCTTTAAAGATGAATAGGGAAGCTCTGATTCGATATGAGAGATGAGAATTGCATTGGGAGCGTGTTCAACACGTCCATTTATACACCACATCACGTCCATTAATTCTGGCAGCTACGTGTGTCTTTCTCCTTGAAAATGGCATTCTGGGAACATTATCACATAGACCGACAACACCCTCGATTAATAAGACGGCTCGGAGAGACTCGAGCTGAATTTGTCTGTGTGTTCGATGAAGGTTTCGCCGGACATATTTATAACGACGCCGACGATAGAGCTCAAGTTGTCCCGAGTGTCACGGGCTTGGGCCCGAAACAGGTATGGGGCCTTCGTTCGGCCGAAGGGTGGACATGTGAGGGCTGGAGATTTAGTTATAAGCAAGTCATATCTCAAACTGTCTTGTATTATTCTGAAGAAGAATTCTAAGGGAATAAAACGAGTGTTCCTTGGAGTTTGGTGAACAAGTGAGGGTGGCATCATGCGAAAGGGGCCCCGAGGAAGAAGGGACGCGCTGTTGAGGCAGACGCATCGGCTCAATGCCAAGCTCCCTCTCTTCGCTAGGAGACCATTTTGTTAATCACTATCTTACATGACAGACTCCATCTACCCAAAAATGCTCAGTGGCGCCCGTCGTCTCAACGACTCCAGCCGACCCTCGTCGTTTGCCATCGTCGTCACACCAAGCGACGCACAATCCTGGAAAGGCCGACAGTCCGCCTTACAATGCGTCTCTTCCCCTGGCAACTCGCCTGTGGCAAAGTACTTCTTGATTAAGCCTTCTCTGCACTTCCCCGGCGTTATAGACGCCCCGTGCCCAACGTTGTCCTGCACCAGCACAATTGACCCTGGATGCGCCTTGGACGCCTCTCGCGCATTCGCCAGTGGCGTGACGGGGTCGATGAGGCTGGAAACGAAGAGGATAGGGGCTGCAGGTTTGCCTTTGACGAGGCTCGGGTCTGATGCAGGCGTGGTCCAAGGTCCGGTGAAGCGGTACGCAGGTCGGATTCGCCATCCCTTGCAAGGGAGTCGAATATGAGACCATTGAGGGCCAAAGTCGGGTGAATCGGCCTTGAGGCCATCGATGTATTTCACAAAGTCGTCAGCCGTCATGTTAGTCTGTGGTTCGCCGTCGCCACACGCGATTGCGCTTTGGGCGTCTCTGCTCCATGTGTATGCCTCGGGCTCGCGCAGGTCGCAACTGTTGGCTATGGTGGGCAGCATCATTCCCTCGTACAGTGCCGTGAAGTTTCCGTGCATGGCCTCGTCGATGGTGGTCGCAAGACTGGGAAAAGCCAGCAGTGGCTTGTAGAGCGCGCTGAAGATGGTGCCGAGCACGTCTTGCCTTGTGATGGATACGACAGTTTTGGACGAGATGTACGGTGCTGGGGAATCGTCGAGGCTGCCGAGGAATGCTTCGAAGCGGCCGCGCACGTCGGCGGACGAATTGTCGGTAGATTTGAAGAGCGCACAGCTCGAACCGCCTTCAAAGCACGTCTCCCAGAAGTGGTCCAACGCTTTCTGCGTATCTACGAGGTTGAGGGCCCATGTCTAATTATTGTCCGTTAGGTTAGTGGTCTTATGTCGCAGAAATGGATCGCTTACAGCATTAACGTAGTCGTACGGATCCTCGACAGCTTCCAGAATGATGCGGCCGACTCTGCCTGGGAACATGGACGCAAAGTAATTGCCGAGAACAGTTCCGTACGAAAAGCCCCAGTATTGAAGTCGGGGTGTCTCGTCTCTGCTTTGAGATGAGCGCAGCTCCAGTCGTTCCTCTCGTTCGCTACCATCTTCTTTGCGCAATTCGTCGAGCTTGTCCACCAGGGCCACCATGTCTCGAGCCACGCTGCTCGTCGACATGAATCCACGGATATTGTTCGTCTCGTCCCCCGTCTCACAGAGTCGACCAAACGCACCCGCGCGTGACATCTTTCTCCTCACCACGTCAATGCCCGCATCTGGCGTGCCCATAGCGCGATCTTCCAGCACGAAGGCCCCGCGGGCGAATTCGCTCTGGTAGCAATCGGCATTCGGCTCCGTCAGTCCTACGCCCCGCGGATCAAACGACACGATCTCAAATTTCCTCTCGTCGCTATCCGCCTGGCGCTGGAGTCGCTCTCCCCAGTTAAGCAAGAAGCCGACGCCGGAGCCGCTGGGACCGCCGGGGTTGGTCATGATGGAGCCGCCGAAGGACGCGTCGCTCTCTGCGACGACGGCAGGGCGCGCGACGACGGCCAGCGTGACTTGGGCATGGTTGGTTTCGGGGTTGAGCCAGTCAAGAGGAACGAGCAGCTTTGCGCATTTGTGGCCGTCGTAGCAGCTCGTGTAGTTGAGGCTGGTGGATGGTTCAACGACGGACCAGTCAAAGTCGGAGACGTCTACAGCGGCAGCTACGAGAGAAGCGAGTGTTGCGATGAGCATGGGTTTCATGGTGAAGAAGATGTGAATGCGAAGATGAAGAGAGAGATTTGCCCGGTTGGAGCGGGATTAACGTGGGACAACAAGATCATCTGTCTTGGCCGTATCCAATCCAATTAGGAAGGCAGCGGGCAATTGATGACGACAGCTTACCGCCTTCAATAGTTTAGCAGATGTATTCCTTTCCATGGCATTCATAGCTGTGCCCTACTTGCCTTAGTAAGATGCATGATGCATGAAGCAAAAGGAACCAGGCACCAACTTCGTTTATTAGTCGTAGTTACAATTCTCTAATCTAGCACCGACGGATTATTTGATCCCATCCAAACCCAGGTATCGTAAGTATGAGGTGTCACAGCAGGGCTGAAGACAACGTGAGTATCTACCGGTAGAATGAGAATCAGGCCACCGCAATAAAAATACGACAATATTCCATTTCCGAAGTGGTTTTTTACTTCCCTCGATCCGTCGATCAATTCAGCGTCCCGAAGGCTTATCACAGACAACCAGATTCCGCAACAGCTGTCATTGCCCACCGTGCTCCATTCAAAAGATCAACACCCTCTGTAATGCCCTCATTCTTGCTGAATCCATAACGATCGCATCTCGATTTCAGCCATCGTCAGCGTCAATCAGCTAATTGCCTCCCGACGTCCTCCTCTCAATCGCCTCGGGAGTCCACACCACAATCTCGCTCCTGTTCTCAACACCATAGTCTCTCAGTGGCGCATTCTCATCTTGCATCTTTGTCTCCCCAAATAGCAGCTCCAAGCGCTGAACATCCGAAGCGGAGAGGTCGAGCATGCGCGCGAGTGTGGATTGTATGTGCTCGACTCGAAGCCGGCCACTGCCGATCGAGCCAAGAGGAAACGGCAACGTGTGCCAGGATCTCCTCCAGGGGTCTACCTCATAGATTCCAATCTGAAGAGTGTCGTGTTCGGCGTCGGCAGCTTGCGAGGTGGTTGTTGCAGGCGCTGGTGTGCCTCCATTGACCAGGTGGTCTCCATTGACCATGCGCTCGACGGACTGGGATTCTGTGGGTTGGGCAGCCATTGATGATATCTGCAGCCTGATTGTTGCCGTGTTCTTGTGTGTGAGGATGGATGACAGTGGGAGAGTAAATTAAGAGACAGTCGCTGCCTAACCGTGACGCCCAAGACGAGCGTGAGGAGTAATTGAGAAGCGGACGTTATTGGTGAGCTTGACATGCAGCAAAGATGAATAATCATGCATGCGCGATGATTAATACAAGTGAATACGCTGTGCCTCTATTCCCGAGACTATTAACCACCCCTCCCACGCCCTCGCCCTCGTCCTCTCCCTCCTCTGCCTCTCCAGGTTCCATTCTTGATCGCTCGCATCACCTCATCAGTCTCCCTCCAACCATTCCTCCTCTTCTCACGAAGCTCTCGCGGTGTTTTCCCCTCTGCATTCGGCTGATCCATCAGCTCCCCCAGCCCAGCTTTTCCCAGTATTCGAATCATGTCGTCCTGCGCTTTGATCTTGTCTTCCGCCGTCATATCTTCTACCTCCACCCAAACAGTTCCTCAGCCAGCTTCGTGAAGAGGCGTAGCCTGCTTTTAGTTTTTAGCAGAGACATCGGCATCGTGGCTCACCAAGAACTCGGCTGCTTCGAGATTGTGCAAAGTGCTTACCATTTGATGCAGTGGTGTGTTCCCATCACGGTCCGCATCAGTCGTCTTAGCACTATGCTCCAGTAAAATAGTTATTGCAGCCACGTCTATGGGCAGGCCGCCACTCGTCCGGCAACACAAGCTATGCAACGGTGTTTCTCTCTTCTTATTCCGCAAGCTTGCATCTGCGCCTCTGTCACATAGGAATTTAAAGATCTCATTGTGTTCCTTGCCTAGCTGACCGTAGTGTTGGGCAGCATAATGCAAGGGCGTATTCCCCTTGTTGTCTTGGATGTTGATTGTTGAAGGGTTGGCCTCCAGAAGAAGCTCAAGAGTGCCCATGATCCGTTGAGCATTTTCTCTCAATTTTGATGCAGGAATTCGCCTAATCTCGTCGGGTATCAGCTTTCTGGCTGCCCAATGGAGAGGCAACCTTCCTTGACTGTCGCGGCAGGATACCATGTCTGAAATATCGATACCAGGGCCTCGGCAATCAAGCAAGACCTTGATCGCGTCAACATTTGCAAATAAGCTACTAGTGAAAACCGCAGTGGCGTCCCCGATATCATTCTCGGTATTGTCTTCCCAAGAGAAGTCGGCATGGCTCGTCTTTGCCTGGGCATCGGCGCCTCCATCGATAAGTCGTTGAATCAACTGGGGCCGGGCCCAACGAGCAGCCAAGGTGAGAACGGTATCGCAGATGATCTCTGGTCGCTCGCCCCAAGACCGAGGACGCAAAACAACGTCAGAAGCACTGGCGCCCCTGTCAAGCAGCAAATCCATCACCTGCTCACTTCGATCAGGAGATTCGCGTTCCCAAACGAAGTCGAAGTGCCCACTCCCATCCAGACTTGCAGCTGAGCCTATCGCGGTATAGCCAGATTCATCCCTCACGTGAATGTCGGCGTATGCTGGGTAGTTGTCCAATAGGAATTGCACCACCTGGGGCTGCCCACAGTCAGATGCGACATGCAGGAGTAAGAGGCCGCGTTTTTGGAGTAACGTTGTTTGTGTAGTAGAGACACTATAGCGCTCTAGAAGAATTCGAAGGACATCGACACTGCCACTCTGAGCAGCGATGGAGAATACGTCGTCGTATTTTGGAGGTTCCTCTCCAGAGCCTATGGCGAGAGGTGCTTTGGCCAGATACTGCTCCAGGGCCGCCACATCATTCTGGCGAACGATTGTTTGCAAAAGAGCTCCAAATTCGGTTTCAAAAAGAATCGATCCGTCTTTGTCGACTATTGTCGTCATGGGGATCTCATGTGGGGTTTCATCATTGACACCGGATCGGCATTCCCGGAATGCTCGATAGGGCGAATCTGTTGCAGAGAATCCAGGCAGATAGTGCGAAGTCATCGTCTGCGGTGATCTAGTGAGGAAGGACGAGACATGGTGTTCTGACAGGTATTATAGGGTTCCTGTCGTAGCAAGGTGGTTCATTAGTAATCTTCTTGTGAACTAGTTGTTCCACGGCACACCGAGAAGAGTCATCGGCATAGTGGCATGGCGTTCCGGGATACTTGAACGGCCAGGGATTTGCTTCCTGACAGCGGAAGCCCCAGTGATCCCTCGTAAGCGAAGCACAGAAAGATCTAATTATAATTCATATAGCACCACCCAATCGATAAGAACGCTGTCAAAGATGTGGTATCTATCAAACAAGCCTTGTTTTTAAACGAGCAGTCTTAATACCGCAACTTTTACAAGAATTGCTTAAGTGTCAGAGCAAGATTTCAAGAGTCTATTCTTCATAATTGCGCATACCCTTATCACGGCGTAAATGGACATATATCATGGCGGGCAGAAAAGGATGCAGTCTACAGCGTCCTTCGAGTGATCGACACGCGAATATCCTTGACCGGCTTCTTCACTCCAGTCCCAGGAATCATCGCAGGCAATCTCCACGTTCCACCTACTGGATCAATACTCCAGAGGCTAAGAATGGCAGCACCCAAAGCAAGGAGCTCCTTTTCCGCAAACGTGCGTCCTTTGCACATGGACGGTCCTACACCCCACGGTCTAAGTCTACTGTACCGAGCGACCATTTTTCCTTCTGCGTCTGTCTCTAGAAACCGCTCAGGGACGAAAGTATCTGGGTCTGCGAAGACTGTCGGATCTGAATTGACGAGGGCGTGTGGCACGGTGATGAATGTGCCTGGTTTCAGTTCGTGCTTGAACTCTCCGTCCTTGATGGTGACCGGACGTTCAACATATCGAATCGACGCTGGTTCGTTTGACATGCGATATGTCTCAAACAGGCAGGCTTTAAGAAGCTGGCAGTTTCTGAACAGGCCGGGTAGGTCTATCGAAGTGACTTCAAGGGGATCTGTCTCGGACAATTGGATATATGGTGCTATATCCTCCCGGACTCGATCCAAGAGATCAGGAGTGGAATAGATATAAGTGAGTAGCCAGAAAAGCGTGGGCTGCGTGTTTCCGTTCTGACCCCAAAGCACGGTAAAGTCAGCCACTCCGCGCTCTGGAAACGACCAATGATTCTTCTGATAGACCTTGTTGCGCTCCAAAGGGACGATGCTGACGTCGGACATGTCGGCTCCAAAATCGACCGGCTCTCCTTTTTGATACTGGTCAATACGTCGATACAAGGCGGCTAGTTGCTGATGCATCCGAGACCGTGCTGCTCGTCCTTCCTTGACCATTTTGAAGGGAGCCCATGGCGGAATTCCGATCATCAAAAGCGGGAACAGGTCGTTGTCAAACTTCCAAAAGTCATCGAGGAGTTGCGGGCAACGCTCCAAGAAGTCCTTGCCGTAGAGGAGCGGTATAGCCATGCACGCACCGAAATCGCGAGTAAGGCTCTGGAGGTTGGCTTCGACGCTTCCGGGATTCCCGAGCAGATTTGGTTTCACGACTTGGATATCTGCAGACATCTCCCAGCGGTTCATCTGCGCAGGATCAGACGAAAACGTGACAAACGAATTCGCAAGTTGAGGGATATTTGCTCGCTCTACAGCAGCTGCTGAGTTCTTATCGTTAAGAAACAGACGCTCGAGAGGCGCAATGAGGTCTTTCCAGGACCTTTCGAGGTTGGTTTTGAGTTCTATCTCGTCCGGTGCACCAAAGACGCGTGTGAATAACGTGTACTGGACCGGGTCGGCGTTCAGAGCGTGCACCGACTGCGTCATGACGCGGTCCAGGTCGGGGAGGTGAACGAAGACCTGATGGGCTTTGCTGATGCCAAATAGAGAGCCTCCATATTTACGTATTGACGAGCTGACGCGATTGATTAGCCTCACATTCCAGGGTACTACTACTGCATCAAGATTCACGGCGGACTCACTATATTCGTCGACCCCAGCCATGGCCGCGGAGGACGTAGCTGGCGACGCCAACCTCAATCGTGGCCCAGACTGGGAAGAGATTGTGCTTCTGGGGCTTCGATAGCACGCGCTGGACCAAGATAACAAGGACTATCGCGGCAATTGCCTTGTGAGTCGCGCTGGAGTCGGCATATGCCGCCAGGGCGCGTTGGACTGTGGAGTTCTCTGTGAACCAACCCATGCCGCCGTTTCGTTGATAGTCAATCGGCTGTGGCGCCTGACGGAATTCTCCTAGTGGGAAGCGGCCAAGACTATTATTTCCGTGGCCGATTGAAGCCGGTTTGCTCAGAAGAGCATGAGTGTTGGATCACGGCGGTGAGATGATGGCGAGACTGGTGAGAGCGAAAGGATCTTTTGCTGACCACCATTTCTTTGAGACGTAAGCCCACCGAATCCTGCCAAACTCTTCAGCCACTGGCAGGTAGTATCAATAGAGCCAAATGCTTGGACATCTGTGGCTGGTTTCCAAGGCTAAGGTCGGCCATGGATCAGGGCTGATCACTCTAATAACTCCACTCGTTGATTACGCGACAAACACTTAAGCTGAAATAAGTAATCTGCTATTGGTCGAGAAGTTCTCACTCGAAGTTCTAGGGTAAGGCCGTTGCAGAGAGTCTCGAGGTTTGAAAACATGTAACGAGACACTTCCTCTGGAGCTATGATGGTATTTATGAGGTGAAGCTTCATAAGTCCATGCCCGAACCTGGTAGTTATATGTTATTCAACTACCTATTGACGAAAATTTCAAACATTTGTCTTAGTTTAGTGCGCTGTTACTTTTGTCGCAATACTACAGAGTCCAATATTACACAGTCGTTGACGAAGAAGCCTCATGGATGAATCTTGCTGCCCTGTTGGTTTCGGAGGCGCAATAGTTGTACCAAGATAGGCTCAACATAGACACCAATATGGGATCACCAGCAAAGAAGGAAAGCCCCATCATCGGGCATATAGATAGGCATCGAGTTCTCTTCTTGATCTACTAGGTAAGCCCAAGCCGACAATTACTGTAGTATTTTGTATCGTGATTCACAGGCTCTGATCCCTTCGTTTTCGCAGAGACCGTCAATCTATCATGGAGGCCTCGCTCATTAGCTGCTGGCTTGGTGGTGAGCACAGGGCCTCTCACGGGTCAAATATACCTCAGGTCTTCCGGACATCCGGCTTCTACATTCCCACGAGCGCGCCCATGGAAATATACTCGGCACCCGATGCACCTTCCTTTAGTCCAATTGAGTCACGCTCTTACCTTGCCCAGCATTAATCGGATCTAGTCGAGGCCACGGCCGAAAATGAAGTCCTACCCTCCCAAATCCAGACCAACCGTCGGCCAACTCCATTACTTCCAGCGCTCCAATGCGGATTTCGCTCAACTCGCCCGAGCCCTAGTAAGAAGATTTGTCATCTTAAGAGAGATAATATCACGATGATTGCTATCACAGGGAGAGCAAAAGCGAGGCTAGAAGCATCGGGAATGATAACAAAACAGTCTGGCTCGGCATCTGGGGTATCCATTAACTAATCCTGCATGACCTGAATCAGGCAACAGAACCAGAAGAGTCTTCCAAAAGCAGGGATATCTGGTTAAATCTCTTTCCAAAATCAAGCTATGAGGAGAATAGAACGTTCGAGTCCGACAAGGTCGACGTCTTTCGGAGCCAGACGTTATCACGTTGAGGCGGGCCTTGCTTACTGCCCCTTGACTAAGGACATGGATAAGACGCTCTATTGAAGACGAAAGAAGTCCAATTCAGAACCCCCGACTCATACTAGAACAATTCTCGTCTGAAAACGATTAATGGTGGCGTTCTTTGCCTTGGTAGTTGGGTTGCATTTCAGTGGAGGACAAGGACATGGAAGGCAAACAATGGAACGGCTTCAAGGCCTGCGCTAACTAATGCGACTGCTGCTGACGCTAAGACACTTGGCTTCCTTCTTCATTGTTTCGCGAAGGCGCCAATTTTCTCCTCATTCATCCATTCATTCATTTCCCGCCTGCATTAGATTGTGCCGCCGCGTCGCTCGTCGAGCAATGGATCTTCCTATTCTCACATCGAACCATGCGCCCATTCGTCATGCAGACTGCTGTCTTAGCCTGTCACTGAAGCTGCTGGAAGTGCTGACAGATGTGTGCGGCCAAAATTGTAATCGCGCTGCCAACCGCAAGCAGACGGTGCTATCAATTGGCAGCGGCACAGGATTGTTGGAGGCGCTGTTACTTGAGCATTTTCAATCGCAATCAGCCCGGCAGAAGCAGGAAAATATCAGAATAGAAGGAGTCGAGGTGCAACAACTTGGCACAAAGGCCCATCTCAACAAATACCTTCCCGACTATGCAGCCATCACGGTTCGCGGAACCTGGGAGATATCACCCAGGATGCGGGACAGCGACGTCTCGATCTTGATGTTCACGTACCCTCGTCAAGCAGCCCTGGTTACTCAATACGCACAAGCCGCTCTTCAGCCAGACTCTGGGATTATGCTTATGGTATGGCTTGGCCCGGTTGCGGACTGGGATGAGTTTGAGCCGTGCTTCTGCACCAGCACCGGTACCCAGCTAGACGAGCACGGATTCAAGTTAGATGGGTTAATGCAGGGGGATGAAGCAGGTATCGGAGATTATGAGATGATGGCTGTCTTTCGACGGTAGCCATCAAGATCGTGGTCCAGAACAATGTCTCCGGGGGTCACGGGCGTGTCCAGGGGAAGGGCATTTACCCGCCTACACCCCGTTGGTGGAATGAACTTGGGGGGACTGCACCGGGAGGAGGAATTACGTGGGCTTGATGACATACCGTCGCATTCATCAAAATAGACTCGCGCCCGGAACCAGGAGCATGCCGAATTTTACACGACGAACCGAGATTATTGGCTTTGCGATCTCTACATCGATTTCAGACAGGGGTGAAGAGGAAGATTACGATTCAGGATTAGAGAACTTCGAGACCGAGTTCGAGTCGTATTTACAGCACTATTCTCTATCTAGTGCATAGAATGTAACGCAGCTATACTAATGCAGGAGGTAGAATATACACATTAAACACGGCAGAGGCGGCCGTTCTGGGTGGGAACACCATCGATCTGGTCGGTGATGTACCAGCGGTCGCTGCCGACAGCCTGGAGGGCGTAGAAGAGACCAGTAGGGTCGACATCGTCCTTGATTCCGAGAAGACGGTTGTACTTGTCAGTGCCGTAGAAAGACTGCTTGAAGTTAGGCTCGGTGACATCGGCCTCGGAAGCGTATGCACCGCCGCCGGGGGTGACGTCTCTCCAGGGCTTCATCCAGTCGTTGGTGAGGAGCTTGCTCTTCTGGGCAATGACATCCCACGAGCTGCCCTCGTCCCAGTTGATGACGGAAATAGCCCACATGGCAGCGTCGCGCCAGGCAGGGTTGACGGCGTTGTCGGGATACGGGCCAGGGCCGCCAGTGATACCGAAACCGATGACTTGGCCACCCTTGTCCGAGAGACCCTTGAGGGCGGCGTAGGTAGCGTTGAACTTGGTCTCATCGACAAAGTTGGCCTTGGGGAAGAGACGACCAGCAGTCTTGGAGACGGCGCCACCAACCAGCTCACGAGGGAAACCGGCCTTCCAGGCGCCCTGGAAGCTGGGGTACTCAGCCTCAAGGGTGACATCAATATCGACACCGAGGTCCTCGAAAGTCTGGAACAGAGGAGCGGCGAGAGCCTTGAGCTGGACAAGAGTCATGCCAGGAGCGAACCAAGGCACCATGCTGAAGGTGAGGGTCTCGGGGCCGGTGTGCCACACGTTCCAGTACTCGTAGTTACCAGCGGCGTTGAAGGTAGGGATGAGCTTCCAGTAGGCGCGGACGGCGAGCCAGAAGTTGTCATAGGACAGGGTAGAGCTGGTGCTGAAGGAGAAGGACATGACAGCGACCTTGGTCTTGGGGAAGGCCTTGACAGTGTACGAGGTAACGACACCAAAGGTGCTGCCACCGCCTCCGCGGAGAGCCCAGAAGAGATCGGTGTTCTGGTTCTCGTTGGCAGTGATGAAGCGACCGTCGGCAGTGATAACCTCGAGGCTGAGGATCTGGTCGGCACCCATACCGTACTTGGGAGACATGGGAGAGTGACCACCGCCAGCAAGGTAACCACCGGCATAGCCAACGCTGAGGCCCTCGCCACCAACGGCAGTCACACCATACTGTTCAGCGGCAGCATACAGCTCCTGACCGATGACACCAGCGCCAACCTTGAAGGCTGGGCCGCTGTAGCTGCTGGTCTTGTAGGTCTTGTAGTACTTGATGCTCTTGAAGCGATGGGTCCAGATGGACAGGGCACCGGCGCCAGCAGAGCGGCCGTTGAAGTCGTGGCCAGTGTTCTTGATGACCAGGCGGAGGTTGAGGGCACGAGCAAAGTTGATGGCAAGCTGGATGTGGGCAACGTTCTGGGCGTCAATGACATAGGCAGGGTAGCCGCCAATCTTGCAGGTGCCAGAGGGGTTCTCGCTGGGCTGGCAAGTAAGACCCTCGTAGACGGGCCACATGACAGAGGTAGGATCCTCCTCGCTATCAAAGTGTTAGGCATCTGCAGTAGCTTGAGGCATTGGGTGTGACTTACTGCAGGAAAGAGTTGCTCCATTGGTCGACGACAGTGTCACATCGGTCCGAGTCGTAGGCTCCAGAGGTCTGGTAGCATGCAGCACCAATGGGGACCGTCTTGATAAGAGCGCCGCCAGTGACAAGGTCGAGAACCTTCCACACGAGAGAGTTGGGGAACAGAGCATCGCCGGGCATGGTCTTGCACTGGGGGGTGTAAGCCAGGCCACGCTTCTTGCTGGCAGCGCTGTCGTCAAAGTAGAGCAGCGTCACATTGGACAGCTCGTAATCAGTGAGGTTGGACAAGGCATCGTCAGTCAAGACGTACTTCTCCTCAGGCAGGTAGTCGCCGGAGAGAACGTCAACAGGCTCGGCAATGTTGTTCTCAGTGGCGTCTAATGGAGTTCGTCAGCACATGTTCTTGCGCAAGGGGCAGCTGCAGGCAGCCTTACCAACTTCCTCGCCATCGACAACGATGGTCTGGGCAGCCACGTGGGAAACCAGGCATGAGAGGAGGCCTGCGGCCACGAGGCGTCGATTCAGCTGCATTGTGCTTGCTGGGCTTGAAACGCCGACACGGATCGCGCGGGAAACTCGAGGGGTTCTCTTTTTAGATCGAGAGCTGCAGGACTGTGCAAAAGCAAGGCACGCTAGCTCTGTGAAGGGGGACTCGGAAAAGATCGACGCTGATCGGGGATGATCAGGAACAGGAGTGAGGGAGACGGGAGAGAATCGCGCTGAGGGGGGAGTGAAAGGAAGCCCAAGACGTGTGTATATAAGCAAGTTCCACGCGGGCGAGTGAGTCGATTCTCGACAACTCCGATGCCAGGATCCGAGCTCAGAACGCAGTCCTGAATATCATTAGGCTGACGAAGACTCCAATCGATAGTTTGGAAAGCTGGGAGCAAGGACATCTCGAACCGAGCCTCGCCTCCGTCTCTCCTCCCTGGCAATGGCATGCGGTGGGGATGATGGCAAGACGACGACATGCCTGCAACCATCATTATTCATGCTTGGCTCCTTTGGATCTTGTTAGGTCGTTGGGAATGAGTCGGTTTCCCACTTTGGCCCTCCACATACTACGTAGACTAGATTATGCCGCCGCTGGGTTACCCTTGGTCCCGTGTGGGAAGACGGCTCGTTCGGACCCCTGCGATGACGGCCACAAGAGTTGCAAGGGAATTGACTCGCCGGGCTGACAATTCAGGGAAAGATCTGCAAGTCCCGAAGAGAGATGGCTGAGGCTAGTCGGTGATTTCAATGCAACCGTTGTGCTGATATAGCCGCACCAAAGCCATGCTTGTTCTAGGCGTATTCCGTCCTGCCCCAAGTCGCACTACTTCCGTGCCGCCCACCAGCCGACGGCAAGAGCAGTCTACGGCAGGTACCAGCTAAGTTGAGCTACCGGGGAATTGACGAAGAAGGCCGGTCAGCTTTTCCACTGATAGCGTTGAGCGGCGTCCTCTCGCTTATGCGTCTGGCGAAACCCTGAAGGCACGCTTCAAGGCTAGTTAGTTATTGAGAAGAGTCCCTACGACACAAGCGGCCCGAAGCTCCTCGCCAAGCACGAAGGCGGAAATCAAGAGTCAGGGGCTCTTGACTCTTTGAGGCTTTGTATGCGAGTCCAGTCTAGTTCGAGGCCGCCAACACAGCGTTTCATTTCGTCCACATCCCGATGCTTCCCCCCCTCCTCTCTTGGGGGGGCCACGGACGCTGGTTCAGCGGTGCGTCGTGACGGCAGTGGCGCTACGATGGACCGGATGGCGGAGTTATACGCGACTAGGGGAGAATAAGTGACATGGGAATGAATAATTTCCCATGTCCTCATTCCGTCTTGCCCGCGGCCGGCCCTTGGACAAATGCCGCAGCCCTACCTGAAAGAATACCGGCCCCCGGAATTTCCAGGTCCCCATCTCCGCCCAGTAAATAAGAAGGAAAAAAAAGCTGGAGCGGCCGGTTTCCGACTCGTCCTGCGGGGAATGCTGAGGATCTGGAGAGGGGGACTGGGCCAAGGACCCTCTGATGAGCTGCGGGGGATGGGCAATCGATCTGATCAGTGATGAGGTGACAAGTCAAAGATCGTCTGTATTTCAGACATGACAATTGTCACTTACAGAAATCGCTGGCCTGCAAGTCTTATGCACTTCAATGCAGGCATCTTCCTTTTAATCTTACCACGCCATGAATTCCCTCAAAACCACGTCTCGCTTCCGCCATGATGGAAACTTTGGGCTTCGCATCCATGTCCCCCTAACTTCAAGGTTTTGGCCTAAGCGACCCCCCCGAAGGGTTTCGACTTGTGCCCCCCTGGCGCGCGCCGGCTCGGCACCAAAGAGACATCCCGGGGCCAGATGTCGAGCCGTGCAAGAGCAGTGACCGGGCCCAAGGATCTAGCGGCAGACACTAGGGCACAGACTGGCGCTTCTCGTTGGCTCGGAACGCACGGATTCGTATCCCTCAGGGACTTGGAGGGCGGCCGGTCGCTCCATAAACCGTGCATTCACCAAGGTCTAGCTAGTGCCGGGCAGTCGATCATGGCGGCCTGGGTTCCGGGGTCCGTCTGTCGTCTCGATTGCTTTCTGCAAGTTCTCTCAGAGTCGGGGACCGGGTCGGGCAACCCATTCAGCAGGCTCCGAATGGTGCTTGACACGCGCTGAGCGCGCCTCATCCGGGCTGCTGGTACTTCCATTGAGCGTGGCAGGGACCCTGCTGCTCAGTTAGTCTGCGTTTTTCAGAGAGTGGCGTTCACCAGTTACTCGGATTCAATCCGCTAGAAGTCGCCATCGAAGACGGTTTGGGTTCGGTCTGTCATCTGGTCTGACGCTGGTCCCCTTTGGCACAATAGCGGCAGGAAGATTTTGTAGTGGTGGTGTTCTCGTGTCGATATCGAGTAGCGACTAAGGGTGACACGATCGTACCAAGCCCAGGGACCTGTCTCTCTTGTCGTTGTGCCAGCAAAGACCACGCTTCAGGGACCAAGCATCCAAGGACCAAGTCGGGGAGCACGTGTATATATCTGTTACGAGGCCCACTTCCCGGGTCTGCTGGCAGCTGGCCAAGGTATTGTCTGTCCTCTGTCGATCCTGAAGATCCCAAAGGTCTTCTTCATCCGAAGTCTTGCTACCACGCACGGGTTGGTCGGGGCGGTGCTGACATTCTCGCGTGCCCCTCATTGAAGGCTCCTCATTTTGAGAATTCCCCTCACTAGGCCTTTTGCTTTTTCGTCTCTCCCAGCACGTTGGAAACGCTCCGACAATGGCGATCCTGCGAGAGGTCCTGCGGTCTATTGACGTGGACACCTTCATCGCCGAGCGTGTTGGTGGCGGCCCTGGGCTGCAGCCCCGTGGCTACATCCCCGTCAGCGAGCTGGGCACAACGCCTATGCAGCAAGGGGCCATTGCCATCATCTTCTTCATGACCTTTTTGGCGGTGGCGGTTTGGGCTGTTCGCATGTACTCGCGATGGAGTTCAAAACAGATTGGAGTTGGTAAGTTCTGGGCTCGGATCGTCTGCGCCGTTGGGCAATTGGCTCTGGGAGTCGAATTCCAGAAGAGACGCAGTTATGCTGACCATTGTGTTTTCTTTTGCAGATGACTGGTTAACAACCGCTGCCATGGTAAGTCTGCCTCGGTCGTTGCCTTCGTGAAGCCAATGTATCTAATGTTCATATGCAGGCGTTCTCCGTAGCACTCGTGGTTCCCTATTACATGTGTGAGTTACTCATCCCTCTATCTCGTCGACTCAAATCACTAACTTGCCTCAGTCCTCAAGTACGACTACATCGGATTCCCAACGAAAGATGTACCCAAAACATACGATCTCGAGCCCGTCCTGTTCTGGAACTGGATTATGCAGGTCCTCTACAACCCGATCCTCGCTCTCGTCAAGGCGTCTGTTCTCATCTTTCTGCTCCGACTGGGTGGTCACCGACGAAGTATCCGATACGCCATCTACGGCCTCAACATCTTCAACGCCCTCCAAATGGTTGCTATTTTCATCGTCGTCATTTTCCAGACACTGCCCATCAATGCATACTGGGAGCTTACGGAGAAGAGGACGCGCCAGATCGACGCGCCCATGTTCTACATCTCGACAGCATGCATCACTATCGTTACCGATTTCCTGGTTCTTCTTATTCCATTCTGGGTCTTCCTTGGTTTGAGAATGCGCGTTGCCGCCAAGGTTGGTTTGATTGTGGTCTTTTTGCTCGGTGGAGTGTGAGTATTCTTCCAACCATACGGTCTTCCTTTCTAACATGGATTGATGCAGTGTCACCATCGTCGCGATTGTTCGAGTCAACGAGCTTCACAAAAAGTTCTACCAGAAGGGCTACGACTCCAGAGACACCCTTGGAGACACTTTGAGCGCCGTTGAAGTCAACTTAGCCATCATCGCCGCCTGTGGTCCAGCTCTCCGTCCCCTGTTCCGAAAGATGTTCCCTGGTCTATTCTCGAACAAGAGCAGCAATGAGAACTACAACACGCCTAGCAACTATGCAAGCAACTACGGCACCGGCACTGGTCGACGTCACACGAACATGAACCAGTCGTTCCCACTCAAGGACATGCATGTCAACAAGACGCGCACAGAGATTCGAGGTCACTCCCCGAACGAGAGTGAAGAAGAGATTATGACGTACAACGGTATTATCCGAACAACGGCTGTAAGAAATCCCACACGATAGTATTACGTCTCACGGACTCGGTTGACTAACACATGCAGGTTAACATCAAGTACGATCAAGCTACGTTAGACGGGAGGGAATCAGGGACTGAGTTTTCGGAGCCGCCCAGGTCACACCATTAGACGTTCCTTTGTTTCAGACCGAATACCCTCATGTTGTTGATAGAGGCCCATAGATTAGATGCAGCCACTGCTTGTTGTCAAAACACCCTTAAGAGTTATACATATCGTTTGAGAATGAGGGCATGGCAGGTATTGAGAATGTAATTATAATATGATCATAATGTTTCGGCTTTTTATGCAGTTGCGTAGTGACAGGTCGACAGCCTGTGGTCCAATCGCACGTCTGCGTGTGACTGATTGAAATTGGCCGCCAGGTCCTCGAATACAGGTCTAGGGTAACCCGCTTTGCAGGACTTCGGCTTGTTTCAAACCAGATACTGGCAATGAGGGAAGAAAAGAGACGTCTGAGAGTCCCGTAGTCTCCTTTTCTCCTTAATTCACTGTCCTGTAAATTCTTGTTTACCATTGCGATAAACGCAAACCTTGGGAAAGGAGGGCACCTTGGTTGAACTTGAATGTAGCGCATCACATGAAAATCGTATCAGTATAAGAACATTGAGGGTTCCCGAGATAACAATACTAGAGACTACCAAATACCATATCGAATTTGTATATAGCCGAGGTCTGGAAGACTGTCGTCCTGAGAAAAAGGGTATACTCATGTAATAGGTCATGTCCAGACCAATGCTGAGATCGACATTGGCCGGGAGCTTCGGTCTTTACCTCAATCGCCTGAACAGTCATCTTCAGCTGTCATAACTAAAGGGCCGAGCAGGAAACGCGGGCGAGCTGTAATATCACTCTTACAGTGGCTCGCCAAGTTCGTCTTCATGCAGGAAAAAATAATGCTCAACAGGAGACTCCGCGGTAGTCGGGCCGAATGTAACGGTAGTTAGCTGGGTATGTCCTGACCAGTCAACCAGCCAGTTCCGTCCGGCTGCACAATACCCAGGTTACATAAGGTCCGGGCACAAGTAAAGGTCCTGGGAAACAAACGTATGACGCAACTCGTTACTCACCCAGACTCAAGTCCAATTCAGAATCGCGGGGAAGCCCACCTCCACACTTCTCGGCCCGAGCAAGGTGATCGCCTAGGTAATTTGAACGGTCATTCTGCATCCATGAGGTCACATTATGGTTTGCGGGTGGGTAGATGTTCGCTAGAGATTGGCCTTAAACTGGGAACGGCCGTCTAAATATTACCAATGGCCTGTTCAATTGGCCGTCAAAGGTAATTCCTATTGGACATGACGGATGAATGCAGTAACATCCATTTCGGCCCTACATCGCTGAAACGGCCTTACATCGCTGAATTTGAGCCAGGATTTTCATCATTGGTACTTCCTGTGCAAAATCCCTCTGGATGTAACGAGGCTTGTTGCTCTGAATAAGACATATAAATGGTCAATCCGTCGTTGCTTCTGCCAGGCTCTGCACCTTCGCCAAGACAGTGAAACCACAACTTCTTCATCATGCGATTGTGGTCCAGCCTTCTCTTCTCCAGCTTGGCTTCGGCCGCTGTCCCGGGAATCAACCTCCATTCCCTCGACAAGAGGGCTGCATGCCCCGGCTACAAAGCTTCCAATGTCAAAACGACCGGTGGAAAGTTGACTGCTGATCTTGAGCTTGCGGGAAGTGGATGCAATGTATACGGCAAAGACTTGGCCCATCTTACTCTCGAGGTCACATATCAAACTGGTAAGTAGGTTGGAAAGGCACAAGGATAAATGAAAACGCTGACAGTCGCGCCAGCCGACCGCCTTCATGTAAAGATTCAAGACAAAGGCAATCAGGTCTACCAGGTTCCCGAGTCCGTCTTCACCAGACCCGGCGGGTCCATTGAGTCAAAGCACAGCAACCTCAAGTTCGAATACACTAAAGCGCCATTCTCTTTTAAAATCAAACGGTCACACTCCAACGAGGTTCTCTTCGACACGTCCGCCACGCCGTTAGTCTTCGAGTCCCAGTATCTTCGTCTCAGGACGAAACTTCCAAACGACCCTTTTTTGTACGGCCTTGGCGAGCATTCGGATCCCTTCCGCCTCAACACAACCAACTACACCCGGACGATATGGGCGAGGGACAGCTACTCCATTCCCGAGGACTCCAACTTGTACGGTAGCCAGCCGTTCTATGTGGAACAACGAAAAACCGGCTCACATGGCGTCTTCCTGCTCAACTCGAATGGTATCGACATCGTCATCGACAAGTCCAAGGACAGGCAGCAATACCTCGAGTACAACACCCTGGGAGGCGTGTTCGACTTCTACTTCCTGTCAGGGCCGTCTCCGGTGGAGGTGACGAAGCAATACGCAGAGGTCGTTGGCCTGCCCACGCTGCAGCCCTACTGGGGTCTCGGCTTCCACCAGTGTCGTTACGGCTACCAAGATGTGTTTGACGTTGCAGAGGTCGTGTACAACTACAGTAAAGCCGGCATTCCGCTCGAGACGATGTGGACCGACATCGATTACATGGACCGGCGTCGCGTCTTTTCTCTCGACCCGGAGCGCTTTCCGCTTGACAAGATGCGGGAGCTTGTATCTCACCTTCACAAGAACAACCAGCACTACATTGTCATGGTTGATCCGGCAGTCGCCTACGCAGACTATGGTCCGTTCAATCGTGGCAAGGCCGACAACATCTTCTTGCATCAAAAGAACGGCTCCATTTACAAAGGTGTTGTGTGGCCCGGAGTCACTGCCTATCCGGACTGGTTCTCTGAGAACATCTCGGAGTACTGGAACGGCGAGTTTGCACGCTTCTTCGACGCGGATACCGGTGTGGACATTGATGCGCTCTGGATCGACATGAACGAGCCGGCAAACTTTTGCAATTTCCCTTGCGATGATCCCTTTGGTTTTGCGGTTGAGGGGGACTATCCTCCTCCTGCTCCTCCTGTGAGGGAACCACCTCGATCCCTTCCGGGGTGGCCCGCCGATTTCCAGCCTGGCTCTAAGGCCAAACGGGAGGCAGGTCCGATGAAACGTAAGGCTCGAAGCCTTGAACAAACCGAGTTTGTCCGCGCATCGGATGAGGCTACTGGTGACCACATGGGACTTCCGGGCCGAGATCTCCTGAACCCGCCGTACGCGATTCACAACAAAGCGGCCTTTGAAGACTCGTGGAACGCGAACAAGGGCGGTCTGTCCAACAAGACCGTCCACACCGACATCATCCACCAGAACGGCCTTGCAATGTACGACACGCATAACCTCTACGGACACATGATGTCGATTGCTTCTCACGAAGCCATGTCCGCCCGCCGCCCCAGCGTGCGCCCCTTGATCATCACCCGAAGCACCTTTGCCGGCGCCGGCTCCAAAGTCGGACACTGGCTCGGCGACAATGTCTCAACATGGGACAAGTATCGCGCGAGCATTCGAACCCTCCTGGCCTTTACCTCTCTCTTTCAATTTCCCATGACTGGGTCCGACGTGTGCGGCTTTGGAGGCAACAGCACGGAGCAGCTCTGCGCTCGGTGGGCGTCGCTTGGTGCATTTTCTCCCTTCTACCGCAACCACAACGAGCTGGGGAGCATCCCACAGGAGTTTTACCGGTGGGATAGCGTCGCAAAGAGCGCGCGCAAGGCCATCGAGATTCGCTACCGGCTGCTTGATTACTTCTACACGGAGATGTACAAGGCTAGTCGCGACGGAACGCCTGTCCTGTATCCGACGTTTTTCTTGTACCCCCAGGATCGAAAGTCGTGGGATTTGGAGCTGCAGTATTTCTACGGTCCAGGACTTCTGGTTGCGCCGGTGACTGAGGAGAACAGCACGAGCGTGGATGTGTACTTGCCCAAAGATACCTTTTACGACTGGTACACGCACAAGAAGATCGAGGGCACCGGGGGCCATTACACGTTTTCCAACCAGGACATCACTGACATCCCTCTCCTGATTCGATCCGGCGTCATTCTCCCCCTGCGTGTTTCCTCTGCGAACACCACCGAAGAGCTTCGTAAGAAGGACTTTGAGCTGATCATCCCGGTGGGAAAGAGCGGCAAGGCTGAGGGCGAGCTCTACATTGACGATGGTGTGTCGGTTGAGCAGAAATCCTACTCGCACGTCACGTTCCGGTATAGACACGGGGAGCTGAAGATTGCCGGATCGTTTGGCAAGGATATCTCGGTCGTCGTTTCGAAGATTACTGTACTGGATGGCAAGAAGAAGAGTAAGGGCTGCCACATCTCTTTGAACAAGGCGGGCGTATATAAGGTATAGTTACCTTTGCCTCGTACATAACGAATTTGTAGATAAGTCAAATACATACTCAATCTGGTGGCGCTTAGTCTGTGTCCCTGCAGCTAGAAGTGCAGCCTAAAGAAAAGCTATTCCGTGACACTGCACCATGATATTCCTTGGCGATGTTGTCTTGTGTTCACTATGGCCCTACCACGGCCTCAAACATTACCATTTTGCCAATAAAAGATCGCAAACAATACAAGAAGCTCCTTCTTTCCCAACTCTTCTGTTGATTGGCTGATTCCTCCTTCTGTTTCGCATGACGAGGGCCAATGCCCGACAGCTTGACGGCACGGCGTGTTTTGCTTAAGGTATTGGCTACTCCGTTTTCTCACAAGGTGCGAACAATGTTTGACCGCCCTACCGACCGTGAATCATAGCCACCTCGATGAATTGAATTATTCTGGGCCAGAGAAGGAGTTCTGTTGCCAACTGGCTGCCAGCTGCGGCACAAAATAATGCCCAACTGTTTTGCACGACTTCGCCCTTCGTTTTCTTTCTCCCATTCTCTTTCTTCCCACACATATATCTCTCTCGATGTAGCATCCCTTCATCTCCGACCATACTATCACTCTGCTCAAAATCTTGTTCGTTCTAATCTTACACCATCACCATGGGTACGGACACTCCCACTGACCCCAACGATGCGAGTTCTGGGTCTGAAGTGAAGCACGACGTCCTCTTGAATCTTCTCAAGAGTGGCTTGTACAGCGACTTCAGAATGAAGTCGCACGGAAAGGAGTTCCGCCTTCACAAGGCCGTGGTTTGCACGCAGTCAACCTTCTTTGCCACCGCGCTGGGTGGAAACTTCAAGGTGAATAGCCTGAAGCCACGGGGACTTTCTCGACGGGAATGAACGCTGACAGGGGGGTTCTAGGAGTCAAAGACTGGAGAGGTCCAAGTGGACGAGTCTTATGACCTGGAGACAGTTCAACGCATGATCGACTTTCTCTACACCGGAGAATACAGTGTGGATATTCCCGTTCGTGACACCACGAAGAAGGATTCATCGACAGCAACAACCAAACCTCCATCTCCTACTACCTGCAAGTTTCTTCCTCTCAGATTCCGATGGCTGGGTTCTATTCTCCCTCCAAGGACTAACTCCAGCGTCACTCCAGCCCCCACCGTTCCGCCAGTCTCCGTCGATAAACCGGCCGTCCAACATACTACTCGAGCCCAGTTAAGCACTCAGGAGCCATCCTTTTCCTTCCTTGCCAACGTCTCCCTTTACGAGATTGCTCATTATTACAATATCCAACCTCTGAAGAACATCGCAGTGAAGAAACTCAAGCACATACTTGCCAACACCAAATGGTCACCTCAGCTGTTTGCTGATGTAGTTGTTGAGGTCTTGAACAAATCAGAAGACGATGCCCTCATTGAACCCCTTGTTCATGCTGCGGCTACTCAAGCCGAATCGCTACTCAAGCATGATGTCGTCTCCAAGCTTGAGCCCTGCGGAGCGTTTCTGGTCAGAGTCGCTACCGAGTGCGGTCGTCGAGTTGGAAGTCTTAGAACCCAACTTGATCTTCTGGAGGCGTCGAACAAGAAGCTTGAGGAATCTGAGAAGAAATTGCAAGCTTTGAACTCCGAACAAGCAACGGAAATTGACAAGGCAAACAGAGAGTTGAACAAAGCCCGAATATGCCATGCGAGACTGAATAGAACGCCAAGGTGTGAGAGCTGCAGCCACTACTTCAGCTGCAGGATCGGCACGAGCGGGGCAGAAGAATATGCCCTCGTCTGCTCTGACTGCTCTCAGAGACATCGTTGATTGCATTGACGACTGGAACCACGACGATTTGACCCTCTGGCTGGTTAAATCAAGCGCGAGAAGAGCCGTCCTGGGCTTTCTACTATGAGGGCTTGATTCTGGTTTGGGGATGATAGTCGACTTCTGAAGGGACTTAACGAGGAACTATGCTGGACAAGGGCTTTGTAGCCAGGGGAGGGAGTTTGAAGATGTTTGCTCCGTCGAATGGGCTCTCAGGGGTTGGCAATGCATGGCAAGGTTCAACAAGGAGAGGCGCGTTCATGTTCATTACGTGTCACAAGAAGATACACTAGACGTACTTGATTACATCGATCGAAGCACATGCTGTGTATCAACACGACTGAAAACCATCAATTGAAAGCAGATCAATAAGGTTGCCCAGGACTCCTTGAGCCCAGAACGACAAGTACGTCGCACAGTTCCATTGCCGCATCAGCATGTCTCGGAAACAAGCCGAGGTTCCCAGACAACGCCTGGGCCATTGCGCGATCCTCCCTATCGCAAGATTCCCAGATCACATCAGACATGGACGACTCTTATAAAGGAAGAAAGCAGTCTCACCAGCTACGAGACTTGCTCATGCCAAACGTGGAAATAATACTCTGCAACTGGCCATTTCCCTCTCCCTCTCCCCTCCCTCTAGTGCAGGCCACACTCCTCCCCCGGCTCCACGTCACATCTCATCGCGCCTAGTGCTACCAGCTCACCGGATAAGGCCTAATGGAATCTTTATCTCTTGGCAAGCAATATACTTGGCCCCTGCCCTTGGCGCTGCGGCGAGTCCTTGTACACCGCTGATAAGGAATGGACCAGTCCGAGGCCGTCGTTTGTCCATCACCGCGTCGGCGTCTTATCTCAAAGGCAATGAACAGCATCAGAGCTGCGCTCTGCGAGCCTTGGCCTCCGCATTTCAATGCCTTTTCTGGAGCTGTGGACCAGGGTTTACATCTATGCCAAGACATTTAAGCGTTTGTGTCATATCTGTAGAGTCGTAAAGGGGAGGAAATGGCAGGTATATAACGGGGGCTGCTCATGTTCCGCTGTTCGACTTGGGGTGCCATGACTGCAAGGCGCATTGAAACTCAACGAGGTCTGATCGACAGGACCCTTTTGCAAGGTTGATGCTGCGAAGTGAAGAGTAAAGAAGCCATCGCCAATTCGACACGTCAAGTCCTCCTCCAAGCAAAATGTCGACCATCACGCCGGTCACCGAGTGGCCCGACTACAGCGTCGACCCTCAAGGTGGCGATCCCATCACCCAGGATCTCAATGCCCCCTACGACAAGGTGTGTAAAAGCCGGAGAACATCGTAGTAGGAACTGAATCTCACTCAATTGGACATCAAGGGCGACATGTGCTGGCTGCTAGTATGCACCATTCTCTGCTGGCAAATCACACCGGCCATCGGCTTCCTCTACGCCGGCATGCATCGACAAAAGTCGGCCCTGACCATGATCCTGCAATCGCTCTTTTGCGCATGCGCCTGTGGCATCCAGTTCTGGGTCTACGGCTACTCCTTGTATCAATCGCGAACGACCAACCCAATCTGGGGCGACATGTCTCTGGCCGGCTTCCACAATGTCCTTGCCTCGCCTTCGCTGGCCAACACTGACATTCCCGACATTCTTTGTACGTATTTCCCTGCGTCAAACAAGACGAGGGACCGTGACTGACCTGTAATCTTAGATGCCGCCTTTGGCTTCACCTTTGTCACCGCGACGGCCATGATTTTGGCCGGCGCCATGTTGGAACGTGGTCGACTCTGGCCGAGCATGGTCTTCCTGCTCTGCTGGACCACCTTTGTCTACTACATGTGAGCAACGAACCAAGACACGAACCGTGATGGTCCCGTTATCTAACACTCACTGCCAGGCTCGCATACTGGGAATGGAACCCCAGCGGCTGGCTGTACAAGCTCGGCCTCTACGACTTTGCAGGCTCGGGCCCCGTCCACATCGCCAGCGGCTTCGGCGCCCTCGCCTGGTCCATGATGCTAGGCCCCCGGATCAGCGACAAGGAGGCCGAGGAGAAGAAGAAGGTGCACTTCCGCCCTCACAACCCGCTGCTGATGTGCATCGGCACCGTCTTTATCTGGTTCGGCTGGTTCGCCTTCAACGGCGCCAGCACGGCCAACCTGAGCATTCGATCCGTCTACGTCGTCGTCAACACAAACTTTGCTGCTTGCGGCGGCGGCATCGGCTGGGTGCTTCTGGACTACATCTACACCAAGAAGTTTAGCTTGGTGGGATTCTGCTCGGGCATCATTTCTGGCCTGGTTGGCATTACGCCCGCAGCTGGTTACGGTGAGCAATTCCCTTCATTCCTTCACGACCAAGCGCTAATTATGTTGTTTCAGTGCCTGTGTACGTCTCAGCTCTCATCGGCTTCCTCACGTCCATTGTCTGCTTCTACGCCGCCAAGTACAAGTACCTTCTCTCCGTCGACGACGGCCTCGACATCTTCGCCATCCACGGCGTGGGCGGCTTCTTCGGCGACATCCTGACCGGCCTGTTTGCAGCCCAATTCGTTCCCGCCCTGGATGGCGTCAGTGGCGACACGTACGCGGGCGGCTGGTGGGACCACAACTGGCGACAGCTCGGCCTCCAGCTCGCGGGTGCCACGACATGTGCGGCTTGGTCATTCTTCGTCTCGTGCCTCCTTCTTTTCGTCATCAACAAGATCCCCGGCCTGCACCTCCGAGCGAGCGAGGACAAGGAGCTGCAGGGTCTTGATTTCGCGTACCTGTCCGACGTGGACTGGGAGATGATGGCCAGCGGACACACGATGGTCATGACGGATGGCGTTTCCAATTCTCGCGGCTCTGGCTCCATTACGACGCCGGTCCCGATGACTGAGGAGACCAAGAAGGATTAAGCCATTGCGCTACCTGAGGATTTGGAGGATTGCGTGTGTGTCCTGGTTTCACTATCATAGAGAATGCTTTTTCTGCTCGACATACCCCCGTTTGTGAATTGTTATAGATACCTACGTAGCGATAGTTACCTGCCAATATGTCATTTTATGCTTAATTACCGAGCGAGCCTCACATTATGTGGTTTTAGGACTAGCTAGATGCCAGGGTTGATTGAATCTGAGATTGCAATGCACGTGTCTGATAAGGAGTCATCTCGTTCTGGCGAGATCCCTTGATGAAATGTCCAAGATGAACTGTTATCTATCGTACGAGTGAAGACTGAAACGAAGGTCCACTGAAACATGCCTGCTTCTGCTTCTAGATTGCCTCCGTGAGCCCGTCATTCCTGGCTCCCGCTTGTGACAGACTCTCGGCCTGGGCGGACAATGGGATCCTGTTTCTTCCCGGCCTCGGTTCCATGTCGACTGCCACGTAAGTATTGCCTGGTCTGCGTCCAACACAGCCACGGGAGGTATCCAAAGGACCCAGGCTGCCCCTGAATCTTCCCCCAGCACGCACTCTTACCACACCCCTTCATAATCTTGTTATCGTTGTACAAGGGCTGCGGGGATGCCGTCCTCAAAGATTATCTACATCCGGTTAGCATATCAACGAATACCTGGCAGGGATGGCTCGTCGATAGATTCTGGTGGCGTTTCCTTTATCTCACACCCAACCAATAAGTGGCTTTTGTGGTGTTGATCACAGGAGACCATGCCCTCACTACCCCGCGTTTCTCCCAGGAGCCCTAAGCCAGAGCAAGTAAGTCGGTCCTGACATTTCTCTTGGTTGCCGGCGTCTCTCATAACATGTCCTATTTGGGTCTCGATTGACGGGAGAGTTACTGTCTTGGAGGTCATCTGCATCGTCAGTCGCATCTTGTAGCCATTCGCAACCGTTTATCTCGTGGCTCAAAGAATGAAGATGATGTCTCTCTCAGCAATAAGAATTAATAAAAAGCTACGTGATGTCTTCTCATACGATTACGTTTCTCCCTTGAAGCCATTCGTCTTATCTCCACCGGTCGTCCATCTTCCAGCGAGTAACCCACGCTAGAAGACCCGACCAACATGCTTGTCCTCTCTGATGTTGCCCAACTGGGCCTGGCCCCTGCTCTTCTTGGCGTTTTGCTGTCTGTGGGTGCTTTCTCGGTCATTGTGCATGCTCTGCTCGGCAACCGAAAGCTGCTTAGCCGCATCTCAGATCTGGCCCCGTCCAGGAAGCAAGATCAGTCCAAGAGGACCCAAGAAGCAGAATATGTGAGGGTATTCCCACCGTCGCAGAGAGGCGAGCTTCCAGGCGCAGACCCATCCAAGTCTGTCGATTTATCTACGTCGCCAAAGTCTGCAATTCTCAAGCTGGACCAGAACTATCGCACTGCCGATCCTTCTCGCTATGTGTTTAGCGGCTTCAGCGTGGGTGAGGTTCGTGGCCTAGGCGATTTCCCAGACTATGCAAAGTTGTCTGGCATTCCTTTGCCTTCGCCGCTCGCCAACTTTGACATCGACAAAGCTGTGCCTCGGCCATATCGACCTTTCCGATGGAACTACCATCAGACAATGTGTACGTCCAGATGAAACTGATTACACGAATGTTGGCTCACATAAATTCAGCATTCAAGAAGATGGAGCCCGACTTTTGGATTGAATTGGAAAACACGTACAAGGAAAGAATCGGACAGCGTCAAGCTCTTTACAAGGAGCATGGCGCAAGCGTGCTTCAGGCTCTACCCGGCTCAGAACTTGCATGCAAAGAGCTCATGGAAATGGTGCTGCAATTTCTCTGCGCCCGGTACCCTCATTTATTCCAACTTTGCGGCAATACCTTCGTCAACAAGGTCTTTAACACCGAGACCGATCTTACCAGAACGGAGCCACTCATTGTGCTCTTGAACAACGTTCCTGAAGATTTTGCCATTACTCTTCGAGATCCTGATACTGGCCGGTATTGTTTCCGAGCTGGCGTGATTTGCTCGTCTGTTGGGTGGAACCTCGGCGAGAAGATGGGTCTTGGCCTGCCTGGCATTCACAAAACTGTCCCTGACTATAAGGAGAAGATGGAGTTCAGCATGGATAGGTATGGATGACTCCTGCTGTGACTTAGAGAAGATAAGACTAACACCTTCCAGATTTTTCACCAAGATGCCCGCGAACTATCCCATCCAGCGAGGATCATGGGGCCTCGAAGTTGGACAGCCTTTGTTTTTGCCTGCTGATCATCCCGACTGGAGCCATCGGGAGACTCAAAGCCCATCTTTGAAGCCAGAAGAACTTCACTTGCGTGTAGACTGGCAGACCCTGCGGCGACTTCCCCTCTCTGGCGGCATCGTCTTCAACTTCAAGGCTCTCTTCACGCCTGTGTCGGAATTCAAAGACGAGCCCTACATTCCCTCGATTGTCTTGAAGATTTTGAATGAAGGGAAGGAGAATTTGATGAAGTATAAGGGTACTTGGCATGTTGAGCACGTTGCGAAACCTACCTTGGCTGAATATGAGCGATGGCAGATTGAGCAGGGTTTGATTGAGAAAGACTGGACCGTGACGACTTTGGACGAGAATCCGTTCTTCCAGGGCTGGGAGAGAAAATGGATAGTGGAATAATGAGGACCAGTTCGTAGGGGGTCGTGTGATGTGTTGGGCTGAGGTGATTTGGTTCATGGTATAATGCCCGAATGTTAGCGAGTAAAGTGATTCTGATCAGTAACGATGAATGAGGAATGTAGACGACGTTGATGACACACCACAACCATTGCGTTGGGCGTTGCGATATAGGTTTATTACATTGGAAGGCATTCGACGAGGATGCAATCTGAGTATGTACTCCATGAATGCTATCCCATGATCGTTTCCCATCCATTTTCTATCATGATATCCATCCAAAACACTGAATCCTGTGACCCAACAGGAAACTCTCCCCTTGGAACTGCCGAAGAGAGTGCATCCATCTTCCTCCATATTTCCTTAACGACGAATATGCATTGCTTGTGAGGTTTTGGCGGGAGGAGATGAGATAGAGTCTCCAGGCGTCCCAACACCATCCCTCGGGCTCGCAGAATCTCAACCGCTCTGAGAGATATCTCGGGGACAAAATCGGAACTAGAGGCCATCTCGGGACACTTTGGGGCGTGTTGAGGATGAAACGACTCTTGTTCCGCGGTTCGGGCTCGAGGCGGCACTCGCAGTTCGCTGCCACAAGCAACGAGCAAGAACGGCTGGAACGCGCGCGTCCCAGACTCAACAGGCATCTGTTGAAACAGATTCAATATGTTCAGGGCAAACATGGTCAGCCAGCTGCCAAGGTCTTGTCGTGCGAGATTCTGCGTCGAATGTCCCCTGTCGGTATCCCACGGCGTGACATGGCGGCAGACGAGTTGAAAAAATGACCGCAAATCGGGCCCCAGCTCGGAGGGCGATGATTGCAATCTTTGCCACAGTATGTCTGGGAAGATGCGGTAGATTTGTAGCAGGCCTACTAGCCTGTACACCTGCGCTAGCGTAACCAGATGCTGAACTGGTGTGTTGCCGTCTTCTGGGTTGATGATGCGGTCTTCCGAGGGGAGTGACAGTTGCAATAACCGGCCTTCCAGCTCAAAGGCTTTGATGATGCTGTTCTGAAGACGGTCTACGTGACCCTGGGTAATTGTGACAGGCAACCGAGCCTGCTGCCGCTGGGATCGAACGAGTCGGCCAATGTCGCACAGGATCTTCTGGACTTCATGTCCGACACCAGTCCATGGATGAGGTGCTTGCATGTCGATAGAAGGTCCCTGAACAGGGCCCAATCTGTCTTCAATTTAGCAGAGTTGGAGTCTGAAGGGTGAATGGTGGCTTACAAAGGATTAGCCCACATCTGGTATGACCCCATCTTAAAGTCATCCACGACAAACGACAACAGCATCTGCCAATACACCAAAGATTCGTCAAAAAACCTATAGTTGTTACTGTTTTCAAGGAAGTATTCCCGCGCTATGGCCCTCTGCATGCGATTTTGAAAGGAATTGAACAGAGAGACGCCGCTGTCTGTCGGATCGTGCCAGCTTGAGGAAGCCCCGATCATCAACAACGCCAACAGCGACGTCTCGTCGCAATCCTCATTGGCCATGAGGATATCGACCGTTTCCTGCCGATGCTGCTTTCCGATGGGTCCGAGAAAAGGGTACAGGCTTTCGAGCCCCGTGGCGGCCATGCTCTGCATTGCGCAGAAGATGGCACGGGACTGCGTCCAGAGGCGAGCAACGAGAGAGCGAAAGGGGTTCATTCCGCCATCGTAGACGGAGAATATGCCGGCTGTCTCTTGGAAATAGAAATCCGACAGGAGCGTCGACGTGTCGGTCAGACCTGGTAATATTGAAGCCGCAACTGGCGATGAAATGGCCCCCTTGGTGATATCAGGCTGTTCCTCTGTTTCTTTGATGCTGGCCTTATCTAACTGGAGTAGGTTGCCATCATCTTCTGCTAAATTAGTTTGCGGATTCGAACCAAAATCAACTTCGTTGGCTGGGCGAAGCCATATTGTGGATTGTGACGCATGCTCATCCACTGTGATGTGTTGAGACGAACCCAACTCCGAAGGCGGCTTTGGGAAGCCAAACGATACCAAATCTCCAAGCCAATCATTGACATTAAGCTCAGACTCACCCATACCATCATAATTCTTGTGCGATATCAAGTCGCTGGCGAAGCCTGTGATGTCCTCTTCTGTGATCGACAGTAGACTGCCTGCTTCGGTGGGGATCACGGATGACCTTGTCGGACTGGGGAGTTGGGTTTCTTGTTGAGCGGGTTCATTCTCAGAGAGAAACTCGTGCTTTCTAGACCATCGAATGGCTTTTTGGTATCCGGGACATTGGGCTTTTGCACGTACGCAGCGGCCGCAAGCAGGTCGCTCTTCGTCACATTTCATCTATACGTTGGTTAGAGAGGAAATACTGGAGATGCATGTAAAAAAAGAAAAGGTAGGATTGTGATTGAATTCAAAGCACGAGAAGACACAAATTCATTTACAAGACGTACATGTTGGCTCTTACACCTCGCACAACCACCTCTCGATCGCGATATCCGACGCATGGCTAACACTGTCAGTTGTTGGCGATTATGTCATCCACGTCTTCTCTCCGAACCCTGCCTGCATCCGAACCATGTACGAATAGATATTATCCGAAAATGAGCTTGAATAGAGGAACCGACCGGATGACAGGAAAAAAGCCCAGCAACGGCGGTTCCTTATCTGGCTGATTGACCATTTGCCAGGGCGCTGAGATAGGGGAAACACCCCGAGAAGTGAGCGAGTGTAGAGCGAGAGGGATCAGGACGCGGCCATAGATAACAGGACGGGCCCAGGCTCAGGGCGTTTCTCTCCCCCAAACGATAATCCCTTGGGCTTTGACTGGCCCGGCTTCGCGGCTTCGCCTCCTCCCGCTATCTCCCCCGCTATGCTTCCCCACACTGAAGCTGGGGTGTTGCAGGGAGACCATTCCGTATCGGGTTTGCTTTGCCGACGGGGTCAGATGCCTCTTGTGTGTTGTCCTGGGAGTGAGGGAGAAGTGTCAGGTTAGTATCTTTGCTGATCACGCGGGCTCGAAGACGCGTAGATACTGCCGCAGATATAATGGCCGGTGCTAGGCTGAGATTGGGCTGCGAGGAAGGCATTCTTCTGTCATTGCTTCTTCTGTTCTTCTAGCCTCGCTGGAGGATGTGCCACCCAACCGGCAGCCTGAACGATTATCTGAAGACTATCTGTCACTGTCAAGCCACCGGTCTTGCGATGACACCCGTCCTTTGGTGATTACTGATGATGACTATTCACTGTAGCACTGCCGTGATGCAATACGACACCTTCAAAGCCAATTATTCATGATTGGTGACACACTGCCTTCGCCGAGTGAAGCAGGCGCAGTGGAAATGAATGATGAGCGACGTTACGCGCGCCACTGTCCCGTCAAAGACCCCCACGTGTCGTGAGGCTTGGTCTGTCCGATCCCGGCATTCGTTATCCTAAGGCCATGAAATCCATCTGACCAGGACACACTCAACACCCAATGGCTTGAATGCTTGTGATAGTATTGGCCCTCAATACCGAGACTACGAGAACACCTGGGACCAGACTACGGAAAACTAGCGAAGCGATTATAGTGAGTTGAGCATACAGCCGGAGTTATCGGTGTCTTGCACCGTGTCGCTTATACGATACCCCGCACGAAAGCCTATCCTTCTAGTCGCGGCCACAATGCAGACTAGAATGCCAGTGGCAAAGGAGCATGACACTATGTGCCCATCTCATTATGGTGGCACAACAGATCGAGTCAGTCTCAAGACCATCCGGCGTCAACTTCTTTGTTTTCTCTAGACCTTACAGCTATTAATAGGGCTGTCATCTCTCCTGTGCCTAGCTCCCTGTATCCCAACCCCTATTCTCCCGTTTGCAAAGCCTGCGACCGGAATTGTCGGTATTTTCCCCGTGTTTTGCTCGCCTCCCCCCGACAGGCATCACTGACCATGTCCATGTCGATATGTTCGCGTCCCGGGATCCAATGGGAAGCGAGATGAAATAATCCCGAGACACACCCAGCTCGCATCCAGATGTTAGCACCGGCACCCCAAACATGATGGTGAAGTCCAAGATGCACCACTGCCGGCTTTTGGCAAAGAGATGACAATCTTTGCATTAGATTCGTCTCCTCGGGACTCGCACGTGGACGACGCCACCGGCCTCGTTAGTCATATAGCGGCGCTGCCTTGGATGCTGGATGCCGAGATCGACGAACCAACTCCGGACGCTTATCAGTGCTACCATGGCTTGGCCTCACTCTTCTCAATAAGGGATAGTCGAGATAGTCGTTATGCACGTCCGCAAGCTCTGCATTTCCCCGCATTTCCCACGTATCCCGGTCCCAACTCTCTCTTTTGCCTCATCCATATAAATCGCCATCACCTTGTGTTGCCGTTGAATCAAAGACAAAGAGGCCCATCGCTGCTTGTAAATCGCTCCCACGCTCTTGGCTTCTTTCTATTTATATCTTCCATTTCTTCCCCCACTCATTCACTCCCATTCCAAACCAACCCCCGTAATCTCGCCATCACCTCTTCGCGTTTCCCAGGGGCCAAATAATGCCCACCAAAAGACAAGCCAAACACGACAACAGCAGCCTCACCGCGTACAAGGGGAGGGCTGGAGCAAATCCGCGATCCCGCTCGGGATGCGTGACGTGTAAGGCCAAACACGTATGGCTCTGGTTCTGAAGCTGCCAGTGAGCCCTCGGCTGACATTGCAGAAAAGACAAAATGTGACGAGACGCGACCCGAATGTCTGAGATGCACGCGCAAAGGAATCAAGTGCGGCGGTTACTGGAGGGAGTTTAAGTGGTCGTTCAAACACCAACCAGGCACCAAGGAGCCCTCGCTGGATCTCCCCGATGGCGCCAACATATCCGAGTTTACTACGCTTGTTGCTGCCGGCCAAGATACGGAACCTCTCCCCCGGAGATCTCGGCATGCGGGATCCGTCTCAAGCGAAGTGAGTTTGCCATCCATCTCGAGTGGGAGCGATGAGCAAACCCCCATAGAACGACTCCCGCCAGTCAGTGAAGACACTGGACAAACTAGCCTGGTGCCCATGGTCGCTCAATCGGATGTCATGATACAAACTCCAAGGTTACGGACTTCGAGTACCGCAGCATCGGACTCAGATCAAGATGTCGCTGCCTCGACGCGCATCTCCACACAGCTCTTCACCCAGGTCCCCGTCTTCATGACGACGCCCATCACAGACACGTCGTCTCTTTTGATCACCAACTGGTTTGAGCAAGTCTGCCCGGCATGGTCGGGATTCGATTCACCCACCAATCTCAACCGACAACTAGCCACAGAGCTGTGGCACGAGTCTAGGTCTGTCTTTAGTTCGCTGCAGAGCATGTCGGCTGCTTTCCTATCCACGAGACTGCCACACATGAGACAACCTGCCGTCAGGTTTATGCGCACCGCCACAGAGTCGATTCAGGCCGAAGTCAGGGCGACCAAGGCTCGGGTACATCTGGATACCGTTCCCACTGGACTTTTGTTCTCTTTGTTTTGCGTGGGAACGACCGTTTGCTGGATCGATACGAGTCAACTCGGCTTGCCCTTCTTCCGAGAGGCAAGGCTGCTCCTGGAACGACTTAACCGACGAATCGCAGGGTTTTACGAGAAGGATATCGAGATTATTCACTTCTTCAACAAGTGCTTGACGTATTGCGAGATGCTCCTTGCAGTCGTGAGTGAGGGCGGTCCCCTGGTCACCGACGCCGCAGAGCAACGTCCTCGTCCGAGCAATAATACTGGGAGAGGCGTCGATGGCGAAATCCATCCATGGACCGGCATCTCCACGACAACGTCGCGCCTCTTCACCAAGTCGATACGGCTATGTCGCAACTACCGCCATAAACTGAGGCGGCAGCGACAAGAGGGAACCAACTTCGAGATGTCCCTGGAGGAAATCTCGCAAGCGCAACAGCTGGAGGAGAACTTATTGGAGCTGGACTTTCCATCAGTGCACCAGACGAACGACACGGGGGACGAGAAGACTCCATTTATGCATCTTGCCAAGATTGCTGAGGCGTATCAGTTGGCAGCATTATTGCATCTCTACCAAACCTTTCCCGAGCTGGTGTCGTTGAGACTGCCCATCAACTCTACCACCTTGTACGGGGGAGATGCCACGTGGGAAGAATGGATCATCCCGCTCAGCCTACGTCTGGTTCGAGTCATGGAGCATATTCCGCCGTCGTCGGGAAGTCGCGCCATCCAGCCTTTGCTGTACATCTCGGCCAGCACGGGACTTCGCTTTGACACGAGCGCGCCGTTTGATCTTCTCGATCTCCCTTGGAACTCGGGTCTGGGAAGCATGGATGAGCATCTCCGGTCATTCTACGACTCTATGAGCCCTCTTCAACAGTCGCCCGATGGAATCTGCATGCCGTCATCTACAGGATTAGCGCCAGGGTTAATCTCTCAACTGTCGCTCGACATTAGCAACGCGCGACACTTCATCATGGGCCGACTCGGCATTTTGGAGAACAGCTTGCCCCCAAAGCCCGTAAAAGTCGCCAAAAAGCTCATCAGAGCCGTGTGGGATGCATACGACGATGAGATGCCGGGATGCACTACGGTTCATTGGGTTGATGTGATGGAGGATAACAACCTCCGCACAATGTTTGGATAAGCAGTATATTTTTAATTCTCTTTTTACGAGGTTATGCGTCTTCAAGAATTGGGCTTTTCGCGATCTGGACAGGCGAGGAAATGTGTTTTACGGCTTGTTGGTTCTGGGCGGACGGAAGGATGAGGCAGCAAGAATCCATGTTTTATCGTAGACTAGCTATTTGTATTGCAGCTCTTGAGTGTGGCCATGCTCGTTGAGTCGTTGATCTATTCCATTTCCCATTTAAACACACGAGTCCCTCATCTAAAAGTCGCTGTGCTTCCTCTGGCCGACGTAAAATGCCAGGCCGTAGTCGGTTGTCGTGAAGGTGATGGTGGCGCCGGCAGGAAAGAAGAAGACATCGCCCTTAGTGGCGGTGACACTTTGGCCCGTCTCGTCGGAGATGGTGTAGTCGCCCTCGAGGATGATCTTCATCTCGTCGTACTTGTAGGTGTATGTCAGGGGCTCGCCCTTCTTGAGGCGGAAGAGGCCTGCTGAGATGGGCTTCTCCTCGTTGGTCTTGTCGCTGGAGAAGATGTCGCCGAGGTAGGCGTTGTCACCCGCGAGGAGAGGGATGTCGAACTTGGCCTGAGCCTTGGGGTGGTATTGCATGGCGGTGGGCATGATGAAGATGTGTTTTGTTTGGAGTTATGAGGGAAGATGAGTGTGTGTTTGAGGAGAGATGGATGAGCTGAGACTTGATTGTCACTGAGAGTGATTGATGATAATACTTTGACTTATATGACGAGGAATACGCCCTCATATACTCAACCTCTGAAGCTCTACAGAACGCCTCTTCTCACACATCCGAGTAAGCAGAGTGAGAATATTTCCACATTGGTCCTGTCAGCAATACGCCTGCATCGTCTCTTCCTACTCCTTCTTGACATGGTTTCCGGCCCTCAAAGCATTTCCAAGACGAGTCTAGCCCGCTATCTCGACGAGATGCAACCATCTCAGCGTCAACCCCGCAGACGCCGATCAACCGCATCCCATTCCCTATCTCGGACAAGGTTGCCGGGTCGAGATCGTGACCAAACTGCGGGGTAGACTATCTGGGAGAACATTATCGATAAAGCGTCATTGTTCTGATGCCCACGGCCAATCGGCAATCTTGTCTAAGAGGAGCATCCGAATCCGTCAATGGGAAGAGCCGAAGATAGAGGACATGTCGGGTTGTCTCCATTGAGTCTAGTGGGCTGCTGTGTGCAATTGGAACAGACAGTGTGAAGCTTTTGATAACTATCACAAGTAGCCACGGAGACTTGGCCCGAGACTTTTGTGTTCTAGTCTTCACTATCAATCTACTACGAGCTGTGAAAGCACAATTCTCGGATACTGACTTGCCCAATTTGTCCTTCCGAACTCCTCTCTTGGTTGACCCATCATGGAATTCTTCCTCGTCTCCCTCCAGCATCGGGCCTTTGTTGTGCCCGCCCTGCTGCTCTTCATTGCTTCAGGCGTCCTGTACTACCTCCGCTTGAGCGGGAACATCTCCTCGCAACTGTTCCGCGCTGCAAAGGCCAACAAATCCAACTACGCTCCCAAGTCGGCCGAGAAGCAAGAGCCTTTCAAAACGCCCGTCCCTTCTCCATACCCCGGTTGGTCGATCGAGAACACAAAGCCCCTCCCGTACCGCGCGTTCCGCTATGGACCCAAGTACAATGTGACGATGGGTCTCCGATCGATTCAACCCGAGGAGTGGATTGAGTTGGATAACCAATTCCCCAAATACCACGCCGAGAAGGCTGCCCGCATCGCAGAACGTGGCCCCAAGTGCGTTGCAACTCATCCCGATGCATACCCTGCGGCAATGGAGCTCCTGCAAGAGCTTGCCGACTACCTCCCTGGTCGATATCCTACCCTGTTCAAACGAACTGCTGTTGGTATTGATAACATCTGGTCTGGAGAGTCATTCAACATTGTCGAAACCCCTTTGAAGGAAGACCCAATGGCCATCTGTGCGAGACTCGTGCAGGATGATCTCGCTTTGATGATCGAAAAGCCTGATGGCCAGTACTATCTACTTGCTGGAGCTGTTCTCTTGGCTGGTTTCTGGAGGTTGTCCGACAAGTACGGCATGTCTCTCGCGGACATTCACTACTCGGGCGACGTGCCTCACTTCAAGGAGAAGCTTGAGACTGGCATGATGAAGTTCTTCAAGAGACTCCGATGTGAGACATTCTACACCCGGAACAACTACTTCATCCAGGTCGACGACGCTCTAGCTTGGAGCTGGAGCATCGGCAGCGAGGACGAGCCAACTGTCAGCTGGGCCACTGCCGAGAAGGACAAGCCCATCAATAATCACTGGTTCCGCTCGGAGCGACAGTCCCTTCGAAGACTCCCCAAGACGGGTGCCGTGTGCTTCACCATTCGCACGTACTTCCTTCCCGTCACCGACATGGCTAGCGAAGACTATGTTCCCGGCAGATTGGCGAGTGCCGTGCGTAGCTGGGATGGCCATGTGTCGGTATACAAGGGCAAGGAGAAGTATGGGAATGTGCTGTTGGATTACCTTGACAAGGAGCATGAAAAGCAAGTCTCGAGTGGTTTGCAACTCGACAAGGAGGATGAGGTTAGAAAATACCCGTGGTAATGAGTCAGGGTGGCTTGGGCAGTTTGAAATGATATGGTGATGACTGGAAGTGAGTCATGACTGCGATCTGTTTTCTACTTAGATATAACCTGCTTTCAATACCCAGACTGAGAACCATCTTAAATCGAATCTTTGAAAGACCAAGACTTTCGTATTTAAACCAAAATGTCGACACAAGCCATGGCCAGCATGAGATCGGGCTCTAATTAGCCTGCACTCACCCAATACTCACCTTGCTCCCGGAGCTGGTTGAGCTGTGGTATTGACCAACTGAGTGGACTGAGCCGTCTAAGTTGGATGTGTAGGCGTTAATAGCTGTTGAAAAGTCGCAAAGATGAGACCGGCAAACTGAGGTGGAAGCCCTAACTATTTGCTACGGCCGCACATTACCAATCTCTGTCCCCTCGAGTTGCAAAAACGAATATCCTGAAATCGTTTATCTAGGTAAATATCACTACCATGTAAGCGAAAAGAAGCATTAATATCCATGGATGGAGACTGAACATTAAATCCCTTAGGAGCCTTTACAGTACGCGATGACTCTTACAATAACCGGGCGACTCTCGCAGCAGGTCTTGCAGTGACTTTTGCAGCAGCCCTCGCAATAGCTTCTTCCAACTGCCCTAATGTGCGATCGTATAAGAAGAGGACTTGGCGGTACCTTTCTAGCTCACCCAGATCCTCCTTTCCCTGGCCTTGCGGGCGAGAATGCCCTGCCATGATCAGCCACCGCCACATTCTGCCACGGCATATGCAACTTGGTTCGCCAGCTTTTGATTTCTATCACCGCCTGCTGCGCCTTGACCTGTGACTCCTTGATTGGAGCATCGGTGGGCGTAAGGCAACCTCTCCATGCAGCCCAGGTAAGAACTAGCGCAGAAGACCTTGGCAAGGCGCTGGCAAGGCTCTGCCAATGCTGTCCCCCTGCTCTTTGCTCCTTGCAATCTCGCAATTTTCAACCTCAACTTTCCAAGCTTCCAAGCCAAATTTTGGCAACCTGCCAACAAATTATCGCACCGCGAGAACAACTGTCTCAGTGCAACCCAGAACATTCACTCCTCGCGATGGAGGTCCTCGGAGCTGTGGCGAGCTCGATCGCCGTCGCGCAAGGAATAGCAGCAGGGGGGCATTTGGTCAAGATGCTCCGCGACATTCCTGAAATACAAAAGGAGTTTGACAGCTTGCGGGGAGAGGTATGTTAGCCGTAAGACTTTGGGATGCCTAGGTTTGGGACACTCACAGCACTAAGTAGATCGACCTGATTGGCGCCATTGTCAAAGAAGCTACAAGAGTTGGCTGCTCGACCTCAACGCAGCAGGGGATCACAGACCCGTTCGAGCAATCGCTTCTTAGTCGAACAGCCCAGCAACTCCAAGAAATCGGCGATGAGCTGAATGCCATCGTGACCCAGTGTGGAAGAGAGACAAGTGATAAGAAGATTGAGGCGAGGAGGCGGAAATGGTTGCTGCAGGGCGATAAGATGCAGAAGCTTCGTCAGAAGGCGTTGGATGCAAAGCTGAATCTCCATTTCGCCTTGACGTGTCACCATCGGTCTACGCTGCAGGAGCAGTAAGTATCTATGCGCCTCAATTCTCCCACACCGCTCAATGGCACCACAAGGGTCGAAAATTGACACAAAGTAGGTTCAACTCCGAACTCCGAACTCAGTTCGAATCGTTTGTCTTTTTCCTGAAAAGCCGTCATCCACCTGAAAGCTTTCGAAACGCCGAAAATCTACTCGAGGCTTCATCTTCAGAGATTAATCAATCCGACGATGATAATAACCGTCGTCGTGTGGACGACTTGCAAGCGGAAACGGTGAAACACGACGCACCCGCTACCATCCTTCGCAGCGACGATATGAACACGACTTTGAAGTTCCGAACGATCAAACCGATGAGCCGAACAGGATGCTCAGAGTTCTGCCGGTGTCAGTGTCACTTTGATCGAAAGCAGCTTCGAAGCAGCAACCTCTTACAGCCGTTTTTGGGATCATGCCTCGTCGGTTACAAGCTAGTCTCTAATATGAGTCGGCCGAAATGCACGGATCAAAGTTGCAAACGAAGGAGTGAGATTCATATAAGCGTGGAATATTCTTTTCCGCGTTGGCTCTGGGTGGGAATGCTGACTTTCATGGCTTCATATACTGGAGCGACAGGGTTGCGATGCGCGTTGCGCCCTCGAAGAATAATACCAGTTAGACACAGAGTATGGGACTGGCTAGCAGGACCAGCAGAAGTATTTCGCGATGCAGTCGAGAACGGCGAATTCGTCTACTTTCCAGATGAGACAGACAATAGAGGCACAGGACTACTCGAGGTGGGTAAAGACGAACCAGATTGTAGTCTTGACCGGCCACCGCCAGATTTAACTAACTGGAAGTTAAAGTGGGCAATGGATCATCGATCTTACAAGAATATGGAATTGTTGTTGGGCTTGTGGGAAGATTTATTACCACAGGTTCCACGGTACGGCCCCCTTTCCAGCTCGGGTGAGAATCTGGGATTAATTCTTTTCTAGGAACGTAGTTTTCGAGGTAAATCAAACACTCAGTTTTCGAGAGAATCTCACCGATCATCAAATCTATTTGCTTCAGAAAGTTGCGTCATTGGCAGATGTTGCATATGAGATTCGTGAAACGAGGGTTTGTCAAGCAATCAAACGTGGTGAAGGGGTTGATGGAGTCCAGACAGCCCTTCGTGAGGAACCTTGGGCTATCGACATGCTTGACTCTTTGGGTATGACACCCCTTCATCTTGCAATAGTTGCCGGGCGAGTTGACATCGTGGAGCTCTTGATTGCTGAGCAAGCAGACGTCAACCAGGGGGATTTCAAAGGCCAAACGCCGCTGATGGAAGCCGCAATGAAGCCCAGCCCAGAATCTATACGGCTATTATTAAAAGGCAAGTGCCTCGTCGAACAAAAATGCCCATTTGGAAACACAGCGTTACATATGGCTGTGTCACATGGGAGGGTAGATTCGGTCGGCATTCTACTGGCTGCAGGGGCATCGGCCAACACTCGCAACATAGATGGCGCGCGGCCATTGCATTTCCTCGCAGACCCACATTGCACGCCAGGCGATCTCGAGGCGATTTTAGGACTACTGCTTGCTATCAATGATGCTAACCTCGGTGCGCAAGACAACTACGGACTCACAGTGGCGCTATGGGCAATAGCACGCAACAACCTACCCCTCCTGCGTTGCCTTGCGCAAGAGCACGTCTCATTTCACATCACTGACGTTTACTCGCGCAATGTTCTTCATTGGGCGGCATCATGGAGCAGCTTGGAGGTGCTGCGTTTTCTAGTCAGCTTGAACCTATCGGGAATTGACACTGAACTTCGCGACATGCAAGATGACACCCCTTGGGATTGTTTCATCTTTGCCATCCATTCGCCAGAAATACACCTCGGCCATTTTCTGAGGCCTTCTGGAGAAGAGCAGCAGGCCTTTGTCGAGCTCTTTCGAGGCATTCGAAACAAAAACCTGAGCCAAGATATATGCCGCCTCGAACAAATCGTTCAAGAATTATCGGGAGGAGATCCAGATACTGCAAGGGCTAGTCTAACTGCTTTGATTGGAGAGAAAACCGGCCGGCAAAAAGGTGGTTTAATTTCTTGGTACCGTACACTTATCAAGCAAATTGAAAGCGGCGATCTGGCCTTGGTGACTGAGACGATTGAGGACTATCTCGTCGAGTTGAGGGAACTGATGCAGAGTTCGCCATGGAGCAAGAAATCCCGTTGGGATCCACAGGAGGACGATGAAGAAGAGAGCGATGGTAAAAAGGGCACTGGTGGCGAGGAAGAGGAAGACTGTGCTGTAGACGAAGAAACGATGTAGGAAAGGGGGCCGATTCTAAAACAAATGGCGGCTGTTCTTAAGACAACAACGGGGGTTTCTAGAATTGTGGAATGGAATTGTGCTACTGTCAGATAATGTGTTAGCCGGAGCCGGACAAGACCAATAGCTACAAGTCTAGGGAGTCTTGAATACCAACACCGCATTACACTTCAATGGGGGGTTCACGGACTTCGTTCTTCTTTTAGACTAAAGCGCCACCTGGATTGACCATGTTTCTTCCCGTGGGGCTTGACTGACTGGAGCTTTGGAGAGAGTACAAGCATAAAGCGCCACTCAACTGCCGGAATTACAGGAACTGCCTCAAAGTAAGCTTCTATAACAAGCCCACTTCATCGAAAGGCGTCGCTCTCCGCCTCGCTTCCTTCTATACTGAAGAGGCAATTTGCGTCCAAAACAAGAGGTTCCAGGACTGCGAACTCTTTTAATGAAGTAATTAGATCATCCGGCTGGGAGAAGTCGTTCTACTCCAACAGCTGCATTGGATCTCAAGATGGCGTAGGGTATTCTGTAGGGAAGAAGACATTCTGGTACTTCCTTTAGGGAGAAAGCTTGAGTAGTAACGGGCATTCTGTAACTTGTGGGCGAGGTATGAAACAGGAACAAGTCAGTAAAAATGCCATTTGACAAGAGATATTAGCCATCGTCTTCGAAATAGTCCGACGCAGCGGCATCATCCTCGTCAATGAGAAGGTCCCAACCATCTAGAAGTGGGCAACCTAAGACTATCCTCACGACTGGTAAACTGTGCCCTCAATTGTTGCAGAAATTTGTAATGGTCGTATGAACCAATTATGAAGAAATAGATTATATCATAATTAAGGGAGTGTGCAACTATATAAACTATCAAGTTAGAAATAGTAAACCTGTGTCGTAGCGATAGCTGCCTTGGCTCCCAGGCCGCAAGGAGCGTCATTCGTGAAAACCCAGGAATCGAGACAGGGATATGATGCCGGGCATCCTTGCCAGGATGATCCTTCCTTTCCGCATTACTCCACTATCCGCTGGTCGTTCGTCTACTATTAAAGAGTGCCGGTGCCACCTTGGCCAGAACTCAACCACTCTCCAACAACACCTTTCTCCCGCCAAGATGAGCACCGGCATTGTCTGCACATGGACAACCTTCAAGGTCTCAACCTCAGAATTACTTGACGTGTCTATTTTCGATCCTTTTTTGACGGCGAAAGAGATTGAGGGTCCGATTTCCGATCCTCGTTCGATGGGCAAAAGGTTCGACGAGTCCATTTTCGACCCGCTTTCAACGGGAAAGGCAACCTACCATTCCGTTCTTTACGGGCGCATCCAGGAGTCTCCGGATGAATATGTGCTTGTCATTGGCTGGGAATCGCTACAACACTATCAGGCATTCGCAGAGACAGATGAACATAAGGAGCTGATGGCCAACTTGAAGCCTGGGGCCAAGACGCACGTCATTGATTTTGGTCAATTTGCTTTTTGGAGGCACCTCAACTGCAGCACTGAGATTCTTACCGTCTATTTTCCCTCGTCAATACTGCCCCAAGATCAAGAAGCCGTGGGAAAGATTTACCCTCTCATCGAAACACTGCAGCCGATTGACCGGGCAAGTATTGAAGCAAAGGCCTACACGGAACGCCCAATCTGCGGTTGGATGAAAGACTCTTTCCAAGTTAATGGCAAGAATACACTGGCTTGCGTGTGGTTTAACTTTTGGAAAAACAGGGAGAACGAGAATCGATTCAAACGTACCGAGAGGAGATCTTCATATATTGTAAATGGGCCGTTTGATATTACGCCGATTCCTGGGCCGTTGGCCTTGGAGGTTTTTGAGCAGGATCTCAAGGGCTTGGGGGCTGGAGAGTGGGTGGGATTTCACGTTGATTTCAAGTGCATTCAGAAAACAAGGCCATATCTACGTTAACGAGCCCCAAATCCTATTTCTAGATAATCGAAACAGGCAGGAAGGAATCCTTGCACTTCGCTCCCTTTCGGGGGATGCTTTCTTTGAGAACTGATTACTCTGTCACCCATCCGACGCCAATAAGCCAACTTAATCCCTCGACTTTGACTGTCCGCTGGTAAAGGTAAACGCGGGATACTGTGTCTCCAACCATGTTGCCAAGGCAAAATGGGTATACGACTCGGGGTTTTGGAGAGCTTCGGTCACGATTATCCTGCTGCCAGTTTTGAACGAGTCTTGTTTGCCCGTAATTTGATCGAAGTCGTCTAAGATGCATTGTTAACTCTCGACTGCGCGATGTGAGGACGAGGATTTCTTCTGCAACTTACACGCATAATCGTCTGAGCTAGATCCAATAGTGATATGGAGAGCTTCGTGGTAAAGGGTAAGGGACATGGTGCGACGAGGTTCGACTAACTCCCCTTCGGAATTTACGGAATCAGTATCTTCCAAGAGATTCTTCCGGCCGAGCCCGTCGTTTCCCAGACAGAGTGTTAGCAGCCTTGGAGAGACTTGTTGCAAAACTGAGCCCAGGGTTGACCCAGATTCGCACGTCTTCCCGCCTTCTGGTGGCGCAAAGAAGTATTGCTTGAGGTCTTCTACCCACCAAGGATCTAGACAAGGCCGTATGTTAGTTTTCGGTTCTGTAAAGGGCTAAGTATGTCATATAATCGGAGCAACTTACATTGGGGAGGTACGTCGGTGTTTGTGTCAGTCAAGTCCATGTTTTTTTTCAAGAAGAATCTAAAGTAGTAGCCAACAAAAGTTTCCCACAACGTATCTTTGCCTTGGAGTGCTTGTTGGACCGGTCGTTCGACCCGAGTGCTGTCAGGCGCTGACTCCCATTGCTTCACTGTTGGAACAAGTTAGTGGAATGGCTCATAGAAAAGGCATGATTATGCGGTCAAAACGAACTTTCTTGCCACCCATCATTGCAGTAGAGCGATGGCTTCCCATCTGACGGGGTTGTGCCATCAAGGAAACCTTTGACGGCTTTTAGATTGTCTAGACGCAAAAGTCAGGAAACTTATATCGTATATCCAACTTCTAATCCAGGAAAACATACTAAGAGCCGTCTGCGTGTCTGACTCATCCATGCCCAAGATTTTGAAGTAGGTCCACATGTATTCCATGGAAGGCTGATCGTATTCCAGGGCACGTTCTGCCACAGCAATTGGCGCCGAGGCTACCTCCCGTGCGTCCTTGAGCCAAAAGTTTAGAAGGTCGATTTTTCCAGCGCAGGAGCCCTTGCTGGAATCAGTCTTGACGTTGAAGATGTCGGTGATTTGGACATCATTGTCAGCGGCTTGGACAAGCCGCCCGAGTGACCCAAACGCAAGGGCAAACTGTATCACTCGGGCAAGAGATGACAAGGAATGTATTGTTGAAAACATGGCAAAAGGAAGCGAGGGATTAGAGAGCCATGAGAGACAGAACGAGAAGGCAGCGGCACCAGCAGATATCCCTACTTTGTAAGAGATCTATATGATTAGTGTTCACTTGGCACTTCTTTTCCGCGCCATACCTGTCTATCGACCGAAAGGCCTGACAATCAGGCGAAGCCACGGTTGGAAATAATTGAAGGATAGGAGGAATCAAGATGAAACATAGAGTCTTTAGACAACCAACAGTCAATGCCACTCTCGAAATGGAGCCAAGGCATTTGCGCCTTCAGCTGTGTCTTCCATAATCCCTGTCGTAGGAGGAAATGGAGTTTGTAGCTCAGCCGCAAAGGATTTGACCTGTGGCATCCAGCATGCGTCTGGCGAATGAGAATTCTGCATGACACCTGAGGCTGTGTGTAAAAGTGTGTTGGTTGTGAGCCAAGAATGCTTCTCGTATGTCCCCTCGCAACTAACTAGGTTCTAGGTTTAAGCTGTTTAGTCCATCAAGGACAATTAACATCGCTTTGCTGCGCCTGCAATGTTACGCTACTAGCAAGCCTGTCTCTGCTATAGATAATCCCAATACGAGGAAGTGAGATGTTGGGTGCATGAAGGATCGGGCTGTACGGTGTCGTGCAGTTTGTTGGTTGTGTAAAAGTCTGGCCCTGATGATGTGTATGATAAATATGCTAGAATTAGTACTGCCTTTTCACGTCGGCGTATCACCTGTCTCAGATAAATGAAATATTTCACAGCCAGGTATTTCGCATGCGTAGAAGTTTGGGGGCCGAGGCCGTTTGGCGTGTTCGCTGTGCGAGGCATTTTTGGCAAATGACCCTTCGTATTTCTGCTCATGAAAAGAACAGAACCAACATGACCAAATAGACTAGGTTCAAGCTCATCCCAAGTATTTCATGTAGATGATTTTGCTGCTGGGAATGTTTCATACATGGAGGATTTATCATTTAGGTTCGAGCCGCAGTCGTACGGCCTGGGTTGAATGCGGGATTATCCTCGTATTTCGGAATCGGGTTCTACTTTCGGCATTCTTCTAGCTATTATCCCAAGTCAGTTCATGGCCGGGACCAGAAGTCTGTTGTCAACTGATCTATCAGCCGTCATCCTCCGCCGTATGCACAGCACTGACTGTTTCAGATATTACCGGCTTTCAGCCTGCGTAAAGATTATGCCCACTTAGCATGTCCAAGCCTCTGTTGGTCGTATCGAATGGCAAATTCTTGGAGATGGTGGTGCCAGCAGACTTGTGAATAATCAGATATGGTGATTGTGTGGATTCCAACTAGAGGTGAGAGTTTGATTAATTCCGGGCTTGTCTTCGGCCAACCAAACTTCCCCTGCTGCCCTGCCTCGTAGATCCAAGTCCGATATCATTCAAGCTTCTTCAAATAGTCTTGCGCTTATATCTAGCGCGTCTGCAACAATTCCCAGCTCAAGTCTGTGCAAGTAAGTCCTTTGAAAAACGAGCGAGTTGCTTGGTAAACAAGCCAGACGGCCAAGATGAGGCTTTCTTCCACTACATCATTGCTTCTGTTCCTAGGCATCCCATTGACGGAGGCCCTCCGACCCCATTACGGCCATGAATGCGGCCGCGGGTCCTGTCTTTGCGGACATGTATGTCGTGTCTTGGAAGAAGGCGACACATGCTGTCCGAGGAAACATGGACATGCCGAGCACGCATGTAGTCCGAGTACGTATTTCATTCCTTAAATCTCCAAAGCCTCGATAATTCAATTCTAACGTCTTAAATAGACAAGGAGTGCTGTGGCTTTGGTTGTTGCCGAGAAGGCTGGAAGTGCGGCAAGAATGAGCTGTGCTACCCACCAGAGCACATTTCCACGAAGCCTTCTGATTGCTTTACAACCATCGTCACCATAGTCAAGCCAGTCCCCGTGTCTCCTACTAGCGACCATGTTATTTCTTCTCTATCAACCTATACTTCGACGGCGTATGTTGCTTCACCTAGTACAGGTAAGCAACCAACAGAAACAGACACCCCAGCTTCAACCAACGACTACACTTCTCCACCAGGAGGAAGTGGAGAGCCCACCGGATCTCAAACCACGATCCTGGATGGGGGAAGCTCGGTGAGTGTATTTATCTTCTTGACGGCATTCATACTGACAAGTCTTTGAAGGCAACGACCAACCCAGCTGTGGGTAGTTCTATCTCAACCAAGTCAGATGCCAACACTGTACCTGGCGGTGAAGAGACTGGCTCAGAAACTAGCACTTCCCTAGGATCAGAAACCAGTACCGTTCCAGGTTCAACACTCGACACTCCAATCAGCACTGCTTCAGATTCAGCAACCGGGACTTCTCCGGTTTCTGAGACCGCTGCACCTCCAGGCTCAGTAACTGGCACTACCCTAGGTTCAGAAATCAGTACCCCTTCAGAATCTGCATCTAGCACCTTAAGTCCCGTCAGTGGAGGCGACACGGAGGTCTCTACTATCACCTCCGGCTCAGTTCCTACTATGCCTTCGGGCGCCAATACGGGCAGCACCCCGGCCGTTCCAACTGTTATCACGCAGTCGGATGGCCAACTTTCAACTGTTCTTTCAAACCCTACAGAGACGAATGTCATCCCCCCCACTGTTGTCACAAATCCTAATGGCCAGGTGTCTACTGTGGTTCCCAGCAGCATTGGAGAGACAACCCAATCCGTCCCAATTGTTATCACGCAGTCAGATGGCCAACTCTCAACGGTTCTTTCAAATCCTACTGACACAAATGTCATCCCCCCCACCGTTGTCACAAATTCCGATGGCCAACTCTCAACAATCTTATCCACCGGAGGTTCAAACCCAGGAACTGCCATCTCCTCAGTCATTAGCGGCTCCCAGAGTGAGACGTTGACCAGTGCCGCGACTAATGTTATCTCTACCATTATAACCTCGGATGGCCAAGTATCGACAGTCTTTGCACCTAGCAGCGCACAGGCAGGCAGTACAGTTGTCACCCAGTCGGATGGTCAGTTGTCCACGATTGTTGGCACTACTGGAGCCACTGTGGTCACAAACTCGGACGGTCAGACGTCAACAGTCGTCCCCACGGAGGGAACTGGGTCAACGGGGGTTACTTCAATTGACGCATCGACGGTATCAGCATCAGCGAGTGGCAGCAACCCGGTAAGCGATGGTAGCTCCGTGGTTTCCTCTGGAACCACGGCACCAGAAACCACGGCACCAGAAACCACGGTACCAGAAACCACGGCATTAGGAACCACGGAGCCAGAAACTACGGAGCCAGAGACTACAGCACCAGAAACCACAGAACTAGAAACCACAGCGCCAGAAACCACGGAGCCAGAAACCACGGAGCCGGAAACCACGGCACCAGAAACTACGGCATTAGAAACCACAGAGCCGGAAACCACGGAGCCAGAAACCACGGCATCAGAGACCGCGGCGCCAGAAACAACTGGACCAACTACAAATCCTACGGCCACAGATGGTAACACTATATCATCTCCTTCATCAAATGTTTCCACACAGCCTCAGCCCGACACGAGCACTGAAGTCTCTCAGACCAGCGGCGATTCAAGTGCTTTGGGAAGCTCTACCACCACTTCGGTGCCTGAAGGAATATCAACTGGAATAACTGAGACTGAAGGCCAAGGGCCTACATCCGGTTCGGATCAATCCAGTGCAGAAAGCGTCGTGAGCTCAGAAGAAAACACTGCCACCTCCGAAGCCTCTACAGAGCAAGTCACATCTGTCGAACAGCCAACTTCTACTTCGGAGGATGCTACAACAAATCCCTCTACTACAAACCCTGATCAAGTCACCACCCAAGCACCCTCATCAACCAATGATGACACGCCTACAACAACCACCAACGATGATCTGATCATTGTCCCTGTAACAACATCCGTGAGTGAGCCTCAGGCAACGGATGATGGGTTTGTAATACCTTGCAACATGTGGTTCTTCAATTTCTGCGTCGGGGGAGTCGGCGGATGGTTGATCACAAACATGCCAGGGATACATCCACCGTACGTAAAACCACGGCTTCTCGCTGCTTGTCAAGATAATTCTAACACCTCAATAGGGGACCACCAAAAATCTCAGTGCAGTTTCCCATCACTATCGATATCCGCGGAACTCTTCCGGACTGGCCAGAATTCACGTACGCCCCTATTGAATCGACCAAAACTGATTGAGCTTTTCTAAACTAACACATGTGCCACAGTGTTGGACCAGACAATACCCCGACATTTAGCTCTGAGCCCACTCAGTGTGAAACCGAGTCCGCAGAGCTATGCGTCCTCAGTACTTCTTTTGCTGTTTCTGTTAGTGGTACAAATACTGCCACAACTAATACTGCCGTTTCCTCGGCTTGCGGTACAGTATACGGATGTGATGTTGAAGACACAACCAGGACCACCAGTGAGACAATGGTCACCAGTTATACGGGTACCTATGTAGTTGGAACATACCCAGTACCCCTGGAGACATGGCCCGCCACCTTGGACTCAGAAAGCGACATGCAAGCGGCCGCGGACTGGGCGCAGTCTCAGCTCGACTCCCTGTTCACGAGCGATGCATCGGCAACCACTGCAGAATCTTCGACAACTGATGCACCAACAACCACCGACCATTCTTCCACAACTGATACATCAACAACCGCTGACGATTCTTCCACAACTGATGCACCAGCCACTTCCACGGCGGAAGAAGAGCCAACCACTTCCGCGGAACCAATCGCAACTGTGATACCGCTTGCGGCGGGGGAGAGGGAGTGCTTTGATGAGCCCTCGGATCATGACGCGGTCGACCCAGGCACGCAGGATGACTTATGCGAGGATTTCAGCGGCGAGGAGCCAGACGACGGCTGGGTCTTCACCGAAGATTCGCCCACCTGGAACTGGTCCCAGACTAAGGGCGACGCTCTCTATGACTTTACAGTTGAATGGGCAGAAGGATGCGTAACAGAAGTGGACGAGCAGAACATGAAATGGCCTCTGGGTCAGGGCGGCGATGAGAGTGACCTAACAGCTTATCTGATCATGAGGCAGAACTTTGAAAAGTGTAAGTCTATAACCCGAAGCTAACTGGTTTCTTCAAGAGAATGCTAACTTAAATCTGCAGGCAATAATGGTGGTGTAGGTGGAAAGATTCAGATGGGTTGTTTGATTTACACATTTGCAGGCGGCTGGTAGATAGGGTACCCTATTAAATAGATTACTCAGGTAGTCACCTTATACTACTTTCCTTAATACGTGCACTGTAACAAATACAAGTTCCCAATCTCAACAACGAAGCCGCTATTGTAATGGCTATGTATATCGAAAATATCAGTTAATAACCTTGTTAAGTATACTATGAAATACCTTTAAATGCTTTACAAGATTGCTCCTATCATACCTCCAGCTTACATGATCGTTTATCCTCCGCGCCCATGAGACGTTATCGGTGCAGTCGCCTCTGGTGAAGCTGAAGCAGGTTTAGAGGTGAATGCTAATGGAAGAGAGCTAATCATACCAACTCTACCCTTGTTGACTAGTTCTGGTTTCTGGTACTGAGGTTCTTAATAAGAAGTAAGTGTGTCGCGAGCATAAGTGGACGGGACGCTTACATGAGAGCTGTCTTCGCGCTTCGCGCTTCGCGCTTCGCGCTTCGCGCTTCGCGCTTCAGCTCAGAATGGAACGTTATTTAGGTAAGGGCCACAAATGCAATCTAGCTTCTGTTCGGATGCTTACCTATATCTCAAATCTCTAAATTTAAACACAAATCTGATGGGACAATTTTAGTATAACTTTGATTCTTTTCATATGGCGTCTCACTTAGTCATCAAACAATGTCTAACGTCCATCTATGCCTAATCCACAGTCTATCTATGCCGTACCGTCTATATCTAGTTTATTTCCGAATCAAACGGCGCGGTGCCATCCGTTGAACCAGTTGTTCAGACTTTCATACCTTCGCCTTTACGAGGAATGAAGGCTGCGCGAGGACAGTAGTCTTCCGAGTTCGTCGAACCTCGTCAGCATTGCGGCCAAAGTACCGTTGAGATTTGAAACTATGCGCCGAGCGTTAGAAATAGTACCACAACATTGGGAATGCTCACTCTTACCTCCAGTACAGATTGGCCTTGACCGTATTCTTGATCCCCTCGATGTATGCTTTGACATGGGGGTCGACGTTTTCACCGAAGCTACGGACTCGAGCTTCTGCGAGATCCCACCGACGACAGCGCCCTTTAAAAAGTTCGCCTACAGTGTCGAAGGCCTCTTGTGCGGACATGCCGTTCCTTCGGCAGGCAGCCACCATGTTATGTGGCACTCCGTCACCCTATTCATGTTAGTCAATGAGCTGCGCACGGGGGTCGGCATGGATCTTACCTCTTCCTTGCGATACGACATGGTATCGTTGACGCTACTTGTGGTCAGTATCATCCTGATACGCTCGGCTAGCTTAAAGGGCCATCGAACTTACATGGAAACCATGTCAATGCCAAGTGTCTCGAGCTCCTGAATGTTGGGATCGTTGAAGACTTCTTCGGGAACCTTAAGATCGTGTGCATATTCGACCAAGTGATACAGGGGTGACACGCCAGCTGACTCGCGCCGGAGCATGACCATTTCTTCAAGGGTCGGAACGCGCTGGGAGGATGTATCATTCACATGCTTGAGTGCACCAGAGCAATATGATCCCATGGTGACGGCAAATCGACGCTGTGTACCTACTCCAATATTAGCATGATGCTTGAGTGTTCAGCCAATGAGTGTTATTACCACGAGAACATTTCTGCAGGCGTGTTAGTTCAGCTCTTCACAAAACTTCAAGGATCTTACCGCAGCTATTCGCTCAACAACACTGTCGTGAACTTTCACAATTGGTAGCTTCGGCTCCGTGACGTCTCGTCCCTCCATGGCAGCCATTAAGCTATCCATGACCTTCTGCGACTGCTCGGGCTGATCTCGCAGGTGGCCCTCATCAAACACTATCGTGCGTCAGGCGTGATTCGTCATAAATGGCACCGGATAATCTTACTGTCGTCGTATGGGAATACCTTGCAATGAGGTTAGTCATTGGTGTGAACCATCTTGATATGCATACGTACCCAGTTTCCCCAGTCACAAAGGGTTCGAAGTTCGGTGGGAGGGGCATCAGGAGCTGCGATGGAAACAAAGTACGAAAAGCCGCACTTGTGCACCGCGTGTATCGTTCTCGCATCAAAAGAACAGAACCTAGCTCCGTGTTAAAAGCCTGGCCCTGAGTGGGCGTTGGAAAGGAACCCAATGACGAACTCGTTGATCCATTTCTCTGACTCCAACTTGACGGTTTCGTAGTGTGGGTTGACTCGGGGTGGCTGCTTCAAGAACGACTGGAACATATCGGGGATAAGAACTTCGATACGTTCAGCTTCTTGACCGCCTTCCTTGTCGTTGTATTCATGGCTAAGATGTTTACGTCTGGATGCGAGATGCCTGCGGGCGAGCCGGACCAAGAACCAGCCGCCCAAGAACACGACGAGAACAATAGGGAAAGCCATTTTGATGACGAGTATGAACTAAGGACTATTCATTCTGGCTGGAGGACCACCTTCATATTTATGCTTGGGTTCTTATTAAGCGTGTCCTCATTGTCAAGCCCGACTTGATTTACCCAGTCGCTAGCCTAAAGGCCCTAGGGGGTGACTCGACAGACGGCGCAGCCACAAGTCTCCAACTCGAGCTGAGAAACAGGGGTCGTCGGCTCGAATCGCTGATCTCTTTTCCATTATCAGTGGAGAGCATGCATAGCTACGTCACAAGAGGCAAGGCGTCGATGTCCCTGTGGCAGTATACTTGAACGATTGGAAATCCGGTCTCACGCCCCGGCACAAGTGACATTCTCCCTTTCCTTGCGTGCGTAAGCGCTATTGCCGATGACCACATCCGCTTACGTCCAGCCAGCCACTTGAAGAATAACTATTGCTTCAGACGGCATTGCCTAGGTTTCGTCATTCCATCATTCTTCCCAGATGGCGACTCGCAAGTTCGGCAACTACGAGTTCGAGTGGACCAAGCTCCATCTCCCTCGAGAGGAGACGGACCCTCTCCGCTACCAATATGATGAATTGGGCAGTCAAGTCGTCGACAAGCTACAAGATATCGCGAAGAAGCAGAGAGAAAGTGAGGGCGCAAGTCACCCGCGAACTGATCTTTACGCGCTCCTCCGCGACAACCACGAACACGACGAGACGCTCGCCAAATTCTGGGGCCAAGTCCACACCGTCCCCGAGTGGGTGGATTGGGAGCAGCTCGAGCGCGGCCAGAAGTTCTTCTATCGCTATGCCGCTGCAAATCTCATGGGCTTCGCCTTCCAGGGCTTCATGGGCGAGAACTCAGCCGCGTCCGGTGTGGTCGAGGTCCTGGTCAGAACAGGCGGCTTTTCGACCCGCGTCTTGCTGCGAAGGCTCCTGGAGACGTTCCAGTTTGTTCTGCAGGCCACCAAGTCTCTCGAGGCCGTCAAACCTGGCGGAGAAGGCCATACCACTACAGTCCGCGTGCGCCTGCTTCACTCTTCCGTTCGGCAGCGCATCATGAAGCTGGTCAAGTCCCGACCCGACTACTTTGACGTGGAAAAGTTTGGCGTGCCAGTCAACACGCTGGACTCGATTCATTCCATCACCACCTTTGCTTGCAACCACATGTGGCTGCAGCTACCGCAGATGGGCGTGTATCCAGACAAGCAAGAAATTGCCGATTATATCGCCTTGTTCCGATATTTGGGCTATGTTCTCGGCACGCCAGATGAGTACTTTGCGACTGTGCCGAAGGCGAAGGCCGTCATGGAAAGCATGCTCATCCACGAGCTGCACGTCACCCCCACGTCGCTGATCGTCGGGCACAATTTCGTCGAGTGTCTCAAAGATTTACCTCCCTTCAATGTCTCGGCCCAATTCATCGAAGCCGGGAGCCGAGTTCTCAATGGCGATGGGCTCTGTGACTCGCTGGGTCTTGGACGGCCTGGCTGGTTCCCCTACGCTTGCTTCAAGGGCCATTGCTGGTTGGTGAGGGTGCTCGCCCTTGCTCAACAGACGATCCCTTCGATCGATCGCCGAGTGACTCGGTTCTGGAAGAACCTGTTGCACGAGGCAGTCATTCAGAGCAAGGCAGGTCTAAATGGCGGTTCCAAGCTGGACTTCAAGCACGTTCCAAGGATGGATAAGCTGACAGGCAAGGAGGACAATGAGCGGTCACCCCCCAGACCGTCTCTGATTGCCAGGCCGGTGGAGGCGTTTTATTTTGGCGTGTTCTTGATAGGCTGTTTGGGGATGCTTGGCGTGGCGTGGGCGATGTGGATGGTCGCGTTAAAGTGCTTCTTCTGAATATGAGTGGCTGAAGATGCTGCAAGATGATGCCACAGCGCAAGTCATGTTCCGCTGCCTATTTTAGTTAGAATTTTGAGTGGAGGTCGAGACACAGAATGTGACAGCTCAGCGCTGGCGGTCGTCAATATTCTCAGCTCTGGGTCAAATCTTGGGCCGTCAATTCGCTACTGCGCATGGCTAGTGCTTCTGGGATTAACCGCGATTGAAGAGAGATCGTCCCTTTCACTGCTATGTATATGCTGTATTTTGTTTTGTTTTTTTCTCTTTGTGATGGAAAATCTCTCCCCTAGTCGCAGACTAGGTAATTAGTTAGCTGGCGGTGTTTCCGGTGAGCGCGTGGACCAGTCGGTTCCCCCAGCCCGCATTTGAAGATAATGAGACTTCCCCCATACGCCCAAAGTTTGGCCTTCGAATGTCACGAAGATTCCCTGGAGGATGTTTGTTTCCTACCGAAGTTCTTTTGGCCCTCAACCCCTCTTCCTGGGCACTTCATAGCGCGCCATATGGGACCTCATTCGGACGCACCCGAGTCTCGATAGACAACCCATTCGAGTGCCGAGCCCCGTCCTTGCACTCTTCGGGAGTAGCTGCCGCTAGGTAAATGTCCCGCCTTTAGCTCGGGCATGGGCGAGGGACGGCACTCCCGAAGATGCAAAGGGCATGCCGGCAATTCGGAGGCATTTTTCGCTGCAGTGACCCGTTTTAAGGCCCCCTCCTGAGACATGCAGCTCTGTCAGGCACGCTCCATATCACTTTGAGGCAGCCAGCTCGACTCTCTCGCCAGTAAAAGGTGAGATTTTCCTTCTTGCATGCCTGAGTCTTTGGCAAGCCCGGTGAGGCTGACCACTACTGCAACTGGGTGGGTAAGCTGAGGACTCCTCCGAGAAGTCTGCAGGTCTTAGCTGGATGTCATCATCATCACCCTTTGATGCTGTGATTGGCTTGTTTTAGATAGTATGGCCCGAAAAGGTACAACGGCCCGCTCCCAAACGGTGGGATCATATTTAGGTCATCGTCATCAATTGGACCGAATCGTGATCTTGGGGGGCTCAGATACGCTGACTACCAACTGGCGAACGTCATGTGTCTCAGAGAAGCATTTTCCAATGGAATTGTTAACTTAGTCACACTTCTCCTTACCCTACATCTGCGGCTTTTCCTGAGATGTAAAGACCACGGAGAGCGGGCTGAACTACGCGTCGGCGATTCTGGAACTGGTGCTTGAAGGCTGGAAACAATGTCACATCTTGGTCTAACGAATAAGCAATGGGCAGAGTTATAAGGATTAAAAGTATGAGCAGAAGATTTTGAAGATGGTGAGGGGACGAAGGGTTAGAAGAACCATTAAAGAATATCTAGTTGACTCTGCCTGCCCTGTTGCTCAAGACAGGCAGACCGGGCTCGGGAAGTAAATGAGTAAGGTAAAACAAACAAGGCAAAATAGGACAGAATGAAATGAAAAATAACCCAGTACATAAGTAAGCACCAAGTAAGCACTGTAAGACTTAGTAGACTGATTGGCGTCGGGTGCTTGATTCAATGCCAGCCTTCAGCTACCTGTGAAGTAGGCAATATGAGTTGCGGTGATAGTCCATTTATCCCCATTCTCAGCGGGCGGCAACAAATCTCCTGTGGCCGTTAACGACGACAATGGGTCTGGAGAGCTTGACTCCGATACCAACTCTGACTGTTGTAGCTTGTTTGGTGGTTCAGAAAACTGATTCATCCACTTCGACCTGGGCAGGTCATAAAGGGGTCTGAGGGCTTGCAATGCCCTCTCTAAAAAAGAATTTCCTATCGTATAACACAAAAACAACACTACTAGTAGATCAATCTCAAGTACCGTGTCTTTCCAAGGCGCAAAGACCTGCTGTGCGGTGGTAGCAAGAAGACTGTGTTCAGGAGCGAGGGTGTGAGGGAATAGGTCTCATCCGTAATAGATGACTGAACCTCGACGTGCCGCATTATAGGCGACCCATGTGTAATTGGGTCGGTATTCAATACTTCCTAGGCTGCCTATTAGATTGTAGGGAATTATAGTGGCGAACAACGAAATCTTCAGAATCCTATGGGTAACGTATGCAGGTATTGCCATTGCTTGCCCCTCTAAATGGCTAGGCAACTAGGAAGTTTATAGGTTGCACAAGCCAGTCCATACGTTGCGTAGAAACGAGAATGCAACAGGAAATGAATTTCATCTGATGAGAAAAGCTGAGAATTACCGCCGGAGCACTATGCAGCACCCGCTCACCAGAGCACCCAGTCCTGGAGCCCGCGACACCTGAACACAAGTATCCAAGAGCCCTCTGAAACGCACCCAACTATCCGAGAAGCTGTCTGATTTGTTCACTCACGGTCTGGCGCATATACAATGAACAGCCCGACCTGGCAGCCCATTCTGACCTCGTGTTTACCGTGATTGTCGCCTTATTGAACTCCCAGTAGGCAGGGCACCAGCCAGACTCCTCCCAGTCTATAAAAGCAGTATTATAATGGGGAGACTCTTCGGTAACTAAGGTATTGCGTGGGTTGAGATCAGCATCTGTAAAGACAACTATAGCATTATCTGGGAGCAATTTCCGATATAAATTTAGGGTATCCTCAGGCACGCATCTAGGCTAGTAAAATTCCAACCCGATTTTAGTCTATAAGGGCATGCAATTATAGACCTTTTTAATAGAGGTAAGAGGACGAGTTGGGGGTAAATTTCACCTAGTAAGAATAATATTATTATAAGGACTATAGTTAATCTGGCCTAGGAATTAATTAGAGAGAGAGAACTGCAAATATAAATAGTAATACTTACTAAAAAAGAGGTATTTTAAGTCTTAGCGTATGCCGCGAACTTAAGTAAGTATATCCTATAATTGCTTAGAAACCCAAATTTATTCTATTCGATCTAGAGAGTCCTAGCATTTAGGGAGCTTGACACCTTAGACGAACTCTAAATACAGGTATAGAATATCCCCATCCTACGCCCAGCTATAAATCTCAGTTACTGGGATATTAGGTACAAGCTGATAGAGAGCCCAAAGAGTCTTGGCCTTTAGTAATAGTAACCCTCGGCGCTTACCAAGTTTGGCCACCAGGCCAAGGTCTTTAACAAAAACAGGAGGGTAAGTGAGGCAGCTTTGCTTTTTGCCAACCCCTCAGCCGAGTTTGGCAATACAGCGTTAGGTCCATGGCGCGAGAAGAAAGACTAGTTTTCAAAGACAATAGAAGATTTGGATGGAAGGGAATGCAGAAAAATCGTTGGACTTGGCTGCATTCTGAGAAGCGTGTTGTAGGGAAAGTTGACTGGAGTGTAATGTAGTAGGATGAGTTGTTGCTTGGAATGGTGGCCGACCTGTATCTCACGTGACATGTGGGAAATGCTCTATACTGGCCCTCTACAACTCTAGAGATATGGATGTCGTTATTAATATGCCTCCGCCCATGTAGGAGGCCCCCAATGCGCATCACGATAGAGATGGCAACTAAAGGGGAACGATTCTGCCGAAGGAGCTTGCGTTTGTGGGTGGAGAGGATCATTTGAAGAGAGATATTTTCTTCCAGCGCCCATAATTAACTGAGGGGTATTCCTTGCTATCATTTTGTGTGATCTTCCTGTGGCTTGCGAGTTGTATCAGTAGTGTAGTGATAGTAAACGCGCTGTTGAAAGCGAGTTGTGAACAGCCAAGAAGGAGCAAGGACTTGCTCTAAGGTTGAAGAAAAATACTCAGACTCTAAGTGCTTGAGTATTTATTCGATGTATCTTATTTAGTAGCTAATCTGTTTCATTTTCTTCATTTCGACTGACCATTAGGAGTACTTGGCACACACCGCTGATGAAAATGGCCGTACTTCGTACTTTTCAATCTCATACTGTAATTTGAGGTATTTTTTTAAGCACTTATTTCAGTCATGCATTTCAGAACTTGGTAAGAAAGCGGAAGGAAACTAGACCTACTACAAAAGGTGACGAAATCCAACCTACTGATGCAGCGATGCTTGCGCACGATTTTACCAAAGGTTTAGTTGTAGCTTTATCGATACAGCGTCGCTGAGATAGAAAAAGTTCATCACTTTCTCAAAGCCACGGTAGAATGAGTACTCTGAGTGGCTTGCTGGATGTAGCGTCCTTGGCTCTTCTGGTGATGGGTCTCGGGTAGGCTGAGAGTATCCTTTCCGGTTGGAAGGTCCACCATCCACCTTTGTCTTGGCTACCTTGGATGCCAAGCCGCCTATGGCAACGTCTATCTCGTTGTCTCGATGCATAAACTTCCATACGGTGTTCGTTCTACTTACTTATGACTCAATTTGGGTCGTATGAGGCTCTCGATTGAGGTGAAGTTGCTCCCAAAGACCAGGAATATGGAACCTCTTCAGGGTGGGCAAAGGGGAGACAAAAACGTTATGAAAGACCGCTCGCTGCTCGATGGTTGATGATATTGGAACTACTCTGCGTTGGCAGTTAATCAGCTACTCCGATCGTAGTCACAATATGCTTGAGATAAGGGCTTCATTACGTCTTGAACTTACCTGTTAGCCAATTCTTGTGGTGCTTGTCAGGTCCTAGAAGTAGTGGTGCATGTGTACTTGTCGATAGCTTCTATTATTGACGTCTCGGCTGGAGGGAGAGAAGAGATTACGCTTGGGCTGAAAGAGGAGTAAGTAGGTAATTAGTATCGGCTGCAAATGTGCCCAAACCACCCATGTGTGTATCAGTGCGAAGTACCCCCATGCATGTGAAAAGAAAATTGCAAGAATGAGATCTGATTTAGAGCGATATCATTCAGCCTCAATCGCGAAGAAATTTTCTTCGTTCAAGATAGAGCGACCGCCGGCCTCCATAATGCGCCGTTGGCAAATGCCTGGCAGGGTATTGTAGCAGACGAACCGGCGGCGACAAACCGGCGGCGAAACACGGCGAGATGAAGGCTGAACAAAGGGAAGGGCAGGCAGATCTTATCATGTAATGGGAACAAGCATCTTCTTATCAGACCAGCTCTCAATGCAAGAGATAACATCCATGGAATCCTTCGATCATCACCCCACACGAGTGTGCTACCCCGCCAGCTCATGGCATTCCTTCGAGGCTTCAAACAGCGTTGCAGCAAATCCCCGATCCAATGGGCTACAGTGGATAAGACTACGGTACGTTACCCCGGATGTCGAGTAGCTCTACCGCTAGTTGACGAACTGGAATGACCCACGGCGTCTTCCATCTTCAGTGGCTGCATGCAAGCTGTGCGACTGGCAGTACGATACACGAAATCTCAGAGATTACTCAAGGCCCATTAGTCACTGGAGAGACATCAGCGCGATTGGCGTGCTGGTGGCTTGTCCGGACAAAAGCAACATCACGGCGTAGGTTGCTCTTGGGTCAATGAGATGCCTCTATTCTTTATCATCGAGCCTGGGGGGCTTCTTACTTTCTTCCCCACGATCAACGGATGGACCACTCGTTGGAGAAGCCCGTCCAAGTCGAAACATTTGAATCTTTCACCGCCAATGGGGTTACACTGTCCCTCAGCCATCTCATGTGCCGCCGCCGGGGCACAATCGCCGGCGGCCGCACGGTTCGTCAAGCAGTTGCCCACGGAACTAGACCGAAGACGGCTACGCAAATCAGTGCCGTAAGAGCGTTATCTCTGCAATCGGGCTGCAAGAGCTGCGACTTTGTCATGGCTCGGAGAAGCATGCAGGGTGTTTTTGATAAGGGGAGCTTTCCAGTATCACCACCGAATCTTAACGAGGCGTCGATCAATTGCACAATGTAAGGTACTTTTTGTAGTGTAGCATTGAAGGACGCATTGCATCTCCCCAGAGTGTTAAAAACCTGCCAAGATCCCGGGCCAATTTAAGCATTGGAATGTCCTGCTCGCTCCAAGCTACAACGGCGAAAACCCACCTCGTCTGTGAAGATCACCACCGCACAGTTGAATCTTCCAATTGAACATTGCGACAGCAGCTATGGGTGCCACCGTAGCCTTGGACCAGAGCTATGGCTATGGCATTGTCCTCGGCCTGGGCTTTGCCTTTGCATTTGGTGAGTCCACCCGCCCTCCAGTGATGCTATCCCCGTGTAAGCTGACCACCTCATTCAGGCATGATCCTCACCACCTTCATCCTAAAGCGATACAACTCGGAGCTTCAAACATCTGAGATGTTCAGCACGGCCGGCCGCACAGTCAAGTCCGGTCTGGTCGGTTCCGCCGTCGTCTCCTCCTGGACCTGGGCCGCCACGCTCCTGCAATCCTCGGGCGTCTGCTACCGCTACGGAGTCAGTGGACCGTTCTGGTATGCTTCTGGTGCTACCGTGCAAATCCTCCTCTTCGCAACATTGGCCATTGAGCTGAAGCGCCGTGCCCCCAATGCGCATACGTTCCTCGAGGTGATTCGGGCAAGATATGGCACCATCGCCCACGTCGTCTTCATGGTCTTCGGCCTCGTCACCAACATCCTCGTCTCGCTGATGCTCATCGTTGGAGGCTCTGCGACTGTGTCTGCCTTGACTGGCATGCACACAATTGCCGCCATCTACCTGCTGCCGCTGGGTGTTGTGCTGTACACTCTAGTTGGAGGCCTCAAGGCCACGTTCCTGACAGATTGGGTGCACACCTTTATCCTGCTGATTATCATCATCATCTTTGCCTTGACCACATACGCCTCTTCCGATACTCTCGGTTCGCCTGCTGCCGTCTACGATGCGCTTGCTGCTGCCGCCGAGCGACACCCTGTCGAGGGAAATGCTCACGGAAGCTACCTGACGATGCGATCAAAAGAGGGCGCCATTTTCTTCGTCATCAACATCGTTGGTAACTTTGGTACCGTCTTCCTGGATAACGGATACTACAACAAGGCTATCGCTGCGTCGCCAGTCCACGCTCTGCCCGGCTACCTCATTGGTGGTCTCTCTTGGTTCGCCATTCCTTGGCTTACTGCTACCACCATGGGACTCGCAGCGCTTTCGCTTGAAAACAATCCCAGCTTCCCGACTTATCCCGATCGCATGAGCGACGCTGCTGTCAGTGAGGGTCTCGTGCTCCCCTACGCAGCGGTGGCCCTTCTCGGCAAGGGAGGCGCAGTGGCGACGCTTCTCATCATCTTCATGGCCGTTACCAGTGCCACTTCTGCCGAACTTATTGCTGTGTCGTCCATCTTCACGTACGATTTCTACCGGACCTACATCAAGCCTGATGCGAGCGGAAAGCGACTCATCTACATCTCCCACTGCATCGTTTGCCTCTATGCCCTCTTCATCTCGTGTTTCTCCGTCGGTCTGTGGTACGCTGGCATCTCCATGGGATACCTCTACGTCATGATGGGCTGCATCATTTCCTCGGCCGTCTTGCCCGCGACCTTGACCCTGATCTGGAACAAGCAGAACAAGTGGGCTGCCGCCTTGTCTCCCGTTCTCGGCCTCATCGTAGCTCTTATCGCATGGCTCGTCACTGCCAAGAAGGAGTGCGGTTCTCTCAACGTGGCCTGCACGGGGTCGAACAACCCCATGCTCGCGGGTAACGTTGCCGCGCTGCTCTCTCCTCTAATCTTTATTCCCATCCTCACGTATGCGTTGGGCCCTCAAAACTATGACTGGAAGAGCATGATGGACATTCGCAAGGCCGACGATCACGACGCTGGTGTTTTGGTTGGCGCAGACATCGAGAACTCGACTGAGGTGCATTCAAACACGGTGGACCAACAAAAGGAGGAGCAGAAGAAACTGCTCAGGGCTGGAAAGATCAGCAAGATTACTACAATCGTCATGGTAAGATAACATCCTCACTTCGAGACCGAATGCAGCCTTGGCAAGATGCTAACTATTTTCTCTCTAGACCATCTCGTTCCTTGTTCTCTGGCCTCTTCCCATGTACGGCTCTGGCTACATCTTCTCCAAGCCCTTCTTCACCGGTTGGGTCTCTGTCGGCATCATCTGGATCTTTTGCTCCTTCTTCGCCGTCGGTTTGTTCCCCATCTTCGAGGGCCGACACACTCTCGTTCGAACGGCCAAGTACATCTACCTAGATCTCACGGGCCGCCGATCGTTCAGGTCTACCGTCACTGGAACTACTGTGCATGAGGCCGAGGATACTGCGAGCGGGCAGGTGACCCCGAAGGCAGCGGAAAAGCAGGGTTGAGATTTGATGTTATGGTACAGACTGATTGGACTTGAGCATTGGATGCAGGTGGTTGCGTGGAGACGTAAGGTAGATACCCGAAATGAAGTCCCAAGTATAAACAACAGGGAAAGCATGTAATGAAATGGATAATTCTAGGAATGAGTCACTGAACTCAGCTCGCACCTGATATTGATTCACAGCAAACATGTCTTGGATACAATTCATCTCTCGATTCACAACGTCGTTTTTTTCTTCCCTTTTCTTCTTTCACCGCAAAAGCCACCATGGGCATATCGTATACTCCATTCCTTGGAATGCTTTGAGGCCTCTGATATTCTGCTGATCGAAGGGGAGATCAGCTTGCTGGGGCGTCTCGGCTTTCCCCTCGTGTCGAACGGAGTACGTCAACTGGTCAGCATGCATCGTTGCACCGTATGCAGCAAGCTACTCATTACTTGCAGGATCTATTCTTTCTCACGCCGGACGAACAGTGACAAACAGCCCGCGATATCGCTGCCGAGGTTTACCCAACCGATAAGAGTAAGCTACGTCCAGCGTATGCGTCTGAGCAGTTTGGTCTTGGCCTTCGCTACATCATTATGAGACCCGAGAACGAGCAGATCAACCGCTTCCGACCTTAGAGGCTTGTGCTTTTGCTTCTTTCGTGAACCGGAATTAATATCGACTAGCTTGCAAAGCTGTCACATTCTGACACTCATCTACTATGCACCGTTTCGACGGTTCCCCATCCGATCGCATGTGCTGCTTTCGTGCGTCTTATAGCTAGTGAGAAGCGCGGGAGTTCCCGCGGCAGGCATATAAATGATAATTAGCGAGCTAGCCAACATAATCGGCTACTCGATGTTCGATATGTCTTATGAAGGGGATTACGTAGAGTTCCCTCCCGATGACGAGCCACGTTCGGAGACGGAGGTACAGGCAATGGAGAACGCCATGAGCGGAATTCGAGGCTGGACCTTCAGAATCGACGAAGAGTGGACGAGGGAGACATTGGTTGAGGTTGTAACGGGGAAACGTACTATGAAAATCTGCCTCATCGCTGAAGGCGCATGGTTGCATACATAGCTTTTAGCACACATTTATGCGTATGCCTGAAGTTTATACTGTACTTGAATGGAACAAATGGAAATTCATTATCGAGAAAGAATGAAGGGGTCTTATCCAAATGGTATCGTATCGACCATGACGTGCATCATGCAGGATCGAGCTAGACTGCGAGGGATTCACGAGCTGAGGTACGACAAATCAATTGACTATAATTCTGGTGTGGTCATGGTTATTGGGAATTGATTCCATCATTTGGACCTATCCATTGTTTGCATTTTTCTTCCAGTGCTTCACTAACTTCTTTGTCGGATACCCATACCTCTCGGGGGCCCGATCGTACGGGGGCAAACCGTCCACCTTCTCCTTCTATCCAATGAGCCACTTCAATAGAAACACAATATCAGAAACATCGGATCGGAGCGTGAAAATGGATTAGGGCCTAACTCTAGGAAGTGTTGTGAGGACTCACTGCCCCAACTCTAACACCTGTTCCTAAACCTAAGCCTTTAACCCTTAACCAGACCCTAACTTTTATATCCTACTAGCCTTCAAGTAGAATTGTCCGTTAAAGAGTTTTCAGCCTTGCATGGTTGGTATGGCCGTGGATAGTTTCCTACATGCGAGTATGAGGATCATTGGACCTAGGATCGACGAAAATATAATGTTGAAGAGAAGAGATGTTGCGCCATCCTGGCCCTCGAAAAGAAAAGTGGGAAGGTATACATCTTGGTCTCGCAAACCGCAGATGCGTATTTCTATACATGTTCTTCAAGGTAGAAGTTGTAGCCACTGACGGTCGATACGCGTTTCTTCTGGGTCCCAGGTCAGGGAGGCATGGGAGGTATTGATTATTCAACACTGTGGATGACGCACAGCCCGACTTGCTGGACTGAGGTCCATAAGTATGAATCTATTAGAAGGTGAGGTTCCCATAGGGAGGTTTGCTAGGAGCTTGTCACGGATGCAGAATACCGGTCTCTAGCGAGTCCATGTGCTGTATTTCTGTAATGTTTTTCATGATTATTGATTCACATGAAATAACCTTTAGTAAGGAATTGTGATCCAATGACGAACGCAAGTAAACAACTCGAATCAGACTTGCGTTTCAACTTGAAATAGGACGTCCTTTTCTCTCTTTGCAATTAATTACAACACGAGCAACAACACAAGTGTTATAAGAGCAAAATTGACAAGAGAAATCACCATGAGTTCTTCCCGGGCTTCTACGGAATTCCTCAAGCGGACTTTCCCCCCATCCATCCTCAAAATCTTAGAACTTCTCGAGGACCGCAAGATGGTTTTGATCGAGTGGGAGACTAGCTTGTTCAACCGCCACGGCTACTATCCCCGTGTACCAGGGGTATATCAGCACACATAGCCGTGTCGCATGCAGTAGGCTAATCACCAAGCAGGACCTCTTCTTTCTCACCCCAGACGAGCAAATAGAAATAATCGACGACATTATTCTTTCCTTGGGTCATTGCAAAGTTCGTGCCGAAGAGGGCTGGTACATAGGTATTGGAGGAGTAGCCCGAGCCTACACATCCGACTTCTCTAAAGTTGGTTCTCGCTATGAGATAGACTGCGACCCTGGTTCCCCTGTGTCCTACCGATCTCTAACCCTTGTGATTCTGCCACTTTCATGGACTGGAATCGACCGCAATGAACTTATACAGCTCGAAGAATCGGAAACCAATCTGCCTTGCACTGTTTGGACGATGACCTTTCCATCTCTATGCATGGCCTTGGGGCGCATGTATGAGGACGCGGAGTTCGGGACTTCCCTCGGTCAAGGGCTGCTTGACGACCTTACTCGATTAATCGGGAAGAAGTTTCTTTGGGGGGCCAATGATGAGGGAATCTCAGAGATGCGGAAAGCGGACGTGGTGATCAGGCAGTTCGACAGCTGGACCTATAGAAGCGGCGAGGGGAAGCTCAAAGAGCTTTTCGTGCAGATGGTTATCACATTACAACGCCGATACTTCCGGTGGGATGCTGGCATCAGGGACCCATACTGAAGTTAGGGCTTGGGATAATAGCCCTGACTGTTGGTATTCATACTGATAGGGATCCGGGGCGAGGATGAGAATTCTAATGGAAGCCAGTTGTGAGAGAGAATTATAATGGGAACTTGAGGGTTTTATTGTGATTTAGAAATGTCCCGTATGCTATGTTGGGTTTGGCATTATATTCACACTAACCTATCCAGGGTGCAAGTAGAACCCCCGTAGAGAATATAAAGCGTTTGTATCCTTGCATCCTTGATAGAAATGAAATTCTAGCGTGGTTTATATATTCCTCTTTGAGACTTCGACTACCGTCACTTCATCTTTTCATCTCCATCATTTCGATGCAGGCTATAGCCTACATATACGCCATCGTTCATCAGCCCTAGCACACCGCTGTTCCCTTGATTCTTGATCATATTTGGTAATCAATTAACCAAAATGGGATCAGACCTTCTTCTTAGCAGCGATAGCCCGGAGTTCGACAATGACTTCGTGGAGTTTGGCGCTGGCAGGCTGCGCTTCGGGGAGCTTGCCGGCGATGAGAGCGATGATAGCGTCGATGAGATCGAGTAGCCCACCTGTAAATCGTCAGCCATCGGTGTACACACGGGCGGGTATCAATCAGCTTGGAAGCAGAACTTACCAGTCGTTGCTCGGGAACCAATCTTGATTCCGAGACCATTGGCGGTTCCGAGGAGCGACTGCAGCACCTGCGAAGCAGTGTCGGGGGAGTTGACCTGACTGCCACTTAGGAGGTTTGTGATGTTGTTCAGCAGAGAGTTGAGGGTGCCGAGGAGACTGTCGAGGAGACTGCCGTTGATCTTTAGGAAGCGGCCATCCCCGAGACCACGGGTGTCGACCTCCTCGGGCTCGCGCTTATTGACCTCGCCAGTGTAGATGGTGTCCAAGGCGCGGGGCTCCTCACGGGCGACAATGTCGATGTCGGCGGAGGGGGCGGGAGCGGCGAGGGCGTTGGCGGCGAAGAGGAGAGGGAGGGCAAAGGTGAAGAACTTCATTGTGGATGAGAAAAGAGTAGATTGGCTGGATGTGCTTGAGTTGAGATGTCTGTGAAGGATGCGAAATACGATTTAGAAGCTGCTACTGGCCTCTTCTTATACATCAACGTCGTCGAGATGCCTACGGAGTACACTCTAACATACTAGTCTATGTGGCTTACACCAGCGTCTCTTTTTCCGTCGGGAGCATCTGCCTCGGTCTGTTTTCGGGAATTAAAATCGATTGCGTAGCTTGAACGCTCATCAAGATTGAGTTTAAGCATCAAGCCTAGAGAATTAGGCTACCGACGTTGTGATGGGCAGAAGCTTGAGGTCCAAAAGCGGCAAAGAGTGTGCATCTCTGCAGGAGGCTGGAATGTGCCTGAACCCAGCCCTGCCGGAATCACGATTGGCAGATCTCGGCAACTTGCGAAGCCGGTTTTTGAGAGGGCGTTGGAACGCGCCGATAATTCAAACAAGATCTACACGGAGGACGGAATTGATCTTCATTCGTTGAGGCCTCAGGTCAGTCAGCCACTCTGATGTTGGGAAAGTCTGAAACCAGTTTCCAGGCCAGCGCCATTGACCGGTTGGTAAGCCTATTCTCCCCATCTCGACGGCTCCATTCACACGGAAAGAGACAAGAAATGTGAAGATAATTAACTCTTTGCTCGCAATGTTTATTGCGTCAGAAGTGCTGTGAGGCGCAGCGGCCGATCGAGCGAATTGCTGCCAAATTCGCCTGTCTGATGCAATTGAATGGATGCGTCTCTTCAAAACTGACTCGGAGAGGTTTACAAAGGAGGATGCTGAGCATTGTGCGGCTGAAATAGTCTTTAGCCCTTCATACTGTGTTAATCCACCTATCATTCTCGTTTGAACGCTCGATGGGCGGCGGAAACGGCAAGCCCAAGATGCTCGCTTTGAAGAGAATTCCAACATTGAGTCTCGATCTGTGGGTGTAGCACGCATTGTCATGATCTTGGAAAGCGAGGAAACTCGTTTCACCCTGCAATCGATGGATGTCCCAGCTCCTCGAGCACTCATTTAAAAAGCCTCCAATAGCTGCCAACTCTGCTTTGTCGAAACCATCACACCTGAATAACCCTGGGCTTGGAGCGTAGCTCAACTTTATCAGTCGCTAAGGCCGCCAATCAGTGTAGGGTGGTGCAGGCGCAATATCTAGATATCACGTCAAGTCTCCTTGAGCAGAAGCTCGTGGGTCTAAGAGGCTTTACGCAGCACAGCTTCGAGCTCGTTAGTAACTATTAGGGATAACTCACTGTTTGCCATAACTAGAAAGACTTGTTGATAGTCCAAATGACATTGCCACCAAGAATCCCGTGGGCGACAGCAGCAAAGACCTGACGAGCATGGCTCCCATGTCGTATGAAGCCGGGAAATGGAGAAAACGATGTACTAACATGAAATCTAACAATACTAGTGCTTTCAATAATTCTTTCTTTGTTTCAAGAGAGCTGAAAAATCTTCAGATTTTCGCAATCAACGGCATGTTCTTTTCTTTATTTAGTCTTCTCACCACCATTGCTGTCTCCAACTTGGCAGATCCTCAACCGGCACAAAATGGCCGATGCTTGTTTATCCTCGTTTCAGGGCAAACGAAGGCCATTTGTGGATTTTCAGCTCCGGTCGCAGGTTTCTACGGCCCACTGCACGACGAGTTGACGTGTCGTGATCCTTGTTCTCCAGCAAAATTGCCTTGTGCTGCAATCTGCTTCAGAGCCGTCGTTTCACACCCTTGTCCACGTCCGTGAGAACCCGATACTTTGGGAAACGCGGCTCGCTCACACGCTTTATCGCCAGGTCACGGTTTAATCAAGTCGTGACCCCGGCTTGCGTCGTCTGCTTTTGTCCGATGTCTCCGTTTCGTTGGATATTACTCCGTGCTATACCTGAATCAAAGCTGACGATGATAAAATAAAAAGTGTTTCCTTGAATGTCGTCGTTTCTCCTCTTCGTTTTCGATTGTCTCTTTGTTTAGTTTTGTTTCTTGTTTGATCGTCATTCATTCTTTTCCTTCTCAGCAGCTGCAATTGAATTGCGGCCAACCCATTCCATTCGTTTTATCCTAACTTACTATTCCTTCTTTCACAATGGTTCGATTCGGTCTCTCGGCATTGGTTGCGGCCTCGTTCGGCCTCCAGGCTGCTGCGCAGCTCAGTGGCAGCGTTGGTCCGCTCACTACGCGCGCTGTCAAGGCGGCAAAGAAGACGTGCAACATCATGGACTATGGCGGCGTGGCCAGCGCGACGACGGACAACAGCCAGGCTATTAGCGATGCATGGGATGCGTGCAGCACTGGAGGCGAGGTGTATATCCCCGAGGGTGATTACGGATTGTCGACCTGGTTGACCCTTTCTGGAGAGGCCATGTCTTTCCGTCTCGATGGCACCATCTACCGTCTGGGGTGAGTGAGAACGTCTAAGACAATTCTTGGCCATTGCTAATAAGTCGCAGCACTGACGGCGGCAACATGTTCATGTTTAAGCACATCAGCGACTTTGAGTTCTACAGCAGCAATTCCAAGGGTGCCATCCAGGGCTACGGCTACGAGTTTCACAAGAGTAAGATGGCGCTCGTATTTGAGTGATCCGATAAACGATGAGACTAATGGGTCTTTAGACGACGAGTATGGCCCTCGTATTCTTCGATTCTACGATGTAAACGACTTTTCCATCCACGACGTGGCCCTGGTTGATTGTGAGACTTGACACCCGTACAAGTTTCATATTCATGCTAACTCCTACAGCTCCCGCGTTCCACTTTACCATGGACACTTGCACCAATGGAGAGGTCTACAACATGGTCATTCACGGCGGAAACCGTGGTGGCCTGGATGGCATCGATGTCTGGAGCACCAACATCTGGATCCACGATGTCGAAGTCAGCAACAAGGACGAGTGTGTCACCGTCAAGAGCCCTGCCGATCACATTCTGGTCGAGAATGTCTTCTGTAACTGGTCTGGTGGCAGTGCTATGGGCTCTCTTGCGGCCGACACTGACATCCACGACATTGAGTACCGAAATGTGTACTCCCAGAACTGCAACCAGATGTACATGTTCAAGTCCTACGGCGGCAGCGGAACCGTCGCCAACGTGGTGCTGAAGAACTTCATTGGCCACTCCAACGCCTACACTCTCGACTTGGACGCAACTTGGTCCTCCATGAGCGATGCCGGCGGCGATGGCGTCCTCTACACCAACTTTACCTTCTCCGACTGGAAGGGCACCTGCCTCAATGGCCACCAGCGCGGCCCCGTCAAGTTCAACTGCCCTCCTGCCGAGCCTTGCACCGAGATGGTTGTCGAGGACTTCAATGTCTGGACCGAGGCTGGTGATTACGTCGAGTACTGGTGCAACAACGCCTACGGCTCTGGCGCTTGCTTGAACGAGGACACGGCGGCGACGAGCACCTACACGACCACCCAAACCGTGTCGACCGTTAGCGACTACTCGATTCAGACCATGGACAACGAGATTTCCGCTGGACTTGGACTCAGTGTCTCCATTGATATCCCTACCCTCCGAGCTTCCTTCTTCCCTGGCGTTGCTGCTTATAGCGCCCTCCTGGCCGGGTCTGATGACTCTGCTGCCGTGGCCACTACTACCGCTGCCGATTCTGCTGCCACTCCTACCAGTGCTGCCGCTGAGCAGCAACTTGATACCGAAACCTCGGCTGCCGTCGTTGCATCGAGTGTTGCCACTTTTGAGACCCTCGTCTCTTCTCCCGCTGCTACTCAAGCCCCAGGTACCACCCAGACCACCGCTGTGCCCGTCTTTGCTTCCCAGGCCACTAAAGAGGTCGCTTCTGCAGTTCAATCAGAGCCCAGCGCAGGTACGTCTCAAACTGCCCGCGCTTCTTCTGGATCTTCCCGATGCCGGGCCCAAAGACGACGATCTTTCTAAGCATACCCTAGGTTTCATGAGACATGGAGGAATGCGCCATTGGAAGCGATGAACGTGGCTTTTGAGGCGAATGGATGTGGGCGATTGAGTTCTTACTTCGACATGTACAAAGTTTTAATCAGGATGAAAATAAAACGGCTGAGCCGATGGTTGAGATTGCCTATATACCTATATACTACGATGTTTTTATGCATTCTAGCCAGATTGTGACATGTTTCTCCGGTAAATCTTTTCCGTCTCTGTAGAAGCTAGGCCAAGTATTAGCTGAGGCTGGGATCGGCCTGTCGCTGATAATTAGCGAAGAGGAACAGAAGAATGCGCTGGACTGTTGCGCAAGGATAAATGTCCCGACTGCATGGCAATTTATGCATATCATTTATGCTAAATGAATGGAATTGGGTGACAAAGAGGTTAAACTTGACACGGACTGTTTGCAAACCGCACGACGGTAACGCTATAAAATCCTAAGATGAGTTGAGGTTTTCGTCCGATGGTCCCTGGCGAGACAGGAGGTCGACGGGGTCTTGTTTTAGGTCATGGAAGATGGCGAGAAGCTTTCGAATCCCGCCACGAATCAGGCCTTGGCTCACGAGCACCCGTCTTCCTTTACTAGGACAGGGATTTCTATCCCTGTTTTGGCGGAACCCGTTGCCTGCTTGGGCTCAAGGTCCGCCGTGTTGATGTCCTTCTCCACACCAAAAGGAGATCAATGTTAGAGAAGCGACAAGGGGGTCCAGCCAGAAATGCCTTCTTTCAATGTTTGGAGGGAAAGTCGACTTGTTTTCTTCGTACTGAGAGGGGACAGAACCTGGTTGAAACCTCTTGGCATCGATCATCAGTTCGTATTAACCATGACTTTGTATAGGCTGGTCCTTGATCTGCGATAGGCCTTTGACTTATAGCTTGAGTCGTCATAGGTGGGAAATACTGATGTGGGGACCACACGATGGGATGGTATTTCGGGCAACTTTATTGAAGGTGGTATATATATGCTCTTTGGTCCTGTAGATGATGGCGATTGACGATTGATTCATGCCATTCTTTCTCAGGTCCGACAGGTCGGTTTCATTCTTTTAGTTGTCATTTTATTTTTTCCTTCACTCAACTCGTTCTACACACTCTTTTTAACTACCTCTACGTACCCTCATTTTATCAACATGCGTCTGTCAACTGTATCAGTTGTCCTGAGCGGACTTGTCGCCTCGACTGCGGCCTTGTCCGATCTCGATGCCTCCGTGTGGAAGAGTCTCGAGTCTGGTCACGCGAGACGTTCATTCCGACGATATCCCAGGAACCGACCTGTCAAGCGTGCAGATGGCTGGAACCCGCCCTCCAGCTTGGCGACGGCCTTGACCGAAGTCTGGGAGCACTACGAGTCGACTTATGATGGTGGCATTGACGGAAACACCAACTGGGGATGGCAGCAGGTCATGGCCAATGACGGGTATGACTTTCCATATGAGATTTTGGCATTGGCGCAGGGCTAACAGCTTCTAGACATCTCAACATCTGCGTTCGATGGGACTCAAACCAGACAGTGACTGCTGCCCAGCGCATCCAGATTGCCACAGTCTACAAGCAACAATACCAGAAATGGTTCGAATGGGTCTACGGATACAACGGCTTCCCCTACACTGAAGTTGGTGTCAACATAGTGGGCTGGGCTGTCAGCGATAAGAGCCTTCTCCAGGGCTCTACTGATGACATTGACGTCTACACGGACCTCGACTCTGATGGCATTCCCATGTGCGCCGTGGGTTGCTCCCGAGATGCCCACCTCGACAGCGACTACAGCGGCTGCACTGGCGGCGCTGACCACCATTACGACCAGTCTCTCTGGTTGACCGAGGGTCTGGATGGTGGCTACGGGTACTCCTGGGGTCAGCAGGTTGGCCGTGAGTATTTCATGGAGAACATTGCTTCCGACAACATCCACATTCTTCTCCACGAAATGGTAGGTACTGAGAATCCTTTGGTTTTGTGACCATGCTGACTCTTCTACAGGGCCACACCTTTGGTCTGGATGACTGTGGGTGATTCCCAACTCCTTGTGCAAGATGATAATACTAACGACCTATCCTAGTCTACGACTGGACTCCCACTGGCGTGTCCAACTTCATCATGCTTGCCGGATCCGCCACCGAAATCACCGACTTCGACGGCTGGATGTACCGAAACTGGTGGTACAAGCTTGCTGCCGAGCACGGCTGGGGTTCATCCAACTCGAGCTCGACCGAGTCTTCTGACTCTTCTTCCACCGTCACCGCTGCCGAGGTCGAGTCTGAGGCCGCTGTCGCTACATCGACTGAATCCGTGGCATCTCAAGTCGTCGAGAACCAGGAAATCGAGCAGCCCACCCCCTCGAGCCCTTCATTCCCCGACGCTCCCGTCAACACACCCGTTTTCACTCCCATCTTCAGCCCTATCCACACTCCTGTCGAGACTCCCATCTTCGCCACTCCCACCCCAGTCTCCGGGGAGGTAGCCAAATGGTACCAGTGTGGAGGAGCCAACTGGAAGGGCGCGACCAGCTGCGCTTCTGGCCTGAAGTGTGTGAGCCAAAACGAGTTTTACTCTCAGTGCCTGTAAGACATGAGTGTGGGGAGCCGCTATAGTGACGTGGTAATGTGATGTGTTTACGGGAGTAAAGAGTGCAAAAACTGGGTGTTGGAAAGCATCGTCTCTGGTAGACGGATGTGACAATTCTATGTATATATAATATCAAAATGGCTCTCCGAACTTACTTTCGGTGGCCAAAATACACACAACCTGTTGAAGTGAAACTTATCGGCACTTGGATGCTTCATTTAAACCCCCGTGCTGCTAAAAATCACTCCTTGAACTCTTCGGCGATTTCCTCCAAGACATCCAAGACCTTGTACCGAAGGCGATGCTCTGCTTCCAGCACAATCCAGGCAGTCAGCACAATGGCCTCCTCAATCACATCACCGGAGTGCTCTCCTCCCTCATTCAACGTTTGCTTGCCATTGTCGCCGCCCATGTTCCACTGTTTCCCGTCGACCTCATCTGCGTTTGCAGAAACGGTGCTGTGACTTCCTATGTTCAGGCTTTGAAGCTTCTGCAGGGTGGCATCCGTGTAAGCTGCTGGGTAGATGCGAAGCGTTCCGACAAGGGATTTCTTTTTGTTTGGAGGAGCGTCGGTCCTCTCTGAGCGTCGAAAGGATGACCAGCGGTCCTTTTGGATGGTGGCGATGATGTCGTTGTTGCTGTTGACCAGCTGCCATGCCTTGTTAGTGAAATCGTCCTAGGTGAGAATTGATGTACGAGGGCATGTTACCTTCAAGTCATGCGATACGCCCTTCCACCGTCGGAACCGATTCGAAAGAAATGCCCTGGTCCCAGTCCATCGATACTGTTCACCAGCAAACTCCCACTTGACCGTTCTGTTGATGAACGCCCTGCGTTTCATCTTGAATTCGACCAAGAGGCCTTGCACGTCCGTGGGGTCCTCCAGCTCTTCCTTCGGGGGCTTCTCCTTGCGTCCAAACCGCTTCCTCCATTTCTGCCTCCGCTGATAGTGTCGCGTCTTCTTGACCTTTTTCTTGTTGTCCAAGGCCTCGCCGACGCCGTCTCCAAATTGTATGCGGAACGAATTCCACATCTTGGTTCTCCGCATGCGCGCTATGGCCTTGCTAGCGGGCGTGTACTTGGGGTTGTCGCCCCGGTAGAAGACAGGCTTCCATGAGTAGTGGTGTTTGTGCGGGACTGGGTTGATGACGAAGTACTGGCCTTCTTCGTTGCCTGAAGGGGCGAAGAGGAATTTGCGACCGAAAGCAAGGCGACTGTAGATTTGTAGGGACTTTGTCGGGGGTGGGAGAGAGTCGTGCAGCTTCTGCGACTTGGTCTCCGCGTTGTCAATTGTGAGGGCGTCCATGATGGAAGCTGCGTGTAGATTGATGGTGGACTGGATGCATTTTGATCTTATGGGATACCTCATATATATAGTCGAGCTGCGGTGACCTTTAAGACGATGGTGACAATGCTTCTTGTCCGTAAGATGAGGCCGACTCGCCTGTGCTGCCCTGACTAATTCTAAGTGCTCGCAAAGCAACGCTTCGGTCGCGGGATGCGAAAATACGAAATACGACCCCTGCCGGTCAGACCAAAACTGCAGCCACCAATTTCACATTGTGGCCAAGCAAGACTAAACCGGTCAAGCTTTCCCAGTGGAGACCCAATGGCTCCAAATGCTGCATTTGGTTTGTCAGTTGGCGTGGAGGGAGACCCTCTCAAGGGCGGATCGACTTCAGCCCTTACTCTGCCCTGCCGCAGCACGCAGCATCGCGTTCCCTGGAGCTTCCCATTCTGTGCAAAGCGTCTTCTCTTGATAATGACGGCCCAACGTTGCTCCATAGTCGTAGCGTTAGACTGCACGAAACAAGGATCATCGACTGTCCCTTATGACGGCGTGTTTACATGCAGTTAGGTGTGTTGACAGCATTAGCAGCTTACTCCCAACAGACATTAAGACATGAGACGAGACGGGCCATCTTCTAAACAAGCTTAATCAATGATTGTCGATCAATTCGTTGATGAGGACTGACGCCAGGCCAGCTCACACAAGCGTCCGAATCAAGCACCCAGGCCACCCAGGCCACCCAGGCCCTGAAGCTTCTTCTCCTCCAAATTCTGACGGTCGCTCTCCTGCAACGCGACCGTCTTCTTCGTGTACTTCCTCCTATCAATACTGGGGATCCAAAACGCGGCAATGCATCCAACAATTCCAAATGCCATGGCCACCTTGTACGACAGGCGCGCGCCGTCGAGATACGCCAGCTGGTTGCCCTTTGTCGCGGCGGCTTGGATCTCAGCATTGATGCCGGGCACTGCCGTACACGCCTTGGCAGTACCTGGCCGGGCGGCTGCAACGAGGGCAGCAAGATTGGACGCGTCAAATCCAAGCCCGTCGACTGCTCTTGAGACTCGATCTGGCAGAGCGCCGGCGTGGCGATTGTTGGTCACATTGCCGAAGATGGCGACGGCAATGGCACCGGCGACGAGCTGTGCCGGGAAGGCCAGCGGCTGTTCCACTGTTGACAGCGTTAGGACGTTGAATAGTTATCGCGAGGATGGCTGACTTACATATCGTTTTGATCAACAATTCCGAACCCGACGAGGACGAAGCAATTCAGCATAACCGGCGCCGTCGCCATAGACACGATGACTGTCAGAATAATCGACTTGACTGGATTGTCAATCATCGCCGTCCAAAGAAGCCCCACGCAGATGGTTTGAAGAGCGATGAAGACAATTTGCCAGCGCTGGTGGCCGAGCTTCTTGCTGCCCAGCACAGCGATGCCGCCAACTTGGTCTGTCAGCGTTTCGCCATTGGGATAGAAGAAATAAGACTTACGGATTGTTCCTAGTGGCACCATCTCGGCGTACAGGCCTTTGGGGATTTCATCCGTTACGTAGAGTAGCTGGGACATTCTACGCCAGAGTGTCGCGTTGGAGTAACACTGCATGCCGACGACTATGGGCATAGTGAAGCTGAGCGTAATGAGCATGAGCAAGAGAACGGCCGCTTTCTGGTTCAAATACTTACTGGCGAACCTGTTTGAAGAGTCTGGGAGGCAGCAATGGCTCCTTGATGTTTCCATACGCCTTAAATCCCAAGACAGACGAGGAGCAGCTGTCTGATGAGAATGGGAGCCAACGTCGCCGCGCTCGTCTACGGATGCAATGTCCCTCCCCAATTGACCGCTATAATGAAGAGCGTGCATCCCGCGATAACATGACCAGGCCGATCCAGTCAAATGACATGGGTAAGTCCATCCTCGTCCGATCGGTGGTGCCGTGCTTGGTGCTACAGGACCCGCGGGTGGTAGAAGAGCCAGAGAAAGCCGCAGTTGAAGGCTTGAAATGCAATCATGAAATAATATGCGTTTCGCCATTCGCCCGTGTATTTGATGATGGCCCAAGAGGTGAGCGGCATCATTTGCGCGATGATGGAAGACGCGTCGAACAATCCGATCGTGACCATGCGCCAGTCGTTTGGCACGATTTCCTGTCAATGTCAGTAATTAATCCAACATACTTATTTGTAACGAGGCACTATTACTCACCTACACCGCGCCAAATGCTATTTCCAAAGGGCCAGCTCCCGAGCCAAAGATGGCCCCAGAAGCAATCATCTGGCCAATACTCTGACCAGTCGCACCGACAATCGAGCCGATAATTAGCACGGCAGCGCCAGTCAGGAAGGACTACCGGCGACCGAAAATGTCGGACAATCGCCCGCCGATGGTGACGAAAATGGCACCGCCGAGGTTCCACGATATCGTGATCCAGGTGTAGGTAGGCCTGGGCCCAGTTCGGCGTTGATGAAGCTCAAGATGGCGGGGGGGATGAGGAGAGTAAAGAGACACGCATTGTATGAGGACGCCATTGTCTATTTTGAGGCCATATCAGTCAACAAACGGCTCTCGAGAAGCAGGAGATTGAGGGAAACTCACCATGGCAGCCATAAAACTTCTCCATGTCATACCGACCTCTTCCCCGGTATGCTGCAACGCCGCCACAATGTCATCCGAGCCACTGTCGGCATTTTCATCGCTCATACCGACATTCCGATCCTTTACTGGCTCGATAAAGTCAGCGTGCGAAACGCCAGCCTTGTCAGATGTCGCAGCCATGATTGTTTACCAGCCTGGATCAACCGCACAGTACAAGAATCGGTGGAATTAAAGGCTTATTCATGCGTCCATATCTGGATAGGTGCAAGGGATTTCGTTCTTTTCAACTACTTACTTCTTGGTGTGAAGGTGTCTTGTGGTGTTGATCTCTGGGGATAATGTTAGCCGGCAGCCGACAAGATAACCAACATCCAACATCCCCACCATGTGTTTGAGGTACTGGCTCTGGTAAAACAAGTCCGCGAGGTTTGCTTTTTATTTTTATTTTTTAGAGGAGATTGTCAGAGTCTTTCCCAATGCTTTAGAGGTATGGGCGTGATAGAATGTTCCATGCTTGAGTGCTCCGTTCCATCATCAGGCACCTGGCAAAAAGCTCCAGGATAGCCCTGCATATCAATTCTCTGAAAATTATCCAAATGCTGCAGTCCCGCTGCACACTTCTGAACAGCTGATATCAGATCCGCTCATGTCACCATGTGAAGCCATTCATGCCAGATACCCCGGATTTCCAAGCCGAACTCACGGCCGGTTTATGGAGGAGATGGATGCGTGGCGGGGTTAATGAACCTGTCGATTAGGAATCGAATGGGGAGGCTCAATTTCAACGTTACATGTCAGCTGGAAGTCCTTTTTCCGGTTGGTTCTTGTTGGTTGATAAATGCTCTTAGTAACTGTTGAGTTGGAATGTCACCTTGGACCAACCGGGTGCCTATTCCCGGAAGACAACTTTGAGGAGCATGAAAGAAGCGTCAGGGAGGATCTTAATTAGGTCATACTCTAATAAGTATATAGACCTGCTTCGTCTTTGTCCTTTCTAGATTTCCAGCTTCTCCTTTCTAGGCCAATTCTATTGCTCCCGTCATTCAGTGACCCAATCAACCCTCGCTGGAGGCATTAATGTCGCTATCCTGGTTCGACGATCCTTTCCGTCCGACTCGGACAACCTCAGTAGTCACCGCGGGTCCCGTCGTGCCAGTTCTCAGCCCACGGTAGACTTGTCTCAGCTGCCGCCAGCCATCGATAATCGGGTAGAAGCCGGCGATGAACATAGTGCCCCAGACCCAAATAATGGCGACCACAATCCAAGCGACAAAGAATCCCTTTCCAAAGACGTACTTAGAGGCATACATTGGGAGGGGCCTGATGAAGAGAGTTAGTCGTATGATGAGTAAGAATGGGTTGGTTAGTAGCTTACCAGAGCACCCAATGACCCAAGAATGTCGCCGCAGCCCAGACCGCAGCAAGTGTTCCCCAGTGCTTGAGGCGAGCCTTGTCTGCTGTGTAGTTGGCCACTTTCTCCTCGTGCGACTGAGTGTGCGCCGTCGTCCCAGTCTCCTCGAATGCAAGACGCTCGTTTCTTAGGTCCGCCCAATTGTAATTATCAGGGCGAATCAGCGAGATTATGATTGAGTACACACCGGGACTAAGAGCAGAGGCAACCGTGCCGTAGACGCAGGGCAATGTTTGACCAGTCGAAGCCACGGTAACTTCGCCATAAAGAGAAGAAGCAGAGCCAATCCAGACAGCAATTCCAGTAGCCATTCCAAGCAAGGGCGAGATGATGGCCGCAGGCTTGGACTGCTTCTTCCAGAGAATCGTAAACACGGTAGGGAAAATTCCAGGGCATGTCAGGACACCAAGCATGTAAAGCGTCCATCCTAGGTCGACATTGCCGTAGTACAGAGCGGTTGAGAAGGCAGCCGAGAACAGCCCGAAGAAGACGACGCCGATGTGGCTCCAGCGGATGGCGTCGGCATCTGTAGCACCACGGTTGAAGTACTGTCGGTAGATGTCAAAGCTTATGATTGAAGAAACTGAGATGACTTGAGCCGAGATTGTCGATGTCACGGCCATAAAGGTGATGAGAAGAACTGCCACAGCGCCACCCTTGCCTGCGATAGCAAAAGCGGCATAGGGCAGGACGAGACCGTTGGAGATCTCAACCGTAGACATGCGTCGAGGGTAGGTTGGCCATCGCTCAGTGCCCTCCAAGCCGAGGGCGGAGAAACTCATGAGAGTTCCAAGGCACCACGGAATGGCAAAGTAGGCGATGCCGCCGACAATGTAGCCGGGAACAACGGCTTGCGGAGCGGCGCTAAAGGCTTTTGCGAAGAAGCCAGTGTCCATGATGACGAGACCGAAGTTGGCGAGGACGTGAATGATGCCGAATAGAATGGCCTATTGTAAAATCATTAGCCTAAGAACCTGTGTTGGTTGGAGAGGCATTCACCTACACCCTTGCTAGTCATGGTGAGATAGGAGCCGTCTTGGTTCCCTGCGACGGGATGGGCCTTGCCAGCTTCGACAATGAGATCAAACAAGCCCGCAGGAGATCCAATCTCTGGGACGGTAAAGGTCTTGATAGTGAAGAAGCAGATGATGATGGTGATGACAAACGTATGGAAGTAATCAGTCAGAAACGTAGCCTTGATGCCACCGACAAACGTGTACAGGATGACGCCGACGGGGAGCAAAAAGGTCGCTGCGATGATGTGCATTCCCGTTCTGGCTCTTGGTTAGTTACGAAACGTATTGCACGTAAGCTGATACTCACAAAGCAGCAATAGCGGCACTCGCACCCAACAGCATGTTGGCAATGGCAATAATGTTGTTGATCAGGCAAAGCGCAATCCACACGATGTGTCCAGCCCTTCCATAACGAATCCGCACGATTTCGAGCAGAGTATGCGCTTCCGGGACTCTCAGCTTGCAGGCGATGCCCAGGAGCGAGAAGAATACAATCATGGGCGAGCATCTACCATTTTCGTCAGCAGCTGATCCGCATATTCACTCTCGTGGAATTGCTCCTCACCCTGCCGCAAACCAAAAAGGACCAGCTACGCCAAAGTTGTAGCCCACCAGCGTGCTTCCAAGCATGGCAGTGCTCCAAAGCCAGGATGAGATGACGGCAGAGGCGGTTAAGCCCGTACCCACGCTTCGGTTTGCCGTCATGAACATTTCCGTCGTCTTGTTATCCTCTCCAACCGTCTTTTTGAGGATGCGCGTCGCCCCAATCATGACAAAGGCGATCAGGAAGCCAATGGCAATCACGACGACATATCCTGCGGATTGGGGGAGGGGTGGCTCGATTGTGCCCCCGTCTTCTCTTGAGATGAGCATCTTGTGGGAGGTTAGGTTAGTTGGATCTTAATGTGAATGGGGAAATATGGTCGAGTTGTATTGCTGAGTCTTTATCATCAGACGCAAGAAACAGAGACTGGATCAAAACTTCAAAATGATCCTTGAATTGATGAGACACTACAAATTAAAAATGTGGATTGGACGCAACATCTTATTTATCTATCACATCATTGCTCATTCTCATTCTCATTCTCATCCTCGATATGAGCAGAATCTTTCTTCATCTGTTATCGTTGATCCTCCAAGCACGCAATACTAGCGGGCGTATCGCGCAAATGCCGACATCCCTACGTTATAGGCCCAACCAGCATGACGCCATCGGTAACTCGATGATGATAATCCGACCAAAGGGAAACTTGTCTTCTAGTGTCAATTAGCACTGGAAGATGGCTGCGTAAAATTCCTGGATCAACAGGTCGAGGCCAGCTCCAAGGTGTATCATCACTCAGCGAGAACTCGATCACGGCTCGTCCGTTCTGTACTGCATGAGTTCTGCGCCAATCTCGCTGATGTGGAAAATCTAGAACCATGGATGCGCGCATACAAGGATGCCCTAACTAACTACTAGCCAAGAGGTCCACGGCATGTTCGCCCGAAGAACGAGGCCCAGGGTCATGATCCAATTGGTGACTGGGTTCATGTTTTCACTATCATGACAAGGCAGCAACACTATGAGCATAATGGCTAGCCTCAATCACGTGCGAACTTGTATGTAACCTAATGGAACTCAATCATTTCTTTTTCTACTCTTACAGCGTAAGCGTAGTCTCCGTGGGGGGAGGCTCAAGAGGCGAGACCAGTATGTCCTCCAATGATGACGGCTGATGAAAGACCTCAACCAGTCGCCCAAATGTCTCAAAGAGCAACTTCCGCCTTCTTTATCGCCTCAACGACCCCATTGTAGCTCATGTTGAAATCCATCTTGGCAAACCTCTCCTCCACCGGCATCTCACGCACCATCTGTCGCGTATCAGCCAAGACCTGCTTCGCCCTTGGCCTTCGGATACTATCGATCCTTCCAAGCACAGCTGGTACCTCCTCACGTGTGGTCCCGGGCCCAAGGAGTCGGAAACTCTCCGCATCTTCGACGGCCATGTTAGCGCCCTGGCCTTGCAGGACCGACATTGCATGCGCCGCGTCCCCGATAAGGATAGCTCGGCCCTTGGTGAAGGTGGGCAGAGGGTCTAGGTCTTGAAGGTCCCACGTCTTGAGGTCGTCGCCAACCCTGCGTAATATCATGTCAGATTCTCTTTCAGAGCCGGCGGGTGGGGGTGGCTTACTTGAGAAGCTTCACGACTTCCTCAGGATAGTCGCCGAACAACTCGAGTAATTCATCGCGATCAGCTTCATTGTACCATGATTCGACCGTGGTACGTCTGTTTGGGCGGGTCGGGAAGTTGCATGCGACGTTCATCATGTCAAAGTGGCGGAATGGGTACGTTGTAATGAATCGAGGCGTGCCATCTTCGGCTTCAAGAAGGGAGATCCTGCCTTTTCCAGTGCTGGGCTCCCACCAGTGAGGCAGTTTGCCGCCCAGGACTTCTCTGGCTTTGTCGGCGGTGAGGGCGAGGCGGAAACAAGTGAGGCCCATCTTCTTCGCGACGTGTTGATCGCTCCCCAGGACTTGAGGGCGTAGACGCGAGTGAACTCCATCGGAAACTATGAAACATCAAGTCAGTATGTATATGGAATCATGTGTGCAGTTCTTTGTCGTCACACTTACCGACCACAACATCGCCCACATCCTTGGTGCCATCCGACAAGGTGACCTCTCCCGTCTGAGGATCGACCTGCACTGCGCCATTGTGGAAGACTGTCTTCACGGGATTGAGTGCAACTCCCAACTCTTTAGCAGGGAAGGTCGCCAGTCGAAACAGTTCGTCCCTGAAATCGGATCGTTTCATGGTGAGACTGTTTGCTCCGTAGCGGTCGACAAAGTCAACCTCCACATCGGTCTTGACCTCTCCGCTCTTAGTGTAAGACCGATAGCCGGAGCATAGCACCGCGCCAGCCCTATCGCGATCAAATCCAATAGTGTTAAGGAGTTTGACCGAGTTGGGGAACAAGCTAATGCCATGCCCACCAGTGGCTGCATCAGGCCCAGCTCGTTCGTAGATGGTCACATTGTGATGCTCACGGATGAACCTAGCAGCGGCCAGCCCTGCAATGCCGCAACCGACAATTATAACGTGAAGTTTTCCGTCGTTTGAACTCATTGCGTTGGAGACGGGAGAGGTACAGAAGGAAGATGTCTTAATCGACTATAGACTACTTCCTCGGTCCTCTTCGCCCAGACTGCCCCTTTTAAACCCTTTGACCAAGGGAAATTCGACCTTATTGTCCGAAGAGCTATAAGTCTTCAGCCTCCAAGCTGTAAGTAGAGTTTCAGCAACCCAAGATAATGGTGGACCATTCCAAGGACTATATCCGGATATCCGACTGGATACACAGAGTTGCAAACTGCTTACTGGACCAGACGAGGATTTCGGATGAAAAGCGCTCGATAGGACCCAACTTAGGTATTAATGTCTCAGAAAAGATTTATTCTGCTTCACTAATTATGCCGGTATTTTATTCGAGTTAACCCCGATAGTCCTCGGCCGAAGAAAATACGAAAAAGGCGACGTATAACAATTGACCGAACTGACGATGCCACGCCTTTTTCGCATTGATTGAGAAATCTGACACCAGATGACATCCGCAGAAATTATATGAGGCGATTTCGGCATTAAAAAACGAGGATTGCCGTCGCTAGTGGTTCACCGATGCCCGCTTCCTCGATCGACAGCGGCAACTGATCAACTCTGGAGTTCCCCTACTTAAACCCTCCTTCGATCCTTCGTTGGATCGCTGCAATATTTTCATGACCTCCTAGTCTAAGTCTTTCATACGACCGTCGATGGACCTCCACATTTTCGGAGAATAGCAACCGCTTATCCTTCCACCCGGTCACTCGTCGGATCTCGTCACTCCCAACCCATTGGCTAAAGCTGAAGACGAAATGCAAGCCAGTGGGAAAAGATTCGTCTGCATCCTCCTGAGGAAGGAATCTTATTCCGTCTGGGAACCCATACGCAGCTGCCAATGCCTTCGTAACTTCGCCCGTCGTTTCATATCTGTAGCCTGAGAGGTTGAAGGCCCGAGATTCGACTTCGCGTCGGTTCGTATGGGTCGCCAGGGTCACGTATGCCTCAGCACAGTCATCAACATGTAGAGCATGCATTATGTTGTCTGGATTGGCCGGAATCGTCAACACTCTGGCTCCCTTTTCCAACTCCTGACGCGCGTAATCGAACATGGCGCCGTAGTAACTGCTTGAATATCCAAATACGCAGGTGGGCCGGAGAAGCACAGCGTCAAAAAGCTCACTGTGATCGAAAATGCGAACGCAGCTCTCCATTCGCTCCCGTAGTGCGTCTATAGTGTTCAGAGGCGAGCTTTCAATGTGGGGAGAAAGGCCAGGAGCTCCGTGAGGACCTGTCGTTCCGTAATCCTTGCAGCCCGACGTCCAAAGAACAAAAGGGCGGACGCCATTTTCGTTGCTCTTCTCAGCCAGTGCGCAAACCAAACCCATGACTTGATCGAAGTGGGCGGCATAGCCTGGGAACTGCTCGGTGCAGCTCACAATGGCGTCGAATGTTTTGCGTCGCTTGTACAAATCGTCGAGGAAGTTCAGGTCGGTGAAGGTACCGATGACGGGGATGATTTCTGAGATTTCGAGCTCAGCGGCTGCCGCAGGGTTTCGAATGAGGCCAAAGGTTTCCCAGCCGCCCCTGGCAAAGGCTCGACAGATGGCAGAGCCAATGTACCCATTAGCACCGGTAACTAAAACCGTCTTGGGTCGTTGATTCTGTGCGTTGTTGTGATCGGGAGACATTTTTGGGTGCCTGGCCTCAGTGTTGAAATTGTAGTATATGTAGCACCTAAGATGGGAGAACCTCCGGGTCTATGCATATGTGTCGATTGATACGACTTAAATATTGAAGCCCATGCCATCGGTACCCGCAGAAACACGACCATTTGCCAAATTTTCAGTGAGAGGCACAACTTTGAACTGAAGATGCCAAGCCGGCCTCAATTTGTCAGCTCGGACGGTTTCTGTGTCCCGATCGGCCCACACACAACGTTACCTTCTTGCATAGTAAAATGGGGGAAATAGGGCAAAACCGGCTGCAACAACCAACAACAGCTAACAAATGGAAGGTCTAGCTAGAAGGGCCAACTGATCGGATAAGGTCCTAGCTGCTAGAGTGCTTCAAGGGCTCGAGGGCTCGAGGGTCCCTAAGGAAGGAATGGTCTTGAAGGAAGAGAATAGAAATAGAAGAAAAAGGGGTCTTCAATCTGACTGCAAAGAGGGACAATGCGACTTGAACTTGAATTGAACTGAACTATCTAGGCTGCTAGGCTAGGAAGAACGCTCTTATAGCTCTGCATCTCTTGACGTCATATGACCTAGATGAAAATGGACATGATTGAGATCATAGATAGTTATGTAAAGTATGTAATGTTCGAACTAATTAGGAACATGGTGAAATGAAAGAGGAGCCCACAACCGGATCCGCGTCATGGGAGGCAATGAGTGGAAGACCAAATTCAGACCCCAAGTGGTTTCCATAAATGCCATCCACTCTTAGTCTTCAGTTGGCCAGAAAGATTCTTAACGATTAATAACGCATTATGAGAATCCCTTGTTAGATTGTGGTATGCTATCTAGACCAGGAAGAGATAGGTAGATTGGGTAGTCGGTGTGAAGATAATTACACTATTACCTTTGTATGCAGATAAAGTCTTGGACAATTAGCTGTAAAGTGATCAAGATGAAAGAGGACATCGACAGACACGGCGATTTAATGACGAGAAACTATGCATCGGTACATGCTGCCGCGATGCTACCTCGGCGATTTGCGACGCACGAGCTGACCGTGCCAATTGCACCCCTTTGGAATTTTGCATCATGACCAATCAAATCACTAACTGGCACTACCTGACTCTTGGTTACAATTACTGACCGTACCGACAAGCTTCAGCTGCCGCGTCGCCCATTATGCCCCTATTGCAGTCGTATGAGCTTTACATGTAGCCAACACTTGCGCCATGTGCGGACCGTGCCTCCACACTGTCTGGCATTGTTGCTGCGCCGGCCTTCTAAAGTCATCCAGAGGTGAGCTGAGATCCAGAAGCTGATGTTTGATTTTTGGCGTCACTGTTGTCCGTGTGAGTCTCATTGGTATTTTACCCAGAAGACTCGTCCGAGCTGGGAGGCTGAATAGGAGGCTGAGTAGTAGGCTCCTCGGGGGTCGAGATCACGTCGGGCGGCACGGGAAGGCATGGTTTTCGGGGCCTCGTAGAGGGTATTTCTCTCCATATGAAATGTTCATATTTCAAGTTGTCACCCGAGGATTGATACACCATAACGGAGGTTCGTGACCTTAATGCGTTTTTCAAGGAATGAGTTATCCCGATCGAACGGGCTGGTTATATGAGTTTAGTCATCCCGTCGGATGTCAAGGACATTGAAATTGAAGAGAATGCCGGAACGTACCTGTCACATTACATGTAATTCTCTGACGCAGTTGTGGGGTGCATTCAGTGTCTGGTCGGAGGCTTGCTGATTGATGACTTGCTTTGCCGACACTGCGTTAAGGACTGATCCCTAATTCTGATGGACGGGATGGGGGACAGGTGTTTGGCACCCGACTGCATGTATTTATGTCCAGCCCAGTCCGGCCTGTGACGAGGTGGCTTGACAGGCAGCCGTCAGTTTGCCTTATGTACTTCCCGCTATTCGCCTCGGAAGACGTCTCGTGGGTCGCTCGTGTGGCTGCATCACACGGGACCAATAGATCCCGCCTTTTGCGACGACGAGACGAGTTAGTCTGGATGTTCGTTTGCCTGCTTTTTCTGGATGCTTACTAGCTCCCTCGACTCGGCTTAGCTAGCCCCTCCCCAAATCCGAATCCAGCTGCAACACCAAGAATGCCTTACGGATGCCTTGTCGGTTTCTTAGCCTGAGGGTGTAAGCTCTGTCGATCAAGAAGCAACGAGGGCGGAGTTTCAACCACACTTAAGCCCAACACTTCGCAGATATATCGACGCTGGCTGACAACCTGATCAGCCATCCGGCGCAGTGATGGACAAGTCAAGGAATGCACTGGACCATGACGCCGTTGAACTCGAAGAAGTCATATCTCAAGACGAGATAGACGAAAGAGCATGGTAAGCGGCGGTAAAGTTGAACCAGGACTTCTTTCTCACTTTATACGTCACAGGAAATATACGGGATATCGAAGCTTTGCGAACTACGTGTCTTCAGATACTAACTTCTTTGTTTTTCGTCGTTTTGACCGGCTGAATGCGAGAGTCCTCCTGACACTCCAGGCTCAACTAACTCGTCTTGAAGATCGACTTGGCGCCCTGGATGGGAAATACAGCGCGAGAGGGGCTGGAGACATTAACAACGGTAGCATAAAGGCTGACCAGCCGGACCGGGCTGCTGTTATTGCAGAGATAACCGAGAAGATAAAGGAGTACAGTAAGTGTTTAAGCTAGCTGACTATCCTAGAATACTGAATGACTCATCTTTCTAGACACCGTCTTACTTGCCCATTCAGAACTTCGGGCTCGCGAACCAGCTCCGAAGCGCAACATCACCAATATCCAAAACTGGTTTGAAAACAATGCGGGAGCTATCGTCAAAGAAGAGGCCAAGTTCATCAACCATCGCGAAGATCTCTTCACCATTTCCACAACGCGCAAACCCACTATCCGCAACTTTTTGGAGAGCCATGTAGTGTTTCGATTGCACTGGCTGTGGAAGAAGGAACCGCCACCGGATACCCGACAGGTTGATCGAGAGACGCGGCAATACGTCAACGAGGAGAAGATTGATCTTGTCGCCACCATTGCGATAATATTTGTCGGCCTATCCATGCTGATTGTCCCAATCTGGGTTTTGGCAATCATGGCCGCTCCATATGCCAAATTAGGCGTCATCACTTGCTTTATAGTGGTGTTCCTGGTTGTAGTTTTGTATGCCACGGTTGCGACACCTACCGAGGCTTTGGCTGCCTCAGCTGCGTAAGTTTACCGCTGTCTCTATGATTTCTAACTACTTTGTTAATGAATTCAATAGATATTCAGCGGTTTTGATGGTATTTTTGCAGTTGGGAAATTCTGATACCAGTTCATGAGTTGTGTTGCAATTCTGCGTGAAGATTGGCCCGGTGACGAGCCTTTGTTTTTAATGAATTGAGACATCCTGCAGCCTGTAATCTTGGTATCTATTTTTTACCTTCCTATAACGCGAATCGGGGCACCGGAGTCACGTATTGCTACATATGACCATCTCCTGTATGGCAAGCTCCCCAACCTGGAGTAAGTGTATCTGTGACAAGACACATTTGCGGTTTGTGCTGATGGAGTGATCGTGTCAATAGCCGATCGCCATCGTGCATCCTTATGGTTGGTGTTAGGAGCATGGGCTTCAGACAAGCGGTTGTTAGGTATTAGCTCTCTTTGACTTCCTCGACAAGAACTGAGAGACCTCAGCCAGTCCCCAGTTCCATTTCCGTTACATCGACCTCTATGTTGAGTTCATAGTCCCAAATACCCGTGGATCCAAGGACCTGACCGTTGGCGTCGAGTCCCTGCACCTCGACCCAACTGTAATGCGGGACGCGAATTGTTGTCTCGAATCCATCCTTGGCGACGGTTTCCCGATGTCTCACCGTGACGATGTGGTTGCTTGCTTCATCGCCGACGTACTGCAGACTACAGTCAGAATGCATGCTTCTGCCATGTTCCAAGGAAAACTCACCACTGCCCATGACCGGACTTCTGTTGCTCCATTCCAGCTGACGTACACTTCATAAGAGGTCCAGTTGGTACTAATGGCGGGATTCGTCGTTGGAAGACCGATCCAATTGCCCTTATAAGCTCTGTAGCTCGAGACAGTACTCCCGAACTTGTATCCGGGGTAGTATGCCCCGAACTGTATATCCATCACACATTTGCCGTCTTGCGTGTACTCGGTCACGCCAGGGTTGGAACCCCAGCCGGCGACAAAATTGCCGTCGACCACACCCTCAGCATCGAGGGCCTGGAAACTGCCCATAGAACCGCTCTGCACACTCTGCGGATGGACGTATTCGGCGGCCAATTCAACAGTCATGCTCTCAAAATCGAGGTGCACTGCCATCCCCCTGCTGCAGAAACGTTTACATCCAGTTTTCCCAGGGCTGTTGCTGGTGTGGTGATTGTCAAAGATGGTGATTATCGTGCCCTCGTCGTTCCGGAAGCGTGCATGGTGTTGCCAGGAAAAGCTGAGAGCATTTCCGCCGGAGATATCGTGGAATTGGTTGCGTTTTCCATTCAAGATCCAAAGCGGCTCGCCAGGGGTCTCGGTGTCATTCCCGGCAATCAGTGCGATTGTATGCAGATGTCGACTCGAGATAAGATAGTTTCCGTCGCGGTCCTGCGCACACCAAGGTTAGCCACCATGAAAGGCATATGAGAAATGTTGTCAACCTTTTGAACAGAGTTGAGGTGGAAAAAGTCGTAGTTTGGTCTGTAGGCCTCGTGGGAGTCTCTGGGTGAGAACCAATCACTCGCCGCCCAAGAAAACAACAGTTCGCCTGTTTCAAGATCAATCTCCTGAAAGTAGCACTCCAAGAGCTTGTCATACTCCTTGCCCCCGACCATGGTGAGGTTGTAATCCACCAGGTCGTAGGCCGTAATCAGCGCCGTCCCGTCGTTCGTGAGCTTGCACTCGTGAAGATCCGCACCGACGCCCAGGCGCTGGGTCGTAATTCGGTGTCTTTCCTGGTACGAGTAGTCGTAAAGAACACACACACCATTGCCGCGACCATGGGCATTGGTTCCCTCCCAAAATGACAGAAATTTCTCGCCGTGATGGCTTTGTGGTCGGAAATTCATAGCCGCGTCACGGTGCGTTGATGTATCTGCCCATACGAGGGTCAAATCGGTTGCGTTCAAAATGAAAGGCGATGGAGGTGAGTCTGGTTCCTTCATTGTGAGAAATAGGAATGGTGAAGATGTCTCCGCGAGATGCTGCGCATCCCAAATATTGATCCCAAACTCTGGAGCCACGATGCTCGAACTGCGAAAGGTCCGATTGGGATTGTTGCCAAAGGCGCCTGAGTTGTACGTTTGCGTGTCATAAATCCCTACCGGCCGACTCTCCCGGAGCTCAGCTACCACAGGTCCGGCCGGCACCAAGGGGGAAGCCCGCTCGCGTGCTCCCACGATCAGGAGCAAAGTGAGGAACAAGGCGGCGATAGCCACACACAGAGTCTTGTAAGCGGCCATGCTCGATGCTGTTGAGGGTCGAGAATGGTGCAGCCGATGGCCCGAAGACTTATACTAAATCTCGGGGCATCGCTCGGAGCGTCGTCATTGCCATGCTGGAACATGCCCTAGCCATGGGAGAATTTACCTCTATAGCAGGGATGACGCATCTCTAACTGGTGGTCGGCGGGTTGTGTTATGTGGAGAGGCCGCGTCGCCAAGTTGCAATGGTGTGGTTGATTTGGTTGTGTACGCGTACCCGGTGCCCCAGGGGCCGAGCACAAGGAGTGAGCTAGAGAAGACAGAGTGGCTTTCAGTGTTGCTTTCACATCGGACTTCCATCACAATGGCATGTCTGATAGGGCGTTGCTATTCTCAGCGTACACGAACATGGCTGCAGTAGTAGGAAATGCTGAACAGGCCTTGATTAGTATCTGCCTAGGTTAGGAGTTCGTCCCACGCCATCGACAACCCTATCGCAGGGATCGACCAGGATTAAGGGGACGGACAAGGGGAGAACCCACAAATCCCATTTTTAATACCACGTGTGTTTGCGTGTTCCGCGTATCCTCTCATTTAGCACGTAATACCCGACATATTATCCATGTCGCGAAGCCTGAAAACCTTTGGCCCTGTGCTGAGATAATGGGCGCTGTCGCGTAGCCTCTATTAGTTACTGGGTTGTATAAGTTGTCTGCTCCATCAAGGGCGAGTTGCTAGCACAGGTTGTGTAACCTCATTACCTTGTGAGACAAGTGGTAATGAGTTGAATAGGTGGATATGAGATGAGCCAGAGCGTTCAAGGGCTGGTCCTGGAAGCTCCTACATAAAAGTGCCCCAGATCAACGATATGCGTATAGAAAAACAAGTTTGTCTTGAACCGCAATCGTCGAAGTAACCTTCATTGGAACCTCTTCGCCAATGGTTCAAAAAGGAGGTGAGTTATGAAGATACTTGCGACTTGAGTTATCGACTTGATTCGACATGAGCCTCCTAATAATCTTCAAGGCTCTTTGTCATTCGCAAACCATACTTGAATAGGGATCTCTTAGCTGAAATAGCGTACACAATAATCATTTGAGGATCATTTAGCTGAGATACTACTCAAAATACCCAGCAACGCCGCAACAACTGCCACTAGTTAGCTTCCGGAAACGTTTTCCACAATGCAGGCTTTCACAATGAGAGATAGAACTTACAGCCTCCAGCAGTCGCAATATAAGATGCAGTACCCCAAGCGGTTTGTATAGTTGTAAGGTCCGTCCAGGCTTTCGCGTTGAGCCATAGGCCGATGGCTAAGCTTAATAGCACTGGCAGGAGCACTACAATTGCGATTCTTGTCATTGACCAGCCAAGTACGATCTCGAGTGCGAGGCTCCCCTTGACGACGTCAAGCGAATCGTTATTCAGCGTCTCGTGGATCCATCTCGCCCATTTTTGCGTTATATAGTCGGGAACATGCCATCTCTTGTATGTATGGAGGAGAAGTTCCAAATCTGCGACCCCGTGGCTATCGAGCTCAATGCGCTCATGAGCTCCGGTCTCGACATCACACTATATTAGATATTCGTTAGAACAACACAGAAGAGCAAGATCAGTTGAGCGTGAGCTGGGGAGGTGGTTCTCACTTGGTATAGACGAAACTTTTTCACATATCTCAGAGAAAAGAAAGTCCCGCTCAGTCCACGCAGACGGAAAATAGCCCAAGAAAGCTCCTTAAACAGCCTTTCCGGCTTGTCGGCGAAAACGATCCGCTCAAGGGGATGAGGATTACCACGGGAGAATATACCGACGACTAGATACACTGGCTGGATTTTGGTGTTGTACTCAACAAACGAGATGCCTCGAACACCCCAAAGTCCGAGAAATCCAAATTCACTCATCACGGTTTGGCTTCCTGCAAATGTGGATCTCGTTTGGCCTTGAATGGGCACATCGCTACCATCCTCCTCGGTGAGCAATCTTTTGAAGGCAGGAGGATATGGAAAGGATTGGGTTATGACGTCGACTTCAGCCTCGACGAACCTGTCCCTTGGTCGAGCGAGTAGGCTGAATTTGTTTCCGATCGAAACGTGCCCGACTCTGGACCGGATACAACGGTTATGCTGCCCAAGGATACTCGTGTACTCGATAAGGCCCAGACCATATCGCGCGTACGCATACCAGGTCCATGTAGCGATGGGTGCGACTGGTGCTCGCTGTCCTAGTGAGACCTGAGTGTTTCTGCTATTTCCAACGGCCGCTGCCATGTTCAGCTCGCTTCACGCCGTGTTCTGGAATGCAAAGTGACTGAGCTGAAGAAAAGATAGGACAGGGAAAACGAAGTGTTATAGAAGGCTGCCAATCAGCGACAGTTAGCTAAGGGGAAACGGAAGTGAAAAGACGATAATTCTCCCGTGGGGGCCTCATGTCTCTTCCATTACCATGGAAAGTATCTAGGTACGTATAAATACGGAGCCAGTTCGGGGCCAAATGCCAAGGTCGGCCCCCAATGTTTGTGCAATTCCAACAAGCAATGGCATTGGCGGATTGACACGCGCAGTACAGGGGCTCTCTCTGATAAATGCACCTAGAAAACCTGAAAAGGCGCCGCTAGGCAGACTGGGCTGACATTTTCAACTTCAATGTCTTCGACAGTCAATATCCCTTGAACTCCCTCGTTATCGGGGTATTTGCGGCCCGGCACCATCGTTTCTACTGGTCCCTAAACGGACAGGAAGCTAAGAACCAGTCCCTGATGCTGCGGTATGGGACTATTCTGGCATTCTGCACTAAATCGAGCTTGTGGACTGCTATCATCCTGGCGTGGCGGTGAAGAGTGTGGATTGCCGTACGCCAGAGAGTCGCTCGGCTTGGCCCTGAAGACTCGATCTTCACAGCTGCGGATGATATCACCGCTCCTCTACTTGACTGGAGAGCCATTAAAAAGGCCAAGGTGGCAACGTGTCTTGCCATTTATATTTGGGTGGCCCCATTAATGGCTGTCCTTGCTTCTGAGACCTTTCTGTCATCGAGGCTCTGCCCAGAAGCGCGGACACTCGGTTTCTCACATGAAGAAACGTTCAATTGGCGGAAAGGCCCGCGGATCAATTTGCAACACGTATTGTCCCTTTCTACCTGGAACGCGACACAGGTTTTCGCCGATCACAAGGTTGGAGATCCTCGCAGCTTCGACTACTACGAAGCTCCGAGTCGGCAAGCCGCGCTTTCTGTTGACAGAGTGGTCAATCTCCAACAGGCTATTTCCCGAAAGAACTTTGGTCAAGAGATATGCACGCAAAGCTGGAATTGCTCCTATGTCGTTGAATTTGTTGCACCTGGATACAAGTGTGCAGAGCTTGCGAATGGGATAGGGTTTCAAATTCGGAAGTTCGATGGCTCTCTGCCCCCTTTCGACCTCAGTTCCATTGTGCCATAAGGTCCTTTTGCTTATCGTGCAATAGCCATGCTGGGAGAATGTCCTTCACAGCAGTATGGGAATGTTACATCAGGTGGAACACCCTCCGAACATCCTTCCCAGCAATCCTGGGATATCTTCAAGAAAATTTCACACATATTGCCGAGTCTCTGCTTATCACTCGCTCGGCAACATTTGCAGCAATTATCTCGACGGCACCATCGAGATGCAAGGTTCTATCGTAATAGCCATAATGTTGTTAAAAATAGAGCTCATGTCCCAGCCCAACTATCTCCTGACAGGACAGCGACCAGGACTTCAGAGACGTCATGGTTGAATTCGGGTTGGTTCAGGAGCACAATGGCGAGAATGCCCGGGGGGTTGGGTTAGCTGGGCAGGTGATTCAGGAGGATCGACCGCCCCCAATGGCCATTTTGGCGGTCGGGGCCAAGAAGAGAGGTACCACCTGAGAATTAGAGAGACGGAGAGGAGGGGGTCTGTCTGATGGTTAAGGTACCCGATGAGACCAAGGGTTGTTTAAAAATGACAAAAGTAACAATGGAGGGCGTAAAGACGCAGATATCAACTCGCGCTCTAGACAATGTTGAGACTCTAAATGAAAGAGACTGAGATTATCGCTCTTTTCATTTCAGCTGTTCGAGCATTTCCGTGCGAAGTAATTACATATGTTGGGTTGAATTCACAAAAGCAAGATGCAGGGTTCCTTACGGCCCCCAAGTAAGCAGGGCGCTTACCTGGTCGTATTTATTTCTAGATTTTTAAGAGCCAATCAAATGAATATGCCTAGTCGGTTTTGAGTAGAAGACTGATGTGAAATACATATTTCAAGCGAGCACGCTGATCCTTTGCCCTTCTGCAGGTTGCGGCTGAACCTGAATCAATGAACTGGGGGGGGGGGGCATTGAGCCATTTCAACCTTCTCTCTCACCTTATTTTCAATCGACAAAGTGCACGCAGCGAAGACTAAGAGATTCCCACGAAAAAGCAATAGGCTTATGCAAACCAATCCCTCTAAGCACCTCCAGAACTGGAGCCAGGTTGCCTGGTTACAACTAGTCCACCGCCGACAGTCGTTCAAATGGATGATCAGCAGGGGGCCGAGGGAGATCGTGGCCCTCCTCGGGTTGTTGAGCAAGTTCTGCCATATGAGGATCTATTCAGGCGCATAGAAGGCGGGAAAGACATTGCGGACAGCATCCGGTCTCTCATTTATGATACTGAAGGAAGCCTCGACAAACCAGGTCGTCACGGCCGAACACCGCTTACGTGGGCAGTCGAACGAGGGACCCTCGCCGCGGTAGATAACCTTCTTACGAATGCCCCCGTTGATAAAAATGGTAAAGACGGTCAAGGTCAAACAGCCATGGCATGCGCCGCCATGAGAGGTGACTACAACATCTTTCATCGCGTGGCGAATGGGCTGAGCGTGTACGTCAAGGATCGCGAAGGGAGGACGCCGCTTTCGTTAGCTGCGGAGCGTGGCCATATCACCATCGTGTGGTACTTGGTCACCAATATGAAACACTGGCAGGAGGCTGCGGACGGTAAGAATGCGACCAGAGACAAACATTGGGTTGATGAAGACAACGATGGCCATACTCCGCTCTGGTGGGCTCTGACAAACCACCACCAAGAGGTGGTCAACGCTCTCGTTGCGGACGACGACAGCACCACACTACATACCCTCATCCAAGAAGACAACGACGAGGCGGCACGAAATCTCATTGAAGCTGGCTATGATCTTGAAAAGCAAGACGGCTCCGGTCAGACAGCACTTGTTCTCTCCATCCGGGCTGAAAAGTGGGATCTAGTGAGCCGTCTCATCACCCCAGGCCCATATCTCGACCTGAAGGACGATGAAGGCGCGTCGGCACTGAGCCTCGCGGTTCACGAAAGGCAACATCAACTCATCACTATGCTTATTCGAAGCTCGGCAAGTACCAAAGACATTCAGGCACAGGCTTTATTCGAAGCGCTTGATAAGGACGAGGAAGATTGGCTGGTTGTGTCACAGGCCAGCGATGGGCTGCAGTTGAACTTTGTCGATGAGGCTACGTTTCACTCTGAGGCACGAAGCACCATCCCATCAGTCCCCTCCAAGCGTTTGTTGTAAGTTGCCTCTTTGAAACCACGAGGTGAACGTTAACCGACCATCATAGTCTATGGAAAAACACGAAGGATTGGAACCCTCGGTGGATTCCAGATATGCCGGACTTTAACATCCAAGATTCATGCGCTTTCATCACGGGGACAAAGAAGGTGCAAGATCAAGTTGACAAAACTCGTTTGTTCTACGCAATATTCTACTTTGACCCTACTGGATGTCTTCCGGACAGAGATACTTGGCGGCTCGATCGTATGGACGGTGTGGACGGTATGGACGGTATGGGCAATATTAGCGAGGATTGGGGCAGGAGCCTTATTGCATGGCAGATAAAGCTTGTCACCATCAACGGCAAGACCCACTGGAGGCCTTTCAACCACTTTAGCACCCTTGGAAGTCCCTACATTCCTGCTGACGGCATGGAGTTCTTTACACAGTTCATAGGGGCCCTGGAGAAGAAGTGGATGCGTCTCTGTAGTGGAGGGGACAATCGAATGTCTGGACGGGTGAGTAAGTATCCAAGTGCCCTGCTGCCATTGCTAATTCCATTTCCATGCGATTTAGCGTATTTCTCAGTTGATATTGAGAGGCAGTAGCCCTGATCTCGTGGAGAACCTTGCAAAAGACGCGCAGAAATGGGCTGAGCTGCGAGACGACCTACGCGACCAAGTCGAAGCTGCTCTGAAATTTGCCAGAGTGTATTGTCGAAAGTACAATAAGAGTATTGGTCTCAAGACGACTGAACAGGCCATCAACGACCTCAACAATCACGTTACCGCCAGACTCGACAAACTAGATCAGACCGTGAGAGATCTCTTACAAGTAGTAAGTCCATTGATGAGCTGGGAAATTCAACAACTGAGGACTATTATCCTGACGTGTGAAGGAATTCGCATGGGCATCTATCCATGAGACGCACAAGTCGACGACCATTTCCTTGAGCATGAAGCGCCTGAGTTGGATTACGGTGAGTGTCTCTTCGAGGTCTGGGCAATCGTTGTTTTGCACTGTCTAACACGACGGCAATGGGAATAGTTCATCTTTCTACCTCTGACATTTTCTGCGATAAGTCGTTGGATATCATAACTGAAGTTCTCCTACTAACGTGTGTATGCAACAGAGTCTCTTCGGGATGAACGTAAACTCACTAGAAAACAATCCAGACTGGAGGTGGTATGTGGCATTTTCAGGCGGGACCATGGGGCTCACGGTCCTTGCATGGCTCATTTTCAAGTATAATCCGGTTCGTGACACCTACCTAAAAGTTCTTGTTGATTCTCTGACATGACGAGTAGAACATCGAACCATGGGTGGAAAAGAATGCGGGCAAAACCGGCAGGAGGCTGAAAGATGCAACCGTGGGAAAGTTTCGTAAAGAGAAATACAGAGAGCAGACTCCAGCGTGATATCGAACGGGACACATATATCAAGCCCCCAGCCTGTCGAAACTCACTATCCTTCAGCATCAGACAGCCGGCGCCGTCGGTACCGATGGCAGGGAAAATACTCACATTGCGAGGATGCAGACTCAAGCGACCTCTGCGTAGACTCGTTCGAATGGTGCGCCCTGGAGTCCGACAACTGCGACTTCCCCGAATGCGCCGTGTTGGAAACCCGCGCTCTGAAGACTCGAACAATGTCCATATAACCCAGCTCCAGTCCTTTAGGGTCACGACTACACCCTGACCTGGCAGAATTCCGGTCGAGGCTACTCAACGGCCGTCAGTTGGAAATGGGAACACTTGGACGGTTGGATGGGATCGCCCTCTGAGCTTTGGAGCAAGAGTAAGCCTTAAGATGGTCGATTTACTAAGGAACCGCAACTGCTAACAACGGGTATGCATCTCTTCGCGATGGCGAGAGTGGTATCGTTGTAAACTTTCAAAAGATGGCCGCCAATCCCAGCAGGATATCGAAGCTCGATTCCGCGAGCATCCAGGCCAACGTGAGCTTCAGTCGGAGTTGTTCGGAGATCTCCCGGCATCGAAACGGCGACACGGAATCCGACACATCTGACCCCTTCATGGTCTTTTCGAACGACATCACAACATACTTGGACACCCAGAGAGCTCTCGACAGGAAGATAAGATACGATAGGCGGAGACTTGGCGTTGGCATTGGAGTCAGCTTCGGTGTCCTCTTCTTTGCTTCTCTCCGCAAACGCGCGTCCGATCTCGCGAGGAAGACACCTGACGAGGCATATGATCTTACCGTGATGCCACCTCTCTACGAAAACCACACCTAATCCATATATTGAACTAAAGTACTTGTCATGATGTCGACGTTGGGAACATTTGGAGAGAGGCAAGGAGAGCCGCGTAATATCGTTTGTACCTTGTGATGTATTTATGAGAAATGCCATGCAATGAAAGTCCATTTAAGCCTTTATTCGATGATCTTTTTATCCAAATTTGGCCTTGCAGCCTTACACTTGATACGACTGAACTAACTCCAGACGTCTTCGAACCACCGATTATCCTTCTTCCTACCCACCATCCAATCATTAGCCCTAGACTCAGGCCATCCATTGATCTCCATAGTTGCCTCAGTCAAAACCTGGCTAACTCCCTTGGCCATTGTCGCAGCACCACAGATATAAAAGGCTGCGTCCTCGTCTTTGAGCAGTCGGACGATATCCTGTCGTCGTTTTTGAACCATATCCTGAACATACACCTTCTTCTTGTTGGCCCGAGAGAAAGCGGTGACAACCTCGAGTTTTCCGGCTAACGGTCCTGCAATGAGCTCGCCCAGCTCTTCTTTGTACAGGTTATCGACCTCGTTCTGGCATCCGAAGAACAAAATCATCGGCCCAACTTCCCGACCCACGGAGCTGAGACGGCCGCGTTCTTGTAAGAAGGCACGGAAGGGAGCGATTCCGGTTCCTGCAGCAACCATGACTAGGGGAATGGTAACGTTGACGGGGAGCTTGAACTTGGAAGCCTTGATCTGCACGAACAGTCTGTCCGCTTCGGCGTGCTTCTTGGTAGAGAGATATGTGCTCGAGAGGCCTGGGATCAAAGTGCTGGGACTACCAGGAAGTTCAGATGGTTTGACTGAGACAGTAAGGGCGACGTGACGGGGAGATGTGATGCGAGAGCTGGCGATGGAGTAGAGACGAGGCTGCATTGTTGGTAGAGTATCGATAACGAAGGATAGAGGCAGGGAAGTCCAGGAAGCCGAGGCGTCGATGGTGAGGGTGTACTCCAACAGCCGAGCCAGAGTGAGGTAGTTGTTCTGCAGGAAGAGAGCGTATGTCTGTCTGTCGTGACTGATCTGTTCGAGGGCTGCCTTGATACTTGCTGATGGAGCCATGGTAGCCAAAGCGAGGATGGTCTCGCGGGGAATTGGGCTGCAAATCTCCAGGTAGAATCGGAATAGCGCATCGACAGTAGTCAGAGCAGGCACCTTGACCTCGTCGTAGTCTGACTTTTGGTTGATGCGGATAGGCGTGTCACGCTTTTGCTCGACGCCCACGATGGCGAGGAGACGGTTCACTTCGGCGCTGGAGTTCTCGGGCCACACGGCAATGTGGTCGCCAGTCTTGTACTTGACCTGAGCATGTTCGGTCAAATCAACCGTCACTTCGATGCATGAGCGGTCTTGCGTCGGATAGTTTGTGAGAACTCTGTCTGAGACGACGGGGACCGAGACAATGTCCAAACCCTTTGCCAGCTTCTTGGGAGCTTTGTTGAATGGAGGGCCAAGTTGAAGCTGGTCAGCAGGCAATGACGCGTCTTCAACAACATCGACGAGAGGCTCATATCCACGCTCTACTTCGGAAAGACCAAGCTGAGATACCAAAGTAGCAAAGAGAGACTCTTTCCACTCCATGAAGTCTTCCTCTGTGGTTCGAGTCGCTTCGTTTCCCTTCCCAGTGGGGAGAAGCTTCGTTGCGCCAAACTTCTCCATTGCCATCGTCACTTCGTCGACAGTCTTGTTGTAGTATCTGTAGTTGGAGTTGCCACATCCAAAAGCAGCAAACTTCAGCTGCTTCATGGACGCTCTGGTCTTGCTATCGCGCAGCCAGAAGATGAAGTCCTGAGCGTTGTCGCTAGGGTCACCCTCACCAAAGGTAGAGACGATAAAGACGACCAAGGTTGACGCTGAGATCTTGGCGATGGTGGCTGAGTCGTAATCTTGCAAGTCTGCCACAACGGGCTTCAACTTGAATCGCTGGTGAGCCTCTCTCGATAGACGATGAGCAAAGCCCTCGGCGGTGCCGGATTGAGAGCCCCAGAAGACAACAATGTCGGCAGAACTCTCCTCGACGAGCTCGGCAATGTTTCGAGTTCGGGCCTTGACTTGTGCTCGAGCCCCGAGGGCATCTTGGGGGCGCTCAAACCATTTGTAGTAGTATGGGTCAGATCGAGGCAAGATGCTACCACGATTAATGACAAAGGCAGAGCCGAGAACAACCAAAGGAAGCAGAACGAAGTCTGCGGGGTTCAAGTTCTTGGAGAGAGTCTGGAACCCAGTGCTCAAGAGCTGCGCGGGAGCATCAGGCAGTGCAGAAAAACTGGCCATGTTGAAAAGAATGATGAATGTCAGAGACAAGAAAGTTAGATAATCATGTCTACGACAGTTCAAGGCAGATGTTGAACTCTCGGTTGATATAGAAAACTCGATTTACACCACTATTCAGTTTGAAGTTTTTGTCGATGCAAAACCGGCAAGTATTTCCATCAGCCATCGGAGAACATTGCCTCTTGTCAATTCATACAAATTCTACTTTTAGAAGGAGTTCGCCGAAATCATCAACAGTGGCAAATTTCACTCTCGTCTTGTCGGCCATCTCTGCGAATGGGTGCGCCCAATTAGGCAATACTTCGCCGAGCCCGGAGGAGCCTTTCCAGAAACCATCTAGTCAGCTTGGTGAGACTTGGAGGAGATCTAGATCTTTGGACGACTAGTATCGTCTAGAGACGGCAGTGAATAGCCTCAACTGAGGGGTAACCCACTTAGAGCAGTCAGATTGGTCAAGGTCCAACGTTGAGTATGGCAGCCATAACATCTTGATGCTTTTTTGGAGTTCACGAGGGCATTTCTGACGTTGAGGTCGGCGAATTCTTTCTTTCTCGAGTTAGTATATGTTTACTTCTTTCAACAAGTTGGGAAACTTGCCCCAGAGTTGCTATTCTAGTCCTGTCGCCACGGCCTTCTTCCCCGCGGGGTGTTACGCGAGGAGAAACAAGTCGTTGTTCTCTCGATGACGAGAGTTGATAGTGTGTGATGCAGATTCTGCTACGGTTGCAGTCATGCCAGATATAAGAACCCTCTGATCACAATTCCATCGTCTTTCTCCATCCAGATCAGCATTGATTTGCCTCAACCACTTTCACTCCCTCCGACATTGCAGATATCTGCCAACTGTGCCATCATGTTGGGCTATCTCGCACTTGGCATTGCGACCTTCATCGCAGCCACTTTTCTCATCTTCAAGCCCATTCTTCTATACTTTCTTGACCCAAAGGGACTTCGCAAGTATCCTAACTATGCCTTCCTTTCCGGCGTCACAGATCTCAGGCACTGCTATCTAGCGTCGCAGGGCTTTCGCTCGCGAGACCTGTACGAAGCCCATAAGAAGACCGGCGAGCCCGTCTTGCGGATCGGGCCCAACTCGCTGTCGTTTGGTGACACGCGTGCCGTCAAACAGATTTACGGACACAACACCAAGTGCATCAAGGATGACAACTATGTCGTCCTCTCCGGCTCTCATCGTCACCTCTTTGACGTTGTGGACAAGCCAGATCACGCCCGCAAGCGCCGTCTTCTCTCCGCTGCCTTTGCCATCAAGAACCTCGAGAACTGGGAGTACAAGGTCGTCTATACCACCGAGAGACTCTTCAAAGCTTTCGATCAGAAGTGCACCGGTCCTCTCAAGGGCAGTATTCCCGAGCCTGCTGATGTGAATCTCGACTTCAATCACTGGATCAACTTGTGGACCATTGAAGCCATCAACTTCATTACGCTGTCTTCTAAGATGGACCTCCTCGACACCGGTACTGATGAAGTCACGGCTGAGAAGCGCGACGGCGCTCTCTATCGCGGCAATTACCGCTTTGCACAAAACCAGCAGTCCATCGCCCAGTCTGTCTTTGTGTGGGACTACAAGCTCTGGCCCTGGATGGAGTGGCTCTCCAAGACGATCCCCAGCAAGTACAAGAAGATTTGGAAGAATGGCAGATGCTGGGACGACATATACTATCATCAAGCCGCCGAACGGTTGAGGAGGTATCAAGCTGGAGAGGAGCTGGACGACTTCTTCTCTTGCATGATGGAGGACAAGACCGGGACTCCTAACAACCTCGAATGGGGCGAGATTGTGGCTGAAGTCGGTGCCATTATCAACGCCGGCGCTGATACAACTGCCATTGCCCTTACACATGTCCTCGATCTGCTGATCAAGCACCCTCAATACATGAAGCAATTACGTGACGAGCTTGACACTGTTCTTGAAGAGGATGAGGTCATCGCTCCCTACGACAAAGTCAAAGATCTTCCCTTCCTCCGCGCTTGCATCGATGAAGGACTCCGCGTCATTCCTCCCACATCCGCCGGTCTCCCACGCCGCACACCCACCGAGGGGGCCCAGATCCTCGACGACTGGATTCCCGGCGACACGAGCGTCAACATGACGATCTACGCAACGCACCGGGACCCCAAGATCTTCCCTGACCCGGAGACCTTCAACCCGACCCGATGGCTGGATGCCGAGGAGCGGAAGCGCATGGAGCCTCTGTTTGTGCCATTTAGCACTGGCGCCAGAGGCTGCATCGGGCGCAACATTTCGTATCTTGAGCAGATCATCGTTTTGGCGTCGCTGGTTCATAGGTATGAGTTTGCTGAGGCGTCGCCGAGCTTCAAGCTGGAGAGGTTTGAGGCTTTCAACATTGTGTGTGGTCCTCTGCCCATTAAGATTTGGAGGCGAGAGTTTGTCTAGATAGCTAGATTGTGAAGGGGAGAAAAGTCAAGTTTGATATTGGTTGAGTATAGAAGGCATGGCCAATGCAACAATAGTTTGGTCCGAACAGAATAGAGAACGGGATGATGAATGAGCTTTTATTGAGTCATTAGTTTTGTTCTTGTGTTCAAATGTCCATATGAGTGTCAAGTCGCTGTCGTATCCTCCGCCTTAGCCCGAAGTTGTATCTCTACCCTCCCGCTTTCATCAGACCGCGCTATATAGTACACCCCAGCGTCCACACCAGTTGCTTTTGCCCACTCTTTCACATCCTTGTCTCTCATAGCATCTCCCGTCTCGATAGTCTGCTTTGTCTGTGGTGACACCATCTGCGCGACGGTCTGCCAGGTCTCTCCTAATGCAGAAAACCGCGTTTGATGTGCAAAAAGCGCCATTGTAATGGCAACTATAATAAAGTGTAGGCCAACTAGGCCTAGCACAAGAAAGAGTCCTGTCCACTGTGCAGGTATGAGTGTCTCGGTTGAATGGACGGTCAGGACAGGGTAGGTGACGTCAAAGTAATTCTGCCAGTTATAATAGATCATCTGGTACAGTCTAGTGTGCAATGCTTGTACAGCCTGGGCAGGATCAAGCGTTTTCTGTATGATACTCTGGAAGAGTGATGCATGAGCGATATGCGCGAGTTTAAATTGCATGGCATACGCCATGGTGTCTTCATCAATCATGCTCCAGGAGCTCGAGGAGCCTGTGGGAGTCTCCGCCTCGACCCGATAAAACGAATCAAACAAGAAGAATGCGTTGGCTGGGGGCATCTGTTCAGAGATGGACGGATTATCTCCTCTAGGAAAGATTGACGTATTGGCTCCCTTCGGAAAGAGTGACGAATCTTTGATGTCAAGTTCCAGTATGCCGCGATTTTCAAAATCGCGAGGCTCAACACCAGCCCCGAACTGCTTCCCGACTTGCTTGATTGCCCCATTGTTGCTCAGGCGGCGCCAGTTGAGGGCGGGCTCTGACGAGATGCTACGTCCTGAAATGGTGACGTTGTAAATCATGGGCAGCGGCCTGTTTACGAAACAAGTAGTGACGCCGAACATCTCAGAGCCACTCTGGTTGTAGAACTTTGTCCAGACGCCTTCGGTTTGGGTGGTAAGGTTCTTCAGACTATCGGGAATTAAAAAAGCAATCCCTTCCTCATGTGTGTCTCCCCGTGTAAACTTGACTTCGCTCAGTCCCGAGCTTGTGTTAAGGAGGGTGATCATGCCGAACGAATGGTGCACGCCAGACAAGGAATCTGATAGCTTCTCGAAACCGTAATCGAACCAGCTCTTGTAGCAGAGCGAGAGCGGCCAGGCTGAGTAGGAGTCGTTCCTCCGAATATATTGCAATTCGCACTTAAATTCGAAATCTGAAGCTCTTCCAGGTTCTCCATCAGGTTCAAGCTTCACTGATCCGTTGGCAAACAAATGCAGTCCTCCGTCCCGGTATGAATCTTGTTGGCTCAAGTATTTCAGTTCGGTCCCGCTGAATTCGGGGCTCCCACAAAAGGTTCTCAGGTTTAGCACTACGGCAGGCCCGTTGTAGTGTTCTAGTGATTCTCTCAGTTCTGCCCTTCCTATCGGCAGCAGTGCACGATAGGTGTCACCGGTATCATCCCACCCAGCGAGAGGTTCGCCAAGTTTCGTTTCTCCGAACCGCCAGTTTGCTGAGGGTTGAGACTGCCAGTATGCTGCGCCATTGCGGGCCTGGGTGTTGTTCATTGTTAGGGCTGTAGAGTTTATACTCGCTGGTGCCGCGATACGGCTCGTCGCGAAGTCGGAGAGGAGAATCGTGGAGATGAAGGTAGAGAGTAGCACGATCAAGATAGCCGCCGCAACGATGAGGAAATGAAACAATCCAGAACGACCGGCCTTGAAAGATCGTCGGAAAGCGGCAGGCAGAATATTCAGTGGACTTGATTTCAAAGCTCTCTCGGTGGAGAGGACGCCCATGTCGATAAAGGCTGCGCCAGATGTTTCTAGTATGAGAGCTGCTGTGGCAGCGGCAATGAGCCCACTGTGAAGAACCATTGATGTCCGTATCGTAGCAGAGCAGATGGTGACAACCCTGGGAGCCCAACCGCGAGAAACGATAGTTTTCCAAAACTCCGATTCACGGCGGTCCCTCGCGGCGTCGGCTCCCCACCAGAGAAAGACCAGGACAACGCAAGAGGCGAGTATGATGATGGCTCCGGCCACGAGTGTAAGTAGGCCGCCATATCCAATCCTATGCCACCAGCTTTGATTCAAGGATCCTCGTACAGGGCCAGCCTGTGGAGGACTTGCAGGCCTGGATGGAGCGATTTGGATGGTCGTGTCAGAGGAGACACTCGGGTCTGGTCTCGGAGCGATCTGGATCGGGGTCGCCTCGGATTGAGGAATCGGTTCGTATCGTCTTGGATCACATTCTGAACTCATTGCGGAAGTGGTCGTCACCCGGGGATCAGGAATGGCTTTGTCCTGTATCGCAGCAACTTATTCGGGAGCATTGACATGAAACAAGTTCAAGGTCAGATTACATGGTACAGATTTAAAAGTGGCAGCTTGAGCTAGATTTGTTATGTAAAAGAGAATCCTCGACGTCGACAGAAGGATCTGCAAGCCACATCTCGGAATGCCTCAGCTGGAACGCAGGGAGGGCCGGGAAGTGGAACCGAGAGAGTGGCACATGGGGAAACAAACTCGGGATCTGATATTTAATTGGTATGATCTTGTGGCTGCGTTTCCATGCCGTAAGATGCAAATGATCCAATCGCGTCTCAAGCCATGGCAGAATCTGGTCAACTTCAATGCCCATCTTTTCCACATCCTATTGGTGTGGTAATACGAAATGCACAGCCTAGAATCAAGCGTGCTTACATGTTTCAATTTCAGCCATTATTCTCAGAAAGGGCCGCGATTTGCCCGTACTAAGTGAGACAGGATTACGTGGCATTTATCAATCCAAGGATTTTACATCTATGACAAGCTTCAACGTGGTTCGTTGCAAGGTCGCTTGTGTGTCAATGTGTTTCAATTGGCGAAGGCGAGCATAAGGACAATCCTCCTTACCTTGCACAAGTGTCACCCAAAACGTTTCATAGGAAGCCATCCCCCACCGGAGCGCTGAGAAATGGCCTTTGATGATATGGGCAGTATGACCACACAAGGGAGAAGTGACTGGCTGACTAATAGTCACCGCCGTCGCAGCGATTCCAGGGTATCCAGTCATCATGTGTATGAATAAATCACCAAACACAACCTAGAGAAATAACCACGTTATCAGATGAACCTAGGCCTGCTTCCGATTTCAAATCCTAGCATGTTCACGACTTAGTTCTAGACTTGGGTAACGCCTTAACGAAACTTCAGCTGACTTCTGCGTTGGCGAGGACAAATTTATCCTAGAATAGTGCAAGACCATCATTTTTACTCCAGGACAGTCGATCTATAGTACTGAGCATCAGCAGTCAACGCCGTAGTCACCATGCCATAATGAGTATTTAACTTTGATAGAATGACGACAATCTGGTAATAAGAATTGTGAGGTCTTGCGTATTATCTAGGGTGAAATAATGCAGCTCTTTGGACAAAAGTTTGGTTGTGTGGCTCACGATGTATACGCCTTCCTAGGTAGTTCGCTCTATGTATTACTTGAAGCCCGATTTAGAGCTCTACCAATTAAGCTCTGCCGCCAGGCTATGAAAGACTATACAAGAGCGTACTCATGTACCGGGTAGTATCTCAGGCGGCTAGACAATCCGTCTGCCTCCATGACTCAAAATGAAGTCTAGCTGCGGGGTAGCATCTCCTTAGCATCCAATGCAGCCCTGCTCTGCCCAATACGGCAATATTTCGCCGAACTCGCTCGTTAGTCTCTGTCGCCTTGACCGGCGAAGCTTAGCCACTGGCCTGTGAGAAGTGGAGCGGTGAAGTAGCAAGATTTCGCCATTGCTCCATATACTCATTACTAGACACTGTGTGGGATAGTCGATGCACCAATGTCCTTCCCCACGGGGTCGCGCCACGTCTTCGGTGGAACGGGGACTGGTGACGATGGGATGGCTTTAGTCTTGAGCATTTTGGGGCGCGTCCGATGTGTCATATCTGACGAGATTGGTCTTTGGTGTTGTTGTCGAGGCCCGATATTAGCAACTAGAACGAGGAGTTGATAGCCTGCCCGGACAATCCCTGCACAGGCTCGCAGCTTGAAGCATTGCTAACAACACCACACTATTGGACAGGAGGACGCACAGCTCACTGGGATAACCCCATATCAGGAGTCAAATCCGTATCTTGATCGAAGCCTCGACCCTCGGCCTTGTCTCCGAGCGTGATTTGGAGTCTTGCTATCTAGCCGTATCAGAGTGTGAGGCACTGCCATGCGAGCGACTGTCCTTGGTTGATATCTGTCCGCGATGCCTGCCAAACGTGGTATAAGGTGGCTGTTGAGTGCTTTCCGTTATCTGATGGCGATATCTGAGAAATTACCCTGGAGAAGCCTTAGGCCCAGCTGTTTTGAATATCCAGTCGAGGGGATCTGATCTGCTTCTATGCCCAATTTCGATATATTTGCCAGAACTTTCTCCATTTGATGCTCTTATCTCAATGCTTATGCTGTCCCATGTGGTTGAAAATAACCATTCAGTGCAAATGCCAGGCGCTGCACACCAGTGCTCATAATCTGACTGCAACTGCATATCCATGGGATGAACTTCTAACTATATGAACTGGAGGAGTAAAACCCGACGCGCATCGTGAGGAGATGATGGAGTACAACCATGCATGAGGAGCCAAGTCGGAGACCATGCCGTTCAATCTCTTGACAAACGATTTCTTCTGGCGAGACACATCGCAACCTTAGGCGACTTCAACGACGATTGTCGTAATATCCCCGGGATTCCCCTCACTTGAGATAGCTGAACTGGGGCATTCTCCTCCGCACCACCCCATGGAGAAGGATTATGATGGGTTCTAACCTTTTAAACCTATCTTGAGCTCTCTGGTCTTGCGCGCCATGAACCGGCTCGATGAAGCTACCAGACTCGATGAGTATGTGAGTGGTGATTTGAATATGACAGGCCAGGAGCAGGAACATATCTCGTCAAGTCTCAACCGTCATCTTCATCAATAAAGCTGTCCTAGAAATCATCAGACCTCACGATATCCTGACTTCCCCAATACCACACTTTCCCTCCCTTCACGACTCGTGCGCCTCCAACATCATGACACCAAGACCAACTCATTCGGCGGAGATTTCACAATCATGTTACCCCACCTTCACGTTCTCCATCCATACAGGCAACATTTCGCCGACTCATGTCCCAAAGCGCAACAATTGCAGACGGGCCGCTTCCTCGATTTCCCCCCGGACCCCGGACTCCATGGAGAAAACAGCCTGCAGGCCAATCGGAATCTCCCAGACGTAAGCAAGCAGAAAACCTTCATCCCTGGCGGCTGAGGGCTGCGGAGGCGGCAGCTCCCCAAGTTTTTCCCCGGCCGGGGGGAATGGGCCCCAAGATGAGACTAACCAAGGCGACTCTCTCCCCATGGGGGGCGTTCAAGCCGTTTTGGCGCCCAAGTGCTTGGAGTGGCGTGGCCGAAATGGTGGTGCCAGCCGTAAAACTTCATCCCCTGGTGCTGGTCAGAGCTGTGACGTCTGTTTGAACGAGCAAGTATTAAAAGGGCCGCAACACCACGTCCTTGGGGAAGAAGAAGACTCATGATCTTGGTGTCTACAGCAGTCCATCCTCACCATCTCTCAACTTTCATCTTTTCTGCTTCATCTCATTGATCGGTCCATTGGTATCAAACATGGAGACCAAGGAATCTGTCAGCCACGCGAAGGCGTCGGACAGCCAGATCGAGGATTCTGACGTCCAAGTCCAGGTCGGAGCCATCATCTCGTACGACTCCAATGGCTTGGCTGGGATCGTTCGCTCGCCCTATGTTCTGGGCGCTGCAGCTCTGGCTTCCTTCGGAGGCTTCTCCTTTGGATATGGTAAGTCTACGGCAGCATTCACCATTAAACAATGCGGCTAACATTTCTGCGTCAAAGACCAGGGCGTCATCTCCATCATCCTGGTCATGGACCAGTTCCACAAGAAGTTCCCCGAGACTGCCCCAGGCCATTCCGGCTACGGCTTCAACGTCGGCTTCATGACGGGCATGTTGGAGCTCGGCGCCTTCGTCGGTTGTTTGTTTCTTCCGTACCTCGCCGATCGCATCTCTCGAAAGTGGTCCTTGACCGTGGCAACATTCTTCTTCTGCGTCGGTGCCATCATTCAGACAGCTGCTCCCGACTACGGAACCCTCGTCGCCGGCCGAACCATCGGTGGCGTTGGTGTTGGCACTCTGGCTATGGGAGCTCCGTTGTACATCTCAGAAATCGCGCCACCCAACTTGCGAGGCTCGCTGCTCGTTCTGGAGGCTATCAGCATCGTCATCGGCGCCATTATCGCGTACTGGTGCACCTACGGTACTAAGGAGATTGAAGGAGAGTGGTCTTTCCGTCTGCCTTTCCTCCTCCAGATGGTCCCCGCGCTCATGGTCGGCTTGGGCATTCACTTCTTCCCCTATTCTCCCCGTTGGTTGGCGATGCGCGGCCGCGACGACGACAGCTTGCAGTCCCTTTCCAAGCTTCGCCGGGTCCCCGTTACCGACGACCGTGTCCAGGCCGAGTGGAAGGGAATCCTCTCCGAGGTTCGATTCCAGCAGGCCATTCTCGAGCGTGACCACCAAACCACCAACCCCATCAAGCTGGAGCTCGCTCAGTGGGCTGATCTGTTCCGACCCAAGTATCTCAAGCGCACTCTCATCGCTCTGGGCATCCCATTCTTCCAGCAATTCTCTGGAATCAACGCCTTCGTCTACTACGCCCCGACATTCTTTGCCGCCCTGGGCCAGTCGGCTGATATGGCGCTGATCCTGTCAGGCATGGTCAACATCTGTCAGCTCGCTGCGGGCATCCCCACGTTCCTCTACCTCGACAAGTTTGGCCGTCGTAAGTTGGCTATTGGAGGAGGTATCGCCATGGCTATTCCCCATCTGATCATGGCTGGAGTTGTGAACAAGTTCAACGACAAGTGGGAGACTCACAAGGCCATGGGATGGTTTGGAGTTGCCCTGATCTGTAAGTTTTGTCCTGTTTGTCACTGATTACCGAAACCGAACTGACATGTTTCCTTTCGCAGACATCTACGTTCTTTGCTACGCCGTGTCTTATGGTCCTCTTGCCTGGACCCTTCCCGCCGAAGTCTTCCCCAGCTCCAAGCGTGCCAAGGGTGTCGGCGCCGCCACTGCCATGATTTGGCTCGCCAACTTCATTATCGGCGTCGTGGTTCCTGAGATGATGATCAAGCTCGGCTGGGGCACGTACCTCTTCTTTGGCTGCTTCTGCGCGGCCGCTGCTGTCTTCTCCTTCTTCCTCGTTCCTGAGACGTCTGGCAAGTCGCTTGAGCAGATTTCCGAGCTGTTTGGAGATCACAACATTATCGAGGAGGAGGAGATTCGCCGACGCATCGACCGGGAGGTCTGGACTGACGCTAGATATCAGGTCACCAGTGCTGCTTAGATGGCGGACTGTCTACTTAGTTAGTCAGGGTATCTCGAGCATATTTTACTGCGTGTTTGGGGGATGGTGGGCTTTTGCATTCTATCTAGATTGTGTATTTTGGGCGTCGTCCCTTGTGAATACACAACTCTCTTTGTATTCATCTCGATTCCTCTACTTCCTGGTGCTGTAAGCACCTTCCTGTGATGATATCTAGTTTGCCGTTGCCCTCCTCTCCACTTGCAGCTGCTTATGCATCCAACGAGCAAACCGTTGGAGTCTTGGAGAACACTCGCCCCAACAGTACAACCCCCATTCACAAACACTGTGATTCGGTCAACCACTCAAGCCCCTAAACCATCTCCAGCTCTAGTGCAAAGAAGAAAGATTCTGGGTATTCATGCAAGCCTCTCAACACTAGTCATGCCATCCTTGTCTCGTGCGGGGAACCACGACGTGGATACAGCAACAATCCCATGTTCGCCCTTGCATAAGAATGAATCACATTCCCCTTCCTTCCACCCATGTCGACAACTCGGCGAACTGCTTCCTTGTTTGGTCATCTCAATCTCAGACCAGCAGAAAAATCGAAACACCGTGAATGCGCTCCGTGATGCCGCCGTGTCATGGCTCCGCAACCCCGCACAAGAACTGTTCCTTGCGACAAGTGTAGAGGTTTGTTTGACTTGGTTTCACTGTCTTTGACTTGATGCGAAGCTGACAGGATATTCCTCCTTCGCCCACCTGCAGAGAAGCATCTGAAATGTGGGTTCTCCTCGGCCACCCCAAATGCAACCATCGTCAGCGTCGCGGGGCATCTTTGGACTAATCATTGTGCTCGTTCTTCTCAGGTGATGGAGAAACTCCCTGCGCCAACTGCAAAAAGTCCTCCTCAAATTGCCAAAAACCGACGAAGCGGTTCCGCGTCAAACGACTCATCACCACCCAAAACACTTTTGCCTTTGATCCCGATCAAACTTGGATCCAAACCGGGACTCAAAGTGAGAATAACGCTGCTTCATTTATTAATAATATGGCTCACCCCTCATAGAACAACAGCAAAGCCCTCTCGCAATCATCGACGAATCTGACAATGCTCCTACCCGATCCATCCGAAAGCCTCAACCCGAGAGGGATGGGCAACCAGACTCCTCCTTGAACGCCGCTGCCCAAGTACTGCAATCGTTTTCCAGGTCTGGACAATTGGAAAACGGCGGCCAGTTGTGTGTGCCATCTTCGCTAAATCAAGAGGCGTCTCCATCGGAGGGCGATATCGATGTCGATGACCAAAACCCAATCGTCAACGACGAAACTACTACCGACAATCTCCTCACGCCGTCCTCTTCCATCTATGATAAGCCGTCAAATACTTCTTACTCGGAGCCCGAAGGCTTTCACTCCAGATGGCAACATAATCATCTTGAGACGGCTTCGGCGATGGGTAATGATTCGGCCGGCTCGCAGACCGAGTCCCCCTATCACCAACATCACCGACCGAACAGCGTGCCCTCCATCTCTGGCAGCGCTATCAACGTCCCAAAACTCTACGCTGGATCTTCTTTGAGCATGCAAGAAGGCTGTCTCGTACGCTGTTTCATTGAAAGACTCTCCAACTCCGTAAGCCATTTTTCACATGTCGGGCTTCTCTCCGATATTGTCTGCCTAACAACCCCTTAGTTCGATACTAATGACAGAGACCATCACTACTGCAATGTGGTACCCGTTCGTGCCATGTATAGCCCGTTGCTCCTAAACGCAATTTGCACTGCGGCGGCGAGGTTTCTGACCCAGCTCTGGGCCTTGCGAGACCCAAACAGCATAGTCGAGTACAATGGCATTCTCTTGCCAGATCTCAATGAGGCATCGGCAATATGCTATCATAACAAGTGCATATCATACCTTATGGATGTGTCTAGAGATCCTACAGAAGCCTGCAGCGATGACGCCTTGACGGCGATTACAATTCTGCGCTACCACGAACAAGTCGACAGTAAGGCGCTCCCCGCACACTTGTAATCCAACAGTCCTAATCGTCTGATAGCACATTTCACCGGCATGGATAACGAGACCTTCTCCATAGCGATTCAAGCCGTCTTCCAAGCCCAGCAAGACAAGTCCTTTGGGTTGTTCCAACCACCCCGAGACCCAGGCATCTTCGCCCCGTCCATGCCGTCTCTCAGGCACTCGGCTTGCTGGATCGCCCTGCGCCAAGAAATCTGGTCCGTACTAATCCACCGGCGGCCATTCCGATTACCCATATTGGCTGTCAAAGACTATGCCAACTTTAGCAGCATGGAGGCAGCAGATGACCACGACTGGACCAACTGCGTGATTAGCTGGTGTGCTCACATACTCAAGTTCTGTTTCAGTGAAGACGCCGATGCGCTCAGTGTCGAAGGGAGGAGATCAAGGTCGGAGGAGTGGAATGCGCTCAAGGATTTTGAGAGGTTCTTGGACGAAACACCTCCGCCTCATTTCAAGCCACTGTACTATAAAGATCGGGATCCAAGCGAAGGCCGATACTTTCCCACTATCTGGATGGCAAACCAATGCCAGGTCATGGCTCTCCAGCATATCGAGATTGCCCGCGTAGTTCTTGCGGTCCACGACTCAAAGTTGCAACGCATCGGCATCGGCGCTAGCGCTGCGCATCAAGCTCTGGGAGAACTGCTCCGACAATCCACGAGGCGGATATGCGGCTTGGCCTTGTGCGATCAGAAGTTCCAGGCAACCATGGTCACGGCTGGTGTGGGAATATCAATGTGCGGGGAGTACTTCCATGAGCCGGGCGAGCAGGCGGCCATCATAGAGTTGATGTCTACGCTGGAGAGGGAGCATGCTTGGCCGACGAGAACAGTGTTGGATGGGCTGAGGGCGTCTTGGAGTGAACACAGAACGCTGCATTCTTAAAATATCAAGGTGAATCTTCTGGAGTTTGGTTTGAAGTGAAGATCTGTTTGCGTGAATTAACGTGACAGCTAAGTCTCACGAGAGCCCCCGAGGTTTGATGCAGAGTTGCAGAGACTAATAGCCTTCACTTTTGGTTTATTGATCAGTCCATCGATGCCATTATCCCTTTTCTGGATGTTTCACTTCCCCTGTCTTAACTATACTTCACTCCCGCCTCGACTCGGTGAGCCTTTCTCTCCGTCTTCCCATTCTTACGCCCGTCCTCCAACTCCTGAAACGCTTCACTCTCAACCACCCCTTTCGTCTCCCCCAGGACAATCTCTAATTGACCATCCTCCCCTACAGCCCTCACCATGGCCGTCTTCCTCCATGTCTGGGAACTGGCCACCCCTCCTCCAACGTTGCCCAACTCCTCTAGAACCCTCGAACGCAAGGCAAGAACCATCATTTGACCAAAACTTCCCCAACCCGTTCCATGCCACGGGTGCTTAGACGAGACGACTAATGCTAAATGGATAACAACCGCCAAACAATGAAGAAGGAGCGAAGCGAATGCTACAGGGATGGTGCTACCATTCTGAAAGCTATAAGCAAATCTTTTCTCAAAGCGTGTCAGGTAATACCGTGAGCTCATGTTACCCGTTGCGCCGATACCAACGCTGGTGTCCCCGGGCTGAGCCAAGGCATCCGTGATATGCGAGGCGAGGGCAATCGGAAGGCAGTACAACTTGAAGCCCTCTCCGGTATCGCAGTAACGTGAAATTAAGTCATATGCTGAGCTTGCTGCCGTTTTGTTTGTGGGAGCACCAATGCCATTCAACCATCCATTTCTCAGCTTGATTACCTGGGTATCCTCGGAAGCATCTCGAAAACTTTTGGCGAAATCCCCGAAGGAAATGTTCAGGTGGCTCTGAATTATACCTGATGTAGTTGAATCCATCCAGAGATCGGCCTCGACCCAGCGCGCGGAAACGAGGCAGAGGCTAAGCGTGATATGACTGCTGTCATTCTTGCCGACACGTGAGGCAAACAAGATGTTTGCACTGATGGGAAGGCTCATATTATCGGCAAGGTTGAGAAAGCGATATCCGACAGGGCCCGGCGGTCCCTCAACATCCTTGACCAAATCCTTGAGACCGGCGTGCTCGTCAATGTCAAGGGAGATGGTCTTGTTGAAGAGTTCGGAAACGAAATAGAAAGACACCACTTTTTCTGCCCAAGCTCTCTGCGCGCAGTTGACCGCGACGAGAGGTTGTTTCCATTTGCGCATTCTTACAGGCCCAGTCTCCAGCTGTTCGAACTTTTGAAGCGTCTCTCCGGGATGGCGTTTAAACCCGTCGCCGCTGACGACCGTAGCGAAATCTAACAGGCTTGAAACGCTGCTCAGGAAGGACATGGGACATGTTGCGACAGCCACCGTGCTGAACCAATTGTAGGGGCCGAAATCGGTGGAGAGCGAAATTGGTCGAGGACTCTGCGACGTGGACCGCTGCGGATGGTAGTATGTGTATGTAATGTTCCTTACATACTTGATTGTATGTTGCTCTACGTTGAACAACAACGGGCTCTGGTTATCATGTATGGCACCGTAGAGATTCTGCAGTGTCAACTGTCGGCTGGGTAGGCATTCGGCATGTGTACACCCCGTATCATTCCCAATGTTCAAATTCTGAGGTACATGTCGAGAGTCGAGATCCATCCCGTACAGGCTGTGGTTTAGATAGACAACCCCATTGCCTCTGCCTATGTCCCACCACCCTTGGCGAGGGATCATCACAATTGCTGAGAATGGGCTCGCCCCGATGCAAAGCAGGCCGACTACTAGAATCGCAGCACCTGTGATCTTGTGAAATGTGTGAGTCGTGGCGGAGCATCGTAGTGCAGCCCAGAACTCCCAGCTCAAAAGGTACTGGATAGGAGAGCCAAGGTGGAAAGGTGAAGAAATGAAACCGAGTGGAATACCGCTGGTTTCGACCAAGAGACCATAGCATATTCTATACAGCAATATGTCCGTCAGAGAAATGAGAATCAAGACCTCATGTGCCTTGGCCGCAAATTGAAGGGTAGCAAGTTCTTCAGCTGTAGGGTGGGAAAGAGGCCAACGACACTCTATAACGTATAGATATAGGAGTGTAAGGGTGACTGCCAGAGCTGGTAGATGGAAGAGGGCGACATGGCGGAACGCGAATGACTTGCTCTTGCTGCAGACTTCCTTCGGTGGCTCGGGAGCATTGAATGTCTTGAAATACGTCCGCAAAGAGTGAAGACTGATAGGTTTCACCAGCTTTCTCAAGATTGCGCAGACTGCATTAGGTGAATGAGGCTTCTGAACTGTTGCAGGAGACTTCGTTGGTTCGTCGTGTGAGCTCCGGCTCTCGGCAGAAGTACTCTCAAATGAGGGGTTGGCTTGAGCATGAATAGATTCGTCGATGAGTGTGTATGGTCCAGCACATGCGTTCATTGATGTAGCGCGTTGGCGACGAGTTCGGAGACGGGCGGCCTCGCTCTCATGGACTTCAGAGTCTTCAGTCGAGGATCTCCGTCGTGGCGGTGTGGCATTTCCTTGCGTCTCAGCAGCATTGAGGGCCTTTCGAGGTGTTAGTCGAGATGTGCATCATGCGATAAGACTGCACAAACCTCCTGCGATGAAGAACATGCGCCAAGGTCGACAGGCTCCCAGCTAGACAACCCGAGGTCGCTGTTGCGAGCCATGATTGCCATTAAAGGAAGGGAAGCCGAGCTAAAAGGCAGAAGAGGAAGTTGAGGAAGCACTCGGTAGAAGAGAGAGAGGATGAAACAAAAGTTACCTGACCTACAGATCGAGCAGCCGAAGCCGCAGCCTGAAATAACGTGCCTGGCAAGTGCCTGGCGCCTGTATGTGTTTCAAGATTGCTTACGAGCGGCTAATATGCCCAGGGTCTGCTGCGTCTGCGTGCACCATGCATGTGCGATGACCAATTGGAGCATTCGGTTTGAGTCCTGCCCCGTACGAAACCAACCAACTTATTGCGTTGCGTGAATTGCAGCCCAATCAACTTAGAAGTGGTCTCAGCATTGTCAAACCGGGCGGCTATCCCTTCGTTATTTCACCGCGGCTGCTATTAAGCCCTCTATGCTAACCTCCATAGGTACTTCAACAATAAGAATATCACCTGTTATATCGCTTGGCATAATAGCAACTCTAAAACTTTTAATCGTACATAACCTCTAAAGATGGTAGTCCTCATGTCTAGCGACCTTGACGCCTCGTCTCTCCCACACGCCGTCTATTCCCATATCTGATTTGCCACTATTTATAATGTCAGCTAAATCTGCCCCTCAGCGCGTTGTGGGCGAATACTTACTCCTCCTTCGGGTTGACCCAAGGCTCTGTCACGCCGGCCTTCGTGTCGGGATTTCGGAAGATCATATTCTTCACCAAACCCAAAGTGAGATGAATCGCCGGCGGCGTTACTACAATGTTCTCGGTAGGCTGCTTTCCCGAAATCATGGCAGCAATGTTTTGAGCAACGACTTGCGCTTGTCCAACGCCGGGACGAGCGGCTTTGTGCGCTCCGCTATCGGCAATGTCGCCGGCAGCGAAGAAATTGGGATACTTGGGATCCTGGAACTGGAGGGTTGGGAGGACCTTGATGAAGCCGTTGGCGGGGTTAGTCAGTGATACGCCATCCGAGGGCTCAAGGCCGTCGAGGAACTGGTTGTTGGGCGTTTGGCCGGTCGCGGGGATGATGAGATCGGCTGCTGGGGCCTTGCGGCCGTCCTTGAGTTCCACCTCGAATCTGCTGCCGTCGGTAGGAAAGCCGTTGGGAGGCACAACGGCGCGAGAGCCAGTGATCAAGCTTGGGTGCTGCAGTTAGTATGCAAAATCCCATGCACATATTGAGGAATGCTGTCTCTTACTTGATATCAAGCTCCGCGAACCGAGCGCGGATAATCTCGTCCATCTTGGGGTGGTAAAGCGGCATCAGTCGGTCGCGCGAGTGTACCAGAGTCACCTTCTTCTCCGGGTAAAGCTCCTTCAAATCGGTCGCCATCTGCACACCCACAGCACCTCCGCCCACGATGACAATGTCATTGGCAGTCTTGACCTTCTCCTGGTAAGCCTTGAAGTAAGCGATCGACAAGTGCTTCTCGTCGTGCTCCATGGAGCCAGGAGGCGTCAGCCGGGTACCCGTAGTAACGACGACATAGTCGAAGGGGACTTTGTTGGAGCCTTGCCAGTCCCGGTCGAGAACGACGTGATCCTGGGCTAGGGAGATGGCTTTTGCCCTGATGACAGAGTGCTGAGTTGGGTCGGCAGCTGTAGAAAAGGCACCGGAGTAAGGAATGAATGCTTTGTGCTCATGGCCGCTCAAGATGGCGAATCTGGGCTGTGTTTTGCGTCAGTTGCGGTGTATCGGTGAGAGGATCAGGCCACTTACAAAGGCGAAGAGATGGTGGAAATGGCTGTGTGGTTCAACCAAGAGAATCTGTACGTGAGGTGGTCAGAATTCCAAACGTCGGAGCAAAAGGAAGGACACTGGGATTTTCACATACTCTGTGAGTCTTGGGGAGAGCCGTAGTCAACTCCTTGACCGCCGCCTTCACGATTCGTCAGCTCAGTCTCATCTCGCTCCGGGCTTCGGAATTCGGAACATACCAGGCCGACATAGGAGCCGCCAAGGACGACGACGTTCTTAAGAGCTGGAACCATTTTGATATTCGTATTTTCGTATTCTCAAACAGAGATTATCAGATCAGATAAATGAAGCGCCAAAAATAGAACAGGTTCAGCAGAGAGATTCCACTTTGAGAGACACTGTCGAGGGCTTTTATCATGTCCGGAGTTGCGGGTATACGGATATATACCAGTGGACGAAGCACAAGCACGGAGTTCCGAAGGTAGGGCCGAGGGTCGGCAAATTAGTTGATGTCCGGCATTACGACTCGCGCGCGGCTATTGGGTCGGCATTGTAGCATTAGTCATGCTCTTCGGGAAATGATTGGGATGTTTTAATGGTTACTCCAAAGCTTCGCAATTATTTCGAGTAATGACTGGTTTGGAGACTGGGACGCAAGTGGCTGCACACGTAGATTCGTGACGTCAAAATTGCCTTCAATGGTAAATCGTTCTTCCACCACCACCACAGCTCATATTTAACGTTGTGGCCCAAGACCATCCCTGTATTACTTTCCCCAAATAGACGGCTTGATTCTCCGGACCTATTGGCATGATTTCTGCTCTAAACTCCGGTTACGGCCCGGTTCGGCGCATCTGATAAAATCCGATCTCCCCAGGTCGAATGCTCTAGGGTACGTCACGGAGCGGGGCCGAGAGTGTCCCCACCCCCACCCGGAACAGCCGGGACTCGGAGATGTCGGACATGACAATGAATGGGCAATGGGAGGACATGCTTCATGCTATTTCGTATTTCAATGATATTGACACCTTCGTAGTATTAACGCGAAGTTCAAAGTCCCTTGACTCCCACCTTCAACAACCATGGATCCGCCTCAAGTTCTGCCTTGACCTTGTCCGAAGCCAAGTCCTTTACATCCCAAGTCGACCACACAAATCGGCCGTGAAGGAATCGGGCCTCTGGAGACGCGGCCCAAACGGCAAAGCCACCGGGGATATCCTCTACATAGTTGTTAGTCCCAAGGTCCATACTCATAAACTGTAGACTGTCGACTCACCACTGGTCCAGGGCAACGTATCTTTCGTGTATCCTGCCGAAGCCGCCGCCTCTGTGAAGACGACAGATGGATGGAAACTGACAATCTGCATGGAATCGGCTGGAGTGTCCCGCGCAATTTGCTGCAGAACACAAGTGAACGCGTTCTTCGTCAATTGATATCCTGGCATTTGAGGGGCGCTGTCCCATCGGTGGATGTCTTGCGTAGAGACAAAGAGGCAGTACTAATTCGATTGTTGTCAGTTTCTGGTGGCTAATACAGAGGATCGAATGGTATGATATTGAGGCGACGTTACCTTTTGCTTGGAATGCTCCGGCTGCTTGTAGAATCGCTCAACGAGATACAATGGCGCCCGAACGTTCCCCTCGAAATCCTGAAAGAGCCTATCTGCGCCCTGCTCCAGAATCGGCTTAAGCTCTGGGTAATGAACTGCGTTTAGAGCGAGCACATCGACCGTGATGGATTCCTTTTCGTCTTGAAAGCCGTCCCACAACTTCTCAGCTTCAGTCCGGTCAAACAGGTTGCATGTTCGGGCAATGACCGTAGTATTGGGGTGTGCCTCATGGAGTTTGGAAACTGCTTCCTGCAGGACGTCGGAACGACGGCCCGTGATGACAACCTTGGAGGCGCCAGCTTCGCAGAAGTTTCGAGCAATGGCGTGTCCGATGCCTGTGGAACCACCGCAGACGAGGACAGTCTTTCCAGCCTGAGACAACTCGGGTCTAAGAGGAGAGATGGCCTCATAAGGCTCGGTGTGTTCATTCTAATTGTCGATTAGATCCGGTGTATAACCCATTAGTAATTGCCTTGTTGTAACTCACGATTGAGATTCCGTTTAAAATCATGATGGTTGAGAGGCGAGGAAGAATTTAAAGGGGGCCGATTGAATAGAAGCGTGATCAATTCAGTGTATGAGGGTGATTGAGTCTTCTAAGATTCATCTCGTGGAGAAATCAACTGCATTTATATTCTATCTCCTTCTTAACTCGATGCTCCTTCTCATCTCGATGCTCCTTTTGGACTTATTGACGATTCCTTCATCCGAGTATTTGTCCCAAAGCGGCCTAGTCTCGCTTGCGCATGAACCTCTGCTGGTTCTCACGTCACACTGCGCTGCGCCCTCCTTTTCTAGTGCTGACCAACTCTGCTCTCCCTTGATTGCTCTCGCTGAGGCTCAAGAGGCCCAGCATCCCGCGTCGTCTTACAAGATCCGAAGGTATTTACATGTACGGCTTCAAGACATAGGATTCAGAAGACAAGAAGACCGCATCAATGGGCTCCAGCGGCGGAAAAGACGGGAGTCTGAGCGTCGTCCAGAGATCCCGCAAACATCACACCAGAAGTCGGACAGGGTGTCTTACCTGCAGGCAGAGACATCTTAGATGCGACGAAAAGCGCCCCATATGGTGAGTATTGACGTCTATGCTTCCCTTTTGGGTCGAATATACGGCTGGCTCCTCACTCATGGACATGCACCAACCTGCAAGCCGCCACGCAAGTGGCCTCTGTGCTAACCGTTCTTAGCATCAATTGCTCCAATGCTAGCAAGATATGCGAATATCCTGCCCCCGGACTCCCTCTGCGTGATCGCAGGAAAACCCGGCTCCCGGGGGAACAACAGCCTTGGGTGCCCCCCGTTGGAACATCCCAGATGCCCATGATAATATCCTTCGAGGTGGACCCGTTCAATGCTCTACCAAACAGCATGCCGTTTCGATCGTCGGAGCTCTTCCACTACTGCATGTTTCCGCCCCCTCCGACTGTTGCCGAATGGGGTTGCTAACCCTTGGGCTGTAGTTGTGAAAGCGGAAGAACCGATTGGCCATAACACGAGCCGTAAAGACAAAGACTGGTGAGTCTGTTCATATCCCACCAGGAACGGAAGCTCAATTGCTGAGCCGCCGTCCTACAGCCTGGCCCTTGCGACACAGAACCCTGACGCGCTCCGCGGTTCTCTGCTCATCGCGGCATTGCATTATGCCTGGAATGTTGGCAACTTGCGCAATTATGAATCCACGTTTCTCTACCATAAAGTCGAAGCGATGCGGTTGGTCAATGGATGGCTAAAAAACATGCAGCCCAAAGTGGCTACGACATGTATCAGGGAGATTTGCACCTTGGCTTTCACAGAGGTACCTAATTGCCGCGTCCAGTATGGGAACTTGGCAAATGACCTGACTTTGATCTAGTGTGCTCTTGGTGATATTAAAACGGCTGATACTCACATCGACGGCCTCATGAGATTCATGGACCTTCACAACCCGCCCACACCTGAGCCCCAACCACGACCAAGTCTCGAGGAAGAGCTTTCAAACCGCTACTTGCTATTGTAGGTGATTGTCGTCTTATTTGCGTGGAAATCCCTAATTATAGTGCCCCAGAACGTACAACTTTGTCCATGGTGTAAAGAGTCGACTAAGCGACATCATCGACGGCATCAGACCCTCCGACAGCGACTACAAACCGACTCCCGAAGAAACCGAGTTCCTAATGCACAGATGGCACAAGGAAGAAATGGGCGGCCTCGAAATTAGGCTGCGGTCAATGAGGCTATTCCCATCCTTCTTCAACGTGCCTCCCCCCGGTACCGTGTTTGATGACATCGAGGGTGGCCCGCTTATAGAATGCTTGCGGCAGTTCTCAACCATGGCTGATCTGAGGCAGAAACCGGACTCGCCTCCTCGTTACGATGTGGGTGGTCACCGTGATCAGATTTGGCTCGAAGGAGCTTCGACGAGATTGCTTCTCGCCATGGTCAGCTCTCATTTGCAGTCGACATCTGGCAAACGAAGACCCAAGTCGACTAAAAAGGCTAGTGAAAAAATAATAGTCTCGTGGCCCGGTGCATCCGCTGGAATCGGGTTGTATCTGAACGCAGCGCTCGGAATATTTAATGCTGGCCAGCCACTGGAAGACCGACTGCATCGACGCGTGCTCTTTATCCTCAAGGGAGATCTAGACCGGGAAGACTACTTGCTCGAGTCTGGCCGCAGTGCCACATCCGACTTTTGGTTCTGGAGAGCTTTCCTGGGGGCATTCAGCATTGCAAAGTACCAGCGGGACGGGAAAGGAACGTTGAGGCCGGCGTTTCAGCCGAGCTTCCAAGCTTTTATTGTCAAGTGGATTCACAGGACTGGTACGAGTCGGTGGGACGAAGCAAGGGAATGTCTGGAGTCAGTTGTGTGGCCATCTGATCATGCTGACGAACCGTTGGCGGAAGGTGTCTGGAAAGATGCCATGTTGGAGGTAAGCAGGACCAAGAAGGCTTGATGGTATGACTGGGCGAAACTCAACGTATTCTTGGTATAGAATCCATGATAGCGATCTACCTTAGTATTAAAAAGGGTTTGCCATACTTGGGCTCCAATCCGGCCGGTTGGATTCGTTAATATCGTTAGTGAGCCGTCCGCATAACAATACCCCGGGCCGGGATGCAAGATATAAAATGGAGATTTGATATATAGAATATATTAATGGATTAAAAACTGAGTAAATCAAAATAGAGAAATCTAGTCTGTACCTAGGTATCAAAAACGGGTTAGTCTTGAGGCGTCCTCACCTTCGAGATCGAACTTGGTGGGTGAATCGTCGGTCCACCACCCAAAGGCAACAACACAGGTGCCGTCTCTCGCCCCTCGCCTTATTAATGTTGAATGGATTGACCCATGGCATTTTTATTTGGCTATGTATCAACCTCCGGTTAGCAATCTTAGATTCCAACTGGTCTGGGGTAGTGGACTGGGAACTCTTACGCTTCTCCTTTTGCTTCGTAGATGCCTGCCGAGAGGCCGAGCCCCAGTGTAAGACTCTTGTTATCCTCGTTTTCCGATTCTTCTTGAAGTTCTAGTCCTTGATCATGATATTGTAGACATAATAGGGCGTTCGATTAAAATCCTTGTCGAAAATTGCCAGCACAGATCGGCCTATTGCCCCTTTGGTGCGCTGCTGCTGCCAGTAGGACTCCCTGATCCAATGTGGAGTTCCTTTCGTGGCAAGTTGAGTCAGCTCGCCAAGGCTTGGTCTTCCTCCGCTGGGCTGCCTGTCATGACACTTGTGACCCTCCAGTGGTTACCACTGGCTCCAGCTCGCTACCACCGCATGCAGTCATTGAGGTCTTCTCAAATGGCTTTATAGGTACGTACTGCCTAACAACGAGCGGAAGAGGTTCCTACATTAGGAATGTTATCCGATCGGATGTTCCTAGAGATAGATAGTCCAAAATGAGTGCTCCTATAGTAAGTTGATTTCAATTCCCTGCTACATTCGGAGACGCCGAGATCCCAGACTTGAACAACTTCATACTCAGGACTAATGGAGACAAGATGGACCCTGCTGGCCTAAATATTGTATCCCGATTGCTATTATATGTATGAAGTTTGGAGAATGTCCAAAGACGATCATTAACTAGGAGAGTCCCAAAATACACCTTCCATAAGGCTCCGTACGGGATTTCTTTAATGCCGTATGATCACTTGTTAGTATTACCAGCGCTTTTGCAATACTTGAGCTTCTAAATTGGCATGTCAACGTTTGTTAGCATTGTCGGCGGTTAGTTACCTAGTCCGCATAACGGTGACCAAATATAATACAAATGACCTGAGGCCTTTCTTGGTTGTAACAAGCCATAGATTTGCCAGTTAGAGCTGATAATACTGAAGAGGTATAAATGTATGTATTAACTCCTAGCAATAGGGATAGGCAGAATTTGAGGCCTCCAAATATTAGAGGTAGCTGCAACTATGTTTGCAGTGCAAGTCGATGTGTGACCAAATATGCATATCCTGCGGGGCTTGTATCTAAAAATATTACCGAGAGAATAGCGTTAGCTACCTCGGGAGACCATGTGCCCAGTGTCTGTATCTCCTCCATCTATTCCAATTATTCCAAGTCCTTACTGACAAAGCCTTGCCAGTCAGATCAAGAACTCTGCACGTGTTGAATATTATCCAGCATTTGCCTACCTAGGGACCTCACCAAACTCATCTGGAGCTTGAAAGGTAGTATCCTGGGCTGAAAACGACGACATGCAGCTAAGCCCAGCATGACACCTTTCTATATTTAATATCCAATCCAAGCCTTCTCTTTTGTCTCAGCTTCAAGTGTGGCGTCTGCACCTCTTCCTGCCCGGACTCTGGGCTTTAGAAGCCGGACCTGAAGCCTCCACTCCTCTTTCTTTCCTTCATCACTTCCTTCATTGCTCAGACTTGATTTTTTCATTATCGTTACTTCATCGCCGGGAAAAGATCGCTTCTCCTTCAACATGGCTACAGACGCTTTCTTGTCCTTGCAAAAATCTGATTTTTACTGCCCTGATGGTGGTGACTTCTACATTTGCTTCGGCTCGTGGCTTAATTTCATCGGCTGCTGTGCCAGCGATCCCTGCACTAATGGACCGGGAGTTTGCCCCGATGAGCATCTACGCACGACAACTTACAACGCCACGGCGTTACGAGACATCTCATCTATTTTTTGGAAATGCTTTTCAGGGACGGCATCGACGAAAACATTCTCCTGCAGGAACTCAAAGCCGGCGTTCTTTGGATGTTGCGACACAGATCCCTGCAACTCAAAACTGTGTCCGAAGGACGACCTACGAGCCGCCGTACTATCCAAATTCAGGTCCAATACCACCATATTGGATCCTTCATACATCTCGGAACCGGCTCCTCTAGTCTTTAGGACCTTAAGCACAGACAATGGCTTGAGAGATGGAATAGGCCTTGGCAGAGGGGCGTGTATCTTCACCGGCGTCTTGCTTGTTTGCGTACTCTTGCTCGGCATTCTCGGGAGAGTCCGGTATGATATTAGCCCAGGTTCTTGATTTGCCGAAGTGGCCTCCATCCCGCTAATGCTCAGCGCAGGTCCTCCTCGACACCGAGAGCTCGATTCCGTCTCCGATCAACCTACGTCCCTGTTCTCAGTCAGACATCTTCTGCCGACACTGCCTCTGAATCTAAAGATTATATCCCTGCCTCTGACGGTCAATGGTCTGAAAAAGCTCTTGGCCTGCGTCTCCCCGCAGAGTGGCATGGCGGCCGAAAGAGGTTGGAGTCTTTGGGCATTGAATAGCCCCTAGGATGGTTTTGGAACATTATCCTCACATTGATCCCCTTTTGTTTCTTAGGTAATTCCCAGCACGTCTTTTATCATTACTCCCAAAGCCAACATCAACTAATATTCGAAACAGGGCTCGCCATCGTTGCACTTCATCTGGATGGCCAGCAGCGTTCCGACTACGGAGAAAAGGCTATGGAGATGACCCGCCTGGGCCCAACCGTATTTCCGATAGTTTTTGCAGCCATTGCTAGTCGCTTTTATAAATGCCTTGCGCGTTGGTGCCTTGAGAAGAAAGACGGCATCACGCTGGCGTCTCTGGAGCAGATATTTGGCAGTCAGAGCCTCGCTGCAGCCTTTGAGCGGCTGTTCTCCATCCGAACTCGAAACTTGCTTGGTTTAACACTCCTCTTGACTTGGATGATGTCGCCTATTGGAGGCCAGAGCGCCTCGCGAGTACTGTTTATTGGGGACAGTGCAACAACAGCGAACACGACAATCTATTACCTACACCCAAGCTACCAGCGTTCACGGTACTTATCTTGGGCAACAGCAGCTTCTGAGAGAGCCAATATCGTTGCACTATATACGGCTAATCTCTTCTCGTCCCTAGAGCAACAGCGGTCCGTAAGAGATCCCTGGAACCTACCCAAAATTCCACAGTGGTCTAGGAGCGCAGCAATTGGCGAGATGTATGACATCAACGAGACAGCCCTCACGCGTGGCGACGAATACTACTCATCTCTACTTGGCATCCGGCTCCAAGGCTTGGACCTAGAAGGTCCGGTGGTCTCTTACGATTTCTCCATTGTGACATCGTACGTCGATTTCCAATGCGCACACGTCGGCTATCTTGACGACTCGGATGACGCAATTCTCTCTAACAAAGACCAAATGCTCAAAGTGCGCGACGCGGGCTCCGATACTGAACACTTCGCCGTCAACATCACCATGCCGGAGTCTTGGGATGAATGGACGAATCTCCGCAACCCACCGCCCCTACACATGTTGTACATGAGTAGAATAAATCAAACCGTGTCTCTGGCTAATTGTACCATGCAACTCATTGTCCTTGAAACAAACATGCGTTGCGGCCCAAGACCTTCCACGACAAGCTGCTCAGCGAGGAGGCAGCGCCGCATTAATGGTCCACCCGCCGCCAATCGCCTTCCATATTCCATGTTGAAGAATCCTGCATCACTGCAGAAAGCGTTTTCGCTATGGCCCGAGGCTCTTGGAGTTTTGGGTTGGGAGGGTTCATCCCTGACCCCAACAGATAACTACATCATCAGTGATTATCGGTATGGTCCTATCCAGATGAATTCGGATAAATGGCCGACCGTTTACTCGAGACGCCTGACTACAGTGTTCAATACGTTTTGGGAAACGACATTGAATCCCCGACATAGCAACGTCACTTTTGAAACCCTACCACAAATGAACGACTTGCGTATAGAAGATCTCGATAATTTTTGGAACTCGACGGTTGGCACGGTGGCTAGATCTCGAAAGGTCTACCGCGCGGACTGGCTCTGGGTCGCTATTTTACTAACCACAACGGTGTTCCTCGAGATCCTTGCCATCTTAGGACTCCTTCTGCAGGGATTTGTACGTGGACCAGACGTGTTAGGCTTCGCGAGCACGATGACCCGAGATAATCCATACGTGCTACTGCCCCCCGGAGGATCACGCCTGGATGGTCCAGAGAGAGCAAGACGGCTCGGGGACCTACGCTTGCAACTCGCAGATATGCGACCTGGGGACGAGACTGGTTATGTCGCGATCAGAGCGGTGCCTCCAAAGATTGTAGAGGAAGGCTCCCAGGAAGAAGGAAACGAGCAAGCGGATGACAAGGCCGTACCATGGAGGCCACTTGACCGGAATAGACTGTATGATTAGTGAATGACTGGCAAATGAATTTGCGGTGTTTAAACAACCGCACTAGCTGTCCCAGTAATCTATCATGCGAGAACATAACCGTGTAGAAGATTGACACCTTAGTCCCCGAGGCTGGTAGCCGCAATCTGCCGCGGCGAGCAATCCTCTTCCACCCGTAACGAATTCCACCATATGCTTTGCTTCCAGAAACTATGCTCCGCCCCCCCAAATATCATGCACCACTTCTCCAGAAACCACGGCGCCGCCTCCCAGCTCCTCATGTCCCACGGCTGGAACATGGGACACCCCGATTTGCTCCCCAGCTCGAGCCGCGTCGGTTGCCAGAACATCAGCCCGTCTCTGGAGAAAATGTCCTTTTGGAGCTCCCACATGCTAAACGTGCCTGGCATGGCGACGGAGAGCATGATGGCCCTTTCGCGGAAGAACGGAATGGGGATGAGGTCCAGGCCGGCGGGATGGGGGACCAGGACTTGGGCCATGGTCGGACGGAGGTGTATTGGGATGTTAGCGCCGCCGTTTGAAGAGCTGACGAGGGAAGTGCTTGCGCTTATCAAGGCGAGAGGGTCACTATGGGGGTTTGCATTGGATTGGTAGAAGGGGGAGACATAGTCGCCGTTGCACTCGAGGAGTTTTTCCAGGTCGAATCCAAGGACCATTGCGTTTTCGAGGCCGGCGGCGAATACTCTGTTTGGAGCCAGCTGAAGAGTGTTTCTGATAGCGTGAGGAGCGCTGGCATAGATGTCAGCATCCCCGATGGTGGGTAATAAAGACTGGTCGGTTTGAGATGAACCATTGGCGTTCCGACCACCGCTGCCACTGGCGGTGCCTCCACTAGACTCGGCCGAGAGGCCTCCCGTACATGATAGAGTAAGTTCCAAATTTTTGAAAGGACTTGAAGCTGTCCGAGGTTCTGACTCTGAGCGGGATGGAAGTTGGGCAAGGGCAGTGGATGGAGAGATATTTTGGTCTTGAGTCGACATTGGAATAGATGGGAAGTGTAAAAAGGCGTCATTTTGGCTCTGTTGGAACTGAAATAACTCAGATCCGGTAATTGGTGGCTGCAAAGCCCTCTGTTCTGCCTGACTAGAGCCTCCCGCTTCTCGCGGTCGGAGCAAGGTGAGCGTCGGAGGGTTTCCCTTGCTCCTTAGCACATTAGCACGGTGTTTCTCGCGCAGCTCTCTTTGACGCTTCCCTTATAAACAATTAGTAGTTAGATCTACAACAAGATGAGGTAGGCCGTGTGATTGATCTCTCAACTTACTGTATGCTTTCTGAGCGACTCGGTTTTGCTCTTTGCGAGCAGCTGTCAATACTCGCTTTGGCGGGTTCTTCGGAGCGGCAGACTCTATTCCCGCCGGGTTTACGGTCTCGTGATCTGGCATGGTGTCGGATGAATGATAACTCCAACGGCCGGACTCATTCGTTCTTTCTCCGTTGTGGGCCGCGATTTAGGTATGCTGGGTGCAGGTGATTGATGATGGATGAGGCAAACTCGTCCAACCATCGCGGAGTTGGCTTACTGGGCTTATCAAGTTATTTCCGTGTCGGGATGGCGTCGCTGGCTTACGGGTGATTGACCAATCAGAGCGGGCACAGGCAGTAATCCAAAGATGCTTTCATGAGGGGGCGATGGTGTAAGTCAGAGGCTTCATTAGTAATGAGTGAACAAACGCATCATGAGCTTGAGACAGAGGCATTCAATGTATCACGTATGCTTAGGTCAGGAGGCGTATAAAATAGCCACGCCCCGTCATAACGTGTAATACCATACCGCAACGAAACAAACCACAGCAAAGCCAGACATATACTCATTCCCCCATTCTCAAAATGTTCTCCTCCAAGATCATCGCAGTTGTCGGCGCAACGGGCGCCCAAGGCTCCTCAGTCGTCAAGACTTTCCTCACTCTTCCTGGCTGGACCGTCCGCTCCATCACCCGTTCACCGTCCTCGGACAAAGCCAAAGAACTCGCATCTCTCGGCTCCGAAGTCGTCCAAGCCGACCTCTCTGACCCGGAGTCTCTTGCTCGCGCCTTTGAAGGCGCTGCTGCCATCTTCGTCAACACTGATTTCTGGGAAGAGTATCATAGCCTCGTGGCCGCTGGCAAGGACACCGAGACTGCGGGCAAAATCGCCTACGATACCGAGTTGCAAAACGCAAAGAACGCCGCCATTGCCGCATCGAACGTCTCGACTCTTGAGCGATACATCTACTCTGCTCTGACGCCGTTGAAGACGTACTCGAAGGGCAAATACTCTCATGCACAGCACTTTGAGTCCAAGGCCGCAGCAGTCAATTACATTGAGTCGGATCTCACTGAGCTGGCCAAGAAGACATCCTTTATCTACGTCGGAATCTACAACAACAACTTGTTTTTGTTCCCTCAGCGTGATCTTAAGACTGGAAAGTTCACACTCGTTCTTCCGGGTCCCAAGAAGACGCAGCTTCTCATCATCGATGCGAACAACTCGGTTGGGTTGTATGTCCGCGCGCTCATTGAAGACGAGGAGCCCGGATTGAAGCTTCTGGCCTATGATACCGACATCACAGCTGGAGACGTTGTCGAGGCGTGGTCTAGAGTTACGGGCGAAGACGCCGAGTTCATTGAGATGAGTGTCAAGGACATGCATGAGATACTCAAGATCCCGCTCGAGTATCTCGATGCTGCCGGGTTCCTGGCCGAGTTCAGCTACGCCGCTGGACTAGACGTGATTACACCCGACCAGCTGAAGACCAAAGTTAATACAGAGAGTTACCAAGAGTTCTTGGAGGCCAAGGGGAAGGAGGCTTTGCTGAAGAACGAAGTGGTCAAGGTTTGATGAGGTTTGGACACTGCATGCCTGATGGAATCTAAATTTAATTCTCTACTATCTAATAATTCTCTACTATCTAAACATTCTCTATCGAATTATATATATATCTATCCCCCATGTCTATGCGCACTCAAATGAGTGGAATTAGCTCGAACCATATCTTACAATCTATCCTCTCGTCTCTACATCACTTGCGCTTCACACCAGCGCCCTTGGGGACTCTAAAAACCCAGTACAGAGCCAGCGCGCCAGCAACGTTGAAGGCGATGTACGCCCACAACAGACCAAAGTCCCTCCATCGATGGCTGTAGTAGATGTCGAATCTCTCCAAGAACCTATCCGTAGTACTCATCGCACAATAAGCACAATTTTCGCTAGCGGATGGGTTAAGCAGATTCCCGTTGACGGCTTTAGCAAAGGGCCCCAAGAAGTCGCCGCACGTCATGTTGCCTGGCGGGGAGACGTAAAGCAGCTCGTTGGAGGCGCATTTGACCTTGGAGCCGGATACGGCCACGCTCATGAGGCCTTCCATGAGATATGTTGCCGGCGAGGCGCGGTACATGAACTGCCAGAAGTTGGGGATACTCTCGGCGGGCACACCGACACTATGAGATTGTTAGTTATTACCATTACATACTAAAGCGATGCTCTTGAAGACTTACCCGCAGAAAGCAATGCAAAGCATCCACATCAAGGTAGCCAAAACACCAGCGACCTCGGGCATCTCGATCCAAGTGATGACAAAGTGAGAAAAGGTGCTCGTAAAGAGCATGAACATCCACAAAAATAGGAAAATCAAGAAGCCGCGGATAGCCTGGTCATCCGAGGTTGTGTTCTGCACAAAGCCGACGGGATAGTACCAACAAAAGTACATCAGGCCTGCCATGATGGTGTTCCAGGCTGCTTCTACGAGGATGTTGGACAAAACAAAGGCTGAGACGCGATAGTCAGTAACCGTCCACTGAGAGCAGCGGGCGAAAAGACTTACTGGTCCAGCGGTAAATCTTGGACGGTCTCTCGCGGACTTCGTACAAGGAGCGTTGGGGAATAAACATGGGCATGATCTGCTCGTTGACGTTTCCAAAAAGAACAAGGTACATGAAGATGGCGTAAAGCTGGTTCTGCAATCCCTGAAGAGTGTTGTCGGCCGAGAAGCTGAACCCGATATACAGCGACTGCAAATACCCATGATTAGCGTTGGACCAAGTTCATATGTCCAGAAAGGACTTACAGAAAGGACAATGAGAACAGTCTTGGACCAGATATAAGTCGGCGATCTCCAGAAATGTTTCCAAGTGCGGAACAGGACCTGCCAGAACTGCGTCCAGAACGAGGCGACGAATTCTTTGTGCTGGGAGGCGGCTCCCAGGTTATCCTGACTCTCACTTGTGGGCAGTGTTGAGGCTAGAGAATTCAGACGAGCAAGTTCCTGCTTGACGCCCTGATACTCGGGAGAAGCTCTCCAAACCTGTGCCCAGTCGATGGTAGAGGCTTCTTGGTCGATGGGAGGCTTGATGATTTGTAGCATGTATTCAGCGGGGTTGGCATTCGGGGGACAAGGTGCAGCGCCGTTTCGTTGAAAGTATTCAAGAAGCGTCTTGGAGCCTGAACCCAAGTCTGCCATGGATTGTTAGCTCAAACCACTCAGCGAAATCTCATGCCTTGTTGGCATAACATACCTCCAAAATACACCGTCTTACCACCGGGAGCCAGAAGAAGCAGCCTGTCAAATCGTTGAAACAGAACAGCAGAAGGTTGATGGATAGTGCATAGTACCGCCTGGCCGCTGGCAGTCAACTTCTCAATCAAATCGCAAATAGCCCAGGACGTCTGAGAGTCAAGACCGGAGGTAGGTTCGTCCAAGAAGACCAAGAGCTGGGGACGAGCTGCGAGCTCAACGCCAATAGTAAGGCGCTTGCGCTGCTCAACATTCAGACCCTCGCCGGGAACACCGATGACGGCGTCGGAGTACTCTTGCATGTCGAGCATGTCGATGACCTCGTCGACGTACTTGAGCTTCTCTGCCTTGGGGATCTCTGCTGACTGTCGGAGAAGCGCGCTGAACTCAAGGGCTTCGCGGACAGTCATGGTGTTGAGGTGCAGGTCTTGCTGCTGGACGTAGCCGACGCGGTGTTGGAAGGAAGAGTCGGTGTGTCTGCCGTCGATGCGAGTGTCGCCACTGACGATGCCCATTGTAACGCGAGTTGCGAGAACATCGAGAAGAGTCGTCTTACCGGCCCCAGATACACCCTAAGAATAATCATCAGTAAAATCTCACCAACTGGTACAAGGTTGCTTACCATGAGGGCAGTCGATACACCAGGCTTCACCCAACCATCAACCTGGTCCAAGAGTCGACGATCCTTGCCCTTGATCTGAATATCATAGCACAGGTTCTCCCAGTGAAACACAGAGGCACCAGCAGACAGTCCCTTCTGGCCTTGTCCAGGCGTGCTGGGCGAGTTCTGGGCAGCAACAGGACGGCTTTGCTGAGACTCGATATCGCGAGAGCCCTTTGATGGTCCCTTGCCCTTCTTAAAAACGAGGACTTCACCCTTGCTTACCGGAGGCTTTGAGAACTCCGCCGAGACCATGTACATGAAAAAGAAGGCGACCAAGAAGCCGCAGAGAATGCCGACGTTTCTAGGGTTGAGTTAGTTTGAATGGGCTCAAGGGATGGAGTCGATAATCACTGACCTCCACTTGTGGGCATTGTAGTACTTGAACGACAGGTTGAGGTACCTGTCTCCATCGACGACCATAGATCCCGCCGTTGCGCCCACAGACATGCAAATTTGGGATCCAGAAGGGAGGTTCTCGTAGCCCGGGCCTTGAGGGATCATCTGCGTGCAAGGGAAGGCTCTGTCGTGAAATTCAGAAGCCATCAGGGCCTCAAACGCATATGCAAGAGGGTTAATGTAGTTCATCCACCGAGACCAGCCAAGCATGTAGTCAGTTGGAATAGTGAAGCCGGTGAAAACCATCAGGCCAATAGTAAGGATCGACGCCGGAACCATGGCCTGGTGCGAGGTGCGCGTGATGGAAGCCAGTGTTCGGTAGATACAAGACATGACTAGAGTCGTGAGATACGTGGTCAAGCAGAAGAAGAAGAAGTGGCCAGCGTCTCGTCGCAGGTTCGTCATGAAGTACACAACGAGGTTGAAGGTGAACATGTTGGCCGTCTTGTATGGGATGTCGATGAGGTAGCTTGCAATCGCCTGGGCTGACTGATGATAGAGAGCATAGCGGTTGTGCTTTTCGACAATAGGACGCTCGGCGTATACCGTCAAAACCTATGGCACATGTTAATGAGTGATCCCAAGGGCCCGAAGAGCCCTGGCTTGGAACGTCGTCGGTCTCACCTCCAGCTGACTAGCAAAAGCGTTGAACAGCAGCGAAAAGAAAATGACACCGCCACGAGAATAAAACGTCGCCGACCCGTCCTTGAGGTTATAAAACAGGCTCCCAAGTACCAGTGAAATGATCAAGTTAAACAGCAGCGACGCAATAGTAAACATTGGATCCGAAAGCAGCCTCCGCCAAGCGCGCCAAATGGTGAGCGATACTTGTTGCGCATACGAAATCGTATACGGAGACGCCTTGCGCTGTCTCTCGGACTTTTCGGCCTGGCGCGACTCCTTGTACGAGCCTAGACGCTCCTCGGCTGGGTGCTTGGCCTCGTACGTGGTGAGCTCGCCGACGAGCTCTTTTCGCTGGTCGCTGAACTTCCATCGCTGGGCGAATTCCTCGGGGGTTCGGGGGACTTTGTTCTCGTAGCCGGGCTTGACGCGACGCTCTTGGGGACTGGTCATGGAGGTCAAGAAGTCGGGAGTCGTCTGTCTGTCAGGGCCTGTAATTGTTAGTGAGGTTGGCGCCCTTGGAGAGGCTGCGTTGGTGACTTACACTCGAAGCCCAACTCTTCAAAGTACCCCTTGGCCGCGTTAATATTTCCAAAGAAAATCTGTTGGCCTTCATACAAGACAGTCACACGATCGAAGAGCTGTCAGAATGTTAGTTGTCTGCTTGTGAGCTCCCCAAGGCATGGCTTACATCATAGGCAGACTGAGGCGCCTGATAGATAGCCACGGCCCCGGCCACACCGAGAAGATCTGCCTGGAGTCTCAACGTCTTGCAAAAGTTGACAGCGTTCCCGCTGTCCAATCCGCGCGTCGTATTGTCCCAGCACTGCAGCTTCGCTCCCGTGAGCGCGGCCTCGGCGATGCTCACGCGCTTTCGTTCTCCGCCGCTCACGCCTCGCACGAAGTCGTCTCCGACCTGGGTGTCGATTGTGTGGCTGATGCCGAAAATGGCCATCATGACGTCCCGCATCATCGTGTCCGCCTGGTCGCGCGTGACGCCTTCGTGGACGTGGCGGACAGAGGTTGCTCTCGCGGCAAACGAGAGGGTTTCGCCGACGGTGAGATGAGGGATGTGGGTGTCGACTTCGGCGTTGTAGAGGACGTCGCCTCGGAACCTATCGCGGACATGTTTTGTGTCGACTCCTGTGCATTGTCAGTACTGATCGAAGAAAGTGGCTGAAAGGCAGCGAAGGGTTCCCACCTCTGAAGTTCATGTACGATTGGTCGTCAACCTTGAGTCCAGCCGTCTCGCCAGCAATCGTCTTAAGCAGAGTGCTACAGCCTGCGCCGGGAGGACCCAAAACCAGTAGCAATTCGCCCTCCTCAATGACACCCTCAAAGTTGTGAAGAATCTCAATCTTCTCCTTCCGTCGATTCGGCAAAACCAGACCAGCCAGAGACTTCACAGCATCCAATGGCATATCCAACACGCCCTTTTGGTACTCGGCACCACCCGTCCCCCATCCATGAACACTAAGATTCTGAAAGGCAACGCCGAGACTTCGCGAGGGCGCCGAGTTCGGATCCGAGTCGTTCAGCTTGACGAGGGCCTTTACCCACTCCCGAGCGTCGAAATGGGGAGAATTGGGGTCCAATTGGCTTCCTGGCTGCGGCTTGAAGGCGTGCAGCTCGTCGCCGATGGTTGTCGAGAATCGCCGTGCGAGGTCTTCGATTTCACCATCTATCGAGGTTGGTCGGGATGGGGTCTCGCCACCGTTGTCTCTGCCATTGGCCGTGGCTGAAGATGAAAATGTTGAGTAGTCATCAGTCGCAATGTTGATATCGGTGGCCCGTGGGGAGGCCATCTTCGCAAATGCCTCCTGGCCGGGAGTGTCGAACGATTCCAAGGGTTGAGGTGTAAGCTCTGGGATTGATTGCTTTCCTTGGTTGTACTTCTTCAGACAATGACCAGATGATCGAGGAATAGATCTGTCTTAAACAGAATCTTTCAAGATAATATAATTATCGTCTCCCGATGACGTTTTCCTCCATTTCGGGGTCCAGGAAAACTCCGCCTGCACGCCAAGCAAGTGTCGCATATGCGGAGTTTCTTGAATACTGAACCGCGTTTTTTTTTTTCCTGTACGAATTACGAAGTAAAAGGACGTTTCCCCAGTGCAATACCCAAAAGAGACATGCCCGGTCTCCCGCGGGCACACGAACTCATTCATAGGTGGGTGTGGTAGCTTGGTAGTGGAGGCCTGTCCTGTCTCGGCTTCCACTCTGACACGAAACCAACGGAGCCTGCCTTGAATGAGCCGATGCCAACGGAGTCGGATCAGCTTCTCAGCCTGGAGAATGTCCACATCGGGCCCGCGGGCACCGGCCATGCTAGAATCGGGCCTCCGCGGGGGTGAGGGCATTGGCAACTAGGCCAAAGTTGTACAAGACTTTAAGAAGGGCTGTTGTCTGTCACCCTGATCATTCGCCAAGAAGCTTATTTTCTTCTTCTCTTTCGTCTTGGTGGGGATATGTCAGAGTTGATACCTGTTCAACGTGTCAGCCCGCGCGTTCTGAGGTGGTGGACATAAGCGGCTGTCCGCGGATTCCTGTTCCATTCACTCACCCTTGTTCTACTCCCAGGTGGTTTGCCTTATTTGCTCCTTTCCCCATGATCCCCACCCGCTCCCTCTCTCTGCGACTCTTATTCCCAGCTGCAGATTCGGTATTCCCTCACAAACTCGTTCCCCAGCGAATGGCAGTTTTCCGTTTTAGGCTGCTGTCGAGCCTTCGAAGGCTGTCAGCTTGTCAGCTTATCACACATGAACACCATTCCTCAAGACAACTACGACGCTGATGCATGTCGCTCCTGCGTGACCTGACCCTTGCAGATCACGAGCACATTCCAAAGGCGCGAATTGTATACTTCATTCGCACCTATCATTGTGGTCTCATTTCTGTGGGGGATTCGGATGAATAGACACTCCGCCTCCTCCGTTTTCATCAAACCCCAAATTGGGTCTTGGTACCAATTAGCTTATACCGCACTTTGAGACTATGCATGTGCATTTCGCTATTGACTGGCCACGCGGCGCGCGGAGGAACATTTGACGTCGTGAACTGTAGTTTAAATAAGGGATGCAATAGACGCTGTCCGTTGGGCTATCACAACGTCCTCCACCCGCTCCGCTGCATCGCCAAAAGTCCGCCGTGGCGTCGACAATTTGCCCTTCCGACGAGGATTTCCGCTTCTTGTTCTTACAGTGAAGCAACTGCTGGCAAAAAGCCAATGGTCGAGCAGATCAGGCACAGAAGATCGATCGGTATTGGAATCGGAATTCTCAAACGCCGTCACACATCGCTCGGGACTCGGGATCCGTGAAGCGAGACAGAAGGAGGCAGTTACGACGTGATGATGGGCTGACTCGATAAATGCCTGGAACCCGACTGCCCGAGATCGTGCAGTCGCTTGACCACTTCTTGATAGTACTTTCAGAGCTTGTCCAAGTTGGCCATTATCAAGGTGTGAATAGTGACTCATCGGTTTCGGAATATGTCTAACGCAAATTGTGTCGTTTAACAACAAGTTTCAATCTGAATTTGAATTATGGGTGATCGTCAGTAACTCTTCAGAGATTGTACTAGTTACTTTAGGGACGTCCGTCAAAGACGGCACCCTGAGACATGTCTTGTTTGTAGGGTAGAGTTTCACAGCCCAGCTGCATTCGGCGAGAATGGGAGCAGCATGATCGTTTACTGCATTGGGCGGGTGTGGAAAAGTAGATGGCTGGAGAAGATGACAGTAGAATGCATTGGAAATTCTACCAAGTTGTTGTGCTTCATATTCAAATCATCTATCATCAGCCTCATAAATCCCCAGATTAGAGAGGACCTGAAGATCAAGAAACTTGGGATTCTGCTCCCACATCAGCTCAGCCGACAAAACAACCAGTCTTTCACTGTTCCGGCACATGCGCTCCAATACCCGCCTCATGCCTGCCGTACTCCGTATGCTCCTTTCCTTTGACCAGTCAAGCCACTCCCGCTTCTTCTTCTCGTCCCACTCGTTAGTCTTGTTGAGAAAGGCGAGGATCATGGCCGCCATTCCCGCAGCAATCGGCGTCGACACAGAAGTACCGCTCATCCTGCGAAAGCCGCCGCCCAAGCTCGTCGGCCACTGGCTGTAGACGTTCTCACCGTGGGTTATGAGCATGGGGAGGCTACGATTGGGGCTCGGGGCAAACTTTGAGGGGCGGTTATATTCGTCTCCCGATGTCACACATATGGCCAAGTCGCGGTCGCGTGCCGGCCAGGCGATGAGGCGACGGTTCCCGTGGTTGGAGGCCGCGGCAAAGACAATGATGCCTTTATGGTTGGCTTCTCTGAGAGCCTCGGCCAGCTCATATCTCTCTTGGGAGAAGCCCAAGGACATGGTAATGATGTCGACGGCTTGTTCTGTAGCCCATTTGACTGCCTGGTACACGCATTGTGAGTTATTACTCCAACCATTCCCACTTCTGAGCCCTTCGCAACTTACCTCCTCGACGGGACAGTTACACCTCTCTCCCGCGGCAAACTTAGATTCGACTTTCGCAATGTATAGCTCTGCACGTGGAGCAATGGACATGATGAGTCCGGCGACATGGGTCCCGTGGCCGTCAAGGTCACTGACATCTTCTTTCGAACCTCCGATAAAATTCTTGCACGTCTTAATCCGTTCCCGTTGTGGCTTTTCTCGATATTCGGGCGCCACATTCATCGCATTCTTCCCTGCCTTTGTCCGTCTCTGGGCTGGCTCGAGAAATGATTCGTGGTCCAAGTCAATCCCTGTGTCGAGGACCGCGATTTTAACTGGTCCATGCCACTTCCTGTCGGAAGAAATCTCGTCATCCTCGGCGGTCCATCCAATCTTGTACCAAGTACGCTCGAGAGAAGCAAGGAAGTCCTCGATATGCTTCGGGCTGGATCGTCAGTTAGCTTTTAGTGAGCATCTAACTACAAGAGATGATTCTACGAACTTCTGAGGAGAGCTCATAGACGAAATGCCATGAACCCCGTCGCTGCTTGAGTAAAGCTCGCCTGGAAAGGTAAGTCACAACATGTCGGAGCGGTTGTGTGGCTGGATCGCTTACCTTCTGGCCACTGGGTGTCCTCAGCATCCGCATCCCCGTCAGCAGCTGCGGATGCCTCGAGTAGCATTGCAAGAGGGTGACCACTTGATTCAGAAACCTGCCACGCAGTATTTCCATCGTCATTCTCTGCTGTGCGGCTTGCATCATGTTCAAGTAGAGTCTGACATGCCTTTTTATGACCCATTTTAGCTGCCAGCATCAAAGGTGTCCAGGCTGCTCGTGTCTTGCTGTCTACGTCTGCGCCCTTCTCAAGAAGGACCAGCACACACTGTTGGAACCCAGAACTCGCTGCGTGATGAAGCGGATACAATCCAGTAGAGTCTATTGCGTTCGCCGCGTGCGAATCGATGTGTAGGAGACAAGCAACGACCGCTTCTTGGTTCTCCTCTATGGCCCAATGAAGAGCCGCGGAGATGTCCAACCGGGAGTTTGGAACGACGTGTTTTTCAAGAAAAGCGCCCAGATTTCTTTCAGGGGTGACACTGGCACGATAAAACAAGCGCTCAAACTTCTTCCGCTCCCTTTTCGGTAGATTGTCAATGAGGCTGCGAGGTGAGACTCCATTCTTGTTCAAGGCCATGGGAGATGCCCCATGAAAGAGAAGAAGAGCGGCTGCAGGTTCGCGACATTCTCTAACAGCAATATGTAGAGGAGTATCTCCATCTGCCGTACACAGGGTCAAATTTGCTCCGCAACGGAGAAGATTCAGAATAATATCGAGCGACTCCAGCCGTGCGGCGATATGAAGTGCACACAGCTTGTCCGTCTTTCGGTTCGAATGGGCGTTGACATTGGCTCCTTTGTCGAGGAGCAAGTTCACAATCTCGCTGTGTTGTGCTTCAGTAGCAAAGATGAGAGCTGTGCGCTTGTTCAAGCTTGTCGCATCGACATCGGCATTTCTTGCTAGAAGCCTCTTCACGATCATGGTACGACCTAGCTTTGCGGCATGGTGCAGCGGAGTGCGTCCTTTGTTCGGGGCGGTTCGGGCTTTTGCGTTGAGACAATCCTCCGGGTCAGGATACAACTCCAGCAGCTCCTCTACAATTTGGAATCGCTGGTTGAGAATCGCGAGATGAATCGCATCGCTTCGGTCGGCTCGATCTACCTCGGGATTGAGGTTGTTCTCGCGGAAGAAGCTCGCGGTCCTTTGCGAGGGCATGTTGACACTTGAGTCTGACTTGAGTGTATATGGTGGACAACTCTTCATGACGCAACGTTGGTATTAAGCCTCGTCGGAGATCCAGGAAGTAAGTATGTCATCGGCTGACCGAGACGACGGACCGAATGACGCTAAAGAGCAGCACGAAGGAGCCGGCAGATGTTGCACTGCGCAGCTTTTGGTGATCGGCAGAGAAGTTCTAGACTATTGGCTCTAAAGCAATGACGACCCGTCCAGCTGGTGAGCCACTGACGTAGAATCCGTCTTGTAAGCACATGATCCTCGCAAAGGTGCAGTCGCATGACATCAACCTGCATTTGCGAACGTCGACGTTGGATCCCGCTCTGCTTGCCAAGTTCGACGTTCGAGGACTTGACGCCGCGGGCTCTTGCTAACTAATTATTACACATTTCCAACATATAGTCCTATGCCCGAGAAAGGCTGACAGATCATCTTTGGACCTGTAGCTATTAATTCGAAAAAAATGACGTTCAATCCGCAATCTAAGAAATGTTGGATTGTTCCCGACGAATCTCTCCCACCAGACTTCCTAGTGCTTGGTAGCATTCTCAAACGCCCTAATGAACCGATGGACATTTTGAATCGACACACGGTCACGAAAATCGACCCTTCAGTCATCGACGAAGAACGAGAACAGATCACCAAAAGCATCGTCAAGGCATCGAACGCTGGCTTTAGCTTCGGCCTTGGACTATCTTCCGTCCTCGCCTCCATCGTAGGTGCTGGACCGTCTCTTGACGCGAACAGGGCCAAGAGCGTTTCCTATTTGATCAACGCAGCAAACGTTCGGGCCCAGCACTTTATCCCACCGGACGACTATGTAAATAGAGCATTACGAGCTAAGAAGGTCGACGACTATGTGCGCCAGTCTGGCTACAACGCAAAGGTTTACATGGTCGTTGGGGTAGCCGTCGCCAGCAAAGTGTCGCGGACAGCTATCGGATCCAAGGACAAAGGAGGCGGTGCAGGCATCGCGGTTGGTCCTCCCGGGACTGCATTGGAGGTGTCTGCCGATGTCCACGCAAATCGAGGGTCGGGATCACTTTACCAAGATACGGTAGAGAATGTCATCCTCGCATACAGACTACGTCGGTTTCGGTACTCAAAAATACGAGACGAGTTCAAGCAGCGTGACGAGGTGAAGGCTGCCCTGTACAGGGCGGACCAGGAGGATTCAGCAGCTGAGGAAGAAGAAGATGAGGAAGACTTTGTAGCAGGTTTCACCTACTTTGATGGCGTCGATGTCAGTGCAGCAGATGCTGGAATGAAAGGATTCGATGGCGATGGTGAGGAAGATTAAACGGCAGAGATACATCTGTCACAATGGACATAATTGCTCTTCGCATTTGAAGCAAGAATTGGCACTTCTGGTCAACTACACACAGTCTAGAAGCACAAAATCCCAAACAACGGTCTAGATGCCGAAATGAACGTAAGGGACCCAGTGCAGCGGCGTATCATCAACCACCTCGACATCCCTGACATCTCTTGTTTCAACTTGGCCGAACTGTCCTAGCTCTGTCGTAACTTGAAAGCTATCCTTTCTTTCAACCTGCGTTCCGCGCTTAGCTGCACTTCTTGCGATGTTGTCTGCGATCCACTGTGTGCGAAGCTCCCTACACGCATGATGAAGACCTTCACTAACAGAATCGTCGCTCAAACCTCGCTTTTGTATCCACTTATAGGTCGTGACCGCCATGTCTACACATGACCTGTCGTCAACCTTCCACAGCGTGCCGATAACATGCTGGAAGCCGGCAAGCTGGTACGTGTTGATGAGGTGCAGTCCCTCGTCTATGAGCCCCTCGTGCTTGACTTGTCCCGTTCCACAAGCCGAAAGGTAGGCCAGGAAGGGCTTTCGACCAAGGTTCAGTTGAAAAAGACTCCTCATGGTTAGTGGCTCGTCTTCTAGAAGCAAGGCGCTTTCCAACGGATCCGACTCATCCGTTTGTCCGTGGCCAGCAAAATGGAATATCTTGCAGTTGTTGAGAGCGGAGAGGATGTCTTTTCGGTAGGGTTGAGGCCTGATTACTTGTAGCTGCATCGAGTTCCCAAGTTTTCCCAGCTCTTCGATCTCTTCCGACGCAAATTGAAGATTACTCTGGCCTGGCGTCTTCTCCATTCCAACCAGAACCATCTTTTCCGATTCGTGCAACGTGTTGGCCTCGAGGCGATTCTGCCGATTATGAAGGAGTGCCCTAATAGAGGAGCTATAGGATGAGATGACCCGGTCTAGGACCGTGTCCGAAGATCCATGAGCATAACGCCCTGCCGCATGGATCGGGAGCTTGGTAAGAGGTCCGGTAGGAATCCACCACACGCGAGGCCAATCACCTCGGGGGGGCTTAGTAAACCCCAGGACATCCAGTACTGGCTCTGCTATCGTGTCCCAAAGCCATTCCAGCAATTCCGTGTCTCGAAACTCGGGATCGATAGCTTCCGACTCAGCTCTGTTGAAGGCCTCTTCGGTGGGGTACGAATAGTAGAATGAATTTGCGCGGAGATGAGCATCTTCACTCTTTAGACGCGGGAGCTCTAGGGCCCTAAGCTGTCCCTTCTCGACGATCAATGCATGACAGTCGTAGTCACTCACATTAAGAATAACGATGGGACCACGGACTGCAGCAGACTTGAGTTCATCTTCAGTGGGGGTAGCATCAAGGCGTTCTCGCTCCACTTCGGATTGGTCCGCCTGGATGTCGTTTAAAGAACTCGTGATAATACCGCGCCCAAGTTCAAGAAGGCGTACTGCGTCATAAGGTTCCTTTCCCGCATTGAGAGCTGCTGCTGCTCCATCCGACGCGAAGCTGCCAACTTCATCAATCACGTTCTGCTTATCTGAATGCTCGAGAGCGCGGGTGATATGTGAATGCATGAGAGACACGGCTGTGGAGGCGACTTCGTGTACCGATAACCAATTCAAGGTATGAGCGTATAGCTCAAGTAAGGACCGAGCTGAGTGTAGGCGATCCATTGGAGGGGATGGAGAATGATCAAGCGCCTGCTGGCATAGTTGAATTGCCACGTCGAGATCCGTCGTTTCTTTAACCCGGTGGTATCTGTAACGATGCAAATAACTAAGCCCACTAAGCCGCCTTGTGCGCTCGGGATGGTTGTCTGGCGTGAGATCGAGAGCTCTTTGGTAATGTCGAATCGCCGCCTCAAGATCAGGAATTGCTTTTGTCCGTTGGTATTTAGCACGATACGAGTTTCCCAGTTTATAAAATCGGGGTACTTGGTCGGGATGGTTTTCGGGGGCGGAAGCAAGGGCTTTGTGGTACTGCTGAATGGCCGTTTCCAGCTCTTTTACTACTCCTGTCTCCATATATCTAGCCTGATATCCATCAGCGAGATTTTCAAGTTGACTTGCTCGGTCAGGATGAGTTTCTGGGGTGATATCAAGGGCCTCTTGGCATTGTTGAACGAAAGCATCGAGATCTTCCATTGCTTTATCTTTAGTCATCAATCTCCCGAGAATGTCACTGTAAAATGAATGACACAGACGAGGGTGGTAGCACCGGTTTGTTGGGCGAATGAGCGGGTTAATTACGGACCAAGCTGATGTGTTCAATACACAAGGAAATGACTAGATGATATGATAATGAGCCTTTGAGGGAATTTCACGGTTCTGGCATTAGTCATCGCGACCGGACGAGCTTCCTCCGTGTGACACTGTCCCAGCTCAGCCGGTCAGCTGTGCATATGCATTGCCACCTAAGCCATGCACAAAATCGATGGGGTGGTTTATGGAACTGGATATGGAGTGGAGTGGTGTGGTAGGATATCTGCGAAGAGAACTTTCCGTAGTACTGCATAAAACAATTTAAAAAGTCAGACGAATAAGAATTGACAAGTCTACATTACGCTCATAATCTAGGTCAAAAGTTTCCAGGTTTTGTCTAAGTCTATGCGGTCAAGCATAGCGGATCATAATGAAGCAGTAGCACCCATAGTCTCATCCGCATCGCCATTCAAGCATCGTTCCTCTTTGGCCTACCTTTACATCGAGTTGGATCTTTGAGTTGATGTTTTCAAAATCCATCCATGAAGAATCCCCCCTACAGTAGAACGAGCATCACCTCGGATCGGAGCATAGTCATCAATATCGACATCAACGTCATAATGTGAAAATTGACCATACTTTGGACGGATTGTAGTTAAGGGCGGGTCATGCTTGCTTTGCTCTATCGTCGTCCCGCCCGGGCAGACCCAGGTAAAGCCTGCATATCCAAGGCAATTATTACTCCCGCATAGCGCATGCTCACGGACATCTAGATTAGTGTCAACTAGTGTAGTAGAACCAAATGACGCGAATGGAAAGAGTGGCGGAACCGTGTAGTTCTTGTCGTTACAAAGATATAGCAGTCGAGATTCGTCAGCACGAGTCATTTCGCAGGCCTCGGACGCCAGGACAGGAACTGGCTCCTGGATGAAAGAGACAAAGATATCAGTCCAGGCAGCTGCATTGAGATCAATCTTCCACGAAGCTCCTCGAGCATCTCGTAGGCACTGGTGGGCTCCAGTTATGAATGCGCCAACCCACAAACCCCCGAGCTCTGGATCGCGCCGAATAAAAGTCCGTAAACGGGCATGAGGGTCCTTGATTGTGTTCAAAAACGCAAAGGAGCCTCGTAGCCAGATGCCGCAGATGTTGCTCGTTACACCAGGCTCGAAGAAGATGCTGGTAAGGAGCTCCTTCAAACCCCTTGGATTGGAACTCAGCCTCAGAAGTCTATCAATCCGAGGCGTGCTCTCGATCATGGCCGGAGATTCTGTGCGGCTTTTCTCTCCACGGGTTGATTGATGAGACAACTCGAGGATTGCGAGCTCAATTAGCCTATAGTCGTACTCGGCGACTAGGATCAGCAGGGTGGCCGAGAGAGCTGCCTGCTTCTAGCCATCAATGTCGTGAAGGCGGCAATACTCGGATAAATAACAATGGGTGATGGTTGATGCAGCTGGAATATGGCTTGGCGCTGAACTTGTTCACTTGACACTTGCCGAGATGATAAAGTACTACTCTGATATGAGCTTGATAGACCATGGAGAATAAAGAAGCTCCCCCTTAGAATTGCGCATCGTTGCCTGCCATCCGCCAGATAGAATGACACTCCACCAGTGAGCAGCATCCTCGTCAACGTCGCCAATATGGACTGTAATGGGGGGCTTATCATTTGTGGTAGGTTGGTGGGTTTGGTGACTCCCCGGCTGTGAGAGATGCGCGGCATGAATGAGCTCTGCCCATCGTGCGGAGAGAGTATACGCCCAAGCCAGCATAAGAATCGGCATGTGATTTTGTTCCGCGCCAAAGATTTTGGGCAGTGTTGTCGTCGCGTGTCGCCAGATGCGTGTTTCCAGAGATTGCACCACGTTCGGTATCCTCGTTGATACATGGCTCGCGCGGCCTGCGCATCAGGGCGAATTGCATCCTTCATTTTGAGCAAGGATTGTTGAAAGATGATCACAATGTTTCAAGAAGAGGCTTCATGTTGGTAATCGTTTGTTGGCCGTCCTTAGTTATGGGCAATGATTAGCTCAGCAGCGCCGTAATTACATCCTTTTAGCTCGTTTCCATTACTCGAGTATGCGAAATTCTTGAGGCCGTGATCTACCTACATACTTACGTGAGAGCTATTGTAGATGGTGTCACATACCCAGTTGTGTGTCTCTACTCTACTCTACGACTCTCGGGTCAATTATAAATGACCCCGAAGAACTACTCGAATTAATAGATAGATACCTAATCATTAAACCAATCACAATCGCCAGCTCCATGGCGTCACGAACTTGGCGTCTTCGATGAACCGAGGTTGGACCCACAAAGTCCCGGTCGCGATCCCCTACCACATGCCGCGGGATAAAGATTCACGGTTCAGCTGGCATGGATACATTAACCATGGAGTGCCCCTGCATCCTCTCAAAGACAAGTGACGTGCTTCCGTCTGATCTGGGGATAAAATCTCAATAAACTCAACATGTCACTCACGCTCTCTGAACAAATCGCCATCGAGCAACTCCAACCCGGCGAGTATGTCTCCAAGCATCTCCCTATTCGCATGGGAAACTCGATGCCCATCGCCTACGGAGGATGCGCCGTTGCCGTTGCCGTGAACGCAGCATGTTCCACTGTCCCCTCGAACCTGTCTCTGTATTCACTTCTCGGCCACTTTCACGGCCCTGCATCTACGGATCAGAAGCTGTATTGCACCGTGACCACCACGCGCGACACGAGGTCTTTTGCAACGCGTCGCGTGCAAGTAAAGCAGAAGCAACGCGACGACAAGTTCCGAGTGTGTCTTGAGCTCATCGCAGACTTTCACGTCCAAGAACCATCCTCACTGGAATACTCAGCGCCTCCCCGATCATCATGGCCCAAGCCCGATGATTGTCCTGACATCAAGGACCATGCCGACGCCCTCAAGGCCAGTGGGAAAGTCACCGAAGAACAGTACCACACGCTGAAAACGACCCTGGGTGCGTCAGATGACTATTTCGAGACGCGGTACTGCGTCAATGGAGTCTCGGGACAGAATCTCTCGGGCGTAGCGAAGAATGTGCAAACAACCCAAGACGCCCTTCCAATCACTGCCAAGACGTCGGCCGAGTGGCAGAAGGCAAAGGGAACGTTCACATCGCCCAACGAAAACATGTCGGCGTTGGCTTTTCTCATGGACGGAGCTCTTGCCTTTCTGCCCTTGACGCACAATCATCTGTGGTTTGAAGATGTAGGGGCTTGTTCAACTTTGGACTTTGCCCTGCGTGTCTTCACACCCGAGGTGAATATGAATGCGTGGCATATCAGAGAGAGAACGACGTCTCGAGCGGGCAGTGGACGAACATTTTCGGAAGGCAATCTTTGGGATGGAGAGGGTAATCTGGTTGCGTCGGCCAGTCAGCAGTCGATTCTTCGGATGAAAAAGGGGTTCCCGGCGACGAAGCTGTGATCGACAACGCGCACCAAAGAGGTGCATCGGAACCAAGCGACGGTTGATACCAGATGTCAGAGGGTTTTATGGACTAGTACGGCGAGATAGAGTCCATGTTTGATAGAGTGTGAAACACGGTAGAAAGTAGAGGTTGTGTCTGAACGAGCATAGTATAATAGATGAAATGATAGAAGAGGGATTTCATAGAGTCCCCTCTTAACTAAAGGGAAAATGCGCATCTGGCTCTCCCAAGGTGGCATTGGACGCTTTGCAATTTTTTGTTCTTGGCCTTGGGAATTCTCTAGTTGATTCGATGGTCCTCCCAAGGTTGGTCAATTATTCTCGGCTACCGGCTGTGAGGCGACGGTGTATTATGAGATGAGTGGAGACAATGCTCCTCGAAGATAAGACTGGCCTGGAATAGGGACATTGAGTTAGTTGGGGGCAAATGGCCGGCATTGCAAGCATTGGTAGTGCCATTTGCAGTGCCACAATTAACGCAGGAGAACAGCCCGTCCCGGAACATCAACCTTCCAAAGGGAGTCGGAAGCTTCAGCATTGAGAATCCCATGGCCCAAGAGCCAGTCCGAGGACTGACCCCCAACGAGGTGGGAGTAGTATTAGAGAGTATCAAAAACGTCCAGATGTGGTCTCTGATCATCATGCTCGCCTCCTTCATCGTCATGATGTTGCAGTGTCGTTTGGAGTCGGCTTGCTCGTCATCGGGGCTGGACTAGTGTTCCTGCGTGCCTTTATCATTGAGAAGATTTATGAGTCTAAAGAAAACGACTGCAGGGCCAGGATTGCAAAAACAGAGACTGAGATATCGAGTATTGAAGCCTCAATAACTCAACTGGAATGTTTCGCCAAGGCCTATAAGGGAATTGATCAAAAGTACCAGGACGTCAATAAGTTTTGGGCAGAATGGTTCACGTTAGTGGTACTCTGCTCACCAACTTTGACTCTGAGATTGAAGAGGTCTTCAGTGAGGAGCTGTGACAGCTTTGGGTAGACGACATAGTGACGACTGCCATTCAATACACGACTCGGTAGAGGAGGGCGCGCAGGTTTACCAAGACTCGCTCCACGCACAGGGAATTTATTCCTACGGGCATCACAAACCAGATCCAGACCACACGCATGGTAGCTGCCTCTCGCATGGAGCCTCTTAATACTGTTCTGACCGAGATTCTCGAGCACCTGCAAGCAGCGGAAACTACAACAGTCACGGCTCCGAAACTAGCTGAAAAGCTTGACACGCCAGACGCCAATCCCCTCCGAGGTGCTGATCCTTACAGAAGCAGCCTACGACAAAATCATCAGGATTTCCAACAGTTACCTGAAAGATGGCGACTTTGGCGCCTATATCAAGTACGTTGACATATCAGCGCAGATCATGGTGGCCCCAGAGATCTACCAGCACCGAGCAACCATCTGAATTGATGAGTGGTTTGATATCGAACTGGTCAGCAACAACGCTTCTTTCTGGAGCGAGCCTAGTCTCCAACGGCTTCTGAGCTACGTCAAAGATATAAACGCCGCACAACATCTCCGCCAGTCCCGAGCATGCGCTGAGACAGTCGTCTTGAGCGCAGCCGAGCTGGGGCGGTCCATGCATAATTGGGCTTCGGCGCTCAGGGCAGCAAACTCGAGCGACGACCGAGAGTCGGTATCTGCGCAATACTCTTAGGCAGCTCTTGTTACGTGTGGAGTAGGCCAGATAGCCGTTGCGAAACTCAACAATGCTGCATTCGCTAGCGAGCTCCGCAAGGCTGAGCTCCAAGTCCCGATCAACATCGGCTATTTCTGCAATGATCAATCTTTGACCTGCAAGGGAGTGGTCCAGAAAATCAGTACTATCCTCGAACAAGTCTATCGGCAGGTCATGGTTATCGGGGAGGAAATCGACGAAGATCCGGCAATTTACGCCCAAGACATCTTCAAAGTGAGCTGGCCAGCGCTCGTTGAGAATGGTCGAACCGTCTTTGGTCTCTGGGGATCAACTTTGGAAAGCGCCCTTCAAGTCCAAGGTCCAGCTGTGAGCGGCAATTCCCGCGGTGATAAGGCTGACAAAGGGGGGAGTGGCGCTGTGCGATGGACTGGGCCTTGTCATGTGACTTATCGCTATCTCCCATCCCTTTACAACGATATCCAATACGCACTAGGATTATTAGTAATTCTGCCTATCCTAACAACTACAATTAACTCTACAGTTTCATTGCATTTATTTATCAATGCCGTCTTCACCTAGGGCTTTCCATCACCATCACCATAAGGATGTGCTTGCTGGTCTTCCCGACAAGCTGCTCGTGCTCATCTTTGGGCTGCTGTCGGGACACGACCTCTGCAGCGTTTCGAGACTCAACAAGCGCTACCACTCACTTGCCGACGCTGTCTTGTATAAAACCGTCCAATTCTTGACGCCGGAGCTGCACCTAATCTTCAGCGAGTCTCTTAACCGTCGTCCTCGACGGGGGTCGGCCATTCAAGATATCAAGCTTGCCTATCCCGCGTCCACTCTTTCGCGTCTGATCGCCGACACAACGTTGCCATCCAACAACTTGTCGCAGACCATTTCGCGCATGTCCAACTTGGAGACGCTGGACATTGCCGTGCCAGTTACGCTCCTGCACAGCGTGGGACACCTTTTCAATAGCCCCTTCGACCTGGCTTGTCTCAAGTCATGCACACTCTTTTACCAGGATGAAGACGACCGTTATTGGGACTTGCAAGAGAACATCTACATTTTCGCCCACCCTACGCTTGAAACGCTGGTCATTAAGAGGGCCAAACTAGATGATCGGGGTTTCGACGTGATTGAACGCCCACACGAGACTGCTCTTAGCAAGCTGCATCTCATTGAATGCGATATCAACGACGATGCGCTCTCTGATCTCCTCATATTTTCAAAAGCTCTCAAGGAATTTGTCATGACCCAGGATGAAGAACCTTCGCCTCAACTGGAAGAGAGTTCGGACAGTATCAGAGACTATATAGGTGCTCTCAGATCCGCATGTCATTCGTTGGAAACAATCACAATCGATTCACCATCTTTGCGCAGCTCCAGAGCTCTTGCTCTACGCGATTTTACTGCCCTCAAGACTCTGCGGCTGAATTGGGATCATCAGCTGTATGGTAGAACAACAGGAAGACCACGTTTGCATTCGGTTGGCCTACCTCCAGAGCTGGAGACTCTGGAGTTCTTTAACGAACTTGGTACTGATGAGGAGGTGACAGACCTCCTTGTGAACACGATAGAGAGCGTGAGCGTGGTGGCCCGACATCTAAAGGAATTGATCGTTAGGGTAGACGAGGGTGAAGTTTCAAGGGACGTTTTGGAAGCTTGCAAGTCGCAACCCCAATTGCATCTTCGCATAATTGGTGGCGACGAAGAATCGGACTAGACTAACTATAGATTGCGGTCATAAACCATCTTCTAAATTAAGATTATATTTCAACATCTTCGAGGCCACCATAGGACACATCAAGACGGCGGTTGATGATATGGGCAGGCGCATCGATTCCCAGCGTGGTGGCAAGGTCTCAGGATTCAAGCGGGCGGTATTCACGCTGAGCCGCCCACACTATGCGGATCTCTTAGTCTAAGACTAGGAAGTCGATCAGCAGACATAATCCCGACGGATGATGACGACAAAATCCTGAGCGACGTAGCCTTTCAACTCGCTCTTTTATACAAGACCAGCACCGAGGATCCTGAGGGAGTCACCTAACAGACGCGAATGTGGGAAGAAATGCTCATTACACTGAGTACCACGCTCAAGACACGACCATTTTTGGCCGAGACCTTCATGCATTGGGGGCCTTGCGAAAGCAAGATCAAGTCAGACCATTCCTGATGCTACATGACCTTTTCTATCATCTACCTACGTATAAGGACGAATCACCTGAGAATATAGAGTTGTCGAATCAATTCTTCCAGAAAAAAGCTGAAAGGCAGAGCAGATATGCTGCGTATAGCGAGCCGGATGAACCATCCTTGTTTCCCAATCATACGGCACATCTTGTTCTGTCTTTTTCCAGGTACATGTCACATCTTTCCCATACATGCTTGGGTCAGGTGACTCAGGCGGCAGTTTGAAATCTCCTTTCAGCTCCGTGGATGCCAACTCATCCCCAAGTTGGTACATCTGCCTGTGGATTGGGAGTGAGATGTGCAGGTGTAAAAAGCCAGGATCGCCTGGTTGCTTCAGGATCTGGTCCTCGGCACGTGGCTGGGTCAGGTAGTTGTTGATTGCATTCTTGATGTACTTGCAAATCACGTCTTCTCCATCTTGAGAATGATGGTTCCCAAGACTTAGCGCTCTGTCGATGAGAAGAGAGACCCAGGTTGAGTCAATACTGAAGGCGCGGATGCTTTCTCGATGGAGCTGGTCAGGTGTCATGACGAGATAGAATGGTGGAATACCCCCAAGGAAGAGCTTGCCGATCACCCATTTTCGAACTGCAGAAGCGTCAGAGTTGAGGGAATATGGTGCAAAAAGCTTATCAACGACGGGGAGATTTGCTTGAGATAGAGGGCTAGATCAAGCTTTGCGAAGTCGACAATTCACTGTTGCTCCTGTGACTCGGAGTTCATTGTCTATTGGGACCACCGGCTAGACACATTGAGTACACTGAAGCTTTCAGTTGAATGAGCATTATCAATAATCTATGCAACGATTTCTAGGTTTTTCAACAGCGCTACATTCGTCCAGCTACCACGACAACTCGCATCGCGCGCAGCCACCTTTGCTCTCTGTACTACCTCTAATCGAATCCTTCCGCGAAGCCAGATCAAGCAAGACAGAAATAACTTGTCATCCAGAGCAATAGAACGGTCCAGGGCCCAAGCAGAAACGAGTGAGAGATCCACCAAGCCCAGTTCTAGAATCAAACCGCATGAGGTCTTTACCATTGTTAGAGCAAGAGCCACTCAGATATGCGAGGGAAGTTGACAGAGGACAGGAATTAACGGGCCACGTAACAAACACATTGTTTTGCTGCCACCGGGGGCTCGATATGGTTTGAAAGTGATATCCAGCCTCAAGTCAGCCGTGGAGCCACGAAGAAGAGGGACTGGGTGTCCCAACCGATTCCAAGGCGGAATCGGGAATTCGGAGTGGCCCAACGGGCCCTCCGAGCGCTGCGAGAACGGCATACACATCCAGTCCCAGGCACAGAGTGGCACCAACGCCACGGCTGAAGCGCTAGTTGGCACTTGAAGGTGCGGCACGCCCTCTAATGAGACAAGATGCAAGACCGTTCGAGTTGGCTTGAGAAGGCTAGTCGGTCTGCTGCGAGGGCTGATCACTCTGCTCATCTTGCCATTGCTGGTGGAAGATTGCCCTACATGCGCAAGCAACTCATACGACGTCACGTCGTTGCGAGCGTTTCTGTGACTCGTAGGCTTGAAAAGATCTTGGAATAATGATAGCGAAGGAAGACGGATCCCGTCAGCGTCGGTGGTGCATTGCTATTCACAAGCCTAATGTTGCTGGGCGTATGCACCAGTACGTGCCGTTGTTTTCGTGTGGCTTCTACCGCTAACATGTATCAGACTTCTACCAAATTCTACTTGCGTCTGAGTGCTCGGCGGGCTTGCTCCGGCGTTCGCAGCAATCGCCATTGCTTCGATTCCCGGCGGAGAGTCGCGACTGGAGTCGCATCAACCGCGGGCTCACTTGGCGGAGTGGGGGCAGATGCAAGTCTGGATGGCAAGTTGCTGCCTGGCCTCTAAGTAAGAGCTTTAGAATGATTGGATGGATGGTTGGATGGAATGATCACGAGCCACTTTTTCGAGCAGGGAGAGGCGGACAAGAGAAGCAGTCGATTGGTGCGCGAATTCTATACCCGAACACAGCCTCACGGCCAAATATTCGCTGCTTCAATAGGCTTGTCCTTATTGTCTCAGTTCTCACTTTCTCCTCTCTCCCTCATTGCTTTTACTCGAGAGGAGAAGCATGAAATCGATTGTAGCGCATGTGCTGACTCTCTGCGCCGCTGTCCTGACTATAGCAAACCCTGTCCAGTCATCCAGCCATCAAGTGTCTCTTGCCAAAGCCACAGCAAGAACATGGCGGGCGCTGTCAACGGCAAGGTGCCTGGGCACAGTGACGCCACGTACGGCCCCGTGCCCAAGGAAGACCAGATCTTCAAAGTCGAATTTCTTGATATTGCCCCAACGCCCATTATCGCGTATGCCTTATTCTTAGTCCAGGCCGCAGTGCTACAATGCTGACCTCTAGCTAGTGACCGCACGTTCTTCGTCTATCTTCGCGGCTACCTCCCTGAATCAAAGAAGAAGGAACTGGGCTTCCCTGACAAGGACCTTACCGACGCAACCTTAAAGGTTAGCGGGTCTGCCGTCTACCCAGACGGCGAACGTGACGAAACCGAGTCAGTAACAATACCATTCAAGACTATTGGGTTTAACAGTTATGCCCACCTTGTTATCCGCGATGACCGTGGTATCCAGGTCGACTATTTACCTAGCAGTGGCCGCGGTGATGTCCTACTTGATTTTCAGATCCCTACGATGTTTCTGGAGTCTGGCACATGGACCTTTAGTGTCGATGCTCGGGCTGGAGATGAAAGTAATACCTGTCTATTTGCTATGTCAGTGACCCAATGGCTGGATGGTTGTATGGACAGAGATTAATATAAGAGAAACCAATCTTAAGTCCGACATGTGACGAGAAAACAGTGGTGAAAATTGCAGCAAATGTAATGAGCACCCTTGAGAACTAAACCAAGTCAACGACAAAAAATACACGATACAGCGCATAACGAAGTGCTGTCGTTGCAAGTTTTGGGAAGCAAATTCTCAAGAACTGCAAAGCATAATTCAATTGGGGAGAATTCCCCTAGTTTCGTGTTTCAAGGGTGTTGAAAACCCCCGACAGAGAACGACTCGATAATGCGAAGCAAACAATGCGTCATGGCACAATCTGGAATGCCGTACTTTTGGTTAACGCATGTTTGATGTATAGATAGATATAAGTGGACTCCCCCCCGTCGTAGCACAACTCTCGGTCTCGGTCTCGCTTTCGCACTCATTAGGGTTTTCATTTAACGGACAGCTCGGTGCTGAGGAAGTGAGGATTGTCTCGAGCATCTCCAGTTGCTGCAAGAGAAAAGAAGATAAAAATATTAACATGCCCAACCTTGTCGATTTTGATGTTTCTCTTTCGTCCCATATCAACATCATTAACTTGAGTCTTTCTCCGTTTTCCTGATGAAAGGCCAAGCTATTTCGTATGCATACATTCCTTCGTCTACGACACTGATTATCAGGTTTACCTGGTACGGCCTCAGACATACATGCCCATCACTGATCGACCGGAATCCTCTCCATCACATTAATTACTCAAACTCTATCCATCCTTCTTCGTGGCTCAGACCTGCAAAATGAACGAGTCCAACTTCAAACACGGCTCTTTTCCACTCGACGTGCACTGACTCCTCCACAGACCGCAGTAGATAACCACGACCACAGAGCTGAGCCCCAATCTCGGTCTCGGTTTCGCGATCGGTCTAAGGCACTTCTGGCTCTGTTTGGCTGCCAAACGCTGCGTTTCACCATCTGGGGTTGCACTGCTGCACACAGAAACTCAGCAGCTAGCACGCTGGTCGACTGAGTGTCTGTCCCAGCGCAGGCCTATTTTTAGACAAAACCATACGGGTCGTGAATCTCTCCGATGTAAAAAGCCAATTGCCGGCATGTTGATCTTCGTTGGGCGCTCATGAGAAGATATATCAATAATAGATCAGCCCTACCTTTTCAGATTGCCAAGCCACCCAATTCCATCATACCAAACCATCTCCTTAGACCTCTTTTGTTTTGAATTTCCCTTGCTGTTCCAAATCTTGCCCATCTGACCAAGCCAAGATGCTCGACATCAGAACCGTCGCCATCGACCCCCCATCGGCAAGCAAGATCAATCTTGCCATTGCCGACATTGCCATACACGCCGCTCTCTTCATCCCGACGGTATGGATCACATGGAAGCATGGAAAAGCTGGAATGGTCTGCTGGCCGATCTTCCTGTCCTACTTTCCGCTGCGATTCGTCTCCGATGCCTACCAGATTGTCCATCGCAACGACCCCGAGATTCCCAATACCGTCGTCATCATGACCAATGCCGGCAGTATCGCCTGTTTGACTTTGGCATTGATCGGAATCATCTATGAAGTGTACGTAACCAACCTCCCAACCGTCTCGCTTTGGACCTCCCGTACTAATGAAACGAACAGCAACACGATACTACCACTTCCCCCCAAACGATGGACCGAAAAGATCATCCTCGGCATCACCCATCTCGCCAACACCGTCGGCATCGGAATGGCCACATACGGAGGCAGCCCCAGCGCAACCGGCGCCGGGGGTGTTGCAAATGAGCGCCTCAACAAGATCGGAAACTGCATGATGCTCTTCGTCATGTTCGGCATCTGCTGGTGGCTCTGGCAGACGGGCAAGCGCGTCACCAACATGCGACCGCACCACAACTTCCGATTCGCAAAGCACATGTATCGTGCGGCGTGCGCTGCTCTTCCGTTCCAGCTGATCAGGGTCGGATATAACCTAACGTATGCGCTGAATCGAATTCCGAGCCTGGACCCGGTTATGGGAACGTTTCTGACGAGGTTCATTTTGATGTTTGTTATGCAATTGGGCGTTGCTGTTGCTTTGGTGGTGGGGGGATGGTTGGGGATGGGATCTGTTCCTCGACAGCGATTGGAGGCATATTAGGCTGGTAGATTTGGAGAGAAGCAGGCTATGGGCTCTTGGCGGGATGGATGATAGAAAACATTTGGCAAGTGCTGGACACTTGGATGATGTATTATGTGGTCATTAGAAGAATACACTGAACCCTACTGCACGAGTAGCGTCCTCACCCCAAGCCGAGCAAGCCCAATTAACACCATATGCAGACGAAGTGATAAAACAACATATTCGCACAGACGCTCATCCTCAAATCTCATTGCTTCGAATTGAACGTCAAACCGCCTTGGCTTTACTAAAGGCCGAATGGTCAGACGGAATTCTGTGGCTGGGGGCGGAATCGGAATCACTCCAAGTTCATGGCGGGGATAGTGCCGGTTATGATCGGCCGGCTCATGAGCTCCAACTTCTCCCATGCAAACGCCTCAAGTGAGCCTGCCCCTCATGATGAGGGACGTCATCATGGTACCCAAAGGCTAGCACCGGATGGCTTCGGTTGCAGCGTGGAAGATGTTCAGCTGATGCAGCAATGTCGTTGTATCAAAAGGAGGTCGTATCCAGGCACAGCGCACAAAGACCCAGACTCACTTAGTCACCTGCGTTCCAATACCAATACGGTTACAGCATCTTAGACGCATTAAATCAACATGAGCGACTACACTCTCTATTCCTACTTCAGATCCTCCTGCTCTGCTCGTCTCCGTATCGCCCTCAACCTCAAGTCCATCTCCTACGAAAGCGTGCCCGTCAATCTCCTCAAAAGCGAGCAATTATCCGACCAGCACCGCGCCCTCAACCCTTCCGGCTCCGTGCCCGTCCTTGTGCCTCGTAAAGATAACGACGATGGCTTCAAGCTCGGCCAGTCCATCGCCGCGCTCGAGTACCTAGAGGAAGTTCACCCCGAGACGCCCATACTCCCACCGTCGTCGGATCCCAAGGGCCGCGCCACTGTCCGGTCCCTAGCCGCCATCATCGCCTCCGACACTCAGCCCGTCACGAATCTCCGCATCATGCGCCGGGTCAGAGAGTTGGGAGGCAACGCGGAGGAATGGAACCAGCAGCTGATGACGGATGGGTTGCGGGCGTATGAGGCTTTGGCAGCAAAGTCGGCAGGGAAATATTCCTTCCGCGACCAGATCACCATGGCGGACGCTTGTTTGCTGCCTGCGGTTTGGAACGCAGAGAGGTTTGGGGTTGATATCTCGCAGTTTCCGACTGTGAAGCGGGTTGTTGAGAATTTGAAAGATCATCCTGCCGTTGTCGCGGCGCATTACTTTAACCAGCCGGATACGCCAGAGGAGTTGAGGACCAAATGATGAGAATAGACGTCCAAATCAAATCTGAATGTAGGAATCAAAATCATTGAGAATCTATTTTCTTCGGTCCATCTCATTTTAGAATCAATCACTACTAGAATAGAGGCAGAGGAGCCTGAATAGTCCCCGACACTTCACCAAATCCAACGACAGAATCGCCGCTGCCAAAAGAACCGCGGATGACCAAAGTATCACCGTCCTGGAGGAACTTGCGCTCTTCGCCTCCCTCCAACTTCAGAGCTACCTTTCCACCTTGTGTCTGCTCCAGCAAACTGCCCTCAGTGCCCGACTCGGTGCCCGAAATCGTTCCAGATCCGAACAAGTCGCCCGGACGAAGATTGCAGCCGGTGATGGTGTGGTGCGCAATCATTTGTGGCCATGACCAGAGAAGGTTCTTTGCGTTTGTTCGGCTGATGGTGTTTTTCTTACCGCTCGAAGCTGCGCTGGTATTAGTAGATGCCAAACCAGGACGCGAGAGTAAAATTATAGGAAGCTTACTGATAAGATCGACCTCGAGATCAATGCCCAAGATGGTATCCTTAGAGTCCTGTCGCAGGTACGGCAAGAGTTCCGTGTCGTGCTGGATTCCGGGACCCTTGGACGCCTCCAGCGCATCAGACAACACAACCCAAGGGCTGATACTCGTGCCCAAGTTCTTGGCTGTAAAAGGACCCAGCGGCACATATTCCCACGCCTGCACGTCTCTCGCACTCCAATCATTCATCAAGACGTAGCCAAAGATGTAGTCCTCGGCGTCGCTGACGGAGATTGGGGCACCGAGACTATTCTCGCGGCAGATGAACATGCCCATCTCCAATTCGAGATCCAGCTTTTCGCATGGAGCCAATGTAGGGATCTTGTCGCCTGGCTTGAGGATTTGGCCCCAGGGACGTCTGATGGGCGTGCCAGATGCAACGACGCTGCTCGCGCGGCCGTGGTAACCAACGGGCAAGTGTGTATAGTTGGGCTGCAGGGCATTGGCCGGGCCACGGAAGAGCACGCCCACGTTGTATGCGTGGTTCTTGCCAGCGTAGAAATCAGTGTAGTCCCCGATAGCCAGGGGAACGTGGTTCTTGACTTCAGACCGGTTGAGAAGAGCTTGGGATTGCAGCTGCTTGTTGTCTTTGAGCAGATGCGCATGTTTTGTATCGGCCGACAGAACAGACTGCAGATATTTGCGGACGACTCGATGGAACGGGCGGCCAAGAGCTGCAAAGGCGTTCAGGTTTGTCGACGAGAAGCAGGCCACGCGCTCTTGGATCTCGGGCGAGGCAGAGAAGCCACCGCCGTTGGCAAAGGCCTGGATGTCGAGGACATGGTCACCGATTGCCACGGCAGGCCTGGGGGATTCATTGGCGGACGTGGAGATGATGCCAAAGGGGATGTTGGCGAGGGAGAAATGCGAGCCGTTGGGGATGGGTAGCCACGACATGTTGACGGTGTGAATTGATGTGTGCGGTCTTGTTGATGGGAGTATTGCTTCAATTAAAACAATAATAAATGAAATGTCGACGTCACTCTTGAGTCTCTTGTACCTTTTGTCCAAGCCGTGACAAGCCGAATCCATCAGCGGGAGGCCGAATCCGTGGTGGGGCCGGGCGGAATGACGCCCGCATTAGCCCGAGCCGAGAGGTGAACATGTTCCGCCATTGCTGCTTTGTCATTGCAAATTAAGCTGAAGAGTACAAAGTAAGCTGCTAAACCGTGTGGAGATAGTTCTCGAGCTCTATTGCGAGTTTGGTTAGCAACGGACTGTCGTTGTGTGAGTATTCAGAGAAGCCTGTTTTGGGAATGGATTGATGTCTACCTATAGTACCTAATCGTAGATGGCAAGCGTATTCTGACCTGGTGGCATTTATAAGAAGGCCTTGTTCAAAGTGATATGGGAAATGACCAAGAAGTTAGGTTTGGAGCTCTTTAACGAATTGAAGGCTGCTTGATAATCAGAAGAACTATAATACGACGATTTTAGAGCAGTACTCAAGCCGACGGTAGTTAGGATACTTGAGACATTATCAGGTACAGACTCCATCTCTCATTAAATCAACTCGAGCTTGGTTGGTTGATTTGCCCTTTTGTGTCCAACTCGAGGAATGGAGGCCCGTATCTACCGAAATCATTGGCGACGCAAGGTCATAACGCCTGACAAGCCTTGTATCAGTATGCGTGCAAGCTCAACTGTTTGAGACTCGGTCATAATGAACGGAGGACATAGCAGTATGGCATCCACTGCAGGCGAGCACAAGTAAACAGTAGCACCGAGCTCGAAGCATTTTGCTGCCACGTCCGGAGCCAAAAGGCCGCCGAAGCTTTTACCCATGTCTCCGAAATCCACTGCCCTGAAGAGTCCCAGGCCTCTGAGCCTTCCGCCACCTGATTCAAATTCCTTGGGAAGCTCGGCCTTCAGACTATCGCGCAGTTTCAGGCCCATCAAATGGCAGTTTGCTACCAGATCATCTCGTGCGAGGATCTTCTGCACAGCCAGAGCGCCAGTACAAGCCATCGAGTGGCCCTGGAATGTGTGGCCACTAAGAAACGCTCCGGGGCCTTTGGAATGCTCCGCAAATCCGTCGTAGACCTTGCGCCCCATGAGGTTGCTGACAAAGGCTGGTATCCGGCACATAGACCCTTCCCAACTGTTTGCAAATCAGGGGTTACTCCTCCAAGGCCCTGCCATGCGTGGTAAGTTTCAGTGCGGCCCATGCCACACATGACTTCGTCAAATATGACTAGGATTCCGTATTTGTGGTAGAGTTCAATCAGTCTCGGGAGGTACGTCTGGGTGGCCGGGACAGCGCCGAGCGTTGAGCCTACCGCAGGCTCGACAACCACGGCTGCGATCGTCTGGGGACTGAGACGGTGGAATTCGACCTCGTACTCGGCGAGCAGCTCATCTTCGTACTCAACTTCGCTCTTCCCGCTGCTGTCGGCCTGAAAGAAGCATCGACGTACATGCTGAAAGGCATAGCTTAGGATGGGCTCAAACACAGCTCGACGCAGTGTGTTGCTGCCAGCTGCGAGTGCGCCCAGTGTATTGCCATGGTATGAGCTGTCTCTGCCAGTAATGTACACGCGCTCCGGCTGCCCGTTGTGCACGTGGTATTGACGGACAAGTTTGAAGGCCGATTCGTTGGCCTCGGATCCAGGCGAAAGTAAGAGAATCTTGTGAAAGGCGTCAGCGCTCCTCTTGAGAACAAAGTGCGCCAACTCCTCTGCCGGATCCGAAGTGAAGAACGAGGTGTGAGCGAATGCGAGGTCCTGAGCTTGTTCGCAAATGGCGTCTATCACTTCTCGGTTCCCATGCCCGAGGCAAGATACCGCCGCACCACTGCTGCCATCAAAGATGCGTTTGCCTTCAGACGTAACGAGGTATACGCCATCTCCCTTGACTGCGGTTGGATATGACTTTGGCAGCGAGCGATGGAAAATGGAGGATGTGACTGTTGTGGAGGCCATATCGTACCTAGGGCTGAGTTGCTACCCTGCAGGACTCGGTTGTTTAAACGTGTGAGTGTGTGGTGCTGGTTTGATCGTGGTCCAAGCAATGGTCTCAGCTTGATGATAAGGTTAAGAAACAGGCTGTAAATGACAACTTGTATGACAATCAATACTTTGTGATATGAACCTGGAGATATTGACACCCAACCTTGATTCTGAACTTGACCTACCCCTGATGTTATCTCGACTATCGGAGCTCAGTGCATATGCGAGGTCGCCGGCGAATCTTGGTTCAATGACTCACGTGTTGGTTATTTATTGGATGGCCGGTTTCATACACTCGGCGATCATCTAATTACCCTGAATTTCAAGCTATCTGGTCTCCATATCTTTGCGCGAATGCCGAGTGCGTCGATGCGGAGAAAGGACCTGCAACCGACCGTTGGTTCTCTTCCTCCCAAAGTCTGCATGCCGACCAAACGTACAGACCTTGACTAGACCTTCATGCCATATGGGGAGAAGTATGCATTTCATTCTGACCTGTCGGCTTTGGAACTGCTCCACGTCACTTCTTCGCTGGGAATCCAAATTGCTGAATACAAGCCTGTATCGCCTTTTCAAGGAATGAGAGATCTCTGCTTCTAGGAATGTCAAGAATTATAGGTTCATTCATCTTCTATCGTACGTAAGGACTTGAGTATACCAGAGGTACAAGTCATAGACAGCTCCCAGAAACCGGGATACTACCACCAAGTCGTATCCATCACGCCATCCGACGCTAGTGCCTCTGAGACTGTTATTCTGTTATTCTAAAAGGCCACCCCTGGTCTCGACTACGACTGCTTGATACTTTGGTTGGAAGGACACGTATAAGTGTTCTCCGGAGTATACTCGTAATTCTTAGAATACTCGCAGTGTGCTACAACTGGTGGCTGCGACCTCGATTAGGAGCCAAGTTTGGCAAGCCCTCTACGTACGTCAACAAGGGTGTCGTCCCGCCTGTGCCTTGTACTAGAGCTGAGCGCACACGGGGAGGAGTAATGTGCAACTAGGTCAGTATTCGAGGCCATATTCTCACTTCTGCCTTGGATCATAAATGCCTTGTTGATTTATGAAACGCCGTAAAGAATGCTTCATGTTGATTCAGTTCATGTATCCACAAATGATTATACACATTTATATTCTAACTACCCATGTACCCTGCGTACCTATTCTATTGTAAAACACGCAGATTAGTTGATCATCACACTACCTATCCATGTATCTAGGTAACTATGTACCAGAACAACCGTCTAACAAATCGCCTCAATCTTTTCAAGCGTCTTCTCTAATATCCCAGACACCAGATCCTCGCCCATAACTTCATTTTCGTAGCAGGCAAGAATCACCGTGTCGCCGCCCTCTGCTCCAGTCACACCCAAGCTCAGATTATAGCAAATATTGCCGTTGATGGCAGAAGCCGAGAAACACATGTCGTCAATCTTCCACGGCCCGCTCTTATCTCCAGTCGCAAACACTCCTAGGTTGGACACCTGGAAGCAATTCTGCAGATGCAGACCCAAGGCCGGAAAGTTGGAACCCAACATGCCCTCCAGATCGTTCGTCATTGAGTTGGCCGCCTTGAACATGACCATGACTGAAGAGCCTTTGGGCTTCACGCACTCGGCTACCGTGGCGCCATATTCTTTAACCAGAGCCCATGCAGCATCCTTGTCTACCTTGGCTTTAACATCCTCATCCTTGTTCTTTGCACCGTCTGCACGAGGAAAAACGCGACGGTATCGGTCCAGCCAGGCCCACTTGCTACCGCCGCCAGCGCATGAGAGCAACTTGCCCGAGTTCTCGCTCCCTTGAGGATACACTCCCCGCATGTCCAGGGCGAAGTTTGACATGCCGACCTTTGCATCAGGGTAGTAATCGCAAGCCAGAGCGGCCAGCATCATAGAGAGCAAAAGTGGCGTAAAGGTCGTCTTGCGCTCACGACAGGCCTCGATGATACGACGCATCCTGGGTGCTGAGATGCGGAGAGAAGCGATGCGTGTCTTTGTGCGCTGTTCCGGGCTGGCCTCGATCTCGACCGACTTTGAATATGGTGGCGCCTTGGGCAGGCCGGTGAAGAGAAGTCGGTTTCCGAGGAAGAGTCGGAGGAAGACGAACGAGAGGAAGATATGGACGACTCGTATCACGTAGGTGCTACTCAGCCAGAAATCCTGTACCTCCTTCTCCAGCTTTACCCTCTCCATGTCAATTTTGATGATTGGGGACTCGGAAGAGTTTGAAGACGCATCTTTCTCGTCAAATGAGTTGAGGCCAGCGAGAAACTGGCGGTGGAAAAAGTGTCCGAAGCGGCCGTCGCACACCAGATGGTGAAACACAAACACCACCTCCTGTCGACCGAGGACGTAGACTTTCCACCAGGGCTGCCGAGGATTGAACTGCTTATCTGTCCAATTCCAAGTATTGTGAAGACGCTCAACCACTTGTGCGGTAGCACTGGGCGCTTCATCGTCGAGGAACTCGACACATGTCTCGATATCGATTTCGTGCAAGGCGGCTAGGTTGAGCGCGTGATGGCCCTTTTTGCCCACTTTCTCCGGAACTCCGATAATGCTGAGCTCCGGGTACTTTGCAATAACTGAACGAACCGCTGAGAAGACGGCGTCTCTCGATAAGAGGGTCTGGTCTGTGGAGGTGCTAGGGGCATAGTGCGCTGAGACTAGGATGTTCGCTTGGACGCCTACACGGTGTTGGAGGTAGAACATGCGGTCGAGATAATCTGAAATGTGTCACTAAAGAAAATCGAGGAGTTTATTGGGACACTCACTACTCGGTCGCATGACGGTGTAATAGGGGGGTCCGTCATAGTTGTCCATATTCGCAAGCAGTGTAATAGCGTAAGAGATTGACAATTAATTAGGGTCAAGAAAGATTCGTAGCAAGGACTAGTTACAGGCTCGAAAAATTGAACGTCAATTAGGAACGGAGCAGGACTATATACACGCGGCTATTATATGCTATCTTAATTGTCACGATCTGAGTTCATCATTAATAAGCCCATAAGCGAATCCTTCGCTTGTCACTTTGTGGAAAAGTGCTTATGCTGCGCCCTAACCGAATCAGGGAACTCGCACATGCCAGTCTCTGATTGGTGGTTCCAGTATCTTCCTGGACGACGACCGGAGCCCACGGACTTCCATCTCGGACGCGACTCTGCGGATTTGTTGTCTTCCTGACCTCACCCGAAGCCCGAAAGATCCTCAACCACTGAAATCACGATCAGACCATCCCGAAATAGAGGAAAGATGCCCAATGAAGATGGCTCTTCTCAATTGAGATCCAAGGTGGGCTTACCCCTGACCCCTGGGTCCTGAAGCCCCTCACATTTGCTGTCGCGACAATGCCATTATTAAGCCAGCACACACTGATTCACCCCGTCTCCAGACCAAGCTTCCCGGTGCCGGCGTGCTGGTACTCGCGCGGCCCAGGGCCACAAGGGCAAAGGCCCCAAAGACACGCTCCGGGTGCAAGGAGTGCAAGTCCGTCTCCCGCACGGCTCGATGTAACTTGAGTATTTCGATTGACACTTTGGCAACAGGCGCCGGCGTATCAAATGCGATGAAGCAAGGCCTTCATGCAAAAGGTGCATAATTGGGAGACGTACCTGTGACTTCTCCCTCAGCAGTGGCGCCATCCCACTCCCAAGTACCCAGAACTCCGAGCCGCACAGCACTTCCGTCGCCACTGTCACCAAGTCTGATTTTCAGATCCTGACAGAGCCCAATTACATCCTAAACCTCTTCAACAGCCAGCAGCAATGGGACCTGTTCTCCGTCTTCGTCTTCTCCAATGAACAAGCTGGCACCCTCCCCATCAACACTCTATCCGCCCTCACCCCCCAACTCGCCCAGCACGAGGTCGCCATACGCGAGATATGCTGTGCAATCGGCGCTGCCGCTGGCGCCTTTACGATCCTAAATACTCCCCCGGCAGCTGATGAGATTAACTACAACGCCTCTCTGAAACATTATAACCGCGCGCTGCAGGCCATCAGAAGAGCTGAATCAAGTACCAACACGCTCCTCACCGTCGCCATTGTGTCGATCCTCTTTGTAACTTATGACATGCTCCGCGGCGACATGAAAACCGCGTTTGCGCACTTCAGTCACGGCCATCGTATCATCAACAGCTACTTTGACGAGAGATGCAAAGAGACAGGTCTGCCATTCTCCAAGCTTCAATTTTCCACCCTCGAGTCGGCCGTTTTCGAAATGCTGCAGCGTCTCACCACGCACCCTTGGGCCCTGAACCTGGGCTTTGGGTCTAGCGCCGACCATAAGCTGCTGAGGTGTTGCCAGGGTGGTAAAGATATGCACCGCGTGCAGGACATGCCCGAGTCGTTTCGGGATCTGGCGCAGGCGTTGAAGTGGTGGGACGTTGTACAGCATTTCCTTCTTCACCGCGTACGTGGCATTGGTACTCAGGAGAGGGTGTCCTCGGCCTCATCTTCTCCTAAGTCGTTCTCTGATCCGTCGCCGTTGTCAAGCTTGTCCCCGGAGCAGTGCCAACCAGGGAGCGTGCTGGAGGATTCAGAGTGGACCGAGTCGTTTGCGGCCCTGCATGGCTGGCACAACAGTTTTTCGCCGCTCTTACAAGCCGCAAGACTCAGAAAGACGGAGGATCCCTACCCCTACCTCAACGCCTGCACGCTTGAAACGCTGTATCTCGAATCGCTAACCAGCCTCCATCTTCACCACCGCAAGGAATGCAACGTCCTCCCAGACGTGAAGCCCATCTACCTCGAGATGATACAAACCACGAAAGAGATGCAGCGTCATTGCAGCAAGACCGCCCTCTTGGACAATGCCATCATGCGGCCGCTCACGTTTGTGCTGTACAAGTGTCGCGATGCCGACATTTGCCAGGGCATTAAGGATATTCTGGAGGTGTCTGATAGGAATTCAAGGATGGCTGCGCCGTTGCTGAGTATGATGCATCGGAAGCAGGGGGAGGAGGTGCCGCAGAAGATGAAAAATCTTGAGCGGGCGATGGGATGGTATTTTACGTCTTGTGGTGTGACGCAGGTTCTTTAGGTGTGAGATGATTACAGTTGCACCTTGGTATGAATATGAATAGAAACAGCCTAATACAGTGTGATCAGACGCAAGGGACCTGAACAGCCAGCTACGTCAGAATGGTAGGCAGCTGAAAAGAGGAAAAGACCGGTAAAGACTGAGTGTATTCTCTATGTGTGTGTGTGTTCTGCTGTGTTCTGCTAAACTACCTCGGCAACGGGAAGGATTCCTCCCTTTCTCTCTAGGTCACGGGACTCGTCATGTGACCGGTCCGACCTCTCGAGACCGCTGGCCTAAAGTCTCCAACACATTGCTTTTCCCCTTAGCACCAACAACACCATTTCTTCCCCGCTGGTGCACAACCTCGCTCAGGATTGGCAGTGATATCCAGGGCAAAGAGGGCCATGTTCTGTGTGTTGCGAAGTTTCATCGTATCATTAAGACCCTTTTCAAGCTTTCCGTGAACGACTTGGTCACGACCTCTGCATCTATAACAGTCTCTGATTAGAATCCCCTGGTCCGATATGTAGAAATAAGAGCTTACACTGCGGTATTATATGCCTTGTCGTCACACCACCTTTCCTTTCCAGTAGCTAGAAGGACATGCTGCATCTCATGAACGAGAGTCAAGGCGCCGGATGAAACAAGCGTGTTTGCGTTTCCCGGGTCGAACTGTTTGAGAACCCCGTCTAGCTGGGGAAGATTGAAGAAGCGTGGGCATAAGCCAATAAGGGTTCCTTTAAAATCTTTGTTCGTGTTCTCGGGGAAGCTAGGGTTTTTCGTGCCGGCTACCAACCCATATCTACCGCAGCGAATATCTTCCTGAGGCCAGCAAGTGAAGGTTACCGCAGTCGGATCCAGTGTTCCCGGGGTTAGAGTTTTTGGGGTTGCTTCGAGGGGCAGACGAAGACCGTCAAGGGGTGCTTGGAAATTGTGTGTCTTGACTGTCTACTCCAGTCTTTGTAAGCGGGTGACTTTTCAACATCTTTGTAGGCCAAAGCTTTTATGGCGTTCTCAAGCATCTTCCGAGCCTCTGGAATAAAGGTGATATTGAGTTGCTTGATTTGATTGGCAGTGCAATGGCCCGAATCTAGTTTGTCTTTTCCCGGGATATCGATCGTGGCGACTTTGATCGAAGAGATTCCATTTGCCGGGACCGCTCGCTCCAGAATGGCTGGGGCGCGGTTAGTGCTGAGGTTCTGAGGCACTAGATGAGTGAAGGCCGTGGTCACAAAGACCAAGCTGAGGATTGCGTGCATTCTCATGTCTGATGAAAGTGTTCAGGGATGTGAAAGGAGGATGGCTGAATGAATTCGGGAACCAAGGAGACGACTTCGAACTTATATGTTTAGAAGGAGAACCTAACGGGGGTTGCTCATTTCTACTATCCTCTAATTAACCGGGCGAATATGTGGCCCAACGTCTTTCTCTCTTTTATTTATTTTTTATTAATCTTTCAACCTCTTAAGTTATGATGTTATGCACATTGTATGAGACCGACCATGGACCCTCATGACAAACAACATTCTTCGTAGATTACACTCAGTGGAGTTTGCATAGTATGCTGGATTCGAGATGTGTGATATTTCTAAGTTCTCGGTCCGACATCACTGGCAGGGCCCCTGGTTGATAAAAAGGCCATGAGTAAATCGGCCATGGCTTTACCACCCAGGGTGATGATGATTTACCTTCCCTGTCAACCTTAAACCCTTGAATCAGCCGCAAGGCTCAGCTAGGGACCAGACTTTGCGGATGACTGTACAACATGGCGCGGAGTGCTATATACGTCTGCAGTATGAACACAAGGTATTATCAGAGCGGTCCAAAGGACTCCTCAGAACCTAAGTACTCTAACAGGACAAGCACCATATGGCAAAAGTAGCAAGCACCTAGTACACAGACTATTACAGAGAACTTATCCGGCGTTTATAATGGCGAGAACTCTGACCCATCTGTATCAAAATTGGCTTTGTGAAGGTGCACTGACAAAATGATAGTCACGATGTTACCCCATGAAGCACCTTTACCTAGTAGAAGAGATGATGACTTGCCCAAATGGCAGATCCTCTACTAACCGCAAATGCCGAAATTTTGAAACAGTAGTCAGATGCGTGCTCCCCGGACCACTTCGACAGCGATCTATTTCTAATACGAACCCCAGCATTTGGTTAAAGCACGCCCGGCTATCATGCAGAATTTTAAGGTTATTCTAGAACTATTTACGATTACGTAGTTAGCCTGTTGAGGCTGTGCCCGCGAAGTTGGTGTAATGAAAACACCCATATCTTCGCTTTCGGCTTTTATGTCGGACCGACAGAAGAGTTGGCCCGGTTCATAGGGTAGAAAACCTCTCGTGAGAGACGCACTGCGCTTTTCCCTTTTCAACTCCAAACTTTTCATATCCTGCACTATCCCCTTTCTCTTGAAAAGAGGAGGAAGTAGCAAGTCTTCCTTGAGCAGACTTAGCCCCGTGTAGGCGACTTTTCGCTGCGCTGCGAGTTGTGTGTGGCTAGAGCGCAAGAACTTGCTCAACCATGTAGAAATCGACAAATGAACTGGAAGGGATAATATTAGCAAGCCAGTGCAACATCGGTTGTGCAAAGAGCGGCAGTGAATGACCATCTGGTCGCCTGATTTGTAAAACAACCCTCGTTAAAGTAGTGCAAACACACGAAATCTTGCACATACGACCATAGCTCTTAGAAAATACGGGGTCCCGTCCGCTCCCCCTTAGTCAACCTAAGAAGCGGTAGATTAGTACTCGGGTCGGTGACGACCGGGGAATCCCTACTGTTGTATGTCTTGTTTCTTTTTTTAAAGATGGCTGGTTAGGCGTCGTCATAATGCCCTCACTCTTATTCCAGGCTGAGCTACAGAACTTTCACATATGACTACAACTTTTAGAAAGCACTAGGTCCTGTTAAGTTCTTATTTTTAAAATATTAACTTTTATTTCCAGACTTTTATACTTTTAAAATTGAATTATTATACTTATAGTTTTAAAAAGTGCTTATTTTAATTATTATATAGAAAATATTATAAAAGTGTATTTTAAAAGTTATTACTTATTTAAATGCTAATATTAGTTATAAATAAGAAAAGCAAAGAGGAAACTTTTATATTAAATATACTTGTTAAGGTGTTATAGCTAGCATTTATCTGACTAGAATTGTTTGAACCATTGGTGCTAGCACCAGACGATCTAGATTGAGAAGAGCGACCGGAACGAAAGAAGGGCATTGTTATGATTGCGAACAAAAGAAATGAACAGCTTACAAGGGAGAGATTGAATAACTGCGAGGACATAATGATGAGCTTTTACATCGGGGGGACTTTTTATGTGTAGTTTCACTCGTTGTCCAGGCCGTCTTTCTGACCCTCCACTCCTCTTGTTCTCGTCTAATCCATGTCAACAGTATTTCAAAGAAAGAACAGCCGAAATCCCGAAGACTCCATACATGAAGCGGAGCTCATTGAACGGCCAAAGTTCCGTCTTGGAAGATGTTGGTCCCAAGGGCGGCTAAGTGTCAGTCGTTCCCAGCAGAGTAAGGATACGTCCATAATGAACCACCAGGCTGCATAATTGCTCTCTCCAACTGTCCATGCTGCAAAAAGGGTACGAAGACTCAGCGCGTAATTGGAATAAACGCGTGCTTCTTCCGGAGACCCGCTCAATCGATCAAAGAGAAGCTAAGCTCAGCTTGGAGAAGGACAGGTTTGGCTGCGCGTAGAACCGTTCGACGCGCCACACGTGCATTAGTGAAACTCGAGAGCCTCTGGTCCACCTGTTCGGTAACGAGTCAGACGGCGAGGTACCAGTAGTCATGAGAGCAGCAAATCCGTTGACTAACCATGAAAGAGGTGGAACTATTGCAAGAGGTGGCGGAAATGTAGAGCACCAACGGCGCTTCTACCAAGCTGCCGGTAATGCCTAAAACTTGACGAGCAAGCCTAAGCTAATGACTTAATGGTAATCCCTGGAGACTGAGGGAACTGTGACATTGGAACTAACACAGGACTAAACTTTCCCTTGAGGAACGTATCAGGCGGCTAAGTGGCATCAAGCCCAGATATTAGTTGCAAGGGGGGAGATGGACAGTGGAGTTGATGTGAACAAGGCATGGCAACACGCCGAGGCTAAGATTTGGAGGCCGGGAAGCGCGGCCGACATGGAAATGAAAATAGGTCTACCTCGTGCACAGCCGCTCTTGCGGAATGACCGGCCCAAACGCCCTCCTCAGTGAACCCACTACGCGCGCGGTTGGCCAACATGTTCAATTGTACCGCACAGGCTGCCTCCCTTATGATAACATGAATCTGTATCTGTCTGAAGCAGGCAGAGCGCCGGGATTTTATTTAGCTGCCGCTCTACTGTGTCTTTACCAGAACCGTCAACCCACACACTCGGCAACTTCTTCACATCAACCTCCACACAATGACAGCTGAATTCGCCTTTTTTCCTCTCAATCCAGCCTTGGACGTCGAAGCTCGTATTCCTACCATTGAACAGGTGGCGGATACTGACATGTCAAGGTCGACCTGGCGCATTATTAGTGATGGATTATTGAGTGACGAGGATCCCTCTCAAAAAGCTTCAAAGATCACCAACAACCTTCGACTTCTCATCCTCGACGACCTTCCATATCCCGACTGGGATGATATCTGGTGGATACTTGTTAAGAGCTTTTGTGCCATTCCTCCAGACCATCCTTGGCAGACAACGCTCTTGGAAGTTGTCGAGGAATTCTCTCACCTCGACAAAACTCAAACGGGCGACAAAAACAAATCAGTGTGTCATTTTCCTTCTTCCATACAAATTTCGGCATAGGGGGTTAATACCATCTCAATAACAGAATGAGTACATCATATGGAGGGAGCTACCTAAATTTGACGTTGCTGTTTACGAGATGTTCGCTTATGGTAAGTCGTCCTTGACTGTCTTCCGAGTAGACTCAATCTAACCGCTGAAGATCCGAACGACTTTAATTACTATGACGAGTTTCGTCCTGACGTTGCTGACAGATGGAAGAACTACACCTCTTTCGTTGCTCGGATCGGGAAAAACAAAGCCTGCAATTGGGGTGATCTTCCCATCTGGCAGCTTCGAACGGACCTGGAAAACGACTTCCCCAGCAAGGAGGAAACGCCATACAGAGCAGCCATGATCGAGCTTCGAATATGGACAGCCACTGAATGGATTCTGCACCATGGAAAAACCATTCACAGACTCATGAGGTGGGATGGACCCCTGGACAAGGATGATAACAAGACGTTCCGGCTAGGACCCCTCCTCGAGGGGGTCGAAGCGTATAGTCTTGGACGATGGAATTTCTGGAAGGAAAGATTGCGGACGCTTGCAGGTCAGTTGGGTGACTTGGGCGTCGACAGCGCAATGGCAGAGAGAATTTCCCAGACCCTGGAGAGAATGGATGAACTTGAGGAGGATTTTGAGAAGCAGAAGAAGCGGAAGACGAGGAGGAAAGCCAAGGCCGAAGCCAGAAGCCAAGCCCAGCGGCGAGCGCAGAGACACTCGAGAAGACAAGGGCGGAAATAATCACCATTAGCCAGGGTTATGTTGCGGATGTTCCTGAGAGAATTCATGTACAAGATTTGAGCATCATCATGTAAACGTTGACTGAGTGAAATGTCTCTTTTAGTAGCCTCTTTCTCAGTCCCCGCCCAGCTATTTAGATGGGGTCCACCACAGATTGGTCGCGTTTCCCTTTCATGCACAAAATAGTTAACTGGCCTGCTGTGATTCTCGACTGGCGGTGCAGGGGTAGGTAATCTTGTCCGTCAAATTTACATGCCTCTAAGCCAGCATAAAATCCTTATCACCTCATGGTCATGAAAGCATTAATCAATGTTTCTGCCTACCTAGTCTTCCGAGCAACATACCTACGTAAGTCAAAAAGCTTGGTGTCTTTTGGCAGTCTTTCCTTGCCCATTATTTATCCATATTGTTATTCTTGCTCCATCTACCAATGTGTTAACAAGTCCTCGTCTCCCACCAGCCACCAGCCACAGCCTGCTCATTTCCTCGGAACAAAGACCAAGAACTTGCACCAACCCTCCGCCACCATGCACATAACAATCGAGGCGATTGCTGCCTACTAGCCGTTATCGTTGCGCTCCCACCTATAATACTTGTTATTTACAAGTGTGTTTATCGTTGGGTCTATACTCATCGAAGAGAACGTCGTGAGTCTTGTCTTTTGTGATGTCTACCTGCCAATCGACGCGTATTTAGGCGAAAGCCCTAAGTAGTGTAGCCTTCCCATGAAAAGGCGTAGACAGTAAATAATTCTCAATACCGAATCAAGTTCCGGCGGGGTCCGTGGCCACGTCTATCATTTGGGTCCTTGCATCTGTCGTTCTAAATGCATTCCAGTATTAAGAAGAGTGCTGACATAACATTCATTTTTATAATCTAGGACAATTCTGTCGACCTACTTATGCTGTAGTGAATGGCGAATGGTTGATTGCTCGACACACCTTCTCGACAATTATCGATGCCGACTTTAAACAGGGCCGAAGTTATTAAAACCAGAAGAGGCTGAACAACTTGATTTGTTTTAACTTGAACACGTGTAACTGGGGTGACTAGGGCGTTAAACGATGGGTAGTATAGTTTACTGGATGAGATGGTCCATATTTAGCTTCATAGCTAAACTCGAATCTTGTCGGGCTAGTTACAGCATGCCAGGACATATGTTGGTTCTGCTTCCCTGTCTGTGTTGTAAAGATTAGGGGCATATAGCGGGTCGGACCAGGTGGTGTATTAGTACTCCTAGGATCCATCCATACTATTTGTTTTAGACTCTAAGAACTAGGTCTTATCCAAGCGTCTCTATATTACTATTAGTAATAAGTATGGGGCAGACAGCTCCATGGAGGACTATATAAATAGCAGATAAGGTATGCACTGCGAGAGTCTAGGTAGTAAGTATGAACAGTTGAGATGTCCCAGTTTGATGCCCTTCTCTGTTTTATAAGGACCTGCTTTGGGCCACTCTTAGAAGTTGACGATTCGGCTAGGGTGAAGTAAAGTGAGCAAACGTGAGCAGGAATAGGCCGAAACTGAGCCGGGACTAAACTCCTGAATTTGTGCTAAGCAAAAGCGGCGATGCCTTAGGTAAGCCTAATGCCTTTTCGATGTCTGGATTGAGGCCATATTACAAGAGAACCTGTTGCCAAAGTGAAAGGCATATATTCCTGCCTGGTCATGGATAAAACCAACTGTATCGAGGCTAATAATGCCAGTCATCAAATACTAACCCCAGTAAGCTCAACAATAAACAATAGCAAGTTAATAGCTCTTTACAGAACACTTCTGCATGAGCATTATGAATTCGTCCTCGCCAGCTAGCATTCTTCTAATAGCCCTCCTTTAAGACTGTTAGCTTCAAAGTATGCTATGCAAGCGCGGATGTGGCGACATAAAATGCAATGATTCTTAGAGCTCCAGAGACATAGGCTACCAGAATCACTCGAGCATATGCTTACCTTTCTCTACTTGGCATACGGTATGATAGTTCTGTTATATGATATGATACCAGCACCTGAAGACACATGGATTGAGTGTTTAGGCGACCTTAGTCGTTACCCAAGAACTAGAAACGGGTGGTCGCAACCTTGTCGCCGTTATACACATGGGAGGGTGGAAATGGCGGTCGCGATGTGGTGGGGGGTGTTGTCAGACTTTTGGCGTGTCATTTTACCTTAGGGAGTCTTGTTCACGATACTACTAACATATCATAAGGTACCCGGGTTGTTGATTCCCCCCACCAGAAAGGCTCCATTTGACGGTCCGAATATTACTTCCAGACATATGCGCTCACATAATACTAACGTCTGGCGCCCGTCTTCGACCATGTAGATACAGTATATTGTGCTTAACTCTTAGTTAATACTCTTCGTCAAAGTCACCCCGTATGTGTTCTTCTTAGGTACCTTAGTTCTGATATTCGGAATGACAAAAGCAGAATGCTTTGTCAGGATATTACTCACTTTCGATGGCACTGTGGCTTCGTGTACTTTAACACCAGACTCCTGGTTATAATGCCTTTCTACCCAGCACGCTACTTTATTCAGTATTATAAAAGACCTTAATACCGCGAAACACCATCTGGATGATATTTTGAAGCTTCAAAGTAGTAGGATATAGTCTTTAACAAGCTTTCGCAAGTTGTATTAATTACAGGTACGTTAGCTATCCACCCACTGAGAAATAAGAGGTGTTAATATTATTTATTTAGGGGCCTCGATTAGAGGGTGAGAATGACTGTGGTTAGTCTACATGTGGTGGATGGTTCTTGCTTTTATAAATGAGTAACTAACTACCTACAGAAAGACTAATTTAACTGTTTGCAATATGAGTGAACGATTTCAATGCCCAATCCAGTTACCAGCCGTACCACAGTCTTGGAAAATCAAGAGGTGATTCAAGCACTCTACGATACGTCGATCTGCATATGTGTGATGTTAATTGTTGGCATGCGAGGCTCAGGATGCGCTTGGTCGGGAGCAGGCAAAGCGTTTCCAAATGGCAGCGGAGAGGGCGGCCGCCACATCCGCAGGGCCCATTGTTGTATCAGTTCTAAATTGATACCGAGATCCAGTTCCATCGATGCTTGACATCCGCCTCGGTGACGTGGATATCAGCCAGCCCGCGGGGGACCTATCCAGGTACGCTCCAGTACGACCTCGGCATGGATGAGGAAGGCAATCCTTTCCAGCTGATGGGCACGTTATAACGCCCACCGCGTGTCCTAACGACGGCTATCGCTGCCCTTCGGTCAGACCCAGATCTTGGACCAGAACCACTGCCACTGTTACAGTTACCCTGGCTGTGAGCTCGATATGCTCTCGGTTTTCGTGCGGTGCATGTCGCTTGCAGAACCTTTGTCCTGGAGGAATCTCTCACATGCGGGGACGTATACCGCGAGAGACGACGGAACCTACAATTTACTATCGGCCTATCGCGTTAGGTAACCGTATAGTGAAGCATGCTGCGTTTTGCAACCAACTGGCGCGCAAGCATGATATTCTATACTTGAAGATGGAGGCAGCTGACATAAATAATACAGTTAATTATCTTGTAATCTATAGTATTAGTAATTACTATAACGTAAAAAAGAATAATACTTAGCAGGAGTTAGATTATGAAAGATGGAAAGGGTATACTTTAGCTACCTCCGGAATATCGAGCGTCGAAATGGCTATAGAGTCCCCTATTTGGGCTACAGGACATGCTAAGCTAGAACCTCTAATGTTCCTATTGAGATAGATTGGGCAACACGATAAAGTTGCTACTGGGTAAGCATAGCTAATATTACCTAGTTTCGGTTTCCATCTTCTTTTATACAGTTCAGTATCTGACAATTCAAATTTTATATTTGCTTGCGGCCATCCATATATACAGACACGCCTCGTTTCCTACTCTAATGAACTCCTAGCGTGGCCACAAAATGCACAGCAATCAATTTACATACTTCTGAGCCATGAACTTCTAACGCCAAAAGCACAAAGCATAGTCGTCCCTATTTAGGCCCCTCCCTTTCTTCATCTCATCTCCATGCCTCTACTTCGTTAGCAATTTCCGAAAAGTTAGGCCGGGCCCAACAGCTCGTGCATGCCATTTCGGCACCTGATACCTATGCTAAAGCACTCTGCGCATAAGCAGAAAGACCCGCCATCACAAAGTTTGCAATAATAGCCGGAACCGTCCGAGATGCTCAGGGTGCAGGCATCGCACCAAGCAGATTCATTGAACGGAATAGAAATAGTGTCAATAGGACTGGATTCTTCGTGAATCGAGCTGCCGGTTCGTTCGGCATGTTGTAGCAAGAGCTAGAGAACCCCAGAGTTGCCAGTACGCCGCGCCCACCATGCCAAAGTTCGGCCGAAACCATCTTGGCCCACAAATGCCATGCCTCCAGCGGTGAGCTACCACGTTGGCGTGACCGTTCCTCGGCAGCAAACAATGCTGTTGAGCCATACTAATCCTTGCTTTCTAGGGGTATTCGGCTAACGGCAATCAGAACTTCCACCACATCATAATGCCCGCTTCTAGAAGCCAAGAATAGCGCTGTCCGGTTATAATTGTCCGCCATGCTGACTTGAATGTTGGGGGCTCTAAGCAGCAGCTTGACGAATTCGATATGTCCTTTATATGACGCTGCATGTAGCGGCGTCCACCAGTTATTGCTCGGGATCGTGATGTCGGCCCCCTTGTCGAGAAGCAGCTTGACTACATCAACGAGTCCATTGGATGATGCTGCTGTAATGCTATGTCGTACTCCCCACCTTCCGCGGGGACGTCCGCACCCTTCTCCAGCAGCAGCTGAACAATTTTATCATATCCTCCTGCTAATGCCGCCTGTAGAGCGCTTCCGAGCTCCCCACCTTCCGCAGTGACGTCCGCACCCTTCTCCAGCAGCAGCTGGACAATCTTATCGTGCCCTCCTTCTGATGCTGCCTGTAGAGCGCTTCCGTAGAATCCACCTTCCGCGGTGACGTTCGCACCCTTCTCTAGCAGCAGCTGAACAATCTTGCCGTGCCCTCTATACGATGCCGCCCGTAGAGCGCTTCCGAAACGCCCACCTTCCGCATTAATAACCACACCCTTCTCTAGCAGCAGCTGAATAGTCTTATCGTGTCCTTCTGCTGATGCCGCCTGTAGGGCGCTTCCGTACTCCCCACCTTCCGCGGTGACGTCTGCACCCTTCTCTAGCAGCAGCTGAACAGTCTTATCGTGTCCTCCAAATGATGCTGCCTGTAGAGCGCCTCCACCTTCCGCGGTGACGTCCGCACCCTTCTCCAGCAGCAGCTGAACAGTCTTGTCGTGTCCTCCAAACGATGCTGCCTGTAGAGCGCCTCCACCTTCCGCGGTGACGTTCGCACCCTTCTCTAGCAGCAGCTGAACAATCTTGTCGTGTCCTCCATATGATGCCGCCTGTAGAGCGCTTCTAAAACGCCCACCTTCCGCGTTAATAGCCGCACCCTTCTCTAGCAGCAGCTGAACAGTCTTATCGTGTCCTTCTGCTGATGCCGCCTGTAGGGCGCTTCCGTACTCCCCACCTTCCGCGGTAACGTTCGCACCCTTCTCCAGCAGCAGCTGAACAATCTTATCGTGTCCTCCATATGATGCCGCCTGTATAGCGCTTCCGAAACGCCCACCTTCCGCATTAATAACCGCACCCTTCTCCAGCAGCAGCTGAACAGTCTTATCGTGTCCTTCTGCTGATGCCGCCTGTAGAGCGCTTCCGTACCATCCACGTTTCGCATTAACATTCGCACCCTTCTCCAGCAGCAGCTGAATAATCTTGCCGTGCCCTCTATACGATGCCGCCCGTAGAGCGCTTCCGAAACGCCCACCTTCCGCATTAACGTCCGCACCCTTCTCCAGCAACAGCTGAACAATCTTGTCGTGTCCTCCATACGATGCCGCCTGTAGGGCGCCTCCGAACTCTCCACCTTCCGCATTGATGTCCGCACCCTTCTCCAGCAGCAGCTGAACAATCTTATCGTGTCCTCCTGCTGATGCCGCCTGTAGGGCGCTTCCGTACTCTCCACCTTCCGCATTGACGTCCGCATCCTTCTCGAGTAGCAGATGAATGTCAAACGATGCCCGTCGTAACCTACTTCCGTAACATCCATCTCCAGTGGGAGATAAAGAAGCAAGAGCTGTGTCATCTAGAAGTCTAGGCACGATTGAATCGAGCCCAAGAAGTGAAGCATAGTAGAGCGGCGCTGGAATCTTCCCGCGAGGTGCCTCACCCGCATAGTGATCAAAATTCCATATGGTAACCCAATTTTCGAACACCTTGCATTTGAAAAGCTGGAGGACTTGAACGTCGGTCGGAGGATCTTCAACACCATCTCGGAAATGGTCCGGCCAATACCGAGCAGCATAGCGTGTTAATGCAAAGTTGTCTTGCTGCAGCGCGGTCGACGTGGACGTCACCAGTCCAGGTTCAAGCAGGACTGTCAGGCAAATACAGGCCATCTGCGCATCAGCGCATTGCTGTCTTACGCTGAAGAAGTCGGCATCCTTAGAATCCCGTATCCGCTCGGATTCCAAGTACTCCCGAACGGAAAAGTGAGCGATGCGTACGGTAGCTTTTGAAGTATTGGGATCCACATCCAATTCGGTGAACCCGGGGCAAACTTCTTGAATTGCGTCAATGTTCTTGAGTTTACGCTTCGGATTGAACCTCGGTGTGTCACCAAGTTGGACTGCGATTCCATCGACGAGCTCCGCTACCGTTAAGGGCCTCCTTGCACAGCAGAGCAACGTCAGCATTTGTCGGGCATAATCCCTGGAAGTCGATGGGATATTGTTGAGCATTCGTTCGTATGTCTTGTCTAGCGTTTGAGGCAGGGAATCGAGCAGCTGTTCGAGGAGGTCTTCGCTCTGTGGACAGCTGGTCAGTGCTTTAAATTGACACTCTACCCAGCGAAACCTGTCTTGGGTCAGTGGTTGCCTGTGAAGCTTTAATGTAGCTTGGTCTTACACGCCCTGGGCTCGCATGGTGAGTGCGGTCTCAATCCGAGCATGATGCTCCTCCCATTTCCGAAGCCGTCGATTGTTGTGAAGATGCTCAGAAATGAAGGATGCAATGTCCCGATCAACAGAATCATTTTTCATCTTGATTGTCTCCTCGGGCAGCGCGCCTAGCTCATCGCGAATGTCGACCTCATCTCGACTCGAGACAATGAGGTGCAGGCCGGGCTCGGACCAGGCGCGCAGCTCGGCCAAATACTGCAGCATAGCCTCACGGTGCTTATCCCTCGGGCTCTCATCCAAAGCATCCAGGACAATGTACACATCTTTAAACGCCCGTACGAGCTGATGGAGGCAGTCCATGAGTGCTGGATCTGGCGGTGAGGCGTTGCGGTAGCTGTCGTGCAGCCGCGAGACGAAGGTATGGCTGTCGTCAAGTTGGCTTGACAACTGTAATACAAGGGCACGGAGCATAGCAGACGCATCTTGTTTGCTCTGGTCATTGAAAGTGAAGAAGAAGAAGGCTATGCCAATACGTGGGTTCGCCCGGCGATGTCGAAAAGCGAACTGAATGGCTGTAGAGCACAACACAGACTTGCCGCATCCTGCAAAGCCAACGAGCCAGAGGAAAGAACCAGGCTTCTCGAGCCATGCCGTGAAGACCGGACCTTTGACGAACCATAGTCCCGTGCCAGGATGCTTCTTCTTGACAGCCTCATTGAAGCCGATCGTGGCATCCGGAGCCTTGAGCCATGCTCTAATACCCGAAGAGACTTGGGTAGCTCTTGCTAGGTTGAGCAAGGCTTTGGTGTCCTCGATGTCATCTTGCACTCTGCAGATGTCGCTCTGCTGGAGTAATTGCATCGCCAGAGATAAACAGGAGATGAAGTCATCGACGTCCTCATCCAGCTTCTGTAGTGTGCTCTGTCGAAAGGGATACGCGATGCGGCGGCCAGCGGCGCGAAGTCCTGCCATGGTGCCTTGGTGAGGCGCTTGATTGAACTTGTCCAACTCCACCTCGAGGTCTCGGATGAGCTCCTTGCAATCTTCCATGCAAGACTCCATGCTCGTGAGTATTCCACGGTCGTCGGCTTGGGATTGGCGCCGTTCGAGTTGTTGACGTAAACTCTCAAGCAACTCGAGAAGGCGAGAGAGCTTCTTGGTCGTGTGGGCAACATCGGATTTCTGGCCTTGAAATGCCGCGTAGTAGTCGAACAATCCCTGGGCAACTGTGATGCCGAGCGATATGACGCCGACTGCGCTTCCGGCGACGGACAGTGGGTCTATCATGTTGGTGCGCAAGGGAGCAATTCGCGTTCGAGGGGTATTTGCCGTGGATGACAGTCAAGAGGAATGAAGAGCATGGTGGAAGCTGCGACTTCGTCAGCCTTTCATGTCGTGTTAGGCAGCAGTGATATGCAGCTAGCCAAAAATGGAGCAGAAAAATATCATCTCCATCAGACGGTTGAGATATGCACGTCTGGATGGCCTGGTTGGACGCCTCAGAGAGCGCCTCTTGCATGGCGAATGATGTGGCAGCAGCTGGCCTTTAGGCATCTTGGGGGAGTGAATAGGGTGCGGGTAGTAGTGACGCCTTTAGAGGCTAGTCCCCGAGGGCCGAAAGAATAAGGGTCCATAGCTAGCTGGTCTGCCATAAATTATAATGGCGAGGCTGTCAGGGTGAACCAGTGCGCGTACAGTTAAGTTAGATCTTTGCTAGACATGGGCCATACGAAGCAAGTTAATCAAAGACAGGAAACACCATTCCATTGATGAGAGACGGAGGAGATGCTGATGATTTTTCAATAATTGCCAACCATCGACCCGACTCGCAGCCAGCACATTCACTTTAAGAATGTAATAGAGCGTCAACATGTAGTTAGAATTGCGGCCCCCTAGAGATTAAATTACTTTAAATTATCGTCTTACACCGCAATGAAGTCGCTGGAACGGAATGAAAGCTACAGGTGAGCACCGCCATCGCTGGCTGAGCAAGTGGTGGTGTTGCACTTGATATGCAAGAAGACTGCGCCGCAATAAATAAGGTAAAGCCTGGGGCTTAGCCGTCCAGGCTTCCCTTTGGCAAAATCGGTTTCAACGACGCTGAAGTGAGCGTCCCTTGACAATCGAACGCCTTCTACTCGAGATTTCAATCGCTCTCACCTCGGGAATTTCCGCCAAACCAACACAAATCTACACATGTCCCTCTACCCGAGATGGACCCTGTCTCTGCGCTAGGCATCGCCAGCGGCGTGCTCACCTTTGTGGATTTTGCCGCCAAGCTCATTTCCACCACAAAGAACATCTACAACTCAGCAGACGGAGCCACTATTGAGAATTTGGAACTTGAAGATATTTGCAACAGCCTGACTGGACTCATCGCGCAGCTGGAACGCCAGGAGCAGACTGGTCCTGTGGCTCAACCGTCTCTGTCCATCTCAGTCTTGTCACAGTCATCATCGCAAGATCATGTGGCCATACAAGATCTTGCCATCTTCTGCAGGAAGGACTGCAAAGACATCCTTGGTGCTCTCCAAGCTGCCAGAGGCCCAAATGGTCAGCGCCGGCTCTGGAAGAGCGTCAAGGCCGCATTCAAAGCCACCCTGACCAAGGGCAAGATTGCTGCCATCGAAGCCCGGCTGGAGCGAACCCAGAGGCAGATGTCTCTTCATGTTGGAGCAATACTCAGGTGAGTCGCCTTCGCATCCTGCACATGAATGGAGGAAAACAGCTAACTTGCCCTCGCCAAGTTCTCAGATGTGCAAGCTTACCGAGACGCTACGTTCCTTGGAAGCGGACAGCAGTCAACGCAGCGTGGACCAAACCGTCAAAATAAATGCTTTGACAGATTTGCTGCAGGACTTGAACCAACGCTGGCAACACTTCTGACAAGGAAGGCCCGCCGTTATCGCCTGCCCAGCTGCAGGTTCTGATGAAGAGGCTCTCAGAGCATGCCTTGATCGAGCAACAACTCTCATCAGAGAAAAGCATCATTGACAGCTTGAACTATACTTATCGACCAATCCGTCACGAAGCTATCCCTATCGCTCACAAGGACACTTTCTCCTGGGCTTTCAGTTCCACACACTCCAACTTGCGCGACTGGATCGAGACCGGGGATGGCATCTTCTGGGTTTCGGGAAAGGCAGGGTCTGGAAAGTCCACTCTGATGAAGTTCATCACCGGTCACTCTCGCACCATAGAGTCGCTGAACGAGTGGGCAAACCCCAGGAATGTCACAGTTGCGGCTCACTATTTCTGGGGCTCTGGCACAATGATGCAAAAGTCCCAGCAAGGCCTATTGCAGTCTCTACTCCACGACATCTTCCGCCAAGCCCCGTCGGTAATACCCAGATTGGTACCTCACCGCTGGGAATGCGCCCAGAAAGGAAGCTCTCTGTCGTCAGGCCCTCTAATGGAGGCGTGGACATTGGCTGAGCTCTCAGGAGTCTTGCGCAGTATCAGTACTGCCACCGATCTCTCTATGAAAATCTGCTTCTTCATTGATGGACTTGATGAGTTCGAAGGCGATCCTTTGGAGCTTTGTGAAATTCTGCTCGAGATTTCAAAGTCTGTTCACATCAAACTCTGCGTGTCTAGCCGGCCATGGAATGTCTTTGCGGACGCCTTTGGACCTAACCCTCTCAAGAAACTCCTTGTTCACGAGCTCACAAGAGCCGATATCGAGAAGTTTGTCACAGATCAGCTTCAAGTGCATCCTAGATGGACTACCAATAGCATTGATATGAGCTTGTTGGAAAGAAAGAAGCTCGTGAAAGAGGTGGCAAATCGAGCTGAAGGGGTGTTTCTCTGGGCTTTCCTCGTAACGAGGTCTCTGAGGGAAGGGTTATCAAACGATGACACACAAAGCGACATGTGGAGGAAGCTCATCAGGCTACCGAGAGATCTTGAGCAGCTCTTCAGACACATGCTTGAAACCATTGATCCAGTGTATCATCTCAAGATGTCTGGAATGTTGCAAATGACTCTACATGCGAGCAATCCACTTTCAGTCGACCTCTACTGGCATCTAGAGAAACAGTTGGAGGATTCAAACCATGCCTTTCGCTGTCCTGTACAGCTGCAATCTCCCAGTCAGTTGACCAGGCAGCGAGAACAAACGTCCCGAAGATTAAACGCGAGAACTAAGGGTCTTCTTGAGGTCAGGAACGGCCGAGTTGAGTTTCTACATCGCACGGTCCAAGACTTTCTCCTCGCACAGAACATGAGCCAATACCTGGAAAGCAAACTCTGTGTAAACATCTTTTACTACATCTCGGAGTCGTACCTTGCCTCTCTGAAATCCTTTTCCTCGGACAACCCAATCATACCAGGGATCATAAGGCAGGGGCTCGGTGAGAATGGTGGCATATTTATTCCCCATCTACATGAGGCACTTTTCTCAGTAGCCGAGGCAGCCAGAACGGATGACACACCACTGAATCGCACCAAGATTTGTCTCTTACTGGACGAATATGAGCGGGCTACTGTGATGCTCTTGCAAAGCTCACAAGTCACCGTGCGTGGCATTGATGACCTGAAAGACAAACGACTGCTTTTCAGGGAGGAGGTTCTTAAACATGAGCTTTCATTCTACATCGAGAAGAAGATTCAGGAAGATCCAGCATACTTCAGCCCTTTTTCTGATTCGCCCCTCTTTGCAGCTCTTGCCCCTATAAGGAATGCTTCATCACCCTTTCACCCGCTGCCATGCCTGCGGACCATCGATATACTGCTTGAACATGGAGAAGACCCAAATTCCGAGTCCCAAAGGCAATCCGACGGCCACTCTTGTACAGCCTGGTCTCAATTCGCATCTAGGCTTCTGCCTGCGTCACGAGATGGACGGGACAGATTCTGCGCCGTTACAGAAAGCGGACTTTTTAGCGTCCTGCTCTCTCATGGAGCGAATCCCAATGAAGGCGGTATTTTCAATTGGTGTGGTTTTTTGGGGGGCGGGCCCCCTGCGCTCAAATGGGAGAAATCTTGGATGATTGCCAACAAACTGTATTCACCGCCTACCTCTTATCGACATTCGTACGAGAACCAACATTCTTTAGCAGCACTCAGGAACACCGAAGCTTTTTTCAAAGCTACCCCCAAACGCTAGACGTCTTCTATCGCTGCGGTGCGAGGTTTGGCTTGGCTGCAAACAAAGGTAGCGGGCCCAGCCCAGACTCTCCGTTACTGGCCATGTTTTGCTCGATTCTGGCTAAGGTCAGGATAAGAACAGGAGGATCAAGGCTTCTGTTTTCGACCTGCCAGAAGTTGATATGCTACTTGGCTGGAAACGAAAGCGAATTGAAGAAGCTGATGGCCGCAATTCGAGATGCCTTTCCGGGAGATATGTGTGATCAGTTGATCAGGTCAACAGCGAGCCCATCCAGGAAGACCACACGACTGGCGGGCAGAGAAATGACAATGGAACCTGTATCAAAACGTGTGAGATATACAGAGAGGCAATGAAACACAAAGACGGAGCTGGCGGCGAGTATAGTTAATAAGAGGTCATTTGGACTTGTCGTGTAGTGGCATTCATTGCCGCCAGGCTCGTCTGTCCTCAACTCCCTACTGACATTATCGTTGCAACCGGCGGTGCAGCCCATGTTGGTTCTATCCCCGGCACTTGCCCCTCAAACCTGGACTGAATGAATCTATCAGACCTGCACCCATTCGATATCGCCTGCGGGCCTCAAAAATGGCCAAGTTCGGCCAGTGAAGACTCGGTGTCGAAGGCAGCCAATTGCATACGCAGTATGACGGCGTCTGCAGTCAGCACACCCGCCAATGGACACTTGAGATGCAAGGCCAGAAAGCCTTGCCGCGGTAACTGGGCTTACGCCTGGGGCTCAGCTGATAAGGCAGCTTTCCTTTGAGTTTCGGCTGAGGGATAAATGACCTGATCTTTCAAGTCCCATGACTAAGATAGTTAAGTAGGCAGCTTGTTCTGGACACAGCATTACGTATTGAAGGATGCATAATGTGCAACTGAGAATCATATTATGCAGTGCAGCACGAAAGGCCCACCACATCCTCAACCCAACTCAGCCAACCATGCATATTCAAGTCAGATGTCGCCCTCTGGTCCATTCAAACAACGTGGAACTCATGTAAGGCAACCGTTGGGCCTGCCACGTTTCTAAGCCACCGTTGCCCAATGTCCTTAGCCAGACTCACTGCGTTGTTTTCGGTGCAGCTGGGCTTTCAAGTTTTCTACACCCTCGAGAGTCATTTAACCTCAAAAAGTCCAGCTACCGTAACGATAATAATTAAGAGGGCTTCAATCACCGAAGAACTAGTTAGTACACGTCAGCTTCTTCTCCGATTCCGACACTGCCTGCTTCCACACTGCAGACATGACCTCAACGGGTGCAACCAAGTCAGATGCCCCGTCTATGGGACCGGCACGGAACTTGTTCGGCGACATTATGGATGCATTAAAGGGCAAGCCAGAGTTCCTGCCAATCGCCGACATCAATGCTTTTACCAGTGAAGCACGCATCAAGGAGGTGTTGCAGGATCCAGATCTCCAGCTCCAGCCTGAGGATATCCATCATCACCTCAACTACATACTTCAACGCCCTGCCAAGAAAGTGTTCCTCATTTTGGTCAGGTGTGAGAAGAGTCACCTTATTGCCGACCTCTCGTCGACAGACTTTTCGGATGATGACCTACCTATCATAGAGCGCTATGATCGTGATCTAAAGAAGATGATGGCCGACAGCGCCCGAGAGCCGCCAAAATGCATCGAATTCTTCAAAAAGAACGACGCCGCTCCGGTGTTTGTGTTCAAGCAATGGTCATTCATGGCTCCCATGTTCCAGAGTAGCAGGTTTGAATATGAGCTGAAGCCGGAAATTCCCTTACCACTGATTGAAGAAGGGAAATCCCAACAATCTGGATTTAGCTCGGTGCGGAAGGTCAAGGTACATCCCTCTCACATCGAGGGGAAGGTTAGTTGAGTGACAAAGACCATAACCCAATACCAATACTGACAGGTTGACAGACTGGCTACTTGGCTCTAAAACAGCTCAAGGATATGGACGACCAACAGAAGTACCTTGACAAAGAGAGGAAAAATCTGGTCGCCTTGAGGGGGTTGGATCACCCCCATCTGATCAAACCAGCCGTTATCTGTATTCAAGGCGAAAAGGTGGCATCATTCTTCTTCCCGTGGGCAGATGGAGGGAACTTACGGGACTTTTGGAAGAAGGACCCAACAGATTACGCAGCTACATCCGGCTGGATGCTGGAGCAGATGACGGGACTTTGTGGTGCCTTGGCATCTTTGGCGGCGAAGAACTGTCGACACAGCGACTTGAAACCAGAGAACATCCTCCACTTCTTTGACAACACGAAGAGAGGCACTCTGAAAATCACTGACGTGGGTCTCTCCAAGTTCCACATTCTGGTGACCAGCAGACGGCCTGACGGAACTACGGCCAAGCACACAACCGAGCGATACTGCCCCCCGAGTTTGATCCACAACACAGCGAGAGACGCAGGCAGTTGGTGGAAGGGACCGGCGACGGAAAGCTATCGCGCAGATTCGACATTTGGTCTCTGGGCTGCGTCTTTGTCGAGTTCCTCATCTGGGCTGTACTGGGGCAAAAGCGGCTCAAGGAATACGAAACTGAAATGGGACCCTTGAGACGCTTCTGGGAGTTTAAGAACGGAAGTAAGGATGGAAGCAAGGGTGGAAACAAGTCCTATCATCTCTCTCCTGAGGCAAAGGACTGGATCGAAAAGCTGAAGGAGAAAATCAACCACCCCGTCCTCAACGAAGTTCTGAAGCTAATCGAGAAAGAGATGCTGCTCACCAACTGGGATAGACGTCTAACGGCATCGGAAGTGCATGCAAGAATGAATGCCATACTAGGTACGCAAATTTGACCATGATTCTTACGTCTTGTTACGTAGAACTGAACAGCCAACAGACCTGGCAGGTGAGCAGTCCCTTGTCACCCCTCTGGAAGTGCAGCGGGTTTCGGGACCAAGTGACGAAACCGCCGGCGTCCCCGACACTGCCGCCGTGGGACAATTAACCAGTGGCAGCGTCTTGACTAGTATGCCTCCCCTAGACACGGCAGAAGCCCAGAACGTAAGCTCATCGGAATATCATGTGTTGAGTTGAACAAGATGACTAAAAGGGCGCACGCAGTACGTCAGTTATAACTCAAGATATTGGGTAGGTCCAGGATGGCAGAGCTAACGAACCCGGGATATAGAATGTAAGTAAATAGGCTTGTCTGCCTACAAGCTACACGTGCCTAAAAGCTGACCACTTTCTAGACGGTTGGTAGCCAGATGGAAACCCCTCTTGCTATCAATAATACTGACGGCTTCTCTACAGCGCGTATGCTTGCCATCAATCTGCCATCCCCGGCAGGCCTATTTCTGTATCAGTGCTGACCGAACTAGCAAAACGCCAAATTACGAGACCACTGGACAGTTCGTACCGACAATGAGTTTGCACAGTCATTCTTCTCCCGAGTTGGCAGAGCAACCCCAAGAGAAAGAAGTCAACTATGCGATGTGTGCTCAACATTCCGCATCTGGGAACCTCAATTCACAATCTCAGAGGTGGTGGGCAATTTTGCGGCGAGGTCTTCTCAATGCGATCTATGCAAGCTGCTGCACACCGTCTCAAAAGGGCTGGGACTTGGCGAACGTGAGCAACTGCACTGCGTTCGGCGAGCCTCAACCATGAACATGACTGAGCCTGACAACCGACCGATCTTGTCGCTCTTTGCTGATCCTGGTACGAAATGGCTGAAGCTCACCCATAACTAAAGGGCTAACGGCTGGTTTAGATGGCAAATCACCACAGCTCGAATTTGCCCAAGTCGGATATCCAACGCTGCCGCTTCCGGATAGCCCCCGTCAGTATCAACTCATTCGTCAGTGGCTCCAACTATGTGATTCTGAGCACGGTCACGGGCCCGAGACATACCTAGGCGATGGCACTCTGCAAATGCCGACTCGGCTCATATACGTGGGCGACTCTCAAATACACTTAGAAGTCGCCCAAGCATCTTCCTTCGTGCGTTATCTCGCACTCAGCCACTGTTGGGGCAATGGTCCCACGCTGCGTACTTTGAAGAGCAACTTCGAGGCGCTCCGCAAAGAGATCCCAATCAATCTCCTCCCTCTGAACTTCCAGGATGCCGTCAAAGTGGCAAGGGGGCTTGGGGCCTCCTATCTCTGGATCGACTCATTGTGTATTATTCAAGACGATCCGGAGGACTGGGAACGCGAAGCTGGTCGAATGGGCCTGGTATTTAGCAATGCATATTGCACCATTATGGCCACCTCAGCAGCCTCGTCAAATGAGGGGTTTCTCGCTCGTCAGGCGAGCCCACCACTTTCCGCCACTTTCAAAACTGCCGACGAAGGAACGCTTCAGATATCAGAGTTCATGGAGGATTATCACCAAGACGTAGAACTGGCAAGGCTGAACACGCGTGGGTGGGTGCTCCAAGAGCGCGCTCTCTCCCGACGGACTCTGCACTTCACTAAGACACAAGTCTACTGGGAATGCGGCAAAGGTGTACATTGTGAACGCCTCTTCAAACTTAACAAGTATGTTTTGTTCTCCTCATCGTTTAGCTGTTCGGATGTAACTGAGATGTTTATGCAGCCCCAAAGCGACCCTGTTTGGAGACTCAAACTTTCCCAAGTCCATTCTCAAGTACTACAAAGGGGGCAGAATCACGTTGTTCCAGGATCTTTATCAGAGGTACTCCAGACTTGCCCTTACTAGGATATCTGACCGCTCGGTGGCTATACTCGGTCTCGAGCAGCGACTTCTCGAAGTCTTCAAGACACGCGGCGAATCGGGTATCATTCACGAGTATTTGCAGCGTAGCTTGCTGTGGTGTCGACCAGATGATACTTTTCTAGCTCGAATTCCATACCCCAAATCCCGCAAAACTCCGTCTTGGTCTTGGATGGCTTACGAGGGTCCGATCACGTACATGCATGTGCCATTCGACGGCGTTGATTGGACCGATGAATACGCGTCTCCATTCGAAACAAAGAATTCGGATACCACCAGCGGGTCAACTTTGAAGGCATTCGCGAGGGAGCTTACGCTGGACCGGGTTGACCTCCTACATAGGGTCAAGCTTGATGAGCAGCATCAGATACCGATTACGAATTTGCGGGGGGTGGTCATTGGCAAGGACAAACGCCGACAATCACGAGACGAAATCACACACTATGTTCTCCTCGTCGCACGTGTAGAGGGCAAGTCGGGGGGTAAGAAGGAATTTGTTCGAGCGGGCGTGGCCTGGCTATTGGAACAGAATGTGGGATCAAATGGGGAATATGTCGAGATCTCCTAACCCTGTGTAGTTCGTTTGAATCGACTTGGAATTATATGGCTCAGCACACCTATTGTTATATCTCAGAGTCCTGCGAATAATCTGATAATGGGAGCTCTGCCACAGACAGGCCAACTAGCAAAGAAATCCAGACGAAAATCGGCTCTTATCCTGCAATTGGTCACAACCGCAAATACATAACAAATAAAGGAGTGAATAATCCAAATAATCAGGCCAAGATGAAGAAGTATGCTCAAAAATACTGGTAAAAATGGCCAAACGCTTGATAAAACCTAGAAAGAGAGATGCCTCCATTCTTATCGCGGCCCAGACGCTCCAATGCGCGGCGATCACCATCACAATAACACCTTCTAAAATACCCCAGTAAACAAGCCCTCACAATATGATCTCCAAGGGAGAGTAGGTGTGGTTTCTTGATCTTGTCGCAGAAGTGATGAACGATTTAGTGCAAACCATGTGCTCAGAGCCGGTTTCCAGGATTGGCCCGGTATTTCGCTCTTGACGCTGCTCAAGAGCTGATTTAATGTGATGTTGATGTTGCTTCTTGTTGTCTTCCACTGCCCAGGTAGTCTCGGTCCCAGCGGATAGTGTACACGTCCTGTTGCATCTCGACGGAGAACTTGTCCGTCGGTAACCGCTGCGCCAAGACATGCAGAAGCTGCTGTGGGCTCACATGTCTGGCGTTGATCTGAATAGTCTCGTAGGTAGGGCTGACGTTCGTTTGCGTATGGTTATGAATTGCAGTCGTCATGATGGATGCTAGTGAACTGCCGGTCTGAGAGAAGACGAGATGAGTCTGAGATCTTGGGTGCTGATGAGGCCCGGAAGAAACATGAAATGGAAAACATTTAAAGCAAAGGGAGGCCCAGGCCTGTGCCAGGCAGCAGGAGTGGCTGTGGAGGCTTGAAACGAGGCAAAGTGGCGAGGGAGGCGATGCGATCGAGGCAACGAGGCGGCCGTCGCCTGACGCATCAATGTGCAACTTCAGGGCTAACGGAAGCAGGCTACCTTGGCGTTTTCCTTCAGTCGGCCGATCCTGGTTCAGCTGGGCTTGAAATGAGACGGGAGCCGAGTCCTCATAGAATTGGTCACTACTGGGCAAGGACACGGCCAACCCGACCGCCATTCATGATGCGGATGGCAGAAAGTGGCGCGCCAATGAGATGGGCAACAACTACTGGGAAGTTAGTTTAACTATATACACCTTAACAATACAAATTAAATGGCGATTACTGCGTGCCGACTCCCTCGGTCCGTCTCTGTAGCCTTATCGAGCCTAAGGTTGCTTGCAATCTATTCTCACCTATGCTAGTCGGCACCATGCAGAAGGTGATTATCTCGGCTAGGGCTGATGCAGCGGCTGAAGATAGACGCTTGGTAGACGAGTCTCAATTGAGATATTTATTGATCAGGCTGAGAAGTGCAAATGGCCGGGTCCATTGCGGGATGGCCGGAGCTGCGTTTGTACAAAACCTGATAAACCACCATGGCCATCTCATTAAAAATGTCTAGAGTGCGGAGATTTCGACGCTTAACCACGATGTTCATGCCTTGTGCAGCTCCGGGTCGATAACACCCAGTACTCACCAAGTCCGATGCCAGACCAGATCCCTTCAAACCCGCTCATCAATGTCCACGAAATTAATGAGCTGGTTGACACTGTGAAAAATAGACGGGAACCGAGAAGCCCCAACAACAGCTTGAAGCCCCACTATGATGGGACACCAGATGGGCGCTCACCAAGCTTAGAACCAGAGAGTGCCACGTCATTTCAGACAGTCGATGATATGGGCCATGAATCCTGGATTGAGTATCTCAAGTACCACGAGGAATCAGCCAATGTGGAAGACGCCCCAGCTGTCAACGTTGAGCTCAATTCCGCCTGGGCGACTCTGCTGGATGCATGCGTCAAGCCTGCAATAGATCCCACAGAGAGGCAATCCTTTCTCCCATTAGGACAGCTTCGCAAGATTCTGAGCCCGAGCAATGTTGACAAGTTATTGACGCAGCAATTCTCGAAAGAGGACCTCGGGCGATTCGCTAATAAGATCTACGACGCCGAGGACCACTACCGGCCAAAAAGACTGAAGATTATGGGCACATTGCTACTCATTCAATGTCTTGAATTTCTCGAGCACTTCATTGGAGACCAGGTAACAGACGACCGGCTCCCTTTCAAGCTTGAATTCGACCGCAGTACCTTACGGCCGCGATTGTACGATCGATATAACACAGAGCTTACTTCTCTCTCCAAGTGCAAGTGGAAGTACTGCCAGGCGGAGTTCTTTGTGGCCAAGCAGATGCAACTCTGCAGTCTCTTTTGCAGCATCAAGACCGACGAGGAACTGGTGGACCACTTCCGACTTCCTGGAGACTTCGTTCTCCCTTTCCTGAACTGCAAACCTCCCGTGTCGAGGTACGGGGGCTTTGGAAAAATCACCAAGGTCGAGATTGAGCCGTCGCACCTGTGGTATCGAGGTGAATTCCAGAAGCCAGCGTATTTCGCTGTCAAGACGATTCGCCACGACCCAGTAGAGCACCCCGGCGAAGCGGACTCGCTCGCCAAACGGCTCGTCATCCGCGAGCCAAAGAACCGTGATCATCTGCAACAACTTCTTTTCTCATTCCGTCGCGCAGACCTCTACTACCTTGTTTTCGAATGGGCCGACGGGGATCTTACCGACTTATGGGAGGAGATCTCGCTGCGATATGAGCCGTCGATGCCTGACGATGTCTGCTGGTTTTTCCAACAGTGTCTCGGTATATCGAGAAGCCTAGACAGCCTCCACAACCTCCATTCGTCTTATACTACCTTATTTAAGGAGGAAATGAAGCGGTTCTTACTCGACCAACGACATGGGCGCCATAGCGATATCAAGCCACAAAACATTCTTTGGTTTAAGAATTATCGAGAAAAGCAGGACCACCTAATCATCGCCGATCTAGGTCTTACAGAATTCCACACGACGCAATCCAAGTCCCAAGCGCCGTGGGCCGGTGTTGCAGGATACACACAGACTTACAAGGCTCCCGAGAGTGATGTGAACGGCCGCGTCGGGTCCAAGTACGACATCTGGGCACTGGGATGCGTCTTTCTCGAGCATGCCTCTGTATTTCTACGACGAGACGCCAAGTGCGTCAAGGAGTTCTCTAGAAACAGAACAGATGAGGATTGGGTGCATCCCAGGCACCAGAACTACGCGAGTGATACGTTTTATTACCTGGAGGATGATTCCTGTTCCCAGGCCTCCTCTGGGACCACAAGCAAGGGCCCATCTCAAGCAATGGTCAAGGACACGGTCAAACAAGTGAGTCGGGAGCTCGATACTACCGCGCTTAGCAACTGACCAGTGCAGTGGATCGAAGGCTTGCAAAACCACGGCCTGTGTTCTGACGCCATGAGAGATTTTCTGAAACTCATTGGCAGAGAAATGTTGGTGGTCAACCAAGAACAACGAAGCAATGGCTCTCTGGTTATCCGGGGCTTGCAAGATATACTGCAGAAATGCAAGGAAGATGCGGTATATGCTTGCTCTTCAAAGGAAAAACCAATTGCGGAGAGCACGAAAGCGGCACTTGGGGACCGTAACCAGGACCTGGCAGGTATTTCAGGAGGGCAAGAGAATCCTGACACCGGCCTGGAGCTCCCCCGTGGAGGCGAACAGAGCAATAGCGATGAAGTTGATCTTACGACGGCACCCCGGAGCTATCGCGTCGGTATATTGCCCATAATCACGCCTAACGAGCTCAGCTCACTAGCCTCTACAACCCGCTCCATGGATGTATCAACAGAGAGGTCAACAGAGAGGTCCCCAATACGCACACCCCAGACGACGAGTCCTGATGGCAGTCAGTCACCTCCCCAACAACAAAGGGGTGCCTAGGATTTGATTAGGCACTTTGAGTCGCTCAGCCGGAAAAAAATGCAATAACTGCAATATACCTAAAGGACTTGCTGAATTAGACGAGTCCTCGAGGTTACAATCAGGTTATAAGGCGGCTGGTTCGACCTTGCCTCACTATCGCCGATGACGTATTCTAATCTTGTCTCCCACATTTATGTCATCACGCCCCGCATTTTTGGGGACATCGACGGTGTCAATATTTTGACATCTTGTCCCTGTTTCAACACATCACCTTTTTCTGGCCATACAACCGTAGGCCGCCGAGACACACAACAGTTCGCACCATGAAGGCAAAAAGCATGGAGTTGACAGGCCTTCTCGAGGAGCTTCGAGAGCTCCTCACAATCGACACGGGCTGTCTTAACCGGATTACCGATAAATTCGTTCAAGAGCTTGACAAAGGTAAACTCAATCAACGAAGGTCGACCGAAATGCGTTCTAGGATAACCGTGGACTAAAACTATCCAGGATTGAGCGCTGAAGGCGGGACCATAGTAAGTACACAACCTTGCACGTTCTGCGATCAGCACGCCCGTCTAACCAATGTCATAGCCAATGAACCAAACTTGGGTCATGTCTCTCCCCAGCGGCCGAGAGACAGGCTCGTACCTGGCAATCGACATGGGAGGGACAAATCTGCGCGTTTACAACATTCATTTGTGCGGAGACGACGGAGAGCCCAAGGTCCACCAGTCAGAGTATCAGATTCCCGAAGAACTCAAGGATGGAAAGGCGGAAAGCTTGTGGGATCACATTGCCTCTCGATTGCAGGATTATCTCACGGAGCACCACATCGAACCAAAGGAAGGAGGGACGTTGCCTCTCACGTTCATTTTTTCCTACCCCATGACGCAGCACAACATTGACGAGGGCATTCTCCAACGGTGGACCAAGGGATTCAACGTCGACGGCGTTGAGGGACGAAATGTGACGGACCAATTTAAAGCTGCGTTGTCAAAGCGGGTAAGCACACACTCATCTCACACTTCAACACCTTCTAAACTAGCCCAGAATATTCCGATTGCGGTAACCGCCATGACAAACGATACCACTGCCACTCTGATGGCGTCGACATACATGGATCCTAAGACCAAAATCGGCTGTGTATTCGGCACGGGCTGCAATGCCGCATACGTGGAGGATTGCGGCTCAATTGACGACTCCAATCTTTCCGATGTATCGCCCAATACCCCCATGGTCATTAATTGCGAATGGGGCGCTTTCGATAATGATCATAAGGTTCTGCCAAGGACTCATTATGACAAAATGGTCGACGAGCAATCGCCGCGCCCAGGCCAGCAGACGTTCGAGAAGATGGTGGCGGGACACTACCTGGGCGAGATATTTCGGCTGATTATAGTAACGGCCCATGAAAAAGGCTTTATCTTTGACGGGCAGAGCATTTCTCAGATCCAGGAACCTTACTCCCTGGATTCCGCCGTCGTCTCCAAAATGGAGCAGTAAGTTTCGACTGTTGCATAGATGGCATGCATAGTTAACTCATCGATAGGGATGTCTCCAAGAACCTGGAGGCGATTGAGGAGTACTTCCGCTCAGAGCTGCAAATTTCTTGCACGCAGCACGAACTGCATTTCATCCACCACACGGCCGAGCTCATCATCTCCCGAGCCGCTCACCTCTCAGCATGCGGCATCGCAGCCATATGCAAGAAGAAGGGCCATGAGACGTGCCACGTCGGTGCCGAGGGCTCTCTATTTGAGAAGAATTCTCACTTCACGTCGCAAATCGCCAATGCCCTCGCTGAAATATTGGACTGGCCCGACAGGAGAGACGAGGACCCAGTCGTCATGTTCCATTCCAAGGGGAGCGGGGTTGGAGCTGCAGTAATTGCGGCCCTCACGTTGCAGAGAGCTAAAGATGATGACGTGAAGGGTATTTCGAAGCCGGAGGAACTCAAGGCTCAGTACGAGGAACAATAAAATGTTAGTGTTGGCACAGGATAGATAGTGTTCTAATGCGCTATGGTACTATTCATCCTCTTGACGTCAAGGGATGCCGCTATCAATGCCGATCAATAATTAAGCCAACCCTGATCTAGAGCAAGGAGCGCGCAGGTTAGACACCGTTGTCACAGCAGAGACGGTCCCTTATTGTCCAGCATGAAGCGAAGCAATCACTCATTCTCCGACTTGGAAATCCCTTTCTTAGAATGCTCGCCGAAGTTACAAGAGTAGAACCATGGCCACCCACAAAATTGCCCATGTGGTCCCCATCGTGCCGCCTATTCTTCCTGCATCAGCAGTTACAGCAGTGGGTGTAGAGGTTGAGGAACGCGAGGAACTGGTTGAATTTGCGGCGCAATCCGCCTCAGACGGCCAAGAAATGTTATACCCTCCCAGACGAGCCCAGATTTCATCCCAGAGCTCACACTCAGAAAAGTCAATCTCCGTAACCTTGAAGGTATCTTGCACGGAAATACCCTCGTTTCGGCACTGGTCAAACTCGGGCCAAGACTGACGCTTCGTCGACGGGTTCTTATTCGCAGCCATGGCTGTCCAAGCCTCTACCAAAGTCTTGCTGATTTCCCGCTCAGCCGAAGTCGCGTTGGACGTCCCGTTGCCCCAAGGCTGGTTGTCGAGATTGGCAAAGACGAACGGCAGCTCGGACGTGTGAGTTGCTCCAAAGTAGGCTGCGTATTTGCCAGGGAAAGCTTCGCCGTCAACCCACAGCCAGGGGAACGAGGGGGTGTGGTTGAATCGGTATGCGTAAGCCAGTTTCCCTGCATTTAGAGCAGACCGAAGTGCTCGGTATGTTTGACAGGTGTAGCTCGCGACGGTATCGATGTGGGTGATTGCTGCGAGCACCGCCTCCTCGGTCGAGCCTGAGCTGTTGAATAGCGAGAGAGGATATTGCTTGCCGATAATAGAGCCCAGCGAACCCCATCGAGCGAGGAATTGGGTGTAGTTGGCTTCGGTGATGGGGGTGTTGGCACCCAGAAAGACCGGAAGGACAAACAAGGAAGAGTCCAACTCGGCTACACGAGAGTCAATACAGGCGTGGACCATGACACGGAAATGGGTTCATACTCGAACCTGCAATGATCGGAACCTGAGGTCCTCTCTTCAGAGGCTCCTCGGAGATAATTTCTCCATCGAGAATGGCAGAGTTGAGATTGGTAATGTTTGGCAAGTTGAACCCGAAAATCGCGGAGAGTTGGTTGCCGTTCACCTTGGGATCAAGAAGAGCCGGTGTAACTTCAAATGCGTCGATGAGATCCTCGACCGACTTCGATTGTAAGCAAGATAACTATTTCTTATTAGCAATGGGGTCTTTTCCGCTTCGCAGTTCACTTACATTGTCGATATCGCACTTTAGCGCCTCAGCATAGCTTGCAGCGGAATACTGAGCCAGGGACTTGGACGTCAGATCTTGACCACCTCCAGACTGGAGAACAGCTGCAGATATGAGCGATTTGGCCTGTGGTAGAGTCGATATGACAAACGTATCGTCACCACCAGCGCTCTGACCAAAGGCCACAACCTTGGAAGCATCACCACCAAAGGCGGCAATGTTGTGCTTGACCCACGTGAGTGCAGCCAAGTAATCCTGGATGGCCATGTTGCCCTTTATTCCGGCTGTCTCAAGGCCGAGGAATCCCAGGGGACCTAGGCGATAGTTGAATGAAACGAAAATGGCATCCTGGGCTAAGTTGCATGCATCGTACAGGGGGTAGGAGAGAGCTCCCGCTTCGTTGGCGCCTCCATACGTCCATACCTTGACGGGCAACGCCGACTTAGCTGTAGCGTCGGCAGGAACGTAAACATCTAGATACAAACTGTAGTTGCGTCAGATCAAGTACACATGTTGACAATCGCAAGCAATGAAGGAAGTGACTCGCCAATCCTCAGAAGTGGGCTGGCCTGTCGCATCCAGGCTCGAGGGGAACTGGATACAGGCCGGCGGAGCAGTTGTTGCACTGAAGGAGCCGCCATCATATGAGCCGTTGAGTGCCTGAGGCGGCATAAACCTCAGCTTTCCAAGTGGAGGCTGAGCATACGGGATGCCTTGGAAAAGTTTCGTATCCGAGTTGGGGCATTTTCCTCCGTGAACTTGGCCGGCCGTGAGATGCACAATGGGGTGGGAGGAAGACGATGCCGTCGCCACAACAAGGTGCAGGGCGGTGAATAAGCTGCGTGTTCGCATCTTCAAGTTTCGTTTGGAATCAACTGCAGTAATAGCTCATAGTATGAAATAACAATCATGCGGATTACGACGCTTCTTATACCTATGTAGGAAGCCAGGAGGTAGCCAGATGCATCACTTTGAGCAGTGTTCAGTATGCGTATTATGTGCTCGTGCTCGTTCTCGTTCGCCAAAAATGGAAATCGATTCGGCCAATCCATTCGAGCAACGAGTTTACGCTTGTGTTGGGCATGCCGAGTTGCCGTGTACATGATCCTGTCACCTTTAGCCCTGACTAGTGCTGACTGACGTTGGAAGTGAAACTCTTTCAAGATTCACTCCCACTATTAGGGTACATCACCTACGTATTTATATCGTTGTGTCATATACGTGGTATTTGCTGACAGGTTTAGCGAAGAGAAGTTCAATGGGAAAGCGACCTGCGCATTTGATGTTTGGTGGAGGCCCCCGGAACAAAAATGACGGAGAGGGCATGCTTTTACCCGCAGACCTCGCTACCATGTAGAAGTATTAACACTTCAAGGTGGTTTGCAGTTCGTGTGCCCACGCTCTATATGTCGTTCATTGCCAAAAGCTGTATGCGTCAAACTGTGGTATGTGGCCAGCCCAGGTTGGGGCGGTGAGGAGGACGAGTTGTCGGGGACCGTTCGATTATTAAGTCCTTTAATCTTGAATATGCTGCAGTTATTCAAGTGTCAGTAAATGATACCAACAAACACGCGAAAGCCTGCAACGGCATATCATTAATAGGTTGGGAGCCATGTACGGCCGGAAACCGCATTGCGAGTAGCCAATAAACGGTAGCTTAATACAGACAGGACACGCGCCAATAAGAAGGAATGAATAGAAACGAAATCATCTCTGGAAGCCTAGTTATAATATAAATCCTTATCCCTGACCTGAACCCGAGTATGATAGACGGGGCTGCTAGATGGGCCAGTCACCAGCCCGGCGGGGCAACTCAATACCATCAAGTCGATGTTGCCTGCACATTCGGGATTCTTTTCGCCGCAATAGCATTGGATCGTATTAGAAATCGCAGGCTGCCGCCTACCAACTACCATCCACATGAGAAGACTTGCATGACTCGTACTTTCTTCGCCCCAGCGGCCCTTCATTTTGCCCCTTGATGTAGGTATCTCACATATACATGAGGGTGTCGTGTCTTGTCAGTGCCCTCTTGATCTCTTCGAACGCGGCTAACTCGGCGGGCATCGATTCCAGGTACACTTCCACTAAATTTCGGAAGTCATCAGGCGTGATGTGCATAACAACGTCAGTCATTGGTTCGGCCATCGTAATGGAGGCGCGAGGGGTTGGGACTACCAATAAGGGACGTGAGAGACCAAACGGGACGTGAGAAGCGGAGAGCAGACTTACTTCGAGAGTCCAGGAGTCTAAGAAAGACGCTTGAGCAGAGTATCGAGCGCTGCAATAATAGAGCCATAAAAATGATAGTATTGCCTCGCCAATAACCGCCCCCAACTGGGCTGCACCGTAACCGAAAGGCCGGGAGCGCTCGAGGCACGCTCTTACTCGGCATCTATTCCTTCCTCCGTTTCGGCTGAGGCTTGCAGCTGACCAGCAAGTACGAGATGAGCAGCTGTACCTCCGAGATCATGGGCCGTTCGACGTCGGGCAGGCAGCTCACTTGGGGCGGTCGAGGGAGTCGGGGGAGGAGGTGGCGGGGAGGCGCGAGAGCGGTAAACGAATGTAAAAGTCGATCTGCCGTAGACATTCAAACGTCAGTAAGCCATGATAGACAAAATAAATGCAACGCCAACAAGCCACATGAGAGCGTGAAATACACAAGACGAAATGGAAGTCTGTACTTAGTCATATTAATAGGCAATTGGAGAAGAAGAGTCGGGAGGACATGGACGTCCTCGATGCCGGTGTCAGGTTTGATAAACTTCAAGACAATAAAAGTCGAGAAGGGGGGAATGTTGCAAAGAAACAATGGCATAAGTTGTCGGCTCATCAATGGCAAGTTGCTGACACGCAGGTAGCAAACGCAGTTCTCAAGAAGAGACGAAGTCGAAGGGTAATGTCACTCAACGACGTCAGATTGTTCAACGGCGAGCCCAACAGGAAGGAGGTCCTCTTGACTTTCCTGCCTAGTATGAGGTGCCAATGGGCGCGAGTGAGACAATCGCTTGAAGTGAGCATGATGAACGAGGTTTTCACCTTGAATACCTAGGTGGGAAGGGATGCCGAATGGGTCAGTCACCAGTGGTTTTAATGTCAATGAGCGGGAGCGGGAATGGGAGCGGGAGTAGTATTGCCGAGAGAGATGCTCTTGAGTTGGGACAACGGGTGGGTAGGTGTCACCTGTACATCTGACGTTCCTTCTGCCATGATAATACATTAAGAACTGCAGCCTACCAACTACCAACTGCCGTCCATGAGAACGCCTTGACATAATCTTCTGACCTCATCACTTCTTCGCATCCAGCGGGCCAGCCTCTTGCCCCTTTGGCCTCGGCCATGGCCACCATCCTTCCATCACCCTGTCGTCATATATTGCGTTGAAGTTTCCGTCTGGCTCCCGGGCATCGAACCAGTACACATGCTGTCTGGCCCAGTTGAGAGCAGTCGCGGATCGAATGTTCTCAAGGGCGAGGTCGCTCAGCCTGAATTGCGATAGTTCCTTATTCCCACGAGCATACACCCCCACCTTGGCCGTCCACTGGTGATTCGTGCTGACGTCTTTCAGCTGGTAACCACGCGCGTGCGTCCAGCCCATGGCTTTGATGTCGGGGTGGAGGTCGTCTTTGTGGTAAAAGCAAGAGCTCTCAATATCGACATTCTCCTCAGACCAGTACAGTCCTTCTCTCATGAGCTTCGGCAAGTCCTTGACGTGCACCTGGATGTTTACCTGCCATGGTGCGTCACCGCTACTGCAAGACAGAAGGTCCTGGTATGAGACGGCATTGACGTCTTTCAACATCATGAACTGAACCTGGCCACATTTATGCCGGCCATCGTCGTGGGAATGGAATTCATTGCTCGCGATGGTGGGTTCGCCGTGGGTGTAGAGCTCGTAGGGAGGGGGAGGACATGCCGTGTGGTCTGGCACTCGCTCATACCGTTGCGACGGGTCATGACGCGATCCGAGACAGCCCCCTGCCCACTTCTTGATCGTTTCGAAAAGGCGAATCATGTTGCTGACATTTTCGTGGGTTGGTTGTTGCTGCAGTTGGGTCAAGGTTGTGGAGTGATGTGGTAGCTTGGGTAGGTAGTTGTAAGAGGAGGAGTCATGGTTGCCTGCCACGTTGGCTGGAGACAGACAGCCTTCTTATAGTTGAATCCTGAGGGAAGCTTTATCGAAGGTTTTGCAGAAGTTTTCTGTCTCCATGGTTACTTACCTGGGTACTCATGCAAGCGTCATCTTTGACCAGTAAACTCAAATGGTCGTCTGGAAGGTTTGTTAACGGGGGGCCTTCCTGAACCTGAATATTTGCCTGTCTCATTATTCCACATCGTACTTTCTCACTCGCACCCATTGGCATCTTCTACCAGGTAAGTCAACAACTCCTTCCAGCTACTCGCTGTTGAGCATTTCGACGTATTTAACTGACGTTGCCGCTCAACTCTCGTCTTTTCTCTTTTCTTCTTCTTCAACGGTCTATCAATATGTCAGCGTAAGTACAAGCTTTCATCTTACTTTCACCCCTCACGTGGGTTTCCTCCAAGCTGGCCTGGCATGATCCCCCATGATCACTTCTCATGTTCTGTCTACCATGGCTTTTACTGACGTTTGGATGTTTACAGGCAACCAATATTCGCACTCGTTTGCCGCCTCTCCGGTTGGCGTGCACCGCCAACTCCTCCCTCGACTCCCCCGGCTGCCCCAACTGGGCAGCCCGTCGACCAACTGCCCGTGAACCCGGAGGTTCCTAGCCTCTCACGGCGCGCCCCCCCTTTTCCAGACAATCCGTGAGTCCAGTATTCCATCCTTGCCTGCATGTGCTTCAGATTTGCTGACAACTCCATGCGCTTTTCAGACAGCTGCTAGCTCCAGCGCATATGGAGGAGGGGATGGCCGCCGGGCGAGAGGCTGCCTCCGGGGGCCCCCGGCGGTTGGGAGACGGTGCAGCCCAGTTGGGTGCACCGGGGGAGCCGAGGTTGGAGGCGGCGGTGTATGCCGACTGGAGAGGCACAATATTCATTTTCGTGGTCGCCGTCGCTATTCTTATTCCAGCCGTTGAGATTATTCTTAAGCGAATTTCTTAATCAAGTGGCCCATGATGCAAATGTGCGATGTGTGACCTTCGCCTCCCTTTAGTGTCTTGCGTCCATTATTTCCAGCTCTCATGGAAGCATGCGACAATGAAAGCAGTATCAAAACGTGTGAGATACACAAGGGGGCAAGCTGAAGGGCTGTCGGGAGTCGAGAAAGAGACGAGGTCATCCAATGCGAGAGTTCTTGTATGGATGGTAACTGGTAGGCGGTAGACTGCAGTTTTTAACATCCATGCTATTTGTAGGGTGGTGTCAGATGAACCTAAGAAGCCACAGCCGCCTTGTAGCCCTTGTCCTCAGTCGTTTCCGCGAGGATGATGGGAAGTTTGTCAGACACCAAGAAGTCAAAGGTCGACTTCTCCTGGGGCTTCCAGCCAAGACTACGCAGTCTGTTGGCGCGGTTTCTCGCGTTTTGGCCGATGACGGGCTCAGACCAGTCTCCAAAAGGTCAGAGTAGAGGTCTACTGGGACCTGTTTCGCAGCTGCATCCTGGATTCGCCCTGCTTCGTGAAGAGCATTGCCAATCTCCTCGGCGCATCTCCCCCACGAATACTCCTCGCCATTCTCGATGAAGAAGTACGGGTTTTCTAGAATCAAGTCTCCAGATGTGGATTCCATGTAGTGCAAGATGGCTAGGTATCCTCGTGCGAGATCCGCAACGTGAACTTGGCCCCAGACTGCTTTGCCGCCGCCGACATAACCAGCGTAGCCATGCTTGATGGCGAAGCGCGCCATGGTCGGGATTTGGATCGAGAGGCGGTCTTCCTTTCCTACTCCGTAGATAACAGGCGGGACTACGATGGATATCTTTGCCTTGGCGCCGAGCTCGTTGCGATGCTTGAGGATGGCGAGGTCGATGGCACGATGCGGCGCGTCATCGGCGACACTGTCGATGGTTTCCGGCTTGTCTTCTTCGTATATCTTGTCGCTTTCGCGCTCGCCGCTTGGCTCCCAATCGGTGAGTACACTGCATCCGCTGGTGTGGATGTAAATAGTGCTCTTTCCGGCCTTTGCGCGCTCTGCGATGCCCTCCAAGACCGAAACTGCGGACGGGAGATGGTCGGCTGTCGCGGTGTGTATGACGATATCAGCAGCAGCAACGGCGGTGCGGATAATATCGCCGTCGTCAAGTGACCCGAGGACGGTCTTGGACCCGAGTTTCTCGAGGCTCGCCTTTGATTCCTCCCTTCGTACAAGGGTGGTTACTGGGTACCCTTCGGCCAGGAGCTCTCCTAAGATTTGGAGGCCAATGAAGCCGGGGCCGATCAGGAAAACTGAACCTTTGGTCGCCATGTCCGAAGAAAAATATTGGAATGGTGAAGAGTGCACAAGAGGTTGGGCGGGGTTGATTGAGATGGTAGGATTCTGCAGATAGGGTGAAGCATCAAGCACACATTTATAGGGAACCAGGATTGCAAGTACGTGCACCGAGTCGATATGGTTGTTCTACATTGGCTGACGAGGGAACAATTTACAGAACGGATACACTCATATGATCATCACCGTGTTCGATACTGTTGAACATCGTGATTATTACGCAAAGTCGGACCCTGTTCACCTCGCCATTGGTGGAAGTTTGGGGCCTGTCTTGGAGGGGCTGCAGGTGCTTGACATCAATGCATAAGCTTGTCAAGATCACAAAAGTTTCTTAAAAGGTCTTCCAGGAGCACGATCAGTTAACGAGGGGACGAAGACGGAGATCCGCATCCGGGCGGCACGGGCTAGCCAACGACGACCGAATCAGACTTTTAATATATTGGATCAAGTAAACAAGTCACTCAACGAATGACTTTCAGTAAGGGCTCGTAGTCTCAATAGTAATAAGCCCAGGTGTCTCGATGCCCTTGGTCCCGGGTCTCTATCTTGACGTATCACCCGACTGCACCACAATTGTTCTCACGTAGGAACCCAAGGATCGGTGGTCCAGCTTTCAGGAGAAATATCTGGCCAATAGAGCCCTTGCGCGCCGTCCTGATACATGGACGCATTGATGAACTGCAAATCCAACACCGGCTGGGATAACAACTCTTGCAACGAAGGCTCAGACAGCATGCCCGACGTCGCCGTGTCTCCCAGCAGAGTTGGCCCAACATCGAACCCACCAAGAGATGGCTCTATCATGTGAGGCGCACTGCCCTGCATCGAAAAGTCCCCTCTGCGCGCCTGGGCTCGGGCCATCATGACTTTCATAGCGTCAATGTGTTGACAGAATTCCTCGGCGGCAAAGTTTCCCGTTTCTTTGAGTTGTTCCAGGAACGGGATCGACGCTTCAAATTGGTCTCTGTCGCTTCTGCAGTCCTTGCCGTCGAGGAGACTAGAAACCGCAAGCACTGTGGCGGCAGAAAAGAGATACTGGGTGTAGAAGTAGTCAAAGGTGGCGAAAGATCCGTCGATCCAGCATTCGATGAGGAGGCGGCAAGAGTGTCGAGCGCATCGCACGCATGCTTCAGCCAATGTCATTGCAGAAGCTGGCACTTCAGGCTCAATGCTTGGTTGGGAATCCCAAGTGGCTACGTGCGTTCGGAGGACGTGGAGTAGAATTGGTCGTGTTGCGGCAATAACGCACTTTTAGATTGTGAGCACATGGAAGCCTTTTATTATGAATAGGAATGAGATGAGTTACCTGATTGAAGTAAAGATGTAGCGAGAGGGGCTTTGGGCTTGGGTCGGCGTTGCTATCCTTGGATTCGATATGCAGATGAGCTGGCAATTCCTCGACCCAGTTGCGAAGATCCTTCAAAGCCTCTTGGACTCGTTGCGATAGCGAGGTTTGCTGAGCAGCCCTACTGTAGATGGAATATCCGATTCGTCCGGCCAGACGAGCGAGTCGGATGTTGGCGTTGATGTAGGACGAGTCCATGAAATCGTCGTGGCAACCGCCCAACACTGGGTTAGTTGGGAGATCGACTTCGATGAACTCATCTTGGATAGCAACAGGATGGCCCAGTCGTGATGCCCACATTCGGTCGAAACTGTATGCAGTCCACCATACGCGATTCCTATGTTCTCGTACGGCAGGGTCTCGTAGTTGAGATTCGGGTACATTCAGATGCAATCCCATGACAACTGACAGGCGTACGGCAGATCCAGCTAACGCGTATGCGGTGTATCGACGATTAAGTGCAAGAGAGTAAAACGACTGAAGGCATGTGAGCACTAAAACAATCATGTTGCAGAACAAACTTACAAGCAACAAGCGAATCTCAATTGCATCAATCCTCGGTCGTTCACTAATAATTCGTAGGATCCGAGTAGCTCTGGCGAAATAGGCCATGCCCGGAAAATTTGTCTCAGCCGCCGCTGTCCTTGTTGAATACATCTCTCCGATTGCAAACAGCGCCCACAGCTTGCTCTTCAACAACGAATCGCTCGAGTGCGGGTTCTGAATAGTCTGCTCAAGACCTTCCAGGATTTGGCTCTTACGGACAATGTGATAGACCCGGCTGACATATTTAATCGCCACGTTGACAAGAAGTCGTGCTCGTGACGGAAACGGCCAAGGACAGTCCATGTCCGACAAGGCTAGCAGCCGTTCATCTGTGGCGTAGTTGACTCGGGGGATATGGTTGTGTTGAGCATCTGAAATAGCCTGGCGGAATCGTGTAGCAAAAGCAACGTCTGATGCTTCCCCAATTAATACGGGCGTATGGGGAATGTTCATGTCAAAGAACCATGGTCGCTCTTCTAGTGATGGCGCCGGGATACTCGATGTGGTATCTGCAGAATTTCGAGGAGCAGCCGAGACATCTTTCTGAGTTGTCTCAGCCACTGTCCGAGTCCGGGAACCTGGGTCTCTGTTGCGGAGCCTCTGATTCTCAGCTATGAGATCATCTATATATCTGCGCCTCTGATGAGCCAATCGTCTGGTAAATAGAGCGGATGACATACTGCTGGCTAACTTTAACGAGGCGGTTCTTGCGAGGATATGTACACTCGGCGGGTTTTCCAGCATGGCGACAGTTCTCGCAGGGGGTGCCTCCAGAACATTTGACCTTGCGGGAATGACATCTCCGACACCTGACAAAAGGGTGAGCAAGACGGTCGTCGATTAAATCCTTGCAATATATGGTGTGACCTCACGCTGTTGACTTGGTCCTCCTCTGTGGCCCATGAGCACTACGCGTTGACTGAGACACGACATCATCCTTGCTCCCTTCTGGCTCAGATGGAGTCACGGATCCACGTCGACTGCCATTGGGCGACGCCATGGACGGCGACATGTTTGGAAAGGTGCAGGGCGCAGTGGAGTTGAAAGTCAAAGAAACGGTGAAGCGGTGCTTTGCCGGTGATAAGGGGCCACAGCAGATACGAGGCGCACCGGTGCAGGAAGCAGCTCAAGCCGGTATCGTTCGGTGATCTTCAGGTGAGGACATAGACCTGAAATAGAATCTGGTCTCGTGCCGATCGGATCTTGTCTCCTTGCGGGGGGGCTTTGTTTGGGAGAAGAATGAGGGAAGATTTTGCCGACGTCCTCTCGGCGACATCGGGGTAATGGCCGTGATGACTCAGCTCGGTTTTCCCCGGTCTCGGCGGTCAGGTGCCATTTCGCCGAGCCAATCGTTCGTTCACCTGTCGGCTTCTTCCACAGCATTAAGTCGGCATCTCGATCAGTGGCCGGGAATAACTTCTTGAGGAAGCAGAGTCACAATGTCGGAAAATGTATCCGACGTCGCAGAGAAATACAATTTGTGTCCCACTTATCGTCATGATGGCGGTTTTGAGACTAGAAAAATCTTCCATCTTTGTGTCTTGACGAGCGAATCTTGGACATATATGTACTTCGGGTTCAAGTGTGTCTCGGCATGATCCAAACCCTCGGCTTTGATCAATATTCTATAATTTCTATTCGGGATTTGTTAATGGGATAAACAATAATACGTCCTCGGCTTCCCCTTCTCTCGCCCCCGCTTCCCGTTAACCGTTCACCGAGATATTGCGCAATGACGGCTCAAACAAACAGCCAAGAAATGGCCTCACCAGAGACTCCCCTTCCCACACTGGGAGCCATTGACGACGATGTGGCCGAGATACCTTCGTGGAGAAAGTGGGTCATTCTCTTCGTCGTATGTTGGATGCCGCTTCCAATGACTTTCTGGGGCACAGCAATCATGCCCGCGACAGTCGAGATTGCTGCTGGCTTCGGCGTACCGGTGACGAGCATCAACACTGCAAACGCTGGCGTGTTTGTCGCCATGGCTCTATCAGGTCTCATCTGGCTCCCGGTTAGCACAATTATCGGCCGTCGAACAACATATCTTGTTGCAAACATTGTCTTGTGCGCGTGTTCGATTGGAGTGTCTCTTTCGCCCAACTTGGCATGTTTTGCTACTCTCTGGACCATTGGTGGCACAACTGGACCGTTCTTTTTAGTGGCTGGACAAACTATCCTCGCAGACATATTCGAACCGGTAAGTCGTTGATACCATTCTCAACTATGACAACTTCTAATGAGGGAATCAGACTGTTCGTGGAACTGCTGTGGGTTTCTTCCTCGGCAGCTGCGTTAGTGCCAACACCATCGGTCAGTGTCAACAACTTGCACAACAGGGTATCGACTAACAACAGTCCACAGCTCCTTTGGTCGGTAGTGTCATCGCAACATTTACCAGCTGGAGGGTCATCTACGGCGTCGAGGCAGGCATGTCGCTGCTCGGGTTGACCCTCGCATTCTTCTTCATCCCCAAGGCCAGCGAAATCGAGAACCCCAAAGCGACCGAGGCGACACGTCCCAAAGGAAAAGAGGAGATTCTGCAGGCTTTCAACCCCATGAATGTATTTATCCAATTCACTTACCCTCGAATTCTTCTAGCCGTACGTTGTCACGTCCATTCCCTGCTCTGAAGAAAAACAATACTGACTACGTGATTTAGAATCTCACCTGCGGCTTGTTGTCGTTCAACCAGTACGGCCTCCTGTCTTCCGTCCGACGCGTCGTAAACCCTCGCTTTGACCTCACCTCCCCGCTAGAGAGTGGACTGTTCTACCTTGCCCCTGGCGCTGGGTTCTTGATTGGCAGCACCATTGGTGGTAAAATATCCGACCAAACCGTCAAATACTACAAGAAGAAGAGAAATGGATTGCGAGTGCCCGAGGACAGGCTAAACAGCAGTCTTCCATCCATCTTGGTCGTGCTGCCTCTGGGCACTCTGCTATACGGTTGGAGCGTGCAGAACAAGATTGGGGGCATGGCGTTGCCGATTGTCGCCTCGTTCACGCAGGGCGTTGGATTGATGTCTTCCTTCAGCGCCCTCAACACATATTCTGCTGGTAAGTCGATCGTACAATCAGGTCGATGGCCGGTGTTGACAATTTGCAGAGGCTCGGCCAGTCTATAGAACAGCAGTCATCAGTGGAAAATACGTTGTCCAATACAGTTTTGCTGCTGGCAGCGTTGGCGGCGTTGTGCCAATGATTGACGCCTTCGGTGTCGGATGGGCATTCACCATAAGTAAGTCTTTGGACCTACCATTTTACTACTTCTGTGGCAATCGCTGACAAGATGATAGCTTCTGCCGCTGCAATAATTGGCGGCGTGTTGGTATTCAGCATCGCTCGACTGAGCAAGAGTTGGAAGCAGCAATGAGGTCCATTTGTATCAAGCCACTCTATCTTTGTAGGAGAAGATGCAGAAGTCTGATTTGACGAATCTTGGTTTGAAAGAGGTGAGAGAACCGCGTTGCAATGGCGTTATTGATTGTGACTTAGGATGTATCTTCACTAGGAATCAAAAGCAGCATAGAATGAGCACACGGTCAATGGATATAAAAAGTATTTAGTTTCTAATGTCATATACATTATCATCTGAACCTGAAAAGGAGCTTGAGCTTCATCAAAACTCTTTTCGTTAGATCCCTCGCTTTCAATGCATGCCATATTAAGGCCGCATACTGATCCCGAGTTCTTCTCACACAACGCAACAACTACATATACGCATGCAAGTGTCCAACGGAATGTCTACTGCAAGGGTTCCATAGAGGCTCGGTTGTCACTTCGGGTCACGTCTTCTCACACGTCATTGATGTGCAACTTAAGAATAGGCCACCGTTCTCAGCACAGCCAAAAGATGTGATAAGACTACACATTGGATGGCGTATTCCCCCGCTCTCGAAGTGTGTAGCATATCTGCAGCCTTAAACATATCTGTGGGTAGGCGTCAATGCGATCTGACCGTTTCGGAAAGATGCGCAATAGTCTGCATCCCGGACTCCGCCCAAGCAACGCACTATTGATGACTATCGGCATCTAGCCGAATCCATCACAACTATTGGCTGTAGCTGCGGCACACGACGGGACGGGACGGCGCTTCTAATACGAATGTAGTACGTGTGCTGGGGTAAGCTGACCACGTGCAGTGATATGGCTGACGGCAACCCTTCCGGTTGTGTATCCATGCCATAACAAGAGTATTCGAACCTGGCTTGTTCCTTTCGTAACGTTTGCCCCGCAGGGACTGACACTGCTTACGCGCGGTGGCTGGCTGATCGGTCCGTCTACTGTTCAGCTGGGCTTCAGTTGTTGACTCGTCAGCTTGGCTGGACCTGGAATCGAGCTACAGCAGCCTGCAGGCTTACTCAGAAACTGAGCCTCTCTTTCTTTAAAAGGGCTGACAACGCCAATGCATTGAGCGGCCTTTCTCTCCATTCAGCCCTGAATGGGTAAATCTGTACACCGATAGCACAATGACGCTCCTCGGTCGCTTTTGGCACGCCGTCGTGGACCTTACCACGTGGTTGACCCTGTCACCTGTGCATCCATGGCAACATCCTCTTGGAGAGCCAATCACACACGGAATCGACCAGACTACCAGGCCTCATGGCGATTACCCTGTCTTCAGGCCTCCAGCAGGAAACCCAGGCGATCATGACTTCAAGTGCGAGTACCCCGAAATGGAGGGATGGGAGCAGTGCTCCATCTCCGAGAACAGAGAATGCTGGCTTCGAAACAAAGATGGCCAAGAGTTTAACATCCATACAAACTACGAGAAGTTTGCGCCAAAGGGTATTACTCGGCACTACACATTGAATGTCACCGAGAGCTCCTTCAATGCCGACGGCCAACCCTTTACCGACGCCAAGCTGTTCAATGAGACATATCCTGGCCCGTGGCTCGAAGCCTGTTGGGGAGATGTGAGTGCTGAGTAGCCAGCCCATGCCCTCCGTGATTCAGACTCACCAGTAAATAGACGCTCAACATCACAATTGTCAATAAAATGCATGACAATGGCACCAGCATCCACTGGCATGGAATTCGACAGAATCTGACCATGGACATGGACGGTGTCAACGGCATCACTCAGTGTCCTATCGCACCTGGCCAGTCGTTTTCGTACGTCTTTAAGGCTACTCAATATGGAACGTCTTGGTATCATAGCCACTACTCTGTACAATACGCAGACGGCTTGCAGGGTCCGCTGGTAAGTAGCTGTGCCTGCGTGTTCCGTTCACTGTGAATGCCAGCTAAGACGCTTTGCAGACCATTCACGGTCCATCTTCTGCGCCGTTCGACGCATCGAAGCGTCCGCTACTCATGACCGATTGGTGTAAGTGACTCCCTGTACGTACACTGAAGCTGCCTTAGTGCTAATATGAGGATCTATCCAAACAGCTCACAATAGTGCCTATCAACTTTTGTACAACAACACCTGGGGAAACAAGACGATCCTTCTGAACGGCCGTGGAAACGTTTCCCACTACGGATACACTCCCTCACTCGAAGTACCAGACCAGTATGAGCTGCATTTCAACAAGACGCCAACCGACAAACCCACGCGCCCGAAACGATACTTGCTCCGCCTGATCAACACGTCGTTCGACTCCACATTCGTCTTCTCCATTGACAACCACTGGCTTCAAATCGTGACGGCAGACTTTGTGCCCATCGAGCCGTATTATGGTACGTCTGTCTTGATAGGTATCGGCCAGCGATACAATGTCATCGTCGAGGCCAATCCCCTCGCAGGTGACAGCAACCCCATCCCAGACGACGGCAATTTCTGGATCAGAACATGGATTGCAGACCGTTGCGGTATCAAACCAGGCGGCCAAGGCTATGAACAGACTGGGATCCTACGGTACGATCAGGACAGTACGGCCACGCCCACGTCCCAGCCTTGGACCAAGATCAGAAAGGCATGTTCCGACGAGGAATACACGTCGCTGAGGCCCAAGATTCCGTGGTATGTAGGCCCGGCTGCAAACGCCAACTACAACGACAATGGTGAGCAGTTCAATGTCACGCTCAACACAACGGCAAGGAACACATCGGAGTTTGCCCACTATCCCTTGGCTGCCTTTTCTCTGCAGCGGTCCAGTGACGGACCGTTTGATTTCATGCCGCTTCAAATCAACTATTCCGACCCGATCGTGATGCATCTAGACGAAACGAGAGACAAGTGGCCTTCGAAGTGGGTTGTGATCCCTGAAGACTACACCGAGAACGAATGGGTATGGTTGAACTTTTCAGCACTTGATGAGAACTGCTCTAATAATTATTCTAGGTCTACCTTGTCCTAACTATGGAAGCGGGAAGTTCCAGGACTGGCGCGCATCCGGTATGTCATGCCTTTCTTCACTGCGTTGTACAAGGGGAACTGACATGACATCTCACCAGATTCACCTTCACGGCCACGACTTTGCCATTCTTCAGCAGGCTGAGGGACAAGAATACGACCCGAGCAAAATCAATCTAAAGCTTGACAATCCTCCGCGTCGGGATGTCGTCCTCTTGCCCAACGGTGGCTTCGTTGTCATCGCCTTCAAGGCTGACAACCCGGGTAGTTGGCTGATGCATTGTCACATAGCCCGGCATGCGTCCGAGGGTTTGGCACTGCAAATCATGGAACGTCAAAGTGACGCCAATAAGCTCTTCCCGGCCAATTCGCCTAACATGATTGAGGCGAACCGTGTATGCGATGAGTGGAGGACTTGGCAGCATAATCAGAAGGACTTCTTCCAGGATGACTCGGGCATCTAGGACGAGGTAGCTCAATATTATTACTACAAGGTCCCGAGCCGGCCCTTCCTGACGTAAAGATGTACGAGAACGGTCCTTAAACTTGTAGGAACTCATCCGTGTGTCTCTAGTCAATTTTCGTGTTACAACTCAAGTGAGGTCGGACCGGGCGCCGGACCGTGAGTGTGATGTCGAGGGGAGCTGACCACGTAAGAGGGTTCACAGCTCGTTGCACAGCTTCCGGAATGATATCACGCAACAATTAAATACAGATCCTTTTCGATTCCGGTCATTTGACCTTTCGTTATCGAGAATTACCAATCATCGAGAAGACGTTGTGGCCGAGTCATGGCCACTTAAGCTGGTGATGCCCCACCACTTTAGCTTCAGGATATCAATTACCCGGCTTGCCCGGCTGTCTAGTGCCGCATGGCTTATCGAGGACATGCCGAGGATATGTACTAGTTTGTTGCGTAGTAAATGCTACGGGAAGATTCATCGAGGCGCATCCATCAGTAATGTATCGAGGGCACCATGCCGACGTGACATACACACCTCACGTATCACGGCATCCGGGTATCATATAAGCGGGTTAGGAGAGCTAGCTCGGAGGCGAGAAGGAACGTGTTAATTCGACAGGGAATAGAAGTTGAAGAAGCACCTACACCTGTTCAATAGTGATACCTGTATCTACCTATATAATGTCCACTTCTGTCCTAGAATATTATTGTACTCTCCTACACAGATCTGCATATCTTCCATCTATCTCGAAATCATGCTGCGATCACGTTTCCCTACAGCTCACCATTTTACTGTCACCATCTTTGGCTGTCAGTATCATGCCGATTCCCCGAGCGTCACAAAACTTAAGCTCATCAACAAACTCGAAGACCTCATCGGAGGAGCAGCCCTTCATGTCGAGGAACTCGAGCAAAACGACCTCCCTTCCAAAATTTGGATGAGCTACTGGACTTCGCCCCAGTCTTTCAAAGCCTGGTGGCAGAGCTCCAGTGTCATCTTGTTTTGGAATGCCTTGCCGGACGATGCCGGGTTCTGGAGAGAGACAATCAGTCTGCCTGCTACAAGAACCATGTATGAATCCAACAAAGAAAAGCCATCCGGGTTTGGCCATTGTGGAGAGTCCATCCCTCTCACTGAAAAGTCTGGATACTGGGGAGCTTACAGATCAAGATTGACGCCTGACGGCCCCGATGACGAGTTTGCGTCACCTTTGTCCACAGTGCCTGAGCCGAGACCCCTGACAGATAACATCCGATACGGAAGGGTGAGAATGACCAAGTTTCCCGATAATCTCTGCTTCGTGGTTGAGGGCCAAGACTACAGTGCCATGCCAGATGAGGAGCGTGGCTATTGGAACAAGAATTTTGATGGCCTCGCCAAGCAGTGGATCACCAATGTCGTTACTGGTGGTTCATCGAAGGGCATGGTCTCTCCAAGAGCCTGCCATGCTTTCGCTGGCAATAAGATGCTCGGGGCAAAGAGGGAAGGCGTCAATGGAAATCACAATGGCACAAACACCAGCAATGGCATTTTCCCCGGTCTAGACTACATACGCCAAGTCCAAATCCTCTTCTGGCTCGACATGTCCAAGATGGAGCACATGGGCAGATGGGACAAGGTTCATGTGAAGCTTCGACGAGATTTTCTCACTGCATATGGACCTGGAGGCGTTATGGAAGGTGGTGACTTGTTGCTCTGGGTAGATTTGGGAATTCTGAAGGGGGACGAGATTGATGCCGAGTATATCGGTTGTTATGATGGAACTGGCTTCTTGGCGTATGATGACCACCCGCTGTTTGCCAGTGCCGATGCCAGTACTGATGGCAGTGCTGCCGACTTGCCAGCTTTCTTCGACAAGCCAATCCCATCAAAGCCCATTGAATGGTAGAAAGGTCAGGTCAGGTCAATAAACAAGTTATGTATATCTCTGTCTCTCAAGAATGCCTTATCCTCGGTTCTTCTGCGACGAACCAAGCCTCTTTTCGACCATGTAACCAGGGTTCCCCGCTCGGTAACGGCATTCACATCCAATAGCGGAACGTGGTTTAATATCAAACTTTATCCTTAGCGCTGGAAGACTTTCTAAACTAGTTTGAGCCTACCGTAGATACTGACTAGGTAGTTAGACGGCCGTCTGACTCTCGGTCAGTTCTTATCTCACCATGAACCCCGCAGGAGGTTCTATCGTGCATCATATATTCACAAAAACCGAGCATTGTAAGGAGGCAACGCACCATCACAATGTCGTCCAATAACGAGCCGGCTCAGCGAGGACGGAAGAGAGTCACACTCGCATGCAATGGATGTCGCGCCAAACGGACAAAGGTAAGCAAATAAGCCGAAGCCATAACAGACACGATACTACGTATTCGTCTTCCACTCGCAGCTGGTATCAACCCTTTCTGATTAATCCATCGCTGGGTAGTGTGACGGACACCAACCGCAATGCAGCGCCTGCGATTCTAGACAGCAAGACTGCGAGTATGCTCAGGAGGAGAGCAAGAGAAAGTAAGTAATACCGAGCGTCTACATCATTACGTAATTGTAACTCACCGGCGTAGGCGACCAAGCAATGCATACATCATCGCCTTGGAAGCACGCATTGAAAGCCTGGAGAAGAGACTTGCTCTCGCATCGCAATCATCCGGATGCTCATCCAACGGCAACTGTGGTGACTATTGTGACCGAGAAGAAACGACATTCGCATTGCCGGAAGCGGTGTACATTCCTCCTCCACCGAATGAGACTGATGTAGTACAGCCGGTAGATGAGCTTACAGATGCCCTTGGGTTATTCACTCTGGGTGATGCTGGCGAGCTACGGTATTTCGGCGCGTCAAGCAATTTCACCATAATCCAGAACCACTCGTTAAAGGTTGCATCCTCGCTGAAGGCACGCAATCGGGGCAGCGCTGCAGCCCGGCAGATGCCAGCCTTTTTCGAGCCCTCAGACGAACTTCGAGACCATCTCCTCGGCCTCTTTTGGCGATGGCAGAACTCTTGGCAGTACCTCGTGTCGAGGGAATCGTTTGTTTTCGACCTATACGTTGAAAAGTCTGGCCGTTTCTGCACCCCTCTTCTTCTTACGGCCATGCTTGCTCTTGCATCGCGCTACTCGTCACGGCCTGAGCTCAGAGCAGATCCTGGCGATGCGAATACTGCTGGTGAGGTATTCGCTGCTCAGGCTAAGACGATGCTGCACTTTGAATATGAAGCGCCAACAACATCAACCGTTCAAGCTACGGCACTGCTCGGGTTGTACTGGGCGTCCATTGATAACGAGGGTCTTGGGTTCATGTATATCGGCATGGCGATACGTATGGCCATGAATCTCGGACTGCAGTCTGACTGTACCTCTTATGCGGCGAAAGGACTCGTCTCAGAGGAGGACGTCGAAGCACGCAACATAGCCTTCTGGGGAATTTATGTCCTAGACAAGTGAGTGGAACCTTCCCACAAACCAACAGCCACTCTCAGTTGCTTATTGAAAGACTATACTGTCTTGGCATGGGAAGGCCTGCCAGCATTCAGGAGTATAATATCACCACGACGAAGCCAAAAGCACAAGACATTCCCGTTGCACTTCTTTCAGCAGAAGAGGCGGATATTTCGCAACCTTTTCCAACCTCTCACATCACAGAGAATTGTATGCAGATGTGCGAGCTTCTGATGATTACTTCAGAAGTCATCGACCAATTGTGCGTCGACTAATTGAGTAGTGCTAGTTGTACCCGGGACCTGCTTGCTGATGAATAACAGGTATGCCCAGCGGTCCACGTGGACTCATAGGGAAAAGGAGGATCGAGTCATGAAGACACATATTCGATCAGTCAAGTTCTTCGACAAGCTCCCCAAATCACTCAAAATTTCCGAATCAAGCCTTCAGCCCTCACCACCATACGTTTACCAGCTCCAGTGCGCTCATCCCGGTTTAGTCTTGGACCGCTGAAGGACCACGGCTGATATTTTCTAGTCTTCAATACCACCATTCTATCATACTCCTTCATCGCCCATTCTTCGGGGCTCTTTACCGCGGTCGAGATTGCATAGAGTACGACCCTGATGGGAAGGATGTTCACTCACAGTCCTGCAGGAACGCGGCATTGAAGATGGCCAAGATACTTCGCATATATAGGAATAACTACACAAATGTAAGTTAGTAGCACTATATAACCCAAGCATACTATACGCTAATCGTCAAAGCGGTGCATGCCCATCTCTGCCGTTCATCCGACCTTTACCGCAGCCATCATCCTGCTCCTGCATCTCAAGACAGCCAGGTCCGATGCACGAAGCGAGGCAATGCGTTGTCTCAACATCTGCATCAAGAGCCTCTACGAGATGAACACCAACTGGGACTGGGCTAACCGGTCGATTCGAGCGGTTCGGTCTTTGGCAGACGAGTGGGAGGTGGATATCTGGACGTCCGAGCTAGAAGACGACATTAGCGAGGAGAACCGACGCCAATTTGAGTTGTATGAGCGTGGATGTTTGCCAACTAACGATATCCAAGGAACATCAGGTAGTGGTGAGGGGCAGACTTATGTAGGTGAGACGTTTGACGAGCTGTTTGGTGCTTGGACGTACGATCAGAATTTGTCCAACATGCCGTTTAACTTTTTTGATGACATCTGACGCAGTTCGGCCTCAAGCTTTAGAGTCATATAAAGTACACGAATGCACATCCCTTATCTTGAATATGCATTAAGTAGGCAAATCTGGATTGGCGTGAAAGACTTTGGTAGCTTCTCTGACATCGCCTGTGCCTCGGTCTTGAGGCTGGGTTTTCGCTACACAGCGGATTGTGCTTATCCCGATATCTATGCAATCCGGACCGGACGGACCGTTTTAGACACATTCAGGACCGGGTAATTGTCGTCCAGGTATAGAAGAGGGATGCCGTGCTGATCAGTATCCCGTTGATCGTGTGAGACCTGCGGATATCAATTATCCCGATAACGGCCCTTTGTCGTTACACAACGATGCGGGGTACGGAATCGACGGAAAGAGTGACAAATTCAACTGACCATCAATTCCGCCTTGCAATATTGTGGTGCTGGGACCAATGCCCAGTGTGTTCATTCTTTTCTGTCACGCTCCTATACTGGCTGCCCAGCTTCATCTGCAGTGTTACCTCTATCGATGTCGATGGCTTGAATCAAGTATAAGAGATGCGAGAGTCTCACTCGTCGCCCTTGCACCTTCAAACTTCATCCCTCAACAATTCAAACCACACGCTTACTCAACCCTTTCACTATTAAACTCACACCATGTCTCCCAAGCTCAAGATCGCAGCTGTCCAGGCCGAGCCCGTCTGGAATGACCTCCAAGGCGGAGTTGACAAAGTCATCTCCTACATCAAGGAAGCCGGCGCCAACGGAGCCAACGTTGTTGGCTTCCCAGAGGTTTTCATCCCGGGGTATCCATGGTTAGTTGTCTCTGCGCGTCTCAGCCCGAACAGTATTGACCTTACTTACAAGGAGCATTTGGCAAAACTCCGTCTTCGACAATGTTCCATTTATGAACGAATACTTTGAAAACTCGCTTGAGAAAGAGTCCAAGGAGATGGAGAGTATCCAGGCCGCTGTTCGTGAGGCGGGCGTCTTTGTCGTCCTTGGCTACAGTGAGAGATTTCGAGGATCGTTGTACATTGCGCAGGTGAGTTTGACGGACCACGTTCCCAAACTTGTACCTTCTACTAACTCGGGGCCTCTTCAAGTCGTTCATTGACCCTACTGGTACCATTGTCCACCACCGTCGCAAGATCAAGCCTACCCATGTGGAGCGTGCCTACTGGGGAGACGGCCAAGCCGACTCGCTCAAGGCCGTCGTGGACTCTCCATTTGGAAAGATTGGAGGCCTGAACTGCTGGGAACACACACAACCCCTGCTTCGCTACTACCAGTACTCCCAGGATGTTGACATTCACGTCGCGAGCTGGCCCCTGATCTGGGAGGCTCCCGAGGGAAAGCCGTGGCCCTATCACATCACTGGCACCGCAAGCAACAAGTTCTCCCAGGTCATGGCCATGGAGGGCGCTTGCTTCGTCATGACCTGCACTGAAGTCTTGTCTGAGAAGGGCAAAGCCAACACTCTACTGTCGGAGTTCACATCTGGAAGTTGGGGTAAAGTCCCTGGAGGAGGGTTCACCATGATTTACGGCCCTGATGGAGCGGAGCTGACTGAGCCGTTGGATCCTGGTGCAGAAGGGATTGTCTACGCTGAGATTGATCTGGCGGATCGGGCAAAGGCTAAGCAGAACCTCGACGTGGTTGGACACTATTCGCGACCGGATCTTCTGAGCTTGAACGTTACCTCCAACGCCGCTACGCCAGTTCACTTTTCCGAATAGGTCTCTATTGAGATATTGGACCAATTCCAAGATTGCTAGTTCTTAAGTGTCAATTGAATTTATTGTATACCTATTCGCATACGACGCGCAACTGTCTGTAGGAAGGACAAAATAGATAGACAGAGCGGACCAAGTCCTTTATACCAATGAGCCGGCAAGGTGTGATACTAATAATTTCGAGGACTTGGTTATCTACTATTTTGAACACTAACAATAAGACTGTTATTCTTGGATTAGGAGTAGCTAACACTGAAGCTTCAACCCTCATACTACTACTCATAAGTCCTATCAGTTCATTCCCTCTCATCAGTCTCACTGCTATTCTAGGGTAAGCACCTTGTCTAATAGTAATGCAGCATCCAGCCCGGAGTAATACTTACGGTTTCTGGCCGTACGTGACGTGGCTGTAGGATGTTAGCATCATGATCTCATCTGAAGATGGCTGAATTCTAGGAACCACCACTTACAAGTTGAAGATTCCGTGGAAATCTCCGTTTTTCAGCTCCTTCCGGACCTTGGTCAGGAGTACCAAGACCTCCTCCTCAGGCCAGTTCAACACCCCGCAGAAGAGTCGGAGCGAGAAGCCCTCGAGACCTTCCAGCGTCTGGGCCAGGTTGCACATTCCGAGATCCTTCAGGCGCGCGTCCTTGGCCCACGGGCCGATGGGGATCTTGAAGACTTGGTGCTTAACGTTTACGAAGCCGGCGTCCTTGACCCAGTCCTTTTGCAGGGGTCCGGGACAGGGTTCGCGCTTCAGCTGACGGGCGGCGCCGAGGAGCGTGTTGATCCATTTCAGTGTGCTGTGCTTCTCGGTGAGGGTTCCGTCGTCGGAGTAGTATTGCAGATCGTAGTCTTGGAACTCGGCCCAGCCTCCAGGTGCCAGGTTGCTGCGGGAGGGGTGGACTCGTTCAGCGGCTGGATGCAAGCCAAAAAAAGGGGAAAACTCAACTCGTAGACTTGCTTGGTCAGCTTCGGCCAGTCGAGAATGCAACATGTCATGTAGCGACAGAAGATGAAGTCGAAGGGGGCGTTGTGCATCCACTCGCTCTCGACGTCGTCGACTTCGAATTTGACGTTGGGGGGGATCCTGAAACACGGTTCTCCATGTGAGATGAAATGCGGGATGCAATCTGGCTCAATGTTGTAAACGTACCAATGAGGCTGGATAGGACTCAAGTCGTTGCCCAAAATCTTTTCATGAAGTCAGTATGGTGCGATTCTAGTCTGTGGACTGCTCACCTCAGCATTCGGATGGGTGTCGCCCATTTCAATCGCCCCTATACATTAAGTGTCAGCAAACTTGAATAACTTCATCCATTATTTCTGTTGCCTACAGATTCCGGTTCCGGTTCCAATGTCCAAGACTCTCTGGACAGCCTTCTCCGCAATCGGCGCCAGATACAGCTTGTTCCCAATGACCTTTGTCATGAGAGCGTGGTTCAAGTCAAGGCGGTCCATCTCAGTCTATTGAATCTCAATAAGCTCACTTTCAATCTTTAGACGAAACATTTTCCTGAATACCTCGTCGTTCGGCAAGATGTAGGCTTGCGAATCAAAGTCAGCAAGGGAAGAGGGCAAACACCAGCAGGGAGTGTAATACAGCCACCACGGAAGGCATGGTATCGACGGCCATGCTCGTAAGGGTAATCGACGACACTCGAGGTCAGCGACGCGGTATAGACGGATCTAAAGAGTCAGACGAGTGTGAGCGGTAAAGTGGCAGCCGATTGATGAGGGGTTCGCGAAGGAGCGCGCACATCTGGCTCTCAATGGTGGAGTCGGCATCAGAATCATCTCGGCGCTTTTATGCAGTTATTAGTATTCCAAAAGACCACGAGCACACGAATACGCCCATGCCAATACTCACAGAGGCGTCGTCAACCTCAATCCGGGCCGCCTCGGAAGTAGTTGGTTCTGCGCACATGGTCAGATAGGTTACGCGTCAGATAAAGTGATTGCGTGAGAAAAAAACAGTGGAGATGAAGGAGGGAGAGCTGGCAAAGAACTGTGAAGAAACGTACCCACAGGTTTCTCTTTGTGTCCAGTTATTCATGAGCTGGTGTTGGTTGTTGGTCCTGGAACATGGCGCTGAGGCTGGACGGAGAGTGGTTCAGGAGGCGCGGGCTAAGCGCTGCGGGTGGTTGTGGGCTGATGGATAAAGACAGGGGTACAAAGAGATTATTCATTGGCGTTGGGTGGTTTCATAGCGGACAAGCAAGCATGAAGATGGAAGTGCTCATGGGACAAACGTTCTCTTGAGGAGAGCATCTGATATCGACTGAGCATCCAGATCTGGTGGGGCCTTGCAACGCTGTGTCATACCCAAACGGGCCGTTCCGACCAAGTGTCGTTGCCCATGAGAACGCTAATGTTAAGCGTATCTACTGGGTCTCGCTAGGGATAATCTCAAGCCCTCACCAGGAGTAGGCATACCCGAGAGAGTTGCTTCTGGGACGGGTCGGCATCCGGTCTAGTTTCAAAAGAGTGACTAGATGCAAACCAGCCACTCATCTTGCACTGCTTGAACGTGACACGAACTTGCCGTCATGTGGAGAGAGATGGTGACGAGATGTGTGCGTGCTTGGCCTCGGTTCTGGTGTGGGTGGGATGCAATGCGGCCTGTTCCCCAGATTCTTCCCGCGAACACGAATGATCGACCGACCATGGATAGACTAATCTCTACCTTGATCAGTCAAACAGGCTTCAACACCTTCATTCAACGGCTTCTTTATTTCCCATCTCCCAAATGATGACCTCAAGATCGACACTCGACTTACATAGTACACAGTCCACCAGACACAGCATCATCATGTGGCCACCAAATCCCCCCAGGGAAATCTAGGGTAACTAATTCGCACGCTAAAGCAAATCACTTGCTCGCATTCTCATTCTCATTCTCATTCCTCGGTTTCGGTTTCGGTATCGTGTCTCCTTTCCATTTGCCTTATGAAAAGTGGCTCTCACCCCTTGCGCTGCCCTGCTCGAGCCAACGCCAAGCTGGTAAACAGTCGAGCCACTTGCACAAAATCCACGGCACTCGTCTCTTCCGGCTCAGATTTGCACAAAATCCGTCCCCATGTCGTCGAAACAGGAGTGTGTTGACGCTGTCCCCAGCAGGTTCCCCCAGATTCTCGGTCTTCTCTTGGACCCCGACCGCCCGTAAAATGAAGAAATGAAAGCATTTTTCGCTATCTCAGTCTGAAAATCTCCACTCCCTAGTCTTCTCCATTGTTCGGCTGCAGAAGTTGCCTTGTTGTTGGGCACTATTTTGTGCTATTTGTGGTGTCATTGGCAACCATCCAGCAACCACATCAATCCCCTTTAAATACCTGCTTGTCCCTTTCCATTTGTCGTTTGAAGGATGGTGCATTGTCTCTACCGACTTCGACTTCGAATCTAATTACACCATGACGGAAGCTGAGAAACCCATAAAGCTGGGCGAGGTTCGCCCCGAGAGCCAACGGACCTTGACACCCTCGAATGCCAGCGCAAATCCAGACCTTTCGGAAGTATCACAGGCAAAGGACGAAGAAGCTGCGCGCCAAGACGACAAGAAGGAATCCGAAGATGCGCAGAACAGCGACCCAAATGCCGTCGGATGGGATGGCCCAGATGATCCCAAGAACCCCATGAACTGGTCGAGCGCGAGGAAATGGTCCAACATTGGCGCACTATCGCTCATGACTTTGTTGACGTAAGTTTTATTTCTCTCTATCTATTCATCCATCTCCCTTCGCGTCTTCCCTTGTCTATATGCTGTTGTCTCAACATGTACTGACCAATACAAATAGTCCACTTGTCAGTCCCTCTAAAGCAGCACAAGTCTTGGCTACCCTCAGCTAACGATCTCTAGGGTTCTTCTATGTTCGCCCCAGGCGTGCCCGACATCATGGTCGAATTCGGCTCGTCCAACTCAAACCTCGCTACATTTATCGTCTCCGTATACGTCCTCGGCTTCGCCTTTGGTCCCCTCCTTGCCGCTCCCCTGAGCGAGATTTATGGCCGAGCACTTGTCTTCAACGTCGCCAATGTGATCTTCATCATCTTCACCGTCGCCACGGCTCTGAGCAAGAACATGGGCATGATCATCGTGTTCCGTTTCTTGATGGGGTTTTCAGGATCTACGCCCATCACCAACGGCAGTGGAACCATCTCCGACATGTTCCCTGTCGAGCAGCGAGGTAAAGCCATGGCTGTCTGGGCCATGGGTCCCCTTCTAGGTCCTTGCATTGGACCCGTTGCTGGAGGATATATGGTGGAAGACATTGGCTGGAGATGGGTCTTCTGGGTCATTGCCATTGCTGTAAGTGGCATCCATACCAAATACTTATGAGATTGGCCTCTAACACGTGGACGCCGTAGGCTGGTGCCATTTCCATCCTCTGCTTTTTCCTCGTCACCGAAACATACGCCCCGACTCTGCTCGAACAAAAGGTCAAGAGACTCAGGAAGGAAACCGGTAACCAGGACCTCTACTCGATTCTCGATGTGAACAAACTTTCCAACAAGAAGCGATTCGAGCATGCCATCGTCCGTCCTTTGAAGATGCTCTTCACCCAACCGCCTGTTTTCATCCTGTCGCTCTACGTCGCCGTCGTCTACGGAGTTCTCTACCTCATGTTCAGCACCTTTACCTTCGTGTTTGCTCAACAGTACGGTTTCGGCACCGGTACCATCGGCCTCTCATACGTGCCAACTGGAGTGGGCATGTTGATTGGTACTATGCTCTTCGGTGTTATTGCAGACATTATCATCAAGAAGAAGTTGGAGCAAAATGGAAAGACAGTGCCTGAGGATCGCCTTCCAGTCTGGTTGACACTTCCAAACGGCATCATCATTGTTGCATCTTTGTTTTGGTATGGATGGGCTGCCGAGAGAAACACGCACTGGATCGTGCCCATGATCGGCGTGGCCTTGTTCTGCTTTGGCCTGATGGGCATTATGGTGAGCTTGTCGACCTTGTCTCGTCCTCTCGCATGCAGCTAACGTATCTACAGATGTGTCTCCAAATCTATCTTATCGACGCCTACATCTCCTACGCTGCGTCCGTTGTTGCCGCAGTCACGGTGCTGCGATCCATTGCCGGCGCACTGCTGCCTCTCGCTGGACTGTCCATGTACGACTCTCTCGGCCTTGGCTGGGGAAATAGCATTCTCGCATTCCTGTCGCTGGTGTTGGTGCCAGTACCGGTTGTTTTCCGATTCTACGGAGCCAAGATTCGCGCCAAGTGCCCAGACAATCTGTGAGCGGACATGTTTGCCGAGGCTGAAGAGCTGTCAAGTTGCGTTTTGCTTTTGCTTTTTTTTCGTTTGTCATATGGAGTTATGGGCTGTATCAAAGGTCAGGCATAGACTAAAAGGGAATACTCAAAGGATAACATTCATTGCCAAGTTTACTATCAGAGTCATAGCATAGAAAGTAATATGATAAAACGTTCTAATAAGAGTCTTGACAACGATGATGGAGATGTGAGCAGAAGAGGTCGTACAAAGATGACTAGGGTTAAGCTTAGCATTTAACTACGAAAATTATCAGGGAACAAACAGCCGCGTAATGTGTGTGCGTTGCCGGGATCCAGGGGTCTACGTTAAAATTTGCATGGACTTGGACCATATGGAGAACGCGGGACCGCCGTTGGAGCTTTGCATGAACTGGTCAATCAGAGAGGAAATAACTCGGGAAAAGGGAAAGAAGGCATCGTGATCGAAAGAAGTAAAGCTCTTCTTCAAAAGCTCCGAGGTGCTTAGGCGCCTTCAAGCCACAGTCCCGATTTCCCACGTGGAGGGATCCATTCACCAACGGCGCCGTGAACGCTGTGACAGTTCAGTGCGAGGGCAAGTCAGCCCTGGATCAAAATTTGCCATGAGTGTGCGAACGGGTTTCAGGTGTGATGAAGACCAACGGACAGTCCTTGATCTTTGTGCAAGTGCGGAATGAAGTGACAAAGTGTGGGAGGCGACAAGCAGGGAGCAGTTCTTGGGAATTCCCCACGCTCGACAGATCCCAGCAAGTCGAGCCCGTCATGGTGGGATTCTAATGGAGCATTCGACGGGCGTGTGGGCAGCATGGTCAGGGTCATTCCGCGTTGTGGGAGACGATGGTCCGGAATGCCCACCAATGCTCCATGTGAAGGATTGAGGGTTTTGTTTGTGATGACTGATAATCCCAGCATGATCTTCAAGGAGTCGACGACTGTGCCGCAAGGGTCGATTAGCTTTGATCGGTCGGGAGATCGGGAGTCGGGGCGAGGGCTCGCGTTGTTACGAGTAAAACAAAACGTATAGGTTGCTGAGGGATATACAATGTCTTACGTAGTAGGTACCTAGGTAATTGAAGGCAGCTCACGATTCATTCATGAATGGACATGGGCTGACGATTTATTCCATACAAATCTCACATGTCGAAGCCATTTCCAACGCAAATGTTAAGCGGCCGAGAATTTTGCCGCCTCTAGTCTGAATTGAAGCCAAAGCTTTCACTGTGCGGCAACACAATCGTGGGGGTTTCCGGATCCATCTTGTCAAATCTGGCGAGTTTTCTTCCGGTCTTCGGGATTGGACGCAGCTTGTAGTGGAGAGAGTCTTGCTTGGCAAAGGAAAAAGGAAGAAAAGCGTTGGAAAAGAAACACGGACCAGAGGATCATGTGAAGGCGTGGGTAGATCATGGAATGCGTCTTCTAGAACGCGAGGCCTCTGGCTTCCGCGCGGGCTCAACGTCGAGCGGGATGATGAGGGCATCACGGCGTGAGTCGACGAATGAGGCACTTGTCATGACATGGAATCGCATGTCACCAGGAGCTAATACGAATGCAAGCAACGGACCAAACGAGAAAAAAAACTCAGAAAAGAATATGACTATACGCGTCGAGAATGCTCAACCCATTCATCCCACACTCTCTCACCTCGTCAAACTTGGCATCGGGGCAGATGACGGGCAGAAATGGTGAGCCATCTGCCCTCGATCACGGTTTAATCCGCCCAGCCAAGCCCTTGGAACCGGCAACTTGGTCGCAGAGTCAGCCCACAGTCACGGTTAAACAAGGTACGCGTGGTCTTCTTGGCGAGCCGAGCAGCGCCCAGGGTTCCTTTGTCGACCGACTGTAGGTACGGACCTGAACGAGCCAGTTGTGTGCGGCGGATCTGATAAGATTAGATGATGCTTCTGGCAGGGGAGGGATCCGCGCCAAAGGTGGTATGACGCCCGTAAGCGATCTCGGACAGTCGTGGGACGTGCGGAATTGAAGCCGCCGTGCGACATTGGAGCGTGAAGAGGATCAGGATATAAACAGACGCCGTCGTCGTTCGTTGGTTGCGATGGGAAAAGAGGCTCAAGTCTTTTATCCAGAGTTCTTCCACTAATATCACATCTCTTCGACAATAATCGCTTCAACTCGAAGATAATGGCGGCTGCAGATCCTCCAAGCACCAGCCCCGAGCCTTCAGATGCTCACCCCTCAGGCGACGTCGAGCAGGCAAAGGATGAGAAGCACGCTCCCGACAATACCGAAATTCTTCGACAGTCGTGGTCCCGCAAGGATCTCATCATTGCCTTTACTGGGTAACTTCACCTCGAACGAGTCGGATTGTCGGCTTACAGTAAACCCTTACTGACAAACCCGTCTAGTCTATTCGCGACAACCTTCATCACTTCTTTCTTGAAGTATGCTACTAAAGTCTACGATGCCTACGCTACGAGTTCCTTCCAGAAGCATTCGGCTCTGACGACGGCCAATGTCGTGTCGACCATTATCGGTCTCGTCACCTATCCCATCATGGCGAAGTTTTCCAACGTACGCCATATCTAATAAGCCTGACTTCAGAAAACAAAACATGAGCTGCACTAACTGTACCCTTAGGTTTTTGGTCGCGCTGAAGGTCTCACATTTTCCATCGGCTTCCTCGTCCTCTCCCAGGTCTTGTACGCCGCTTGCCAGAACATTGGCACCTACTTTGTGAGTACACCCGTCTACCACCCTTCTGAACCCTTTACTCACCTTTTCTTCAGGCCGGAGCCATCTTCGAGGGCATTGGTGACACCGGATACGTCATCATGCAACAGGTCTTCATCGCCGACACCACCAGTCTGATCAACCGCGGTCTCTGGAGCTCTCTTCCCGAGTCGGTGGCTTCCATCCCCACGCTCTACCTCGGTTCCGTTGTGAGCGACAGCGTGCTCAAGCACTCGACCTGGCGATGGGGTTACGGAATGTGGGCCATTATCATGCCCTTCTGCGCCGCTCCTCTCATCACCATCCTCTACGTGCTCCAGCGCCGGGCTCGCAAGAACGGATTTCACAGGGAGAGCTGGTGGGCTGAGAACGGCGGCAACGTCAGCTTGCCCAAGCGTCTGGCAAAGATCCTCTGGACAGACCTCGATCTCCTCGGCGCCTTCCTCCTCGTTGCTGGCTTGGCCTTGACGCTCATCCCGTTGTCGTTGACGGGCTCCAGGAACAGCGATGCCTGGAACAAGGGCTCCTACGTCGCCATGCTTGTCGTCGGAATCGTTGTGGTTGTCGTCTTCTTCCTCTGGGACGCCAAGTTCGCCAAGGTCCCGTTCATGCCCTTCCGCATGATCAAGGAGCGAACCGTCATTGCTGCGTGCGTTCTGTCCATGCTCGACTTTTTTCACTACTCCGTCTTTACCGTCTTCTTCCCGAGTTACCTGCAGGTTGCTGGCGGCTTCAGCCCAGGCCATGCCACCCGTATCGAGTAAGCTTACCATATCCCCCTGTGCTCATGTGGACTTTGACTGACAATGAGTAGCAACTCCCTGCGTGTGGCTTTCCAGATCGGCTCTGTTGTCGTTGGTCTCTTGATGAAGTACACCAAGCGGACGCAGATCTTCGTCTTTATCGGGGTTCCCTTGATGGTTCTCGGCCAGGGTCTTCTGATCTACTTTGTCAACATGAACGGCGGGACTGCCAACGAGGCGTCGATGATCACGGCCAAGACACTTGTCGGTCTCGGTCGTTCCTTTTACCAAACTGCGGCCATGGTATCCATTCAGGCTCTCGTCGCAAAGGAGGATGTCCCCGTCGTTACTGGCGTCTATTACGCCGCTATGAACTTGGGTGGTGCTGTTGGCACAAGGTTAGTACCTCCGTCTCAGATAGATAAGTGTGAATTCATAACTGACAACAACGAAGCGTGAGCGGTGCCATCTGGAACCACACCCTCCCAGACAAGCTCATGAAGTATCTCCCCGACAGCGCCAAGAAGCAGGCCATGGCCATCTACAAGTCGATGGTCGTCGCCAAGAAGTTCGCCAAGGGCACCCCCGTCCGAATCGCCATCGATAGATCCTACCGAGAAACCCAAAAGCTCCTGGCCATCGCCGGTTGCGTCTCCCTGTCTCTTATGCTTTTCGTCATGTTTGCCCTGAAGACTGTCGACCTTGAGCACGTCGACGAGGCAAAGCTGGACGAGAACAAGTCGGACAATGAGGAAGATGAGGCCGCTATCGCCAATAAGGGCGGCGTGAAGGAGGTTACTAAGAGCGAAAATTAAAATGATACCCTGACAGAGGAGGTGTGCAGGACCTTGCCTCTAATCATAATTACATTCTACCCTTCCTTACATGTTGTTACTGCCTATTTTTGTAAATATCTAGGAATGTATAAGAAGGACCGTTGGAACCTCCTGTAGCTTGGATTTGTGAATACCCCCCACATTAAAGAACCTAGAAGGAAGATGGCTACACCAAAGACAATCCGTTGGGGAATCCTCGCCACAGGTGGCATCGCAAAGGCCTTGTAAGTCCAAATCACGCACTCTCACTAAATGAGTTAATCACTTACTTTTCCATCAGCGGGAGGGACCTATCAGTCGACCCAAACACTCGAGACGTCTCAGATATTAGACATGAATTGGTGGCAGCTGTTTCTTCATCCTCAGTCTCAAGGGCCGAGGCCTTTCTTCTAGAGTGCGACGCTCCGTCATATGCAAAAGGATATGGGAGCTACGCTGATCTGGTCGCCGACCCTGACGTCGACATCATCTACATTGCTACGCCTCACTCGCATCACTACCAGAACACCATGTTGTTCTAGAGGCCGGCAAAAATGTGCTCTGCGAGAAGGCTTTCACAGTAAACGCGCGACAGACCCAGGCACTTGCAAACAAAGCCAAGGAGAAGGGCTTGCTTCTGATGGAAGGTCTTTGGACAAGGTATTTTCCGCTGTCTACATACGTCCGTCAAATCGTCTCCTCGGGGCTCATTGGGCCGGTGGAGAGAGTGCTGTCCGAGCATAGTCTACCGTACGCTGGTGTCTTCGAAGACGAGAATCACATCATGATCAACCCTCGTCTAGCCAGTGGCATTCTCCTAGACGCCGGAGTCTACAGCCTGACCTGGGTCTTTCAAGCTTTGTATAGCACCCAGGCTCCCAGCACTCGACAACGCCCCGTCGTCCAGTCAGCAGTTACAAAATATGCGCCAACTGGAGTGGATTCCATGGTCACTATGCTGTTGGAATTCCCGAGGGACGCGCAACATGGCGGTACCGCCCACGCGATAGCCTCATGCTCGCTAGGCCTGTCCAACGATTCCGTCGCAGCAGCCAACGATGCAATAGTGCCAAATATTCGCATCCAGGGTCCCGAGGGTGAAATCCAGGTGTTCCCTCCGGCGTACCGACCTACACGCACACGACTTGTCCTCAAAGACGGAACCATTGAGGACAAACAGTGGCCTCAACCTGGCCCTGGTGCTGGGAGTGGGTGGTACAATGGATGGGGGTCGACACAGAACGCCGAAGGTCAGGGACATGGCTTGTTTTGGGAAGCCGATGATGCAGCACGGGCTCTGATTGAGGGACGCAAGGAAGGAAGCTGTTTGAGCCTCGACGAGAGTATTCTGATCATGGACATTATGGACGAAGTAAGGGCCAAGGCAGGTTTGAAGTACCCTGCCGAGCTAGAGACGACGGACTTTCCAGTTCAATTGTAGACTTGATTAGATAATTAGTTTCATTGCTATGACCAGTTATTCCTTGCATTTTCAATGATGATCGCGCATGTTCTGATTCGGAATGGTGAACAAATGCACCAGCGACACCTCTCTTTGCCCGAGACTTCTGAACAGACAATGCGTTCGTGATGAGCCATAATGGGTGCTTCACTGAGTCTGAGACATGGAGTCATTGACGCCCGATTCCCCCAATAATGATAATCAAGTGTTCTCGGTCTTGGTAGAGAGTTGCTTGTAGATGAATCACGATTAAGCACAAACTATAAATACCTGACTTGGCACATGTCTATTTCTCAATTCTCAACATACCACACAATACAAGATATCCTTCCCAATAACGCTCTCTTCACAACAAAACATATTTTTCTAGGAGTAGCCAACCATGTGCTCAAAAATCGAATGGCTCCAACACTGCAACATATGCCGCAAGTACAGGAATACGAGGTATCAGGATGAAGATTGCTTCGTGCAAAAACGCTACTACCTCGACCCGGTAAACAATTCTGCTTGCAAGATGAAAAAGTCGAGGGAGACGAAGAATGAGTACATTCCGATGTACGATTGTCCATTCTGCCCATCGAATACAAAGTAGGGATTTACGATTGCGTAGATACTGTTGAGGCGCATCATGGGTTTCGACATAGGCATCCATAGAGAAATATACTCGAATTAGTTCCGTCGAAAGCAAGAAACAGGTTCTGACGGGACTGCTGTATTCAAAGAACACCGTTGATCGATCCCGAGTGATCAGCTCCATTCCCTCATCAAAGAAAGCCTTTCAACCATTCTCCCCCAAGTTCTGTCCTCGACGACCTCGATCCATCTCACGTCAGCTCGCTAGTTGAGTCCTAGCCCCATCATCGCCTTGAACCGCTTTAACCGGACGCCAGGAATGATCTGAAACGTCCAGGTTGCAATTGGCCACCTCGGACTAGCTCGCAATAGCGTCAAGGTTTGATGAGCCAGGGGGGCTGGTCCTATTCCCAAAGGCCCGGAGGCTAACTGGAGCTCAAGTCGTCAGAAGGTGAGGGGAGACTTCTTCTCTCAAAACTGTCAATCTCACTGCGACCTGAATACTGATCACGATGGCTTCAGCAGTCGTAGGTGACGCTGCCTCTGGGCCTGTCTCTCGGGGTCTCATCGCCGAGCTCCTGAATCGCTCCTCCAGCACCGCCGGAGTCTTTGTCACCGTAATTCTCGCCAGCGTCATCGTCGTGCCCCTACTCAACAGGTTCCTCACTCCCCGCTTAGATCCCCGTGAGCCGCCCGTCGTCAAGCCCACGATACCTTACGTCGGCCACATCCTTGGCATCATCCGTCACCAGAACGATTATCACAGGATCATCCAGTGCGTCCATGAAACCTTCAAATGAACCCCTTCCGTGTCTCATCTCACAGTCCTGACTCTGAAGATAGCAATGCTCATCCCTCACAACCCATCGCCACACTGCCCATGCTGAATGGCAAGATCTACGCGATCTTCGACCCCCATCTCGTCCAGGCTGTGTTGAGGAACAAAATCGCCTCATTCGAGCCCTTCGTGACTGACTTTGCGCAAAAGACGTTTGGTCTCACTGCGGAAACCTTTGCGAAGATCACGTCCAACTCGAAGATCGTCCCGGAATTCACAGATGCCATCCACGCGAGTTTTCAGACTGAGATGCTTCACAAGATGAACGTGCATTTTCTGAGTCAGATTTCGGCAAGGCTGGGTGCTATTAGTACTGGTACCGTCACGGTGGACGCCAACAATGGAGGCAAGGAAGTCATCGTCAAGAACGGCCTTCAAGTGGACAATCTCTATCTCTGGTGCCGTGATGTCATGAGCTTGGCGACGACGCGAGCCCTGTATGGAAACTCAGATCCCTATAACGCGGATCCTTCACTCGTTGAGATGGCTTGGTAAGTATACTCAACACCATGACAATCCATCCAAGGCACTAACATGATCCAGGACCTTCGAAGCCTCCGTCCCCTATTTCCTCCTCTCTCTTTTCCCATCACTCACTATGCCCAAGGCATACCAAGCTCGTACCAAACTCCAAGCCATCATGAAGGACTACTACACCGAGAAACGAGACCTGAACGATCCCACCACCTCGCAGCTTGTCATCAACCGCGCCAATGCGCTTCGCAAGAATGGCTTCACCGGCGACGAAGTCGGTCTTCTCGAAGTCATCCTCCCCGTCGTAGCCACCATCAACGCAGTCCCAACCTTCTACTGGCTGCTCCTCTACATCTTCGCCAGACCAGACCTCACGGCCCAACTACGCGCCGAAGTCGAAGCGGCCGCAACACTCGCCCGCGACGACAACGGAGAGCGAATCGTCTCGTTCAACATTACCAAATTCGACGAGCAGCTGCCGCTCTTGATTAGCTGCTACCGCGAAACCATGCGTCTCACGAACCACTCTGTCAGCATGCGCCGCGTCATGTCCGACCTCGTCATCAAAGCCCCCGACGGCAACGAATCCTATTTGCTTAAGAAAGGCACCGATCTGCAGCTTCCTGCCGGCGTGACGCACTACGAACAGTCCATCTGGGGCGACGACGCGTCCGAGTTCGTTCCAGACCGCTTCGCCCCGGCTGCCTCCAAGGACAAGACGACGGAGACTGAGAAGAAGAAGAAGGCGGCGTACTTTCCCTTTGGTGGCGGCCGACATTTGTGTCCGGGACGAAACCTGGCTTTTGCAGAGATTCTAGGCTTCATTTCGGTCTTGTTGCTTGGTTTCGACGTCGAACCTATTGGAATGGGGTTTGCTGACATGGAGATGAGCCCGCCCGTGCTAGCGAGCGGTGCTGTCAAGCCCAAGAATCGAGGTATAGGTCTTGGGGGAAAGTTGCTGAGAAGAAAGGGGTGGGAAGACGTGCGATGGCACTTCGAATGTTGATGAGTATGGGAGGAACTTAGGAAGAATCAGGGCAAATGGGGCAGTTTCTTGAGAATCTTTAGGCACCTGGCTCGGAACGAAGATCACCAGTTCAAACTTGACACTTCTTCCGATCAGAAATTGGTAGGTCCAATTTGGCTCCTACTTGGATGTTATCGGTCACGATGTCGCAAGATAGCAGCAACTACAGCATGGGCAAGACAAGCAAACGGAACGGAACTATGGTAATTGATTATACTATCGTGGCAGATATCAGTGCACACCTTCCACGCCGTGGAGAGGTAGCTAGATCAATCATCCTGCGGCAACTTCTCAACATTAACACCCTCGAGACTCTTCAACCTGTCAACACCCTCGGTGCTCAGGGGTCTGCACATTGTTTAAATTAGCCCTCGACGCTCGAAGCGGATGAGTGCTTTGGTAGGTACTTACGGAGGAAAGCCCATGGGTGGCATAGACGGGGTTTCGAGCCAGAAGTCAGCGCCGGTGTCTTGCTGGATGATCCTGGGTGATACTCGTATTAGACTGAATTCGCAACGGTTGCGTGATGATTCACATACTGCCTGAGTACTTCATTCAACCCGTCATACTCATCTATGCCCTTGAAAGTGTAGCGAATTCTCTGTAGATCTAATTAGCTCTGGCGCGAGTCAAGTGGTTGGTGATGATGTCCTACGACGCGGTCGGCCATGATGATGTTGGAAGCGAAAGCTTGTAAAGTTGTTGCTGTTTGAATTTGTGTAGAAGGTTGTGGTCAGGATGGAGATATCTTCCGGGGGCTCTCTTCCCTCTTTATATATGTAATTGGTGTCTCCCAACACCAAAGAAGACACAATCTACGCAATGAGCTGACATTCTTGACAGCAACGGATCATTCCACTACGCTATGCAATTTCCGAATCCAGAGCATGAGAACGCCACATTGTCTTACGCCAGTCTTGTCTCGCTTTCAGCTCATGCAGATCTTATACAAAGCCGTCTCGGCAAACATGGAGAAGACTTGCTTCGGCACGAAGCTTTTCGAATTGCGGGAGCTACGGACGGCCTCTGCCGCTCCCAGCCAACCTCCAGCCCGATTTCTAACTCTGTGGGTTTGTTTTCTTCCTTGTATTGGCTGGTCTCTATCTTCAAGACATTCATCAGTCTCAACATACTTCCTAGATCAGTGAATGGCCCGTGGACGACGCCCCACGATGTCATAGCAGGGTAATCAACATTCCAAGGATCTTTACTACAGCCCACGTTTGTCTTGTCAACATCGATATGCTTGAGGTGAGGAGGTATCATCAACCATGAATACCGAAAATCGTCGGACTGAGCCGTCGACTGTCGCTGAGCAATTGTTTTTCGTTTAGCCACTCTCGGCGTTGGGCTGTCTCAGGAAGCCATCTATAGGCCTTTGTTTGGGCCCTCTTCGTCTTTCCGAAGGTTTGCAGCTTGGAACAGTTCCGACGCGAGCTTGCGATATTGGACATTCCCGAGACCGCGAAATCGGCATATGGCACGATTATAAACGCGGGACGCCTCCAAGTCCTCGTCAAAGGTGAAGTTCAAACTAGACGCAATGGTTTCGATGAATGAAATGGCCTTCGAGCGTCTGTTCTATCGGATAGTGAATGCATCACCCCGTACACTCGCCGACTGCGCAATAATTATCCTTCTCGTTCCAGGCCTCTGATGAGATCAGAAAGATCTTTGTTGCTCCTCAGCAGTTCGTCGACAACAGCACAAAGACGACGAGTCGAGTTTTCAGCCTTTTGCATCGTTTCACTACACAGTTAGTATAGGGCAGTGAGCCGATAGATGAGAAGAGACTGACCACTGCAAGACGGTCAACATCAAAGTCAGCGACGACTTGTGATTTTGAAGGCGCTGGACAATGACACTGAGTTGGACTCTTGTCGCGCCCACTTCAGCTTGTCAAACACGCCCATGTCCGGACTCGTATTCAAGTCGTCGATGATGAGCTGGAGATCCGAGCATGTAATCACGCATCCCGTCAGCGTGGTTAAGACGTGCTCCAAGAGGATAAGCGCTCCTCGTTCCGCAGAGGCCTGGGATCGTCCGCAGATGTATGATATAATAATTCGCTGGAGACATGGGCGTTTTCAACCGGTTCGCGTTAGCAGCTGAAGCTCCTAATCTTGGCAATGAGGAAGTGTTCTCAGCAGTTCCCCCCGTCGAGTCACCTTCTGTTTTCTTTTTGGACCAGGATTAACACAGCAATAGCAACACGGATCCTTCTTTTCAAGCTTATCAACGTGGAGAAGCTTCGATGGCTTCCGCTGATGCCGACAGGCAGTCTTCACAGGGGGCATCGTCGGATTGAGACTTGATCGGACATTTATTCTTGGCCAAATTTCTTTCTAACCTCGATTCAGCCAAGGCACGACGGGGCTGTGATGTGAAGATCCACTCCCAAAGCACATCCCGATCCTTCATTGCAACCCTGATGGCTGTTACTGTAGGGTTTGAGGAGTCATCCACGAGGAGCGTTTTTACCATCATCGTTCAGACTTAGATAAGCGCCAGACTGTCAGTCTCAAAAACGGATTCCAACAGCTCAGATACACTCGCTCCATCCTCCGGTCCAGCGCCCGTCTCCCGTCCACGTCTTCAAAGCTGGCCCCAAGATGGGATGAGCTGTAGATGTCGATTACTAACAGGTGGGAGGAAGAGACAGCCTCGACTGGGACTGACATGGAGGGCCTGAGGCGTCAAACGGCCAAAATGTCACCCCACACAACTAGCGGCATAAAAGTCGATGACGATGGGCCCCACACGGCCCGACGCTCCCACGACCCCCGGCGTAGATCGGTCCCGCTGCCTCCGATGCAATAACACTCACTCTCCTCATGAAGCGTCGAAGACGGACCCTTTCGCACTTTCGCAAAGGCCGATGTCCGAGTTTAATCGTCATTCAACGTGGCCGCCATCTGCTTCCGATCCTGTGGCGTCATAGACACGCGCACCCTTAGCTCGATGCTTGTTGTTCGCGCTTCAACCATTGCAGCGATGGATGGCAGAAAGATACAAAAGGCAAGCCATCACCATGAGGTACACTCTATGTGAGCCCGTCGATACTCCCCAAACCCGTCGAGAAAATGGTCGCAATGGCATCAACTCCCCGGGCCGAAGACATCCCCGGCGGATATCCCGAGACGCCTTACACCGTCGACGACGCCGATTCCACAACGACGGAAACGCCGGGCGACATTCACCGTGAGCAGGACCGTCTACGAGGTGACAACGTTGGTGATTTGAGATACACGCCCGGTGTTGGCTCGACCGATAATACGCCCACGCAGACTGAGAGGCAGCATGACAGAGATGGCTTGACCAGACTTGCTGCTGCGAACAGTTATTCCAGACGACCCAGTGTGCCACGGTCAATTGTGCTAGCTTATGGCCATGAAGAAGGCCATTCGTCGTCTAATCATGGCCAAAACCACAGCCAAGAGCATACTCGCAGTCAAGAGTACGCAACCCGTCACAAGCAAGCCCCAGCCCAAGATCGACCTCCCCTCCAAGTCGACACCTCACGAAGGCAAGAAAGCCCCGTAGTCGACACATCCTCCACCTCGTCCAGCGAGCCCCCCTCATCCACTGATGGCACCCAAGTGAACGCTGCTCGAACATCAGGCAGCCATGAACAAAGCCCCATCGGACTGGAAAAGAGCCAAAGCGTCCGCGACGAAGATGCACTCTTCCGCGCCCTCTCTCGCCGTAAATCGAGCACCACCGGTGCCTTCGAGCCTGAGGATGAGGAGGAACAGCAGGAAATTGAGCGGCTGATGAGTCGCATATTCGGACAAGCTCGTCAAGCGCAAAGCGAGGGGGAGAAGACGCGACACAGCGGTGTTATCTTCCGCGATTTGACAGTTCGCGGCGTCGGTCTCGGTGCAAGTCTAGCCCCTACGGTCGGCGACATGTTCCTCGGCCTCCCGCGCATGCTCAACAAGTTATTCACGAAGGGTGCCAAAGCAGCACTGGCGAAGCCTCCTGTTCGAGAACTCATCAGCAACATTGACGGATGCGTACGACCCGGCGAGATCCTTCTGGTCCTAGGCAGACCTGGAGCAGGCTGCAGCACATTTCTCAAAGCCTTTTGCAACCAACGAGCTGGCTTCCAGTCCGTCAGCGGGGACGTCAGCTACGGCGGCATAGACGCTGCGATAATGGCCAAGGATTTCCGCGGCGAGATCATCTACAACCCTGAAGACGACTTGCACTATGCTACTCTTTCCGTCAAAAGGACTTTGCAATTCGCCCTCCAGACGCGCACGCCAGGGAAAGAGTCTCGTCTAGAAGGAGAATCGCGTGCCGACTACGTCCGAGAGTTTCTGCGCGTTGTCACGAAGCTGTTCTGGATCGAGCACACCCTCAACACCAAAGTTGGCAATGAGTTCATTCGTGGTGTGTCTGGAGGCGAGAGGAAGCGAGTCAGCATCGCCGAGGCCATGATCACCCGCGCATCTGTTCAAGGCTGGGACAATTCCAGCAAGGGCCTTGACGCGAGCACTGCCGTCGAGTACATCAAGTCCATCCGCGCCATGACCAACATGGCCAATACATCGACGGCAGTCTCGCTATACCAAGCTGGCGAGCAGTTGTACGACCTTGTGGACAAGGTCCTTCTTCTCGACCACGGCAAGTGTCTGTACTACGGGCCAGCTGCGGATGCGAAACGATACTTTACCAACCTTGGCTTTGAGTGTCCTGAGCGCTGGACCACGGCAGATTTCCTCACCTCAGTCACGGACGAACATGAACGCAGCATCCGCAAGGGCTGGGAGGAGCGCATTCCCCGAACCCCCGAAGAATTCGACGCTGCGTACCGCCGCAGCGACGTGTATCAGAAGAATCTTCAAGACATGCAGAAGTTTGAAGGCGAAGTTGGGCAGCAAGCAGAAGAGCGTCGCGAGCACGAGTCGGAGCGCACAGCCAAAAAGAACTACGAAATCTCCTTTATGAAGCAAGTCATGGCTTGCACTCATCGCCAGTTCCTCGTCATGACGGGCGATCGAGCTTCTCTCTATGGTAAATGGGGAGGCCTCGTGTTTCAAGGTCTTATTGTCGGCAGCTTATTCTTCAACCTCCCGACATCTGCTGCGGGTGCCTTTCCCCGCGGCGGTACGTTGTTCTTCCTGTTGCTCTTCAACGCCCTGTTGGCTCTCGCTGAGCAGACGGCTGCGTTCGTGTCCAAGCCCATTCTTCTCAAGCACAAGTCCTTCTCCTTCTACCGTCCTGCTGCATATGCCATTGCCCAGACCGTCGTCGACGTGCCTTTGGTCTTCATTCAAGTTGTGCTGTTCAACGTCATCATCTACTTCATGGCCAACCTGTCCCGAACTGCTTCGCAATTCTTCATCGCGACGCTTGTTCTCTGGCTCGTCACCATGGTCACCTACGCCTTCTTCCGTGCAATCTCGGCCTGGTGCAAGACGCTGGACACTGCGACGCGCTTCACGGGTGTGGCCATTCAAATCCTCATCGTCTACACGGGCTATCTGATCCCGCCGTCGTCGATGCATCCTTGGTTTAGCTGGCTGCGGTGGATTAACTGGATTCAGTACGGCTTCGAGTGCCTTATGGCGAATGAGTTCTACAAGCTTGATCTCCAGTGCGAAGCTCCATATCTCGTGCCTCAAGGCCCCGGCGCATCGTCACAGTACCAAGGCTGCACTCTCGCTGGATCTTCTCCGGGCCAATCGTCTGTCAACGGCGCTGCGTACATCAAAGCATCCTTCTCCTATACGAGGGCGCACTTGTGGCGAAACTTTGGCTTCCTCTGGGCCTTCTTCCTCTTTTTCGTTTTCTTGACTGCCCTGGGTATGGAGCTTATGAAGCCCAACGAAGGAGGCGGTGCCATTACCGTGTTCAAGCGAGGCCAAGTTCCCAAGTCGGTGGAGGAGTCCATCGCCACGGGCGGCCGAACCAAGGAGAACAAGAAGGATGAAGAGACGGGCCAGGTCTCGCCCGTGACGGACACGGACAACATGATCAGCGAAAAGAACAGCAACCATGCTGAGAAGCAGGTTGCCAAGAATGAGACTGTCTTTACTTTCCAAAACGTCAACTACACGATTCCGTATGAACACGGAGAGAGAAAGTTATTGCAGGATGTTCAAGGATATGTCCGCCCAGGAAAGCTGACAGCACTTATGGGAGCCTCTGGTAAGTAATGAATGCTCAATCTCAGTTATCTCACGTACTAATGATCGTGACAGGCGCTGGCAAAACAACTCTACTAAATGCTCTAGCCCAACGCCTCACCTTTGGCACCATCACGGGTGACTTCCTCGTCGACGGCCGTCCCCTCCCTCGATCGTTCCAGCGCGCAACCGGCTTCGCAGAGCAGATGGATATTCACGAACCCACTGCCACCGTCCGCGAGGCCTTGCAGTTCTCGGCCCTGCTCCGTCAGCCGAGGGAAGTCTCGCGACAGGAAAAGATGGATTACTGCGAGACCATTATCGACCTGTTGGAAATGCGACCCATTGCTGGCGCCATCATCGGCAAGGTCGGTGAGGGTTTGAATCAAGAACAGCGCAAGCGCTTGACCATCGGTGTCGAGTTGGCGTCGAAGCCGGAATTGCTCTTCTTCCTTGACGAACCGACGTCTGGTCTCGACTCGGGCGCTGCCTTTAACATTGTGAGATTCTTGCGCAAGCTTGCAGACGCAGGCCAGGCTGTCTTGTGTACTATCCATCAACCCTCGGCCGTTCTCTTCGAACACTTTGACGAGCTTCTCCTCCTCAAGTCTGGCGGCCGAGTCGTGTACCACGGCCCTCTCGGCCACGACAGCGAGGATCTGATTCACTACTTTGAGTCCCACGGCGGTCCCAAGTGCCAACCCACAGCGAACCCGGCAGAGTACATGCTCGATGCTATCGGAGCTGGCGATCCCAACTACGCCGGTCAGGACTGGGGTGATGTCTGGGCCGAGTCTCAGCAGCGAGAGGCACGTTCGCAAGAAATCGAAGAAATGATCGCTCAGCGACGCAACCTCGAGCCTTCCAAGACTCTCAAAGACGACCGCGAATACGCCATGCCCCTCTCAACCCAAGTCGTAGCCGTCCTCAAGCGGTCCTTCGTCTCCTACTGGCGCACGCCCAACTACATCTTGGGCAAGCTCATGCTGCACATCCTCACTGGCCTCTTCAACTGCTTTACCTTTTTCAAAATCGGCTTCGCCACCATCGACTACCAGAACCGCCTCTTCTCCATCTTCATGACACTCACCATCAGTCCGCCATTGATCCAGCAGCTACAGCCCGTGTTTCTGAACTCTCGCCAGATCTTCCAGTGGCGAGAGAGCAATGCAAAGATCTACAGCTGGGTTGCCTGGACCACTGCTGCCATCGCTGCCGAGATTCCTTACGCCATCGTCGCTGGCGGCATCTACTTCAACTGTTGGTGGTGGGGAGTCTTTGGCTTCCGCGCCGCGAGCTTCACATCCGGCTTTGCCTTCCTGCTCATCATCCTGTTCGAGCTGTACTACGTCAGCTTCGGCCAAGCCATCGCCGCTTTTGCCCCCAACGAGCTCCTCGCGTCGCTCCTGGTGCCCATCTTCTTCCTCTTCGTTGTCTCTTTCTGCGGCGTTGTCGTGCCCCCCGTCGGCTTGCCCACCTTCTGGCGCCGCTGGATGTACTGGCTCACGCCCTTCCACTACCTGCTCGAGGCCATGCTTGGCGCCGTCATCCACGATCAGAACGTCGAGTGCAACTCGGGCGAGTTTGCGCGCTTCAAGGCGCCGTCGGGGCAATCGTGCGAGGACTACGCGGGGCCGTACGCCAAGCAGGCGGGCGGTTACGTGCGAACAGGAGATGGGGACATGTGTGAGTATTGTCAGTATGCGACTGGAGACGACTTTGGAGCGAGTTTTAGCGTGTATTATAGGAATATCTGGAGGGATTTTGGCATCTTCTGTGGCTTTATTGTTTTTAATTACGCCCTGGTGTATGCTGGGACGTGGATGCGGTTCAGGGGGAAGAATGTGTTGAAGAGGTTTGGACGGAAGCCGAAGAAGGCATAAGGCCAAAGACAATGTAGGAGCGAAAGAATAAATGATTTTGATTAATTTTCATAAACGTGGTCGTTTTATCAAAATACATGTTGAGAGTCGGTGACTTTGGAAACTTCGACATATCCTTAAGAATAGGGTAAGTCCTGCGAGACCTTTCGCCCCAGCGAGCAGTCACCCATCGGACCGGGTGCTAATAAGATGGAGGTTCAAGTGAACTGTCGCAATTGTGGCGGGTGGCCTGAGATTCGCCGAGCTTCTGGGCTATAACATCGTACTTACCGACATCTTCATTCAAGTTATCTAGACTCTTCAGTGGCAAACCAGAGTTGGTAGTATTCTCCCCATCACCAGCAAACTCATGTTGATTTCCTCTCAAGTCATGCAATCTTTTCAAAATCGTTGATATCTGTGCCGTTTTCTCAACGGTCAACACGTTATCGCAGCTTCATTCCCATGTCAATTGGTGCTGGCATGAACAAACAAACAATCAAGTGGTCTCGTCCTCGCCCTCTCTTCCCCGGTCTCCTCGTCTGCCTAGGGCTGACAAATTGCTAATCACTTCCCTCTCTATGGTAACAAGCGATGGGGACTTCACCCCAGACCCAATGAATGGACGATAGTCTATCTCCAAGGATTGTTCAACCGCGCAGAGGAGCTTCCTCATGAGGAAGAGGATCACGATCCCTCCACCTCCCCCGCGCGCGGGATCGCTTCAGTCGAGATATTCGGCATGGTAAGGCTACGAGCGGACGAACTCGACGTCGAAAGCGGAAGGTCGATCAGGAAATGCTGATCAAAAGAGGCATGTGCATCTATTAAAAGACGCTGCGTTCCACGGAAACATCCCGACAGAGACTCTATCAGTTGAGTTCACGCACGCAGGCTGAATGGCAGCTCGCTTCGGCGAGGTGATCCGAGACATGGGTTCTCCCACGGCAAGGCGGTAGCAATTCTCCCGGCGCAGCGGTTCACTCACACTCCCGTCACGCAGCGCACAGCTCTGCGTAGCTGGTACGTAAGAATAAGACGACGCGCGAAGACGCCATCTACAAAAGAGCCTGGCGGGGTGCGATGGTGCAATCAGCGGCCAGTAGTAGATACGGTTATTACTCTCGCAAACCACAGCGAGGTCCACTCTGTTCGATTTGCCGCACGAGCGGTGGTTGTTAAAAGCACCTGATGGGGTGAGAGGGAACGGGATTTGGGGCACGCTATGGCATTGATAGATGGTAGCTTATACGACGGGGCTCGGGAGGAGTGCTTGGGTTAGTTATGTCCGTGGGCCAATTTCCGAGCGAACGGTGCTCCGTTTGAGATGGGATACGGAGTATTCGTAAGGGTGACGATGGAGACAAAGGGCAAGACGTTGGAGGACCTTCCTGGTTGGGAGATGGGCTCTTGTCCCTACTGCTAGTTGGTGGTGATGGTGGTTTTAGTGATCAGACAAGGCTCTGGTGAAGCAGCAGAACAATAGCGCAGCAAGTGATGGACATCAGGGATGGTGGCGTGCGGGCGTTTGGCATGCCGTGTTCCGAGCAAAATGCACGATGAGTGGCATGTATGTAAATAGAAGCCGCCGGGTCTTCTAGTCATGAGACGAACCGCAGCCATAGCACAACGATTAGACGGTAGCATTCGAGATGTGCAGCAGAATGGGTGGTGGCAGCCTACACACAACGCCAATTGCACCTCTTAGAGTCGCGGCTCTGCTGCCCGCGCCGTACTGGTGCGCAAGCGGGAGAGAAGAGGCATGGAACAAGACGCGGGGCCATGCACTGCTTGCGGAAAGGCCAGGCTTGGCGGTACACAGGTGGGTAAACTGGCTGCTACATGAATCGATCTTGTAGCTGTTTGAAGGGCGTGCTAATCCTGAGACTGGACGAGATTTGAAGTTGCGGCGAGGGCTCCCTGGGCCGCAAGTGGACCGCTGTCCGCACATGGCTCCCCGGCCCCCTGCTCTCCTTGGCGAGTCTTTCCTCCGACTGGCGATGGGTACGGGGTCTTCAGGCGCTAGACAAAGGGCCCGGGGACGGGGGACCTTTTGGACGGGCGGCGGGGGGTCCCTTTGTTCGACCCCTGTTATTGTCGTTGGGGAGATCGTTGCTCCATCGGGCTTCCAAAAGTTCCCCGACTGTGAAGTGGCAGAGGCGAGACTATTGGAAGAGAGGAGGATCATGATGAGTTGATCATGCTACTGCAGAGACAGAGAGAGAGAGTCATGGTGCAGTTACCCGTGGCTGAAGACAAGGAGGGGACTGTGACTAGTGAATGGTGAGGCGATAATTTGTAAGTGGCTTTCTGCAATAGGCCACCACCCACAAAGGATCTCAAGATGCACACAACACAGTTACAGAAGGTCCATGACGGTTCATTACGAGAAGAAAATCCCAACATGGCATCGTCGTGCAGTTTTGGCCACGGCTGCCATCGGTTCCCCGCAAGATTTCCCCAGATCAACAACTGTCAATTTGTAAAGGTTTGAAGAGTTTATGTAGATGCTTGATGGGGAAGCTGGGGAAACAACAAGCTTATTATTAATGCGTGGCGAGCAAACGAGTTGATCGTGGTTCGTGATCTTTTGTCAATGAAGTTTTGATCACGATTAGATTGGGGGGAGGGGGTTTTCGTATGCAGAGTTTTTGTTAGCCCGCTGGTGCTTGTTTCTAGAAGGGCAGGCCGGCTTCCAAAGGGCCTTGGAGGGAGGGAATGGCACGACTTCCATGTGCCCTGACTGAGTGAACGGCTCTGTGTGGGGGAGGCGAATGAGACGAGACACCAGTCCAGCTGATGAGAGAGATGTAACCAGCACCTCGGATGGCAAATGGTACCGGCTATCAGGAAACCGACCGTGTGAGAAATGATCTCCCCTTCTTCAGCCCATCACGAGACGGAGAAAAACGGTCTCACCGAACGAGGACGGAATCAGATGGTGGATGAAACGGTCCAGCCTTATCTCAGATTTGCCTCTGGCCCGACGATTTTTCTTCTTTCCATTTTTCTTTCTCTTTGCCCCTATCAACGTCTAATCCCCCGCAAAGCCCGACAACCAACAGCGTCTCAGTGGTTGGTGGTGGTGGTGGTGGTCGGACATGGCGCTGGGAATAAATCGGTCCACGCCGACGAGAGAACATCACCTCACGTTTTGGGATGGACACAGTCAGTGCCATAGCTCCAACCCGCTTTAGGAAGGTTACTGGTTACATTCGATGCGAGGGGCGAGACAAGGGACAAGAGGAGGAAGGGGAAGAAGATTGACGGAGAGCCACAGAGACGCCTGATGAGAGGTCTCCGAGGGAGATGACGTGCTGCTGTGTGGACCACGCAACAGCAGAAGCTTTCATATTCCAGATGTTGCCGTGGTGTGTTTCCTCTGCAACTAATGAGTGCATCGTCTCATAGGGTCAGACTGGAATCATCAGCTGTACAAGACAGAAGCCGTTGACTTTCGGCAAAGAACAACGTGTGAGGCTATTCGGATATAACAGAATCTTGGTTCCGACGCCCAAGTGCATAAGCACACACACTGGAATACAGGGGTGAGGCCGTCGCCAAGACATCGCCAAGCTGGCAATGATCCGAATTCTTGTTGGTCATCACTTTGCATGTGCATTGCCGGGCGCGAGTCGTCCATGGGCAAGTCACTGTCGCCGACAGCATTCCATCCCTCAAAAGAAGCCATGCTTACGAGCGCGGCAGCCGCTCATCAACATCCGAGGATGAAGTGAAAACGCCCTCCCTGGCAGGACCTGGCCATCAAGAAAAGCCACTGATGCAACCTCTGAGCGCGCGCCTAAAATAACGGCGCCACAGACGTTCATCGCCTAATGCGAAGCAGCCGCAGCACAAGCCCCCGACAGAAGATCGCCACGAGCGGCGGATAGTGAATGCCGGGTCGTCCGATCCTTGATCCAGGGCACGCTTACGCCAAACGGAGCCTGGTCACGACACCATCTTCTCCGTCAGGGGATGAGAATACTTTTGTTTGAGACCTTGTTTGACTGGATTTGGTTGTTGGAGGGAATGTTCGTAGGTGGCTGAATCGAGAGATCGTAGAGAGGGGGGACATGACACTGACACAACGCCATGCCTCGGCAGATGGCAGATTGTCGACGCCACACGAAAGGCACTGCGTTGCGCAGACAATGGGGAGGCAGACGGCATTGAGACTCCTCCTCAACGCGCCATGGTCCACGTATGAACGAGCTGCCGACGTTATCTCTGAGCCTGAGTCTCGCAGGTCCCATCTCACGAACATGGACAAGGCCTCAACATGTTTCACGCAAAAGATCGAATCATGCATACCTGCAGAAGCGTCTCCCGCGTCTTCGGCCCCATCCAACTCGCCTGCACGCGGCAAACAAGATCAGAGCCTGTCTTGCCACCTTCCCCTCCTGGCCTAAGCCTGCCGTCGAATAGGCCCGATGGACCCCCCCCCCCCCCTTTCCCCCGGCCGGACCCGCAGCGTTGCATGTCCCACGTCCGAGGCGGACCTGTTCCCGGCCGGTTGGGATTGTGAGGGGACGTCGCCGCCATCCACACTGTCCTCGTATGTACAGCCGTCGTGTAAGAGACGAGAGGCAGCCTTCTGTGGCTTGACGGCTGCCGAGGTTCCCCAACTTGGACTTGGACCGTCCGCGGCGCGTCGCCTGCTGGGCGTCCATGTAACAACCTCCCCACGGCCAAAGGCGAAAAAAAGAAGAGCCTATCAAATGGGTCCCCCGGTACTTTTGTGCGTAGAGGGACCCTTTGCCCAATGGTTAGTCTGGTTACATTCGTCTTTCCACCCATTGGTTTGCTTCGTACGTGCCCTTTGAGGGACTGTCCGGGGGAACAGGCTTCGACCTGCCCGATAAGGCACAATGTTGCAATCTTTCGAGATGCGTCGTCGTCGTCTGGAAGATGGACCGGGGGCTGGAACTGTCGTTCGCCGCTCCTGGTCGGTGGCAACCGACGACGACAACGGGATCCCCGTCCGTCAAACGGTATCCAAAGGCAAGGGAGATGGTGCAATAGGGCAGACAGTACGTACAGCTCGATGCATTGGCATTTCGATATATATAAGATCTTCTGCAGTCCCGTCTCGTCTCGTCTCTCCTCCCCCATCCCTCTCACAGGTCCTCACCTCCAGGCCTCCTCTCTTGTGTGTGTCTTATATATATCCCGTCTCTTGTCTCTCTACACTTGCATCCCATTGCGGGCTGAAAGCAGAGACGACCCCTCCTCTTGACCAAGTCAACAACCACCAAGAGTCGCCCGTCATGACAACCACCGTCAACCTCGACACCGACGCCATCGCCCGCGCCGGGCTGGCCGACCCCGAGACGCACGGCATCCCCCAGATTGCCGCAAAGGGCTCCATGGACAAGGGCATGCGCCACGACTCGCACCAGACCGAAGGCGAGTTCGACGACGCGCCCACCGAGGAAGACCTGCGCACGCTGCGTCGAGTCTCGGGTGTCATCAAGTGGTCCATGTACACCATTGCCTTTGTCGAGCTTTGCGAACGATTCAGCTACTACGGCTCGTAAGTAACACCCGCCAGCAATGGCACTACCGTGACTGTTTACTGACTGTGATGCAGGTCGGTCTTGTACACAAACTTTGTCAACAAGCCGCTGCCCGATGGCTCCAACACCGGTGCGCCGACCGACCCCTCGGCATCGAATGCGCAGGCTGGTGCCCTGGGAATGGGACCTCAGGCTGCCCAGGCCATCTCCTTGTTCAACCAGTTCTTTGCCTACGTGATGCCTCTTGTTGGGTAAGTGAACGCTCGTGATATGAGGTTTGCCTTAACGCGGCTGTAACCTCCCCCCATCACATCAACAAAGTACTAACACTTCCCAGTGCCTGGATTGCCGATGCTCGCATGGGTCGTTTCTGGACCATCCACATTGCCATTGGCATCTCCACCATCGCCCACGTTATCCTCGTCGCCGCCTCTGCCCCCGGCGTCATCATCCACGCCGACTCGTCCTTTGCCGCCTTCATCATCGGTCTCCTCTGCCTCTGCGTCGGCACCGGCTTCTTCAAGGCCAACGTCTCTCCCCTCCTCGCCGAGCAGAACGAGGACACCCGCATGCGCGTCGAGGTCCGCAACGGCGAGCGCGTCATCGTCGACCCCGCCGTCACCAACACCCGCGTCTTCCTCTACTTCTACCTGTGCATCAACGTCGGCTCCCTGACGGGCCAGATTGGCATGGTTTATGTGGAAAAGTACGTGGGCTTCTGGCTTGCCTTCCTGATCCCGACTGCCCTGTTCCTGATCGCCCCCATCGTCTTGGCTTTCAACAAGAAGAACTACAAGCTGTCTCCCCCGACTGGATCCGTCCTCTCCAAGTTCCTCCGCATGTTCATCTACGTGCAGAAGCAGTGCAAGCCCTTCAATCTTAACTGGGACCTGGCCAAGCCCTCCAATGTCGAGGTCTCCGAGCGCCCCGTCTGGATGACCTACGACGACGCCTGGGTCGACGAGGTCCGCCGTGGTCTCATGGCCTGCAAGGTCTTCCTCTTCCTCCCCGTCTTCTTCCTCGCCTACAACCAGATGACGGGCAACTTGACCAGCCAGGCCGCCACCATGGAGCTTCACGGCACCCCCAACGATGTCATCCAGAACCTGAACCCCATCTCCATCGTCCTCATGGTTCCCCTCATCGACCACCTCCTGTACCCCGGTCTCCGCAAGATCGGCTTCGCCTTCACCCCCATCAAGCGCATGACGACCGGTTTCTTCATCGCCGCCCTGTCCATGGTCGCCTCTGCCGTCATGCAGCACTACATCTACAAGATGAGCCCCTGCGGCGACCACGCCAACGGCGAGGACTGCGAGCCCGCGCCCATCAACGTCTGGGCCCAGTGTCTCCCCTACATCCTGATCGGTCTCGCCGAGATCCTGACCAACGTTACTTCGTACGAGTACGCCTACTCCAAGGCTCCCGAGAACATGAAGTCCCTCGTCATGAGTGTCAACCTGTTCATGAGCGCCGTGTCTGCCGCCATCGGCCAGGCCTTTATTCCCCTCTCGACGGATCCCCTGCTGGTCTGGAACTACGTCGTCGTGGCCGTCATTGCCCTTGTCGGTGGCGTTGCTTTCTGGTTCTGCTTCCACCGTCTCGACAGCGAGGAGGACAAGTGGAACATGCTGGCCAGGTCCGAGTACAAGGGTACTAACCAGCCTACTGCGCTCGAGAACAAGCTGGGTCACGAGCAGAGTGAGAAGGTCTAACTAATGGAACCGCGAAAGATACCCTGGAGGTTGAAAGAGACGTAAATACTCGTTAATACAGAACTACTTATTATTGTTCAAATACTTTTCCACATGTGAATGCTGTTCAATGCCGGCCGGCCCCACCTTGCCCGTCCGGAGGAGAGTGGGGCCCTCCGCTCCGAGCCGGCCTCATCGCCCGGGTCGGGATCTGGTTTTCGTCAAACGTTGTGTTAGCTACATGCTCTTGCCTAGGAAATAGTTTGACCCAAACGAGTTGCCTCCCAATTGCCAAGGATGAACCGAGCACGGCAAGATTCAACGTGTAGACAATGGATGCGTCTCTCTACACTGCCTGGCAAAGAGGCGTTATTTGTTCTTCCTCATCATTTCAGGCCATAGACCAATATAGATAACTTGACTACAGAGAAATGGTATCAGCATCACCTTTAAGCTGGTGCAACAGCAGCCTCGAGATATCTCGACCACCCCCTGACTCCATGCATGTCCCCGTGGTGATCGTCAGGCAGCAGCATTCCCCTGGCGCCAATTGAGATCGGGATAATAAACAACACAACATAACCAGTAGTATTCTGCTGCCTGATCCATTGTCTTCTGTATCACCAAATACTTACTCGCTCCGGCCAGGCACCCGAATAACACCGAGTGTTGACCCGCGAACAATACGCGAACACACCAAAACATCCCAGACAACCCCTTGGCGAACAAATGCTGTTCTATGTGACGTTCTACTCCGCAAGGGAGCATTAAGATGAAATCTTCGCCCAATGTTCAGGTAGCGTGTGCTCTGCCGGTGTGCCCATTCATTATATATATGTTGCAGCTAGACAGCAATTGAGTTCTTTACAATCCAATCCATCAACTCAACCATCACAACCCCAAACAAAGCAAGTCAGAGCCTCTCTCAACTTATATCAACTCTTCACAACACCCATATCCGTCTCTCACCCCCTCCTTCACAATGCTTCAGCCCAACCCCAACCCAACCCTCCCCCAGGTTCTCCAAGAAGGCGGCACCAGCAACATCTTCCGCGCCCTCCATCGCCTCTACGTCCCCAAGCCCACACCCTCCACTCCCCAATCCTCCCCCGAGCCCAAGAACACCGTCGTCGCCGTGCGCATCCGCCCCCGCACCGACGAAGAAGCAACTCTCCAGGACCAGCCCGAAGCCGTCGAGCGCCGCATCGACTCCCCCAACGTCGTCGACGCCCACCAGCTCCGCCGCGGAGCCATCAACAAGCCCCCAACCCTGCAGACGTCCGTCTTCACGGCCGACCGCGTCTACGCCGCGCACCAACGTACGAGCAAGATCTATGAGGACGTCCTCCAGCCCCTGCTGCCCTTTGTCCGCGAGGGCGGCACCGCGACCCTCTTCGCCCACGGCCAGACGGGCTCCGGCAAGACGCACACTATTAGCAACCTTCAGGAGCTCGTTGCCAAGGACCTGTTCAACGGCAGTCTTGCCGGCGAGCATCATGTCACCATGACTATTGTCGAGCTCGCCGGCAACGCCGCATATGGTATGTCTCCTCACCTCTCCTTACACGCTCCTCACCCCCTATACTCCTCAACACCATCATACAGGATGAAACACTAACCTTGCGACAGACCTCCTCGCTGCCGGCCAACCCATCTCCGTCCTCGAAGACTCCTTCGGCACAACCCACCTCCGCGGCGCCGTCGAAGTCCCCATCCCCTCCCAAGCCTCCATGGAGGACTACATCGCCATCGCCGCCTCCCGCCGCCGCACCTCTGCCACCGACAAGAACAGCGCCTCCTCGCGCTCCCACGCCATATGCCGCATCCGCATCAAGGCCATCCCCTCCGGCCCCATCAAGATCGTCAGCCCGAACGCCGGCCTGCTCTACCTCATCGACCTCGCGGGCTCCGAAGTCGCGCGCGACTGCGCCCACGACACCGCCGTCGACAGCGCCCGTCGCCTTAAGGAGACGCGCGAGATCAACAGCAGCTTGTCGGTGCTCAACGCGTGCATCCGAGCCAAAGCCGCCGTCGACGCCGGTCTGAAGAAGACCTCCCGCGCGCCCGTTCGCCAGAGCGCCTTAACAAAGGTCCTCAAGCACATCTTCGACCCCTCATCTTCCACGCCCTCTAAGATGGTCGTGCTGGCGTGCCTCAACCCCTGTCTGGCCGACGTGAGCGCCAGCAAGAACACTCTCCGCTACGCCGAGCAGTGTCGTGTCATCGTCACCAAGGCCAAGGCGCAGGCGTACCACCCCAACGTGCCGACGACGTGGTCGAATGAGCAGGTTCGGCAATGGATCTTGCACAACTCGGGCACGCCTCCCATCGACGGCCAGATGCTCGCACCTTTCGAGACGGGGGCTCAGTTGCTCGCCCTTCCGTTCGACGAGTTCCAGGCACGCTGCCTCGAAACCCCCGGCGTCACGCCTGAACGAGCTGCAGCCTTCCAATCCAAGATGTGGCAGCTGCACACTGATAGCAACAAAGCAAGCGGCAACATCGATGGCCACCCTGCTGGAACATCGAGCCGAGATCCTCGCGCTGCGGCCCTCTCGGTTCCCTTTAAGTCGCGGATCCGCCCTGGAATGGCCGTCTCCTGGGACGCACCTCCCAACGGCCCGTTGACGCAGCCGGGAATGAATATCGCCATTATTCTGTCCGACATGACTGCGGTTCACGCCGTCGGGGCATTGTCTCAGGCGACGGCACCAGGCACGCGATACCTCTGCGCCGTCGTCACTCGGAGCCACACCATGGTGAATTCTGGATACGATGTCCAGTTGTGGAAGCAGGTTGTCATTGATGTCAAGTCTATGCTGAGCGAGGTCATCCTGGTCTATGACGAGCAAGCCAGACATTACTTCATCCATGTCTAAGTGGCATTGGCCACCTTGGTCCTCAGTCAACAAGATATAATTGAAGCGTAAGCCAATTGCCTCGGATCACGGCGTCTGAACACATTGGGTAGGAGGTCATCAGAGATAAATTAAGAATTCATCATATTTCGTCAATATCCTAAACACAGCATGCCAAGCCTGGCTGCAATCCATCCGTGATGTGTAAACATTCTCTAGTACACACAATGTCTTAATATGTGGCCAAGAATAGCATAACATCCAATCCCATGCAAATTGAATCCAAAAGCCCAAGACGCCAGTCGTGTCGAGGCATCCCTCTAGAAGTGACGAATCATCAAGCAGATTAATGTGACTCTGCATCATTGATAACCAGTAGACCTGCGTGAATGCCGGCTCGGGCAATCTTATCGCCCAGGACACCCACAGTTCGCTGAAACTCCCGCTCGAGTCCCAGATCACCGTGCAAAAGGTTCTCAAAGCAGACATGGTTTCTACCCACGATAATCAAGTCGCCAGCGCTCAACTTGGACTTGCCCACAACGTGCTGGGCCTCCGCAACAGCGCGGTCGGGAATGTCACGGATAGAATTGACCGAGACTTCGATAACCTTGACACGGCCCTCAAATGTCTTTGAAGCATTCTGCTTGGTCGTGTTCAAGAGATCAAGGTCGACCGCTGATGGCTCACCAATGACAGTCTTGTCCACACCGTTACTAGACGAAGGGTCTTTCTCCGCACCCAAGTGCACATCCACTTCATCATCAATGGAGCTGAGATGAACAATGGTAATGGTCACGTTAGGGTTGTGCGCCAGCTGCAGAACAAAGAGCAAAGCTGCTCGATCATCCTTTCCACCAATAAAGGGAACGAAAACGTGCTGAGCCTGGTTCGTAGGTGACAAAACAGAACCGTCATGGTTGCTGTGCACCGACAATCCAGTAAAGGCACTTCGGGTCAGAGTTGGCCGCTTAGACAAACTCTGATCCTCGTGGTTCCAGCCAATGAAGATACCAGTGGTGCAAGGGGCCTGGGACATGGCTCCCTGGACATAGTCGATGTAGGATCTGCTAAAGAATCTGTCGTTCACAGAGCTGATTTCAGTTGGAACGGCCAGGTTATCCTCAACAAGGCCACCATGAGTGCTCCAAGGAATAAGCATCAAGTCAGACTTGGATTCTTCAGCGTTCTTGGCAATGGTCTCAGCATATACCGACGTTGGGATGACAGAGACATGACCGGCGACTGCGACGCCATTGAGTCGAGAGAAGGTCTGGAAAGCAGAAAAGACGGCATCGCGATTAGCGAACTCGTCTAGTTCCGCAGACTGCATGACTGAAGAGGTACGATCCGTAAGCTCCACGAGTCGAACACCGCGGACCTCGAGAGGACGAGTGGTAGATACAGCATTGTTTGGTTCAGACACGACACTGGGAGGACCGGTACCAGGGGCCGATCCGCTTTCTTCCTTCTTCTCCTTGGTCGCTTCCGCGTCTGCGACCTTCTTGGCGGCACCGAGGAGGGCAACAAGGTTGAAGAGGCCAGCAAGAGCATCGAGGCGAAGATGCAAGATGAGACGGCGGGTCTGGGCCTTGTCCAGCGCCTCTTCCATCCTGTTCTCGGAAGCCTGAGCCTCAGTGACAAGAGGGGTGCCATCCCAGTCAATCTCGCCGCGACGCCACTTGTCGACCTTCTCGCGGTACCACATGGGATAGAGTGCGCGGGTCAATGGCGTGGTCGAGACAGTAGTCACAAGGGCCATGACAACGAACATGGTGAAAGTTCGTTGTGACAGGATGCCTGCTTGAAGACCAATATTCTGTTGACTTGGTCAGTGTCTTACTCGTGTTAATGACGGACGAAGGGCGTACCAAGACAATCAACTCCACAAGACCTTTGCAACTCATGAGCGCGCCGATAGTAAAGCTCTCACGCCATAGGCAATTAGCCAATCGTGCTGCGAGAGTAGCTCCGATGATCTTGCCGGAAAAGGCACAGGCAATAACAGCAATCACGTAACCCCAGGTCTTGCCATCGTCGAGCAGACCCAGATTCGTGTTCAGACCGGAAAGTGCGAAATAGAGAGGTAGCAGTAGTGTAGTCACCAGGTCCTCAATCTTCTCGGTGAGCTTGATGGCGAAACCACCCTCGTGGGGACAAATTAAGCCTATTAAGAAGGCCCCAAAAATGGCGTGGACACCAATGGCAGCTGTTGTCGTTAGCGCAAGCCATGACTCGATACCATGGGTACTTACCAGTGAACCAAGAAGAGATCAAGACGAGGAGTAACGTTAAACCTGTAACGGCCTGGGTAGGGCCGTTTTGAATGCTGTTGGTGCGGCGCAAAACCCAGAAGAAGCATGGACGGACAGCAAAGACTAGGAAGAGTACCCAAGCAACGGCAGTCAAGAAGACGTAAAGTGCCGTCAAGCCGGAAGCATTGTTGACGAGAGCAACGCTCAGAGCCAAGAGAACCCAGCCCGTCACATCGTTACCAATGCCAGCCGCAAGAACCGTCACACCGACAGCAGTGCCAAGCAGCCGCAGCTCGGAGAGGATACGGCACAGGACGGGAAAGGCGGTGATGGCGAGGGCGGTACCAATGAACAAAGCATAGGTGCCAAAGTCAAGGTTTTCCAGGTTGCTTTCGCTGCGAAACTCGTTGTACAAGCCCCAGGCGACGGCAACACCAAGTCCAAAGGGAAGGATCATACTGGCAAGGCCGACACTAAGGGCAACACGCCAGTTTGTCCGGAACATGCGGGTGTCGACCTCGAGGCCAACGAGGAACAGGAATAGAAGCAGACCGAGGTTGGCGACATTTGACAGGACTGGCATAGACTCGGTGGGAAAGATGTTTTCCTGGAAGCCAGGGATGCGCATCATGACTGAGGGACCGAGTACGATGCCACCAATGACCTCTGCGATAACACGAGGCTGACCAAACTTGGAGAGAGGGTAGTGGAGAAGGCGGCAAAAGATGATGATGATACATGCTTGCACGATGAACAGGGAAATGGGATCCTTCGGGTTGTAATGGATGGGGTTGAGGCCCTCGATGATGCCGCCCTGGGGCTTCGCGCCTGTAGCAGCAGCAGCGGCCGCTGTTGTTGTCGATGACATGGCGATCGACTTTTGTCTGCGATTGCGCCCAAGGCTGTGAAGAACCGCCTCCAAGGGCGATTTGACTGAAGTCTCCTGCCAAACAGGTGGCAGAAGCAGGCAAAGAAGCGATTGAATGCAAGAGATGAAAGAACAGCTGGTGATGATGGAGGTCGGGAGTCGAGGTAAGCTGGGAGAGTTGGAGTTTTAACTTTGCACATGAACGAACCCTGAGGATCCATCAGGATTGGACAATGGACGAGCTAATGGACCAGGGTGAGGGAAAGTACCGGGATTCTGCGTCCAACAACCCTTGCTAGTCGTGGCTGAGACTGGGTCTAGCCAGTGACTCGTCGAGGGCGACTTCGTTTCCACGAGATAAGAGACAACAGATCATGTCGGGCTGAACTTGCTTGGCTGCTGTGCCGATCGTGACCGTCGTCGACACGGGACACCAGACCCCTCGATCTGGGGCCAGTGGAAAGATGGCCTAACGGGCGCAAGGTGCAGAGAGCTATCCGCGCCAGGCGGGAGGAGGTGGGTGTGCTGCAAATGCGGAGCGACCCAGGATTCAATTGCCCCTTCGTTGCTGCATGGCATGGTACCCATGTAGCTTATAATGGGCCTTTGATGACAGGGCGAGGGGTCTCAGATGCCCAACCACACGAGAGAAGCCAACAGTCGTTCACGAGCAACCGACAGCGGGCGTTGCGGAGGAATGGGAATGGCGGGTCGACGAGGCAAATCGGGGGAGGGGTGCCTTGGTCTTGCCCTTGGACACTCGCGGACCCCGGACGAGAAACGTCCACGAGACCATGAATGAAGCGCTCTCAGCGCTTGCAAGTGCGGATGGCGAGACACACAAGACACAGCAGCCCTTTGAGAGCCCCATTGTGACCGATGACGCCTGCCAAGCTTATTGCCAGACTTGGCGGGAAGATGCAAGGGTTGCTGTTCTAGATTCAAGCTCCGAGATGACTTCGGGCGCTAGTGGTCGCAAACGGCGGCAAGGGCCATAGGAAGACACGCCGCCTTCTCTCCAGGCTTCAGAGACAAATCACCCAACGCGCCTCAAGGGCGGTGACGGAAGGGTGCGAGTGGCGTCTTACTCCATCCCAGCCTCCAATATCCGTAGACCGTAGCATCTCTGAGACCACACCGACAGGGAGCCTTGCTCTGCACCTTGACATATTGATGACGGTCTGCGGGAGGAGAAGCTGAAGCTACCCCGGCATCGGGACATATGTCGACTCTTGCACAGCATATGCTGTGACATGGTTCGGTGAGTATCTTGCGACACCATACGGATACCCTCTTGGCATAGTCTGGTGGTAGCTTCTTTGAGTGGAGCGGTGAAGTTGCATCGAGAGACTAGGTGCCGTATCTCTGGGTATGGTGTTGAGTAACGTGATGACGGAGGTTGAAATGTTGTTTGGTCTCGTCCCACCCGTATGGACGAAGGACTTGGACGGCACAGACAGCTCCCCGCATCGTACCGCATTGCAGCGAGTTCAGCTGGATCAAGCCCACCAGCCTCCGCCTCCATGTGAGTCTTCTCTGCAAGGGTCAACACCATGGCTGCAGGCCACCATGAGATGCGTCCCTGGCCATGTGACCAAGCCTCTGTCATCATCCTTTCTTGCCGCCAAGCCTAGATGCGCTTTGTCAAGATTTGCTTTGTCAAGAAGTGCCTTGTCAAGGTGTCCTTTGTGTACCGGACGTCGGTCGAGGTGTCCAGCTTGGCGACCCGGCTCTGTGCAGTGTTTCACGGTCCAACCACACCATTGGCATGGGCATAATCTCACCTTCTCAAGCCTCAAGTCCGTTCTCCGCACTACTCTACGTCCAACGACGCACCCATACGGTTGGGGCGCGTCCGTGGGCTTGATCGGTCGGTCGGGTGACTCCGCACGGGGGATGGGACAGAGCCGCTGTTGGACACAGCCACATCTCAGATGCGGGGAGCCTGGAAAAGACTGGCAGCCATCTTAAACCATAGTGTGATGGGTGCTTCGGTGGCATGTAATTGTATGAATTGTGACAAATTGCGCAGATGACTGAACGAAAGCTAGGATGATTATGGAAGTCTTGATTGATATAACGGCCTCGGTTTTTTTTTTTTTTTTTCTTCGATGCATCTCCCTGCCTGTGCGGAAGGTTAAGGTATCTGTCCTGGCAAGTCATCAACAGGAAGGAGCATCTCGAATCCTCTCTCTAGGTGCCTGCCCAGGAAAGCTCCTCCAGGCCACCGGCACCTAACGTTCGGGGGCGCTGCGGGGAGTCCAGTTGATCATCTCCCCGACTTTTCAGGGGGTCGGGCCTGGTCTCGACCCCGTGGCGCTAGTGCGTAGTGGCGCTCGCTGCATCAACGGGTTGATGCTCGCTGCATGCGTGACTCTCGGCCGGTTCCAGGCTGGGGACACGTTTGAGACATGCAGTTCATTTCCATCCAGCTAGCTAGCAACTATCCGTACGGAGGCAACTATCCGTATAGGTAGACATAGCTATCCTTTCCATCAGCCCAGTGCCTGCACAGATGGCAAGTCTGGACATGGACCAGAAGGATACGTACGGCGAGCTCTTCACAAGGCAAAGTTTTCATCTGCATCACGGTGAGGTAATGCAACGTCAAACTTATATAATGGATGACTTTGTATGAATCAACAGTCTTGAAAATTTCTTCACATAGATAGTGACGAAGTACAAGGACACCCTCATCTCTAGTGCCACAAGACTAATGTAGCCGCTTCGGCCGTCGTCAACCCAACTTCTCCCCAACTACAGACATATCTAGACCATCTCTTTACCCTTGCAACACCACCAATTCGACAACACCATCTTCATTCTATCAACAAACGCCTCCATAACTACTTCGAACTCTTTCTAGCCCACGCCTTGTGCCCAGCCGGAATTTGCAAGGCAATCAGATCACGAACCACCTACGAAGCAGAAATGACGTGTCACGCACCGCTTTTAGTCGGCTTTGGCAATGCCTTCATTCCCTTTTAGAAACCCCTAGGAAAAAGAAAGGAAAGCGCAATGACAATACTGCTTGTTGGCACTGGAAGTATCTATCTTGCTTGCCTGAATAATGAATTCTCGTTTACTTGGAATTGCTACGTAATAAGTGACCTACAAGGGCAAAACCAGAGGTACTCGTCATCCCATCTCAATACAGTCCTTGCATATACCCACTGCCGCAAATCATCAGCCAATTCCGATGATCCGCATGCAAGACCCTGAAGCCCGCATCGAACGACAATGAATGCAATGCATCTTTAAGATTGTCATGTTGGGCGTCTGTCTCAGAGTCCCCAATTATTTAATTAATTACTCCGCATGCCCGTATTACAGAGATTAGAAGCAAAAGCACACAGATTGGGGGAGATTACACATTCTGACTATAATTCTCTGGAGACGGCCTTTTCGCTTGAAACTTTCAGTCTCATTGATCAACAGTGTCGAGTTATCTAACGTACATAAAAACTTACTCTCATCTTGTGTTCGGGTATCTATCTATAAAAAAAGAAAACGTGTCCATGTTTTTGTCATTTCAATCAGTGCATAATCTCCCCCCCATTTTTTTCGGGTCTATATAGGGGGGTTTAGAAGTGTCCAACCATGGCAACGGCTGCAAAGGCGCTGAGCATGATCCAGATACGAGGGGAAACCGTCTCGCCAAAGTTGGTCGAGGACGAGGTTGTCGCGGCGGCGGCGCTGGATGAGGCGGGCGTAGAGCTCGAGTCGTCGTCGCTGGAAGAGCCCGTCGAGTCGGCGGCGGACGTGTTGTCGTTGAGTGTAACCGAAGAAGAAGGAGTAGCGGAAGCCGATCCAGAGGCGGAAGCTGAGGCGGTGGACGAAGAAGCAGCATCCTTCGTCGCCGAGGTGGTCTTGGTCTTGGTCGTGAGCGTCGACGTGGCAGTGCTCTTTGCGCTCGAAGTAGTCGTCGACGAAGAATCCGAATCGGCATCGTTGATCACAATGCTGTCATAGTCGCCCGTCTGGTCACCGTACGTGTAGCTGCCAGCCGGGTTGTAGTTGGTGACCTTGATGCTCTCAACCGTCATGGTAAACGGGCCGTCGTCGTAGTCCGTCTCGCCGCCCGCCCAAGTGATGGTGCCCTCAGCGTTGTCGCTGTCGCCGCCAGCCCAGATGCCGAGCTTGACACGCATGGGGGTTTGCGGGTATGTGTCGCTGTAGGCCAGGGTACGGACTGCGGTGCCGTCGATGTACCAGGTGCAGGACTCCTTGGTCCAGTCGACGGTGTAGTTGTGGCTGGTGCCTTGGGCGTCGCTGACGGTGGCATCGACTTCGCGGTCGCTGGTAGATGTGTCGCCCTTGCTGAAGTAGTTGGTCTGGACTTCCGTGTTGTCGCCTCCGAGCCACTCCCAGTCGCTACTATATGTTAGTAAAGTGTTGAGTGTATGGCTATATGAAGGGAAACGTACACTTCATCAAGATCGTCAGACAGGAGAACGGCAGAAGATACAATGCCGGTTCCGCTGGCAGCCTTCATGTGCACCTCGACACGCCCAAAGAAGATGTACCATTCCGACTGAATAGTCGGGGCATTGCCCTTCTTCTTGACGACAAACTCGGCGCCGTTGTCGGTGTAGCTGGGATCGCCGGAGCCGACGGAGCTCCAGTTGTCGCTGTCGGCGCCGTTGGTGAAGTCGACCGAGTAAGCCTTGGAGAGGGCAGTGTTGTCACTGCAAGTAGCTACACAGGAACACCATGTTAGGACCTGCAATGTTAAAGGCTGAGCTGAGTAACGTACTCTTCTTAAGAGGGTTGCATGAGCTGGAGGTCTGGGCCACGACCCCGGTCACAAAGGCGGCCGTCGCCACGACAGCAAAGGTGACACGATTGTGCAGCATTGTGATGATTGCTTTGTGCGCAACAGTAATAAAGCGAATGTAGGAAAATAAGAAATAAACGAGGGTGTTTTTTTTGGTTTATGTAGGTAGGACAGAAACTGCAAAAGACGAGGTTGGTGATGACCAGTGGGTGGTTAAGGAGCGAACGACTGGTGTTTTTGAAGCGAGTGAATGCAAGAGATACGAACAGAGGCCAACGTCAGTGGACGAGACGAAAAGTGAAGTGGTTGAGCGGCCCAAGTTACGCGGCCCGCGGGATCCATTCGTCTCTCCATGGATGCGTAACCTGGTGGCTGTGGCATCACTGGGATGAAGGCATTTGTGGGCCAAAGACTCGAGCACTTCGTACCCGACAATACGCGTCCACTGTTGGGGCATGTGGAGACATTGAGCAAGGGTTTAAAGAGGGAAAAAAGGGGACTCGGTCTTGACTGGTAGGCTCGTAGCTCGTGGATATGAATCGTAACTTGTTGCGTGGACAAGGGAATCAGATAATCAAGAGCGGCTTTGACGTCAGAAGGTCTTTGTCGTCCCACAGCAAGGGAGAGGAACGAACGAGAGGGAACCCAAGCAGTTTCACATTCGTATCGCCTTCGTACCATCGTCCAGCCCGTGGTTGTCGTCGTCTTCACTTGCGACTGGCGCCAGAGTCGGAACTTGGATGCCGCGCGCTAATCATCGCCAACGTCAGCACATTTCTTTCTTGTCTTGTCAGATCTGTCCCATTTTTTTCCCTTCTTTTTCTTCGGCTGTTCCTGAACTATTGCGTATCGAGTGTGGCGAAGTTATTAATAGTCGCTTTCAATGCCAGCTGAAGGGAAAACGAGTTTGCAATTTTTTTTCTCTTCTTCTGTCCTGATTGGCCATGGTCGTAGCCATCTCTGTCCCTCTGTAGACAAATGGCTTCATTATTCGTAGTTTTTGTTTGTTGTTGTCGTCGTATTGGTCCTTTGCCACAGTAACCAACCACCCAACTTTTTGCTCTATAATCTATTCCCAATCTCCTCCAACAGCTGAATCTCTTCGGGCATTAAGAAGATGTGGCTCGGCACAACCAGCTTCCCCCGCTGAATAATCACCTCGCCCCGGTCGTGCTCCAGTCGAGTTCGCTCGCTGCCCACGTCGTCGTCGGCCCTGATGGTCATATCCTCGTCCATCGCCGTCTTGCCCTTGGTGCTGTCCTCGTCGTCAGACTGCCCGGGCCCGCCCTTCTCGGGGTCCGAGGCCTTCTGCCGTCGTGCGGATAGATCCTCAGGGGTCCACCAATACGAGGGGAATGTGCGTTGGACGTTGTTGACGAGAAGCGCGACTGCGAACATGATGCCGCAGTTGAGCAGGACGACTGGAACGAAGAACCACCCCAGGTGCCGAAGCCCGTCGTCCACCACGGCAAGCAGTGCCGTCGCGCCCGCCGGCGGATGAACCGTCTTGGTCAGTGCCATGATGGATGTCACCGTGGCGCATGACACGGCACCGCCGGCCCATCGTATTGACTCAAAGTCGTCGCTCAGCAAGAAGAGCTTGGTGATGGCCACGCCGACGATGGCGGCTAAGATCTGGCCGAAGAAGAAGTTGCGCGGCTGGGCCAGAGGTGACTCGATGGCATAAAACTCGAGCACGGCGCCGGCGCCCTATTTATCGTCGAGCGTTAGTCAACCAATCCTTGTCCCACAGTTTACGTGCCTGTGTAGTGTGTGTGTGTAGTGTGTGTGTGTAGTGTGTGTGTGTAGTGTGTGTGTGTGTCGTGTGTGTATGTATGCATGTAGATGATGTATGTAGATGCACCCTACTGCATAGTACTCTCCGATACATAGAGCAGAGTACCTTAAGTAATGTAACAAGCACAGCCCGTCTTCTGCATGCATGCAGTCGAAAGACAGATACAGATATGAGATCAGATCACTTACAAAACTGCCCACAATGATGGGGGCCCCTCGATCCTTGAAGGCAGGGATACGCTCCGAGACAACGACAATGATGCTGATTGCGCAGAAGATGCCAACAAAGGCCCAAATGACTGGCACAATGTTGCCAATGTCTCGGGGCTTTCTTTTGCGGTGTCCGAGTATGTAGGCGACGGGGTAGGGGATGGCGTGCCATGGCGGCGGAGGGATGAAGCGGTTGAGGACGAGGTCAATGTCGAACCTCCATGACAACGGGTCGTGCCAAGGCATGTTGGAGACTGATGGATGGCAGTGAGAAGGGTTGATGAGTGCCGAGTGTTGAGGGTTGGCATATATGCTTCCCTCCTCTCCTCAACTGAGTCAACTGCTGATGACGAGATGCCGAGTTTCGCACGTCGAGCGTTTGTCAGTGTTTGCCTCTTGTCGTGCCTCGGGTCCCTCACAGACACAAGCCAACCAATTGCGTGTGTCAATGGAAACAATTCTTCTTAGGCGACGGACTAATCTCGTCTCGGAGTTAGGGCGCAGCCATTCGGCTCTCTTTCCCGGAGGTTCCACGACGTTGAACTCTTTAAACGAGAACTCGATGCTCAAGACGGCAAAGAAGAAGGGGGAAAATTGCCCGTCTATTTAATACCATGTTGATGCCGCGGAGATGTCGAATTAGCTCGAAAAACACAAGGAAAGAGATTCCCGAGAGAAGGGGGTCATCAGTGCAACAGCAGAAACAACAGCAGGATCCCTCCTTCCTGCTATTGGCATCTCTTGAGTGCTTGAGGAGGCCGATTTCGTAATTGAAACTGAGTGAGCCTACGAGACGCTGAGCTGCTCCCTTGGCCAAGACGGGTAAATATGGGGATCCGCATATGCGCCTTTCCGCATACGGCCACCCTGGTCGCCGCTGCTCACGCTGTTTGGCTCACGCGGACGACTCCCTGTCTCCTTCCCCATGTTTTCTGGACAGAAGGCCTTGACCTGACTGCTTTAAGGCTGGGGCAGCGCTGGACGCCCCTGTAGTTCGTACGTAATTACATAGGTACCAGACCCGACGTGACCGGGAATGGAGGGCCATCTTGGATGGCACCTGCTCTTGGAATGAACGAGCGAGATCAAAATGGAGGGCCTCGCCGCCTCGGAAAGCCGGGAATGCGGGGACGAGGTCACTGTCGGGTTTTGTTCGGGAATCTTACTCAGCTTCCGAGCACATTGTCTGATTTATGTCATGGACACCAGAGTTTTCCTTCTTCTCCCTGGATTAATCGATTAGTCACAGTACGGAATATCGGCATCTACGAGGTGACTAGTGCCTGTCAATGGAGCAAAGGTTCTCTTTCATTACGAAATATGTCCCAAGAAGCTCGTTCCAGTTGTGACTCTGTTCAGAATCCACATCGCGATGACGACATTCCGACGTCTTTTGGGCAATGGCTCCGTGCTTTGCCTGGGAGGCAATCTCAAATATTGAGAAACTAGCTGCACTCGATCATACCGAACAAGATGGCGAGCCAACAATTGTTGATGAATCTACTCTGTAATATCGTACAAAATGACTGGACTAACGTCAGGCCACACTTTCTCTCTGTCCCAAATTGACCAATTGAGCTCCTTCGATCAATGCAGCTTACCCCCCTTCACCAAGACACGCCGCAATCAGGGGCTATGATTCGTGAATTACCGTCAAACGTGTTGAGCATCTTGAAATCACACGATTTGGCATCTATTGTCGCGTGAGTGGATGTCTGACAAAGGAGCATCATTGCAAAACTATAGAGTCGGGGAGGTAATAGGTTAAGGAGCGCTACCTCGACAGGTGAAATTACGTGCATGTTAATGGGCTGGCATTACAAAGTGGAACATACTTGATCACAGTCACAGAATTGCATAGATGCCCAAGGTGCGTAGTGTAGTTATTTGTATTCAGTTTGCTCTTTCCTGTTAAGCTTCATTATTCAAGTCCTATCGTCAAATTCGTCCGCCCCTCGTCTCCATCCATAACAACCTATACCGAATACTATCTCAGTGTTGACCCATTCGCACATTGCCGGTATCCAAACACACAGCCAATCCCAAAAACGTCGAAGCCTCACTGCAAAACAGGTTTAAAACAAAGTCTTGATGAGAGCCTCAAGGTCGTACTTGCTCTCGCCGATTTGACCGTCCAGCCAAGTCTCAGCCTTGTCGACCAGCATCTCCCACGCTTCCTCGTCTGCCTGGAGCTTCGTCTTGAAGAAGGCGACCGCGCACGCGGTGGCGAGAATGGTGTCCTTGATGGGGTGTTCGGTGACAGAGGCCGGAAGGTCGAGCTTAGAGAGTGCGGCGGGGCTGATGCCCAGGATGGATTCGAGTGTTGCGTCCCAGGACCAGCTGCCGACAAAGGTCTGAAGGCGAGTGAGGGTCTGGAGGGCTTGGGCCTGGTCAGTTGAGTCTCGTTTGTGTTTTTCTGCTTCCTTCTTGGTTTCGAGTTCGTCGTCCTCGTCCTCGTCAAAGTCGGGAAGAGGCATGCATGCTGCCTCGGCCATCTCCGAACGATACTGTTCCAGGAGCTTCTCGTCGACCGAGACGGGCATGAGAGCTGCGGCTTGGGCGGTTGGGGGAGAGCCAAAATTCAAGCTGCCATCTTGTTCTCCCCCAAAGGCGGAACCGCCAAAGAGTGTTGGGTCGGAAGGACCACCGGTGCTGCCAAAGCCAGATGGCCTACTGTTCGCATCCGTTCGAGATCGTGAAGGAGGAGCAGCGGAACCAAAGAGACTGGTTGCAGCTGGAGCAGCCGCGGCAGCGGAAGCAAAGGGACCTCTTCTACCTGGGGCATTGGAACCAAAGAGGCCTCCTCCAGTTGAGCCAGTGGAACCAAAGAGACCTCCAGTTGGAGCAGCGTGAAGTGGAGCAGCGAAAGCACCAGCAGGAGGTGGCGGAGGAGGAGGAGCACCGGGTGCATAGGGAGCTGAGCAAGCCTGAGCGCTCATAAAAGCTGAGGTATCACCGCCTCCTCCGTAAGTTGCTTCGCTAGACTTTCTCCTCGAGGACGAGCCAGAGCTGAACAGGCTGCGGACCTTGCTGGCTATGCCGAAGCCTGGTGCGGCCTTGACTGTGTTGGTGAAGTTGGACATACTCGCTTCGAGGCTGACGGAAACAGGCTGGCCAACACTGCCCCCGAAAAGGTTGATGCCGCCACCACGAGCACCAGCTGCCGCAGATTGCGCGAAAGCAAAACCGCGCGTGACGTGGCGGTCGACGTCGTCTTGAGGTCTGACGATGGATAACTCATGCTCCTTGACCTTCTTCTTCTTCTTTTTCTTCTCGGCGTCTTGGTCGGTCTTGTCGGATGATTCCTCGACGGCGACAAAGGAGCACCACTTGCCGCCGACTTGGAACTCGACGCCAAGTCTGACAGCCTCGCGCTCAACCATGTCGGGGAAGCGACCCTCGTACTTGTCCTTCAAGAGCTTCCCATCACTATCTTTAGCATGGGTAAGCCAGCCGCGTCCCTCTTCAAGCTCCTTGACCTCCTTTCGAGCAGCGAGCTGGTGAATCGTCTCTGCTTTCTCGGCGAGGTTGACAATAGGGATCTCGAGGACCAAAGGTCCGGCCTTGGACGTGCCCTTGAGTAGGACAGACTTGGGCTTCTTCTCGGGTGCAGAGTCGGAGAGCAGGACGTATACGGTGGTGCGGTTGAAGGGGTACAGGGCCGGAATGTCGGCGGGGGTTTGGAGGTAGTGAGGAGTGGCAACCTTCGGGAGGTGGTCGTACTTTGCATCGATGGCGGCGGGAGCGTCAGTCATTTCCGTGTCGTCATCTTCGTCCACGTTGCGATCAAACAGAGATATCGGCTGCTTTGGCTCGTCCTTTTTCTTTTCTTCGTCCTCGTCTCCAACAAGAGTTCTGATGCTCAGTGAGTCGAGAACCTTTTCGACAATCTCAAAGTCATCGTCATCCGCAGCCTCAGGTTCGGCCTTTTCGTACTTGATCTCCAGGCTGTAGTCGTCGATGTGAGGGAACAAAGCACCCTTGAGCATGCGAACCACCTTCTTGTCCATCTTCTCTCCGTTGTCGACCGTCTGCGCGAAGCCGTTTCCAGCACGAGCAACACCCTCAATCAAGGCAGTGCTCGCGCCAGATCCGACACCAAGACTAAAGACGCGCACTGCGCCCTTGCTCTCGGCAACTTTTTCGTTGATGAGCTTGAAAAGCCGCTCCTGGTCCCAAATAGCGCCGTCGGTGAGGAGGAAGACTTCGAGGTTCATGTCCTTGTAACGCTGCTTGAACGCCGCCTTGAAGGGTTCGTACATCTCGGTACCACCGTAGTCGGCGTCAAACTTGTTGACATGACGAACGGCTTGGTCAAGTGAGTCCTGACTATACGTCTTAGACTTGGACCAGAGGAAACTGTAGCGGGAACCGAAGCTACAAATATTGAACTTGATGCCCAGAGGCAGGGACTTGAGGAAGATGTTGAGGGCGGCAACAAGGTCGGTGATGTTGCCTGACATGCTGCCGCTTCGATCGCACATGAAGACAATCTCTGGCGACTCAGCCGGGAGCTTGAACTTTGGCACGAGGGTGGCCATGAGGGCGCGCTGGTTAGGGATGGTGGGATGAGTCTCGACAAAAGCAGCCGGCTCACCCATTTTGGTAGCTACAACCTGGATGATAAAGTCCTTGTCCAGATTGGCCGATCCTTGGGATAGAGTGGCGGATGCCTTGCGAAGAGAAGGCTCTTCTGATGTAGAGGCGGTAGATGTGGTGCCGATGCTGACAGAAATGGGATGGGAGGGCGACTGAACTGACTTGATGGCTGAACCATCAGGCATCTCGGCATCAACGGTGATGGAAATGCCCTCATCTTTGAACCAATCCCCCTTTGATTCCAAGCTCGCAGCCTCGCCGTATCGCGGGACAATGTGAGTCGGGATAGTAAAGCGAACGCCATCAACCTCAGCATCATGCTTCAGCTCACCCAGATAAGTGATATCGACGGTCACCTTTTCGCCCGCGGGCACATTTCCAATCGTCGTAGTGAAGACATCAGAAGCTTCAAGTGACTGCTCGAACAGTCCCGCCGTCTCTCCACGATCCCTTGCCTCGGTATACTCATGCTTGGCCTTTTCTCGCTCCTTGACAACGCCTTTGATCACGCGGTCCGCCACCGTGCAAGTAAAGGCAACCACCGAAACGCCATCATACAGGGGAAAGTCATAGCTGATTTCGTCGAGGTCCTTGTCCTGGTAAGGGTTGACAAAGGTCTGGGTGAGTGTTGTGCGGGAGGTGGTGTCGAGGATTGTTGTGTGGGCGTTGACCTTGAGCTGGGGGAGATAGCGACGGTTGTAGTCGACGTAGACGTAGCAGCCGCAGAAGGGCAGATGCCTGGAGGGGTAGCCGAATAGGCTCATGGTTGTTGTTTTTTTATGTTTGGGGGAAAATGGGGATAAAATGGTGAAAGGGCAGTGTAGTTACGTCACAGCAAGCAACCCAGATGAAGCTATTCACTGCGATGAGGATTCGTGAGGTGTGGATAGAAGACCCGGGTATCAATTCAGAATTTGGCGGTGGTTTTTGTAATGAAGGGGAAGAAGAAGAAGAAGAAGACGCAGATTCGATGAAGGAATCGTCCTTGAAATAGGCAATTGATGCTCAGTCGTGGTTGATGTTCGTTCGTCGGAGCGGAGGTGGCTGGCTTGTTACCAAGTGCGGCAGACTGTGGCGGAGCTCGGTGGTGTTTAAGATGAGACGGCTGCCCTTAGCAAATCGACGGCCGGGGCAGTTTTGCAGGCTGAAAAGATGTAGTTGGTTGTGTGATGAGGGAGAGAGGAACGAATTGGTTCACCAAGGTATTTCTGCCATATTTAACTGTTTATTTGGCATCTATACTGGCATGATGCTGTCTCATGTCAATTGCTGCCTACTACCGGCCAAGCCAATGAAGCAACGCCTCCAAGACTCTCAAACGGATGCCTGATTAGGTAACCTGAAATCGAGGCATCATGACGACTTTTCCACATCCTGATTGGCTACCGACTTGTCGTCCTACGTGGTCCGAAAACTCGCCGTATTCATCCCGCCATTAGTTGACACAGAAAGAGTCATCCGGCATTCAATTCCTGGGCTTTTTATTGTTAGTGCGAGGTAGCCCAAGCCAAAGCCAGAGCCAAAAGCCAGTGACAGCGCCCCCGGTTCATTTCGGCTGCCCTGATTGGCCAGATTGTTCAGAGCTCAAGTCTGCCTTGCGGCCTGGACCCCGCTGGCTTTGTCAGGACTGATTATCAAATCATGCGCTTAGCTAATTTGAGCCATGAGCTGAGGAGCCCCGACATTCAACGGATAAAGCATGTGAAATGTGCCTCGAACATAAGAGGCAAACGATCAAAGAACCTGAGAAGGACTGAGAAAGGGATCAAGTTCTTTTTTCATTCTGCCTTGGCAAGTCGAGTAACCAATGCGTGGTCCTGGCTGCTGTTCTCATTAAGCCACTACCACAATACCATCTATTGCCGAGTAGAGAACACTAGGGCTTGTTAACAGTCCTAGAACGTCCTAGATTCCAACTTCCAAGAAAACGGAGTGCCTATGCGCGCCCCAATGAACTCTCAGTGTCGCCGTTGAGATGCTTTGAACCGGTATATCCGCCTCTTACTATGAAAGTGAACATGTCTGTCCCACCTTTCATTAGCTCCCATTCGGCAAGCAACCCTGTCGACGATCACTGAAACCACCAATCAAGACCAAGCTTGGACCTCCTCCCTCTGTCTTGTTTGTGAGAAGGCAACCAACAAGGAGCAAAAAGTGAGAAACATCAAGCCAGTCTCAGTCCGAATAGCCCTCACAGGCTCGTAAAGCTTGAGTCTTCTCCCATTTTCCGACATCTCCAATTCACATGCCGGCAGGAAATAACACGGCTTTAACATAGCCACCTTCACTCCATCCACCCTATCCACCCCATCTCAGCTCAGCTCATCTCATCTCATCACTTCTCATCAATGTAGCATCAGGCCATCGGCAACATCCCACGATGCGAATCTGCAAGCCATCTCGCCCAGCATCCACTGTCCTTCGCTCCCGTCCCACCATGTAAAGTTATCGATAAGCAAAATCTAAATCGAGCAAATGCCGAACAGCCAGATGGAAGTGAAATCGGTCCACTGGGGTGCGTCGTCAGCCACAGCCGAATCCCCCGAAATGTGGCATGTTGTTTTTCGTATTCCACGTGAGCATCGTACGAGTTTCACGGCAACTTACTTTGCTTTGCTGAAACATTGAAAAGCCGTTCCGCTTTCTTTTAGGCGTGTTGCTTCAAGTCTTCTACCTACCTATGTGCATAAGGTCTGGAATTGGGGACCCTAGCCCCCGGCACCCGAGCTTATATATACTCCCCATTTCCTGTCTCGTGACTTCTACTACATCCGCCTTTGCAGTAAACGACATTTCGGTCCCTTTCATTTGAAACCAGCTTGTGTTGAGGCTTGTGACAAGTCAACGTCATATGTTCTCCTCCTGGCTGAAACGTCAATGTCTAATTCACTTACACCAAGAGACATCACATCATCACCCAGCATGTATCTCAAACGTCGTTCTAGTCTGGTAACAAATTAAATACAAGCATTCTAGAAGAGCTACAGTTGACTTTATATCCGTTCTCAACTTTCAAGGTCACCGTACCCTAATCCAGTCCAACACCATAGGTATTACTTCGTACACGTTCCCATCCTCACCTTCACCACCCCGTCCCCCCCTCTCATCCCCTTCCTCCTTCTTAAAACCATCCTCCTCTCCCTCGCCATCCCTCCATAATAAACACCCCATTCTCATCAATACCCAACCTCAAAACCACCCCATCTCATCTTCACTCCCGGTCTTGACTCACACTCCCGTCCACGCGCACCGCCAAACCGCCGAACAATCGCACCACATATCTCCCAATCCCCGGCCCCGAACCACGCGGTCCGGAGACCCGCACCGCATGAGCGACCGCCCCATGGTGGTCTGACGTCAACCGCCATCACGCCAGGTTGCTGTGGCTGACATGTGGTTCTGCTTTAATGCTTGCTATCCAATACTATGTTATTGTACTATACCAGAGTTACGCTGGGGAGACTGAGCGCCAACGTCGTTCTTGAGCTTGTGAATCGAGAACAGAGGTTCTTTGGGGTTTGCCAGCAAGAATTCAAAGTCGCCATCCAACTATGAACTATCCAGAAGCGTTTGTTCCTCGTGAGTTATCCATTGATAGATTTGGTGATGCAGCTTGTCAAATATCAAAATCTACAATATGTAATATGACCAAATTTCAACAAGAATTGAGGAATCAAAATATTAAAACACTGTATTGGAGGGAGATTGGTATGTGTTGCTATCGAAACAGACGACCGCCCAGATTTTAATGCAAAAGCCCGTAGGCAAGCGCTTTCCAAATAGATGCGCCAAGTAAAACTGCGAATTCCAGATTCTGTACCATTTCCTCTTTGCGCCAGAAACTCCAGGATATCATAAATCATAACACGGGAGAATGCCATACTTCGGAATGGGCCCGTCTATGCCCAAACACCAGCTGGCGGCGCCTGGTCTCGGCTCATCACCAACATCTCGAATCCCTCAACGCGATTCCTGAGCTGGTTGTTTTCCCGAGCGAGGTTCTTGTTCTTCTTCTCGAGGTGAGCAATGTACTCGGTGGCTTTGCTGAGAATGGTGGCCTTGTTAAGCTTGTGGGCGGGAGCAAGACCGCCAAGGTCCTCTTCACAGAGGTCATCTTCAAGCCCATCGCCTTGCTGCTCTAATCGGTGAACCATGACACGGAGAGCGGGAACAGAGTCGCGGAGAGCGGCAATCTTGTCGTTGAGGTTTGTTCGGTAACGCTTCTCAATCATGTTGTGGGCCGTCTTCTTAGGAGGAGAGCAGTGGCGGCGGGTAGCGGGAGGGGGAGAAGGCGAAGACCGAGACGAGATGCTGCCGGAGCCAGAGGACTTGCGCTTACGCGAAGGATATCTGTTTCGCGGGTCCTTGATGGCATTGGGGCCGGTAGGCATGGGGTTATTGTTTGCATCAGCCATCATGGCCTGCATGTGAGGTTGAGGAGAGATGGAAGACATGGGAGTTTGGAAGAGAGGTTGAGTGTCAATGTCGTTCAGACCAACTCTACCAAAGGGAACAGCGTCGGGAATGGTACCAGAGAGATCGTTGGGGTTGATGGCAGGGCTGAGTTCCATGTTGTTGCGCGAGGGGATCGTGGATAGATTAATGCCTTCAAAGGGCTCCTGCTTGGGAAGAGCGTCAAGATCAGGAGATAGAGTGGCCTTGTCGTCCCAGCTGACCCACTCGTTGGCGACTGGAAGCTGGTAGGGGTTGGCAAAGACTGGCGAGAGAGGAGAGTCGGGAGAATGAGACGAGTCTCCGCTAAAGTCGGCGGGGTCGTAGAGTGACGCGGGAACACCCAAGTTCTATGAGGGGTGTTAGGCCGAGTTGGCTGAAGGTATAGAGTGATGCAGTGTGTATCAGGTGTGGCTGATGTATGCTTGAAGGGGGGGATGGATAGTGGGGATTGGCAGTGCGTGTAAGAGATGTATGGAAGGTAGGATGAAGATAGGATAGATTGAAGTGGGTTGATGTGATATTTAGGATATCGGATAGGTCTTTTGAGTCTTTGTAAAGAGCCTGAAGAGGAAGAATGAGGTGAGGTGAGGGGGAAGGAGGGGACATATGTGTGCCATAAAAACGAGGCCCCAGGATGCAGGGGGTTGGCCAGACGCATAAGAGCCCAGCATGGGTTATGGGATCGGTGATGAGATGGACAATCGAGGCATGTGAATGGACGGATATGAAAAAAAAGACTTATGGGAAGGGGGATTGGGTTTCGAAGAGAGTAGAATAGAGAGAGTGACAAGGCATACCTGTTTCTGTTGCTGGGTATGGTCAAAATAGTCGAATGATATGTCGGCCATTGTGTCGAGTTTGGAGCTGATGGTAGACTGATGTGGTGCCGGTTGAAGCTCAGATATGTCTGTAGGCGGAGGAAGTGGCTTGTCGATCTTGGTGCCCGGGGGTGTGTGTATAAGGCCCAAGCGAGCACAAGCAAGGTGAGAGAACTTGGAGAGATGGGAAAAGAGGGAGGAAGGGGGGTGTGTAAACGGGCTGTTAATGGTTGTGGGGAGGGGTGTAGGTTGGTAAATGTTCTTGTCTCGGGTCGACGGAATCCAGAGATTAGGAGGAGGGTTGACGATGATGCTTTGTGATGATGATGATATGAGTCGATGAGTCGATTCAAATGGCGAAGAAAGCTTCTATCTTTGTTGCAGTCGTAAAAAGGTGGTAGAAGCTCTGTCGAAAAAGGAGTCAAAGACGTTGGATATCAGACGGTCGGTGGTACGTGGCGGACGATGGTGGGGAGAGTCTCGAGTGATGTATTCAATCAGTGCATGGTCACCAACGGAAGGGATGGGCAGACACTTGGATGGCGAGACGGGGCGAGCGATATATAGCTTGGCCCAACAGTACAGCAAAGGCAACCAGGGAGACGGAGATGCCATGGCTCAGGGCTGGAGCTCGCGAAGGTGAGCGCGAGAGCGCCCGATGAATCTCTTCCGCGTCGTATGACAGCCCGGTCGACTGGCGGGGGCTGCCGAGCTTGGCGTGGTGTTGGGGCGGTACGAGGAGACGACGATTTTGGGACGAGACGACACGACGAGGCGGCGTCTGCTGCCCGTTGCCCCTGCTGGCCCTGCAACTCCTGCCCCATGCTGTCCTGTGCTTGCTGGCATATGGCATGGTAGGTGTGGCAGCGACCGCCATTGATGGAGCCGACGGACCATGTGTGCTGAGAGTGTGTGGTGGACTTGGGCGTGGGTGGGTTTTGGGAGGGCATGGGCCATGGGAATCTTGACTGGCATGGGCAAATTGATGGAGGGACTGGCGGGTTTCCAGGGATTCCGTGGTATGTTTTTTTCTAACCTAGGGTCTGCTCGGGAGACCGGGGTTGGGAGAGTGGCCCGCTGCCCGTCGCCAGGGGTGGGTTGCTTTTTGCCTTTTTGTACAGGGCCAAATCGTGGGATGCGAGAGACTGTGGGAGACGGAGGAGCTGGTAGACGTGGGTATTCCGTGGGGAGGATGGATGCAAAGCATGCCTTTTGCGTGAATGTCGTATTAAACGGTGGTTTTGCATTGTCTCGAGAATCCCGTGTACCCATTCGTTCATTATTCGAGTTCGCATCAAGTCGTCCCGAAGCCCTGTTTGTGGCGGCCAATGTTGCGGCATCGATGCGGCATCTTGCGGCATCTCGCTGAGTCGGGGAGAGTTGGTTCGCAACGCGCGCTGCGGATGTACGGATCCCGAATGGCAGCCTCCGTCAAGGAAATGGGATGGATCATGGCGGTTGCGTCGTCGTGATCAGCTGCGATAATCCAAGCTTCGTCGAGGGTGGATTATCGTGGCAGGGATAATTCTTGCAGGCTGTTTGTACGTGCAGTCGGCGATTGACAGCTGCAAGCAAAGAGTGCAGCAAGCGCACTGTAGAGTGCATATCCCCCCGCTTGGTGTTATTTTGGCGCAATTTGGAGGTGGCGGTCTGTGGTCTGGCAGTGTTGTGCAGAGCAATGCAAGAAGTCAACGGCGGTGGGCGGCGGTGGTTGTGCAGGGGACGAGGCCGTATGAAGTGTCTTGGTGGTGATATTGTCGAGACTGGGATGAAAGACAAAGATGGGAAGAATTGGGTGATTCTGATTTCCTTTCTTTTTGGAAGAGACAACATGTGATGTCCATGTTGGTGTGATGGTTGATGACTGATGAATTGAGGCAACAACCAAGACATTCATATTCAGCTTGTCTGCACCTTCCCATCATTCGCTCAACTCTATCGATTCCTTCCCTTCCGTCATGTTGCTGCTTGACGCCTTCCCTCAATTCACCCTCCATTGAAACGAGCAGCGCCTGCCCGCTTTGCGCCAATGCACCTTGCCTTAGAACTGGCCAATCACAGCCGCCAATCGACTCTCCTCCCTCGTCCCCCGCCCATCCTCTGCATCTCGACTTGCGATCCCAGCAGCCAACAAGATAATAACTGGACAGTGTAATTATTCTTTATGCCCTTTCGCCGACGGCCTTGTTGACTCCAATCCCTTGAAACCTGGCATTGCTCACACATGACGATCAAAAACAATCCATGACCTTGAACCCCTCGCTCAACTCCGACCGAACCTCGAGGCTGTAAACAATGAACGACTCCGCCAGCCATGTCCTTGACGATAATTCATTGCCATGGCCGTTGCAATGCATCGTCCCCATCCCCCTATCTACCGGCATCAAAGCAATGTGCATTATACCACTGCAGTGACGCACAGCGCACCGAACCCACCCAGCACAGCGACAAAGGTCACAGCTTGAGGGACAACGCAGCAATGAGATTCCGAAAAAACGTCCCATCAAGCGCGGCTGCCCATTACCGCCAGTCTTCATCGCTGAACACCGAAGGGAAACTGCCCATCTCCGCCGCACTGACCGCTGAGATGCAGTTTCGTTCCCGTTTTCTACCCTTTCTCGTTCCGTATGCTTTTCTTTCTTCTGCCCTCTCCCCCGGTTTGCCTCCCGGGGGAGGGATCCGAGGGCAACGACAAGGGGGACAGCCGTTGCACATTCCCGACCCAAGATCTGTGGCGAAAGACGGTAGAGGACGGTATGAAACCGTCTAGAGATGACTCGCAGCAGGCAAAAACGGAGGAAGCGAAAGAGGAAGCGTCAAGCAGCCAATTAGGATTGTCGTGGTTGGAGAGCCGAGATCTAGAATCGGAAGCACAACCCGCGCCGCGGCCTTTTTCATTCATTATTGACACAAAGGGACTTACATACAAGTTACTTAGGTCGGAGCATTCATATTCGCAATGATCTGACATAGCAGGCGTTATGCTGCTACAGTGTAACAATCCAACAGGACCGAAATCTCTGGCCGGCACATGCCAATACGGTACGGACTATGACGAGAATCCTACAATGCCATCCCACGTCGAGACAGGCCAAGAGTCGGACTCCCCCATGTCGAGATCGGAAAGATACGTACCGACCGTCATCATGCTCAATTCCTTCAACAGGACCAACGCAAGCTCCGTGGGTTCGTTTAAACGACACCGAACGCTTGGAGATGAATGGAGATGAATATCACGGGTACCGACCAAACAACAAGGAAGAATGGGATCAAGATGGTGACCCCTCTCCTCCGCTCCGTTACCATTAAGATGGACTATTCGTACCCGTTGGTTACAGGCGGAGACTAAACCTACTCAAGCGTTTAGCAAGGGCCTTTGGCAGTTTGGGGCCCTTTCATTCAGAGAGGACAAGGGGCAGCGTTCGACGACATGTGTCAAGAGTGGTCTGATTTCTCCTCAAACAGCCCATTCCATTTTACAGGCCATTCACAAACGCGTGAGCGGAGAGGGCCGGGACGGACGGGCCACTCAGACGGTTCCGCGAGAATTTCTCGCTCTTAGAGACGGTTAACGAAAAGGTCACTCACCGCTACAATGGCCGATGGAGAATACAAGTTGGACATCTCGAGAAATTATCGTCCACCGTCCCGGCGGTTCGTCGTGTTTAACGGCTCCGTCGCCGGGCCATGTGATTTCGGAAGCAACATGGGACGTTTTACAGTCTACTGGCCCTTTCATCAGCCTCTTTCCCTCCAGCAACACACAACACAAGCGGCCATCGCCTGGCGCACCCCATGTCCAGCCCACTGTGCATAGTTGCATCGTACTTTTTTCGATCCTGGGGAGTGGTGACGGTGACGCTTAGACACAGAATGAGTATGGACCATGCCGGCTATCTACATCCAACGCGGTACAGTCCAGGGCGTCAGGGCCTAAGAAATTCCCCGATGATGGAAGAGGAGGCTTCCATGGCACTTCTTTACCGCAATGTTCCCCTTCCATTCCTCGTGGCTTGACTTGGTACGTCACTCGGACGCTCTTTGAGCTAATTATTAGACTTCCCTTACCTCTAACGCCGGCACGGCGGCGGGTAAGGGAGCGCGCGAAAAAGGAATAGAAGCCAAACGTCTCAGAAGCGCGTGGCAATGTGCCCATTGTCTAGGGGAATGGGATGTCACAACGTGCCATGAGGGTTTATGTTTGATTCACTGCTTCCGCATCTTATTCATGTGTTGCGGCTGTTGACTATTTGGTGTTTTGGCCACTGTTATGAATCCCGCCAATCTGGGATTGCGAGTACGATGAGGTGAATTGGCTGACAATCATGAGGGGGAGGGGTCATCTGCCATTCTGCCCCTGCCCATCCATTCCCCCCCATGAGTCAACAACCCCTCTTGTTTGCTGATGCCTGTTGTCGATATCACGATTGTCATCCTTTGTCGTCTGTGTGTGGTCTTTTGGGGATTGGAATTGTTGGTCCATTGCTGTTGGGGAGGCATCCTTGCTTCCAGAGTATCCAACGGGCTGGATTTCACACGGAGACGTCTGCTTGACCGAACAAGCATCCCTAGTGTACGGTGCCAAGCAACTGACACCTTATTCACAGCCTCAAACAAATTCTCGTCAAGAACAACAAACTTTTCGTGATGTCCACCGAATAACGGAGGGAGGCTCCAGTCCAGGCTGGTCTCTTGGCTCGGTGACTCCTGGTCAATTGCCCAGCTTCGGTAGGCAGCTCGTCAAGAAGACTAGAGGACCCCTTTGATCGTCGTCAATCTCATCCCCTCTCAGGCTCTCACTCGCTGGTTGGCACGGATATCCCGTAACTAGGCCCCTCACCAAAATAAACACAAGACACACTCTGTTCCGCTCTGGCCCAAGCTTCAAGACCATCAGGGGGGGCGGCTCAGGGCCATGTGCGTTTTCCAACGGCCCTGCAGTGGCGGGCGGACCCTCGGGTCGGTTATTGAGTCCATTCCCTCCTTGACAAGGCCGGCTGTGCTTCCTTCAGCTTTGCTTTTTCTTGGTGATTGTGTTTTTGCGGCCCGTTGAGACAGCCGAGCAGGGAGGCGTTGTTGTGGAGAGAAGACTGAAGTGACAAGTGACAACACCCTTTTTCGTTGCTTTTGTCTCTGTTGTTGTCTCCCCCTCGATCACTATTATCCCGCGGTTTTGCTTTTGGCTCTTGTTGTTGGGTCTGCCGGCTGTTGAAAATAGGAATTCTCGGCAGTCAATCACAATGTCCACCAACTCAGCCCGAATCACACACACACACTCTCTCTCTCTTCACACACAATAGACTAGGTCTGAACTGTGTTCCATTTTCAGGCATTCGTGTCTTCTCGACCAATGTGGAGATTATGATTCATATCTGTGTAAACTAGAAGCCAACGCAGAGTGGTAGCTGGACGTAATCATTGATGAGCACGCGGACCGGCCGCACCAGAATGCACAGACTGCCGATTGTTCAGACTATCGACGACAAGGTGTGCCAGTTTTCCAAGTTCGAGATTCCTGCTCTTCAGCCCTCTTCAGCCCAGCTGAATGAAGGCTTGATCGACAAGCGCTACTGCTGCGCAAGCGAAGGCCAGATCCTCGACGGCCCTGCCTTGCTCGGCGGAAAGGCGGGTTTGGGATCACCATTCATCATCATCAGCAGCATCATCATGGCGGACAATCAAACAGCCCTTTCCAAGGAACGCAAGCGGCATTATTGTCTATAGTGCTTGGTAGCTCTGGTGCGTGCGAGATGTCATCGAACGAGTGGCTGTCCTCAGATCATCTTTTCGTGCCTCTCCGAAATTACTGCCCTCGTCCCTGCCGCATCTCCCCATCTTTCGTCCAATCCTTTGAGTGGCCCAGCCAAGACAGGGCTGGCTTGTCCTGTCAAAGGACTTTTTCAGGGTCCATGTCCTTTTTCCTTCCTCTTGGTAACCAAGTTTTGGGCCTGGAAAAATAAAAAAAGGAGAAAGGATGCCGGACCTGCCTCATCGTGACGCCCGCCCGCGCCCGCAGTGCGTGATCTTGCACCTGGGCCCCTCATCGAGATGGAGCAGCGATGGAGATTGAGATTTGGTCGGGTCCGCGATTATGGGATGAGGGTTGGTGAGACGGAAAGGACGCATCCGTAGAGGCCAGATCATTGAGAGTCAGTGCATGGTGAAAAACAAAACAAAAACAAACAATTGATCCTTCTTGGATGCCTCCCACCTGCGTTTCACTTGACCTCTACTATGTACATCAAAAAACGGCCACGCCGCTGTGCGCTCCCTTCTGCTTCTTCCTCTTCTCCACGCCCGGAAACAACAACCTCCCCACCACTTAACTATCCCTTGCCCTTGCTGCCATGTACGAGACCTATCTTCTACCTTTAAGCGAATATGCGCGCCATGTCGGCCAAAAAAAAAATGATGCCTCACAACCGACATCTCACATCAAAACAAAAAAAGAGGCAGCGGGTATCCCGGGGAGCGGCCCGCCGAGAGTCTAGACCAGGGAGTGTGTGTCTGGTCCTCCGGAGCCGGTCAACTTTTCGGCAACGGACAAGGGCCCGTCAACGCCCCGTCTCTGCGCCCTCTCTGTTAGTTGCGTATTCCGGGTGGATGCGTACATGTAACAAGAACAACACCGGTCTGACAAAAGGGAAAACGGTAAGCAAAAAAAAAAAAAAGTAAGAAAAATCAGCGATTTCTTTTGGTAAGGCTGTTTCAGCTTCCTATTCCGTTTGTGTCACTTTGGGATTAATCGCCGATGGATGTTCTTGGCCCCCCTCCATTAGAAATGGGGAACGGTTGGCCGAGATCTGACAGGTGAGGGAGGTAGTATCCTATCTATCAAGCGCCCGTCGTCGTCGGAATGGCAGCTTCGGATATCTATCGTCAAGCGATAACTGTCTGTGCCTCAGTCGTACAGAGCGCACGTGTTCTTAGCCTCAGGTTCGCATTCATCCTCGCGGCCTGTTCTCTTTCCTCATTTGCTCGACCGAGGGTGTGTGTGCGTGTGTTGGCCGTGTTGGTTGGTGTTGACCTTTTTTTCGTTGATCATCCAGAACATTTCCTATTCTGTCAAAAGTCCAAAGTGTCTCGGCCGCTCAGCCCGAACGTGCCTGCCGCTGAGTCAGGGCAAGACTCTGCTGAGCTTGAGCCCAGTCAGGCCAAAAAAAAAAAAAGCCAAGACGCCACCACCCCCGCAAATACTTCGTAAAAAGGGACGAGTCCATATGGCATAAAACGGCCTTGGTGCGCTCGCTAAACAAACGCTCTTGGGTTTTTGCCACGCGCGGAGGCTTCCCGCGGAGAGAGACAAGGATAGTTTTGGCGAAGGATGCTTTGTGGAAAAAGAGTAAAAAATGGATTTAGCACTTGAGCCCCACGACTGGGCCCCAAGGTTGAAATGGAAGAGGGATAGACGGAAGAGGGTGGGCCGCTCTGACCCGGAGCCGCAAAACCACAAGACGCCATCTCATCAACATGTCCATCTTGAGCTCATCGACGCTTGACTCTTGGTTACCCGAAGAGCTCTGTGGATATTATTTGGCTTTCTTGAATGTTTGCGCGTTACTTTGTTTATCAAGTAACGTCACGAAGGCGCAGAACGGCCCATACAATGCCCAGGCTAAGGCCGCAAGGTTCCAGTTTCTTGACGTCCATGTCTAGGGTAGCCATCTCCTACCAAACACCAAACTTGCCAGGCACAGCCATCAAGTGCACTATGTAGATACTGCTATTTTCTTCCTCTCCGAGAACAAGAGCAGCCTGCAGTTGGTTCAATGGTCAATCAAGAAATCTTAGTATCAATCCATTAAGCTAGAATACTATTCGAGTCCAGGCCCAAGTCTGTGTAATGTACAGTCCTTTTCCCCTAGATGACTCCGAACAGGCAACTAAGTTCGCTTGCATCAACCTTGAAAGAATTCGCTTTTTCAAAACATGAAAGTTGGTCATCACACAGAACACTGTTCCCAAATGCTCAATGTAAACATGTCTTATATAGCATCTCTGAACCTCTGGGCCCTCATTCCGTCCTTTCCTCCATCACCATCACCACCATCAACACTATCAATATCAACACTAGGAATACACACACACCACCCACAACCCTCAACGAATCATTCCAAACAATCATCATGAAAACGAAAACTGATCCTGTCAGCATGTTCAACCTCCATCGTTCCGCGACCACATACTGGGAACCCAGAGAGGACGGCGAAACCTGGGAAAACTGGAGTCTTAGAAACGAGACGGTGTCGCACCAAGCCATCTGGAAGTGGCTGGCGACAGTTCCCCCAGAAGACGAGGTTTCCGAAACAAAACTGCGCCCTGCATCGTTCACCATCCTCAAGAGGAACGAGGAACTCCCAGAAGGAGTCGCTCAGCCCGCCGGCGCCGCCAACAAGTCTTCCGTCTGTGGCAGCGCAGGGACATCTACTGCGACCATGCAAGAGGAGGTTAAATCTACTGCTGCTGTGCAAGATCCTGATGCGCCGCCCACTCAGACCTCCCAAAGACGGAGACGAGGGGGCGGTAACAGGAACATTAAGGACAACAAGGACAACAACGACGATGAAACCAACGGTGTCGCTGACACCAACAAGAACGACTACCCAGCCCAGGGCGATGGAAAACAGCAGGGCCGACGTCGACGCCGCGCCAAAGGCAAAGGCATAAACAAAAAGAAGGCCACCGGCGAGTCCGCTGGGAACGACGAAGCCACAAACAACGCTGGAGCCACAAACAACGGACAGGCCATGATGGCCAATGTGGTCGACACCAGCGGAGAAGCCCCGGGCCAGCCCGCAGGCAACCCCCGTGGTGGCCAGGGGCGACGTCGAAATCGCCGTCGTGGCAATACTCGGGGTCGTGGTCAACGAGACAACTTTCAAAGCCCGTCAGTCACCGCGGACACCGTCAACAAGACGGATTGACCCTGGTGACGAGTTTACCAAGTATGAATGGAGTACAGCATCTGGAGACATGCGTTGTGCGATCAGAAATCATGGGCACACGGATAGGGATTGGATAGAGATTGGGGGATACCACTGGGATCCCGGCATGGCACTGCGGCGTTCTTTGCATTTGAATCGACAATCTGTCTACTTGGATAGCTTAATTACGGCGTTAACTTGGAATTCGGCTGAGAACTTTTATACTCTGGGGTAGTGAATTGAGATTGCTCTAGTAGACTTTTTGGCAAAGACGGGCATCCGAAAGGGATGGCCTCGAAACTCCGGTTCGTAGCTTGTACAAAGCACCCATCCTTTGCCATGGCTCCTTAAACCATCTAACTACACATGACTGTTGCTCGTATTGCGATTTGCATCTCCTAAGATATGAGTGGTTGGTTTCATTTCAAGGCCCCCTTGTCCTTGTCCATCATCTCGGCATCTTCCTCAAATCCATGCGCGAGCAGGCTTCACTCAGGCCTTTCTCCAGCTAGCAGCGTTCTGCCACTCCTCGCTTGCACGCCGGCTCGCGCCCCCAGCAGAGCAGGAGCCCTCGGCTGAATGGGCACCCATATCAACGCTCATGTCGGAGCCTCGGCTGCTATAGGGTGTGAAAGGGTCTGCCGGATTGGCCGAGTCACGCCCGTCTGACGTCGTTGAGGCGCTTTGTTCCGAATCCCTCTATTCCGCGGAACGTTCTGTGCCTCCGCGCCAGAGGCCGTAGTAGCCGTCACAGTTCTTCCACAGCTTGATGGTGCCGTCTTCCGAGCCCGTGGCGTACAGCTTTCCATCAGGAGAAAAGGCTATGGACCAGATAGGACCGTGGTGACCCTTGTGGGTATCAATCTCTCTCTCATCGTCGAATCGAATCACCTTGGCCCAAGTGCCAGGCTCCTCTCCAACAACAAGCTTACGACCCTTGACATCAAGAGCAACGCTGGCGATTGTGTAGGGAAGCGAGATGCGCTTCAGTTCATCCATAGCCCGAGGGCCACCCCAGAAGTAGGCCGTCTTTCCAGCAGCCACAGCGAGGACAGGCTTACCTCCACCAATATCATCAGGAGAGGCGTACTCAGGGGCCAGAGACACCATTTCACATGACTTGATGTCTCCGTCGAGCACTTCGTGGCGGATGCAGGCACGGCTTGGCAGGTCGAGCCATCGGATCGTCTTGTCAGAGGCGGTGACGACAATGTTGGGGTCTTGAGTCCAGCAAATGAACTTGATGCTGCCAGTGTGCACGCCCTCACCAATTTCGAAGCCAGCAGAGGCAGGGATCGTGGCAGGGACTCCAGGATGGGCAGAGGCGGCCAGTTCAGTCAAGTCGAAAACACGGAGCTTCTTCTCCATGCCACCGGTAGCGACGAGGTCCGAATTGTCGGGAGGGTATGCGACGGCGCGAACGATGTGGTCATGCTGAAGAGTGTAAAGCAGGTCGCCAGTGTGGGTATCCCAGATCTTGCTTCAAGGAGCGTTAGGAGGATGCGCATGCTACAGCATAGATGGCAGGCAACTTACGCGGTAAAGTCAGCCGCAGCAGTGGCGGCGTTCGAAGCATCTGGACTGAGTCTGGCCTGCCAGACAGCACCCTTGTGACCAATGAAGGTACCGATCCTATTGCTTGGTGAGAGGAGGACGTGGGACATGGAGAATGTTGGGCAGCATACCAATCACCAGTGATTCCGTCGCGAAGCATGGGATTACCATCTGATACTCGGTCAGCACGCTGCATGCGACAGAGTGACATACGGCGAACCTTTGCAAGCCGAGATCATGTAGTAGACATCGTCCTTCTCGAGAGAGGAGAAGGAGATGTGAGGAACGGGTCGAGAATGACCATGACAGGTCAGAGGTACATATTGGCGGGGTTCAGCGGCCATTGCGACTGAGGCGGTCAAGTAATGGCTTGGTACGAATCGGTGAATATGTTGGTGTTTGATATCTCAGAGGCGGTGTCGAAGGATAGAGGACAGCGCAAGACGAGCCAGGAAGCGGGCAGTGTAGCAGGTTTGTCAGGCTACGCGTCGAACCGCGACGAGCAAAGGAGCGAAGAGGTCGTAACGGTCGTGAACTTCGTCGAGGGCGGGCTGAGGTCGTGACTCGTGAGGCGTTTGTCGCGTGTCGTCGCAATGGAGGAGGCGGGTGGAGAAGAGAGGGAAAGAGGGTGCAGGTTTGCCCAGGTGCGGAGGAAGAAGGAGAGAAGTAGAGAAGGTCTTGGCGAGGCACCGTCTGTAGAAGGAGACGTTTGCCGTGTTCAAGAAGAGCACAATGATTCCCCCCACGAGCAGTTGAGGAGAGGAAAGGGGATGGCAGGGGAAGAGAGAGAACGGAGTCGGTGATGAGGGGAGGAAATTTGTCACCGTCTTTGGTCTGATCTGGTGGTCAGGGCAGTTTATTTTGAGACGCAAAAAGAAAGAGGCAGGCACCCGGTTGCGGTCTGCGCTTGCCGCAAGCGACCTGTGTTTGGCGGGGTTCGAAAACAGTGGATCACGACAGTGGAAAAGAAGGGAAAGTGCCCGCGTCGTGTTCCATCAGGTCGTCACTTCCATCAATGCGCACCGCCACAGAGCGGGGTAGGTGGTCGCATGTGGTTGACAAGCACAACCGACACCAGCCACCAACTACCACTCGGCCTCTGTGGCGTCACCTTGATCCGGTCCTTGTCCCTTGATGGGCCGGTTCGGACGTGGAGGTGGCTGGTGACGTGCTGTCTCTCTGCCTCTGTGGCTCCGAGCTGACCGACCGACGAGGGGCGGCTCGGCCCAGCTCTTTGCAACTCTATCAGCTTCCATCATCAAACCTCCCATGATTACTTACTAACTGGCGTCTCACTCTACGAAATACCTGGGCAATCAACTTTTTTTCTCTTTCTCCGTTCCACATCGAGCTCGTCTTGTTGTTGCCTACTTCTTTCTGTTTGCTTCAACCCACTGAGCCACAGTTCCAGTGTCACCCTCGTCCTTCTCCCCGCATACTCTCCTCTCTCACGACACATCACCAAATACAAGAGAAACCATCATGGCTGCCGATTTCAGGCTATCGGCGCAATTGGTCGGCCATGAATCCGACGTAAGATATCTTTTTCCATAACCTTGTCTACACCATGAATGACATCATCTAACATACGCAGGTCCGCGCCGTCTCCTTCCCCTCCCCCGACGTCGTCCTGTCCGCCTCCCGAGACTGCACCGTTCGCGTATGGCGGAGAACCAAGCCCTCTCCGCCAGAATATGAGGCAACCCTACTAAGCCGTGGATCCGAATACATCAACTCCGTTGCCTTCTATCCTCCTACCAAGGATCGCCCAGATGGCCTCGTCGTTTCCGGCGGTAAGGACACCGTCATCGAAGTCAAAGCTCCCACCGCCGCCGCCACCGACAATGCAGAGCGCCTTCTCATCGGCCATGCACACAACGTGTGTACTATTGACGTTGCTTCTGATGGATCATACATTGTGTCTGGCGGCTGGGATGGTCAGGCTCGTGTCTGGAATCCCGCTAAATGGGAAACGGAGTTGGTCCTGAGCGGTCACGACGGCATGGCTGTTTGGAATGTTGTTGCATTCGATGAGCATACGGTAGTGACAGGCTGTGCCGACAAAAGCATTCGGATATTTGATCTGCGACAATCCACTGCCGGAGAGGTCGCCCCACGCTCAACTATTTACACCCCAGAGGTTGTCCGCGCGTTGTGCCGAGTTCCTAAGGGCCACCCCAGTGGTGCAGATATTGCGAGTGCCAGCAATGATGGTACTCTGCGTCTCTGGAAATTGAATGGTCAACAAGTCGGCGAGCTGCACGGGCACGAGAGCTTCGTGTACTGCCTAACAAGCCTCCCCACTGGAGAGCTTGTTAGTGCTGGGGAGGACCGAACTGTCAGGATATGGAAAGGAGACCAGTGTATCCAAACCATCACCCACCCTGCTATCTCCGTATGGACAGTTGCTGTGAACCCTGAGACTGGTGACATTGTCTCAGGTGCAAGTGATAGTGTTGCGCGAGTCTTTACACGCCGTCCCGACGCAGTGGCCGACCAAGAAACCCTAAAGGAATTTGAGGATGCTGTCAAGGGCTCAGCAATACCCCAGCAGCAAGTTGGTGACATCAACAAGGAGAAGCTCCCTGGTCCCGACTTTCTCACCAACAAGTCTGGCACCAAGGACGGGCAGGTACAGATGATCAAGGAGGACAACGGCTCCATCACCGCTCACACGTGGTCTGTGAGCCAACAACAATGGATAAACGTTGGAACAGTCGTAGACGCTGTGGGAAGTACTGGCAAAAGGGTCGAGTACAACGGCGAGTCCTACGATTACGTCTTTGATGTCGATATTGAAGACGGAAAGCCTCCTCTGAAGCTTCCTTACAACCTATCCGAGAACCCATACGAGCGCGCCACCAAATTCTTGGCTGATAATGAGCTCCCTCTGACGTATCTTGACAATGTGGCCAACTTCATCACCGAGAATACCAAGGGCGCTACTCTCGGACAGCCGGCTCAACAAGGAGGGCCTGACCCTTATGGCACTGAGTCGAGATACCGACCAGGCGAGACTAGTCAACCTCAAGTCCCTAAAGTTCTCCCTCAGAAGGAGTACCTTAACATCACTGCGGCCAAGTACCAAGGCAAGTCTCACCGTCTCCTTCGATGTGTTGTCACAATCTCTAACTGTCCCTGCAGCCATGTTCAACAAAATCCTCGCCATCAACAAGACAATGATCTCCTCTGGCCGCAAGGACGCAGCCTTTAACCCAGATGAGGAATCCGCCCTTGGCGCTCTTCGCGAGTCTCTCGAATCCTCAAAGCCTCTCCCCCCACGATCCTTGGATCTCGTTGTCCGCCTTGTCACTTCATGGCCATATGGGGATCGCCTGCCTGGTCTAGATCTCCTCCGCTGTGTGGCCAAGTTCCCCTTGGCCGCTAACTTCAATGACCCTAATCATGGCTCCCTTCTCGACCTCGCGGTCACGGCGTCACTACCTAGCGATGGATCTCCCCCAAACGAGAACGCGGTGATGATGGGTCTTCGCACTATTGCCAACCTGTTTTCCTCGGCTAACGGCCGTGGCGTTGTCTCAGCTCACACGGAAAAGGTCGTCGGGTTCCTCGAACGCATTGCCGGGCTGAACGGCGGTGACGCCATTGGCCCTTTCAACCGCAATGTCCTGATTGCGTTCACCACGGTCGGCATTAACCTGTCGGTCCTTGCCTATCGTGAGCGCCTCCTGTCTATTGAGCTCCGTCGCCGGTTGTACCTCGTCCTTGGGGCCATCCTGAAGAAGAATCAGACAGACTCCGAGGTATTGTACCGCGCGCTCATCGCTCTCGGCACGCTTCTGTCCGCATCGACGGCCGAAGCTGCAAACTTGGGCATCGCCGGCTGGATCCAGGCTGCGGGCGGTCAGTCCTCTGAAGATCGTGTCAAGTCGGTTGCAGCTGAGTGTTCCAAACTCGCCCCTCGATGAAACGGCTCTTTCATCTTTGGTGGCATGGAGAGCAAATCTCACTGTCGTGCGACAAGTGTGATATATGTCTGTCACGGCGCTTATACAGACCCATGAACCGACATGTCGTCACATGCCTATCACCTCCGCTCGGGACATAGGAGCCGGATCTGTCCCCACCCCGACCGGCAATACGGCTTTATTTTCTCCTTGTCCTATTTTTAAATCTCCGATTTGCATGGAAATGCGGACCAGACGGCATCCGAGACAGAAGAACTACAAGTAGGACTGATGAGTGGGAAAATGAGAAACTAGCCAAGTAGATAGATAGACGAGTGACGAGCAGATGTTAAGATTCAACGAAGCCCCCCCTTTTTCAAAGTCATTGTACATGTGAGTGCTGTGATTGCTGGCGAAGACAGACATGTGACGTGGCAGATGCAATGTCATCCCTCAGTCTGCGGGGACAACATCCCTTCAAGTACCTTGCATACACGCACGGGGGGTTCAAGAGCAGGAACGCGCACATTTCCAAGCAGAAACAGATTGAAATGTTTCATCGTCATTTTATTCATTTGCTGTATTGAGTGCCTAAATGAAGAAGGATGGGGTTGGCACGAGTTCTCGCGCGAGCCACTGACTAAAACTGGCCCCCAGGACCTTGTATACCTGAAGTATTTGTGAATGGAAAACAAGAACAAGAAAAAAAGATAGGAAAATTATAGAAAATGGCCTCCCAACACCGACAACAACAATAACACGAGAAATGTCCTCTAAAGTCTCTGGAGCGTGGGGGGGAATAAAGAAACGTTGAAATAAAGAAGGGCCCAGACCCAGGTTGCCCAAGATAGCCGCCTAAAAACGCCGTGTCGTGTCAAAATATACATGTGTGATTTTTTTTTCCGTCATGAACCCTTGGTTTCCTCTCTCTCCGCGCACGGATTTCCCTGTTGCGCTGCGTTTACGCCAAAAGGAACGCGCAAAGGACGGTGCCGAGCACAGGTAGCCAGCCGGCAAAGCCGATTTGTCGCAGGGACTGGGCGGCGCTGTCGACGTACTCGTCGCTGCCGGATCGCTTGGTGGTGATGGTATAGAGCTCAGCGAAGCCAATGTCGGTCGAGTTGTAGCAGTTAGTCTCGTTGACCTCGCCGAGTTTCTTGTCGCCGGGGTCTGCGAAGATGATGTCGACGCACTGGATTTCGTGTTAGTCAAAGCTATTGTGGCGTCAAGATGGAGAGGCGGGTTTGCTACGTACGGAAAACAAAGAGGCGCCGTGCTGGGCCAGCTCGACAATCTGGATGGTGGCATGGTCGCCGGCCTTGACGGTGGTGTTCGGGGGCAGAGGGACCTGGGGCAGGCAGACGGTTCCGGGGAAGGGGTTGTTGGAAGGGCCGAGGATCTGGAACGTCTTGACCATGATGTTGGACATGTTGGCGGGGCCGCCGTCGGGGCCACCGGTGCCGAATCCGATGTTGACGTTGAGGAAGGCTGTCGAATGACCCTTGAACCATCCGGGCTGGAAGGCGAGGGCACCGCCAGTCGTCGGCCAGTAGGTTCGGTTCTTGGTCAAGGTCATTCCACCGCCTAGATGTCATGGACGAGTCAGTGAGATGTTGAGGTGAAAAGGGAAGGGAGAGCAGAGCTGGAGGATACGCACAAGGATACATCCATTGCATTCCGTAGGGGAAGGTGTCGTTGGTAATGAGGTTATTCCCACGCCATCCTGGGTATGTAATGATGGTGTGGGCGTACGCGACGGTCGCGAGGACCAGAGTGAGGAGGGCTGATGATCGCATCTTGGTGGTGTATGTGTTGGACTCGGGAGAGTGATTAATTCGTTCTAGGAAGTGAAGCCCTTGACGTCGCTTCAATGAGTGCCGGATTTGTCTGCCAGAGACAATTTCTCGCCGACTTTTTCCCTCGCGAGGATTGCTGAGGTGGGTGTTGGTTGGCGATGAGCGGGGCTGGCTGGGTGAGTTGTCGATGTGCAACTGCAGTGCTTGGCTTCTTGGACAAGCAAGTCGAACAGGTTCAAGACAAAAAAAGGAGAGCTCTCTCAAAGAATCGAGTGCACAATCCCAAGACCAAGAGAGGAGACGAGGCGAATGGCCGCATGGGAGGCGGGCAAGTCTTAAGAGACTTGGGGGCCAGCAGCCGCCGAGCTCTCGATGCGAGCACTTGGATTGGAGTGAAGCCCCGGTGTGATTCGAGAGGCGGCGCGGAGCGGCCCAGTCAGAGGCCGCTGAGGTGCAGACGGGAAGGAAGGGTCCCTGTCGATGCGAAGGGGCACGAGCCAATCACCATGTCGAAGCAGGTGACGGACGCTGCGTGTGGTGGTGTCGCGAGCAACCTCTGCCACCTGGTTGGCGGGACGCAGGGCCAAGTTAAGCGCCGGCACCATGCCCAAGAGGGTTGCGTCGGAGGGGCAAGGCCAATGGGATCGGCGCCCAAGAAGGTTGGGGATGTGATCCCTGCTTCAGGCGCAAGAATCGCTGGAAAAGCCGGAACTGGGGGAGAAGGGGAGAATCGACCGACTTTGCGTAGAATCAGATGAGATACAGGGCGTTCCATCGTGTGCGGCAACCACCGGGCGCCTAGACAAGATCAACTACCTACTGCGCACGTAGCACGTTACCTAGGATAGGTATGCTTGGCATAGTCTGTAGGACATGGATGACTTCTAAAGAAAGAAGAACTGCACGCGTGGTCGGAGCCGAGTGGAACGACAATCAATAAGTTATGCCGTGCAACACCAGAGGCCAATGGTGTTTTCCCGTTCACGAAGCTGACCGCGGCGATACAAGCAGTACCACCCTTTCTGGAGTTGCAACCCACGGCGGTGATGCTGTCAGATGCTTGTAAACCCATCATCAAGGCCTCAGCTGAGAAGTGAAGCGAGCTCATCTTTGATTCCTCGTCCTCACGCTGCCGCCTTCCTCGGCCTCTGCCTTGACCAGGCCTCGTTCTAGACCAACAAGCACATTGCTGATGCTATTCCGCAAAAAGAGTTTTCCGAAGCTTGAGAGATCAGATGTCAGAGCGATATTCGAGAGGGAAAATCTGGTTGTGTCATGGATGATATCTCGCCGTGCGTCAACTGCCGCTCCCAATCAAAAAAGCTCGGATGACTCAGCCGTTTGTTTATAGCTGTCTCGCTCTGCAACTGCCCCTCAGCCCATCTTCCTCGCTGGACAGGCATCTTTGCCATTGGTTGAATAGTAGACAAACTCGACTTGTCCCTGGTCATTCGTAAACAGTAACAAGGTCATCATTGCCTCCCTTGACCTCCAGCCTGTCACCCGGTGAAGCCCTCACCGAGATTTTGTGGGGCCAAAATTCCGAATGCTCACAAGAACCTTCACTTAACAAACTAACAAACGGCGATTCTTCAGCAAGGCCCGTGAGATGGGTTTCATCGCCTCTTCTACAGACTTTCCTTTGACCCATACACGGAGTCCTATGAAGAAACTCCATTGATTCTCATATTGCCCAGCTACAACGAATCGAATACACTCATCTCACACTTCTCTCTCACATCCTCTGAATCCGCAATGCCCTCTCAAACCAGCCAACACGTCTCTGACGACCACGCCTCCCCCAAAGACTCAAGGCAGGACGAGGGATGGACCCGAGTAACGGCCAAATCTCGCGCCGGCCGTCGCAACAAAGTCGCCAAAGCCAGGGAACTCCCCATCAAGGTCCGCACCGACGGCCTCTCGCCCGCCTCGGAGCTCCTCGCCGACTACCACCGCATGCGCCCGCAGTGGGAGCTTCAAACCTGCTGTCGGCGGATGCGAGAACTGCTCGCCAAGAATGCCGGCGGCCTCAAGACAGTGTCACGGGCCATCAACCTCGGCAACGGCACCTTTGATCCTCACCAGGCGGCTTGGGACGGGAAGCGCTGCAGCTTTGTCCAGCTGATTGCCTTTACCATCATGGTCGAGGACCTGGAGAATATCACGGGCAGCAAGATCAAAACCGTCTTCCAGGACCCGGCCTTCACCACGTCGGACAAGGAGTTCCTCGCCAGTCTCGGCCACCGAGTCGTCGAAGCCCCCGCGGCAATGGCTCTGGTTGACGAAGACGCGTTTGTCTTTGGGATTCATCTGTACCGCGAAGTCTACGCCGAGGCGTTGGAGAAGAGCCTCCCGGCCATCTTGATCGGCACTGGGTACAGCGTGTGGGAAGAGTAAGTCTTGTGTCTGACCAATCCGACCATCATCACACAGCTAACTTACAATGAGTGGGAGGATTCTCGATACAGACAAGCTGGACCGGGTGGAGGAAGTCGACAGGACGTACAGGAGGAATCCGTTTCCTCAGGAGACGCACGGCGGCGCCTTGTATGGCACCTTTATGTACTGGCGGCCTGGCATCGAGACACAAGCTGAGTCTTCGGGGGTGGTTGTCAAAGAGGACACCAAGGAGAAGCCCGAGGAGACGGAGGACTTGTCGAAAAAGCTAGAGGCAACGAGTCTTGGAGACTAAATCAATTCACGAACTAAACTGTCAGTCAGTTAAAATGGTTTCATCCCGTGTGTGCGTGTCGTCTGCCATCTCCTTGCCCCGTCCTCTACCTGCACTTGGACAACTCTCGCTCTCAAAGGTGTGCTTGAATCACCGTCGATTCATGCTCCTTAACTCACATCTCTAGCTTTCGTGCACTTACATGCGACGAAACTCCGTTTGAAGGCTTCATCTCATCGACTCCTATGCACACCATTTGAAGCCACCTTTGACCTTTTTGCTTGACCTGACGGCATCAACTCTCACATTTCTTTCCTCAGCTCCAGCAGCCTTTTCTTATTACAATCCCGAATCACTTTCGAGACGTTTACTCCGTATTCTGTAAGCAAAGACTACAAGTAGGTCGACACATCTCTCCAATTTCCTCTCAACACTCTCGAACCCAACTCACCCACGCAACCCTCCTTGCTTCAACCCTCAACACTCCCTACACTCTCAGTCTTGATACCTTCCCGACTTAGGTCATCCTAAGGCTCATTCACTATCATCTCTTCCAAGCTTTCCATCTTTCATTCATCCCATCCACGGCCTCATCCCTCACCTAATCATCATCTCAACTCAGTCTCTTCAAACACTCCCCCCTCGACCAACAATGCCTCGTCGCCAAAACCCTTCCAACATCGCCTTCGTCCGGGCTCGCGAGGCCGAATACCAAGCCATGTGGCAAGCCTGCGACCGTGCCACCCGCAAGGACCAGTACCGGGCCTCCGGCGTCGCAATGCGCATGCTGATCCTCCGCGATGCCTTGGGCAATCTCATGGAGCGACGGTAGCTATTCTCCTTTCCAATCATTCACCAAACAAAGAACCGCAATGGCTAATATATAATCCATAGACGTCAGCAGGGCAAACAAATGTGCGGTACCGACATCGACGCCATGATCGAGCGCCATCTCCAGCGGGAACAAGCCCAGAGCAAACAGGTCAACTCCCCTCCCGCCCTACGGCCGCGGGCCATTATCGCGCCCATAGACGACCCCATGGCCAACGAAAACATCAAAATGGTCTACTCGTCTCCAGTCCTCATGCCTGCCACTCCCATCCTCCGCCCCAATGCCTCCCCGGCGATAAAGCGCGACCCGGAGACGTTCCCCCTCAACCGCCCCCAGGAGCCCATGCTCGAGGACGCGGAGCACAACGCCACGCTCCTCACCGAGCTCAGGACCTGCCAAGCTGATCGCTCCATGCTGGCTCGCCAGGTCCACGCCCTTGAAAAAGAAGTCGCTGACATGAGAGGCATGGTCACCGTGCTGTGGAACTACCTTCATCCTGGGTTGATGATGATGGCGCCGCAGACTCCCGAGAGCAGTGCCGCCATGGCTGAGGAGCAACAGCTAGCCATGATGGGCCATGGAGACATCTAAGTGCAGAGGTGCAGCCCAGAGGATACCCCCAGGTGGCATCTGATGGGGACAACGAGTGGGGAGGAATTCGTCATGGAGTTATTTCAGGAACAACTAGCATGTATGAGAGAATAACTGGAGGGATGTGGTCATTGCTTTACCTACATCAGATCAGTTCACATAGAGTCCAGAGTTAGTTTATAGACGGTCCAACATGGCACCGTCAATATCACATTCCTATTTCTTGCCAGCAAGCCTCAAGACTATATACTATATACGTAGAAGGAATTTTGGTAGTCATCCCTCCCCTTTCTGAGGAATGTCCTCCAAAATATGCCTCTCGTCTGATCTCGTCTAAACAAGATTACAAAACCGTACCAGGATCATTTCCATTACCGTATCGCTCCCAAACTCCCAGGGCCATAACAAGGACCAACCAACGGGGAACCCGAATACACCTTGGTTGTATCCAACGTGGAATCGACTTCTTCTCAAATCCTCCCCAAAGACATGTCGTCCAACAAAGCCTCCCAGTCCTCAGGAACCAACTCCTGAACCGAGGGGCAATGCCCAAAACCCAAAAGCAAAATGCCAAACCTGCCATGTGTATACCGCAACAATGACATCTTTCAAGCCGATGCCAATGCATGCACTTGTCGCTCACAATCACGCTCCAATTATACACCACATATCCTGTCGTCTCGGTCGACCTTTAATCGACAGTCTGACCATCGCAGTCGGGAATCTTGACACCATCCTTGAGCTCTCGGTTCACTGTCAGCAGACCCCACTGGTCTTCCCACGCCTTGCCCTTGGTATTGAACTTGACTTTCCAAGGCTCGTCAAAAGCCTCAAACCAGAAGTAGTTGGTTCCGTTCTTGAGAGCTGCGCAAACCCAGTCCTCCATGAACGTGTTCAACTCGTCGATACCGGCAACAGAACCTTCCGTACAGCTTGTCGCGGCACCACAGCCCGTGCCGCCAGAAGTTGGCCAGCCAGTCTCCGAAATTATGTTCTTTTTCTTGTCCGTCTTCCAGAACTGCTTGTTCTGATTCTCCCAGAAAGAATACGTCCAACCAGCTGCCTTATCCGCTGTCACGCCGGCAAAGAAGGGATGAATGTTCGCCATGATGTAGTCGCTGTCTTGAGCTAGCGCCGAAGTCCAGTCGTCTCCCAGATCGGAAGTTGCCACGGGGAGATCGATCTTCTTCTTGGTCAGGTTGGTCCGAACGTCGTCGAGGAGGGAGCCGAGCTCGGTTTCCGTCATTTCCTCGCGGAAAAGAATCTCGTTGGCGACGATGATACCCTCAAAAGGATCCTGACCATACTCGTCCAAAATGTCCCACATCTGATCCAGTTGTCGAGCGTTGGTAGTTTCGTTGTTGTCTTGCCACACGCCAAGCCAAACCTTGGTATCCTTCAGCTCCAGCCGGTCGATGGCGTGGAGAAGCATCTGAGTTTGGTTGCAATCGGTACCGTAGAGTCGAATCTTGTTGGTGAGCTGGCTCAGAACCGCTACATCACGAGTGACGTTGTTCTGCGATGCTGGGTTGTGGATGCACGCCGGGTACTGGGTGTTGAGAGGAGTGTAATCCATGCCGGGGAACACCTTGTGTAGATCGGCGTTGTTCAAAAGCTTCTTGATCTCGGCGCTGTTGATGTTGAGATCGCCGTTCTTCGCCTCATCTTCATCAGCAGAATCTCCTTGCGCTGAGCTACTACTAGAGCTGTCTTTGTTCTTCTTTTTGTTGTTCATCAAGCTTCCCACAACGCCACCGACAATTGCTCCAATGATGACGACCAACACGATAATGATGATAACCCACCTCCACTTCTTGCTGCTGCTCTGATTCTTCTGTAGCCACTCGGATGGCTTCTCCCGAGCTGTTTCAAAGTCACCGTTTCCGGAGTTTCCCGAACCGCCTACACTTTCGTTAGCAACCGAGCTTCCGGCTTTCGTCTCTTCGTGTGGTACCTTGTGATAGCATGGCACCAGCCGCAGCTCCACCACCAGCACCCGCTGCTGCCGCTGCTGCCGCTGCCCGCCTTGATCGGTCTGAGTGAGGCAGACTCAGCATAGAGGTTCGCTGCCCCCGGTGATACTCAAGCCCGTCATCCCCGTCATCCGCAATTTCATTTGGATTGAAGACGCCAAGGTGGGTGGCATCGTTCCGGGAGGTTAGTCCTTGGTAAGGATCGTTGGTATAGCCATCGTTTCCACGGTGAGACGGCGACCGAGAGCCTGGAGGGACAGCGGCGCCGCCAAGGCCGGCCAGGCTTGAGTGCGACTCTGCCCCGTGTCCATAGGCATCGTCGTAACCGTACCCGCTCGACTGTGGGGAGTAAGCGTTGCTGGATTGTGGAGGGTGTTGGGCCCGGGACGGAGGGGGAGGTAGCTGTCCAGTGTTGTGAATCGCATCCATTCCACTATTGCGAGGGTTACGGTCAGCGACGCCGTAAGCGATACCAGCCATACCACCGGCCGCAGATTCATTGAAGTTATCTACACCCGGGGTAATGGCGTTCGGGGGGAGAGGTGCATACCCTGCGTAGGCGCCGCCGCCGCCTGTCCCTCCTGTTCCTCCTCCTCTTCCGTTTTGATTATAGGGTCCGTCAATTTGGGGTGGAGTTGGGGAGCCACGCCGTGGGCTGTCTTCGTATCCAGCTGAGCCGGAGTGCAGAGAGGTTGATTGATGACTACTGGTGTCTTGACTTGGGCCTTGCATTCGGTTCCAGGACGAGTCTGGATGGGAGCTAGGATGATTGGAGCGATGCGGAGGTGCTGTTGGAGGAACGTCGTAATAGGGAGTTTGAGAAGGAGAGTGGCTTTGAGGAGGGTTAGTTGGATAATGCGAAGGAGAATCGTATCGATTATGAGCCGAGTCGAGAGGTTCCCTCTCGTAAGGGTCGTTATTGTAATGCGCCATGGCGTGGGTAATATGAAGTCGAATGCAATGCCTCGTAAACAGTTGCTTACTGCCGAATCCAAGTAGAGGGTTGTGTCAGCGTCCCGGTGACCTTCTCAGCAGCGGGCAAGCCGCCTCGAGAAGAGGAAAAAGAAAGACGTGCGGGTTTGCGAAGTGAATGCGGCTTGGAAAGGCAATATGCAAAGCCAAACAATAAGAACACAAAGGCAAAACAACGAAGACTTAGTCGAAATGCGATGCCAGCGAACGAAGCAAGGGGAGTGAAGAATTAGTGAGTGACCGAACGAATGGAGTGCAGTTTGAAAGGAACTGGAGGGATCAGCAGCCAAGTGGGAGTTGCTTGTTGATGAGGTCGTTGGCGAGCAACGGGCCAGTGCTGGGCTTGCAACAAGGAACAAGTGCCCGATGAGCGAATAGCGGGCCTAATATGGCATGGGTGATGCGCAGAACCAGGCCGGATGCAGACCGAACGGCGTGGTGGAAGTCCAACTTTAGCGCAAGCTCCGCCCAGCAACCAGGCACTAAACAGACCCCAAGTGCGAAGCGGGTAGGGAAGCTTTCAACTGGGAACGGACAGGGCCCCAACACGGTTGAAGGGGGTCTCCCTCGACGGTTGAGGGCCTGACACAATGCTGGGATGGGCCTGATGGACCTGATTCTGAATTTGGATCAAACAATGGAGAGAACGGCGCCCCTGGTGGGTTTCCTCTATTGGTGGTCGGCGAGCTCGGCGCAAGTGGCGCCAAAAACGAGAAAGACTCGAGCAGCACAGCCTTCTTGCAAACGAGCCGACACGAGGGGAGCGGCGAGTTGTAATGGTGTGCTGACGCAATGGGAAAACCGGAGCCTTCTCGAAGACAAGCGTCTTGGGCGGGAACAGCAAAATGAGAGGAGCTCGTATTGCAATGTCTCGTACGGCGCTGAGGGACGGGAGCAGACGTCTGTCTCTGTGGTTGTCCAGTTGGTTCGGCCGTAACAAACAAGGGAGAGGAAAGACACTGAAGCCCAGATTAATTAGTGCTTGGAAGCGGCCCCAGAAAGATCGAAAGCCCCTTATTGTTTGGGAAGTGTGAGACACAAACAGCGATTCATCAAGCTTCTCGACAACAGGCGATGTGCCGGGGGTTTCTGCGGTGCGACCGGGGGCGTCGCATGTGAGGACAGTACGGGAGACGGCGCGCACTGGACACGGATGGACACGGCTGGGTCAGGGAGCTAAACGAAGCCCTGTAGGGTGCAGTGCACTGTAGTCTGTGCCGAGGGCCGACTAGCAGGGATGTCAAATTGAACTGTCTTGACTGATGAAGCTGGATTTCAGTGGAAGGTTGAGACAAAATTTGAAGTCGTAATTTAATCTTACGTTTGGTCATAATCAAATCTGCAACCGTGCCTTCCTCCTACATAGGTATCCGTCAATCCTCCCTTCTACTTCGTATGATCGCCAGCTGGGGAAGGCGGAAGGCTTGGGTCCTTGCCGAGACGGGCAGGTACAACGTAACGGCCTTGAGTGTGGTAGGTGCGCCTTCGGCCATAGTCTGCCTGCCTGCCCTGGGGAAAACAGGCGAGGGGAAGATTCAGGAAGTCGGTCTTTCCACTCCACTGTCCACGAGCTTGAATTTCAATGTTCAGCACTGCGTAAGCCACAGCTAGAAAGGGAAAGTACCTCTACGAATAGACTTTGGCATCCAGGATGAATTATGTGAACGACAAGTCACATATAAATAAAGGCCTATCATTCTCATCTGATTGACCGAGAAAAGGATCGGATGAAAATCCATCAAGAAGAAATGGAGCTTGATTTGACGGAAAACCGGCTTCTTTGTTTGTCTGTTGTGCTGGTGCGACACTCCAGGAGTCGATCTCGCATGGTTGGTGGCTTTTGTCCGCTGATCACGTCTCACCGTCAACACCGCACAGTCAGGAGTTCGGGATTGTGAATATATTTGTTACTGTGTGGAAATTTATTTGTGCCATTATCCAGTTATTCATTATAGGGATGGGATCGTCCTAATACTGGAGCGTGTCTTGCGTGTCTCCTCAAGCATCAAGGATGAGCGAGTTCAACTGCCAACAGGCGTTGCCAACAACGAAGAGGTAGCCAACTCACTCTCACGACGAACAACTCAGCACTGTGATCCCTTCAGCCGCCATCAGAAAAGCCGTCCCCAAAAAAAAAAAGGATTCATGGCCCGTGAAGCCGGGAAATCTTAGTGGATGCTTGGCTGCGAAGCCAGTCCACCAAGCCGCCGCCTGCGTGCCATTTTAGCTGGGATCTTTCATGAATGCCGGTTGCCAAAGCAGCCTGACCATGGATGCTTCAGTCCCGGCCTGCTTTCATCGAGATGACCAAATAGCTTCAGTGCGCCAGAGAGACTGTTCACCCCAATGCGTACTTGTGCGTATATCTATAGTTATCTCAACAACGGCCCGATAATCTCACTGCGTCTGTACACGACCAACTCCATCACGAACAAGCCGCTGTGTCTTTCTGTCGTCAGCTCGCCGACAAATTCCTTTGGGACCCCAATATCACCAAAACACCCAAGGTATGGAGGCTAGCGTGACAGAGACTCTCAGCTGTCCCGGCTAATAGGCACTCCGGCCCTCCCTCACAAACCTGGGGAAGACCCTTATTAGAATTAGTTCGCTACGGAATGACGGAATTATTATTTCGAAATTGCGCTGGGTGGTCTGGACGCTCTGCCGATGGAGGCGGTGCTTGCATCGGAGGCTTTGCTATTTCTATTTCTTTATTGCGTCCGTGTTAGATTGGACTTGGCAACGCCCAGACCGGGTTCTGGAATTTGGTGGCTTTTCTTATCTGCCAATATTGCTCAGCTGACCCTCAGGGCTGAAGAGCTGGACAAAATCGAATTTGTCTTCCATTCTTCTGGTAGTCTACGAATATGTATGTAACGTTGCCGGTGACACACAGAGCCGCTCTCAAGAGTTACTCCGGTCTTCAGCGGGCAAAATGTTTGATCAAAGAGTTGCCCGAGGACATTGAGCTCGTATTGCCATGTCTACCCGAGTCAAGTCAAGTCGAAATCTTGCCTGTTGGCCGTCTGATCTTGCACTAAAGCATGACGCGCAGTCCGATGAGAATGCAAGAATGAATATACATATCATCTTTGACATGGACGCAGCAAACAACGCAGTCAGCAGCCACCGAAGCCGTCCTAGCCGAGCTGCCAAATCACTGTTCGACACTTCATTGCCAACTTGCTTCTTGTGCTTGTAGATTGATTACGTGTTCTCGTGTGCTGGACAGCGGACGTATCTATTGAAAAGTCTTCGATCGCACCCGACGGACAGGCCCAGCTAGTATCACTAACACGATCTCAAACTTATTATATTCCCGGTTTGTGTATCGGATCTACGAACAATACATAGCTAGCTAAACGAGATTCGCAGATCCATCTGCGCTATTGCGTACGAAGAATCCATCATGTCTGACGCTGCGTCCTGAGCCGCAGCCTCAGTGGTCCACTGAATACAAACGCGACAAACGAGAAAATATATCGGTTTATCGAGAAAGTGAAACGATTCGCCATTTTGGAGTGCAGTAAGGCACCCTACTTGTATGATCGAGGTCGAGCCATGGAGCTCAGAGTCCAAATGTTTGGATCACTTCCTCGAACGCTGCAGAACGGAACTCGCAAATCATGCATTCAGCTCTTCGATTTCGACATTCACATAATTCTCACGGCATCTAAAACACATGTACGGAGAGATATACGAATTTGAGCAATGCTTTCTTGCGTTGAAGTCAACATTCGAGATCGTGTTCTCAACGTCAACTTACCTGCTCGCTCTAGGGTAGGTAGGTAGTCACAGAAAGAGTCACCTCTATCAACATCATCCGGCCTTTATCTTATTCTCCTGTTAATTCCTTCATTATGATCAAATAATTCGGCAATTAAGGAAGAGATGGTCAAGTGGGTAGGTGACGTCCTCGACTAGTCGGCATCTACGGTCTTTTCCAAGGTAATGTCACTCCAGTGCGACATCAACTTCCCGACTCCCCGCGGGTGATATCTGGAGTGGTTTCCACGTCAACAGTGAAACACGCAATTGGAAATAGGGAATACTCTAGTTGTGCAAATTTTCATCTCCCCCGGGTTTCTATGGGTGTTGGCAACGTTGAACAAGTTAAAATGTGGGTGTTGAGGTTGATCATTGACGTGATATTATGTGGGTGTGGCCAAGGATTTGACATCATACATCGCTCATCGATGATATCCGACTTTCTATATCAGAGGCTTTCAGTATAAAATGTCGGAGCAAAATTCATCTAACATAGATAATTGAGCCTTCAGAACAAAGCTATCATATTGCACACATTCACAATGTCCGTCAACAAGAACCCCGATTCCATCACCCCGGCTCTTGGAGAGTTTTCAAGCAAGGTCCCTCCCTCAGAGCCGCTCACCCGCAAGGGCGTAAGTTATTTCACCCGTGTTCCTCCTCCTTCAGTTCACTTACATGATCTAGCATGCTCCCGGTGTCAAGGTTGGCAACGACGCCAAGCCCGAGTTCAACGCCGAGACATATCCTCCTGGCACCGCTCCCGAGGAACGATCGTTCCAACCCAACCCTCAGAATGATGTGCCTGGCCAGGCATTCAACCCCGAAATAGAGAACAGAACGGAGGCTTCAGATACGATTCTTGGGGCTACATCAGCAGACGTGCATCAGGGTTACGGACATCCCGGTGAGGGTATGACGAGTCAAGAACTGCACGGTAAGCACAAGCGAGAAGGGGCTGGCCTCGAAGGTGTAGGTGCATCTGGGTCTGATCCCATTCGCGAGCGAGGACTCCATAAGGATGATGAGGGGGGACTAGACGTTGGGAACTTGCCTGCAGCGTCGGAGATGGTTCCTACCAGTGCTGAGGAAGTTGCTGCTGAGCGACCAGGAGGACTGTAGGAATTGTGAGATATTGGGCTTGTAATATTACGATATGAAAAGAATGACGACGAACATAAAATTGACTTGATGGCATTCCCTTCCATGAAACTGTCCATGGTTAACTGACCATCCTTGCCCCGACGTCTTCTGGTAGTCTCGAAACCACCCAGCTTATAACAGGCATCGTGGTCTGCACAACCGGACTTGGCTAGATACGAAATAATGTTGGCGGATTAGTCTCGAGTCACAATGGTTTGGTTGGAAGTGAATGAACTCCTGCGTGGTTGTGTATTGCTTCACATGGCCGCTGCGCTCGGGATGCGTGCACCGCGTAGACGCGATGACAGCCACCGACAAAGCTTCATGGGCATCTACCGAGACGAACAACAAACGACGAACCAACTCCCCAACGGCGCTTCGGCACTTCAAACTTGCTTACCATGGCATCGGAACCGGTGAATCGTCCCGCAGTACATCTCGTTAACCACGAACACTCTTCTTGACACAATCCCAAAACACCACAGCCGCGATTCGTTCCGTTTCTGGCACTCCCCTCATTTTTGCACTGCCGACACTATTTTCAAATATGGAAGGAGAGATTTCCCCCCAGGCCCAAGTCCCGGCGCGCGTTTATTTGTTCGGCCCGGTAACTGATGATGACCAAAGGCACTGCCGCGTTTCAAGGGTCGGAAGGATTTAGGTGCTTTGCCGTTGGGAGACTAGGAGAGTCATGTATCTTGCATGACCTCAGGGCGACTGGGTTTTGTTTTTTTGACAAGGCTAGTGATGTCAACGACATGTTGTCTTTTTGTTGATCGTTTTTATGATCGTTTCATACCTAAGGCAAGTTAGGTAGGTAATAAGACGTGGGGGAAACACCAAAACGAAAGGAAATGAACTCATCAAGGTGCCTGAGCAACTAACAAGAACGGGGTTGGGGAGAAATCGCAGCACCCGGTCCGGCCTTTAAGTTTAACAAGGCATTCGGCGACTGAGGAGGCTTGCAGTAGCTCATCCTGTTCACTAGTAAACCCGGCAGACAGACCGATGGAGTGACACACTAATCAACCAAGGGAAAGAGGAGCGAAGGCACAGTTCATCATGGGGGCAGGGGTTAGGGGTGGCCTGGATGCAAGCTCCCCTTTGCAGCAAACCCTCATTTTGAGACGAGGATCGCTGGGACGATGAAGAGATGCAGAGACTGTGACGATTTCAGGCGAGAGCCAAGCAGCGCCATGTGGTGCGAGAGAGGGGAAGGGTCAGGGTTCATGACAAGGGATCTGGACAATCCATCAAGTTTTTCCATCAGCCCTGTCAGTCATGAGCGGAGCCAGGCCGGCCTTGTGAGGAGGAGGCGACATGAATCACTGGAACTGACACCACATTGTGAGGTCCCCCTTGCAAAGACACGTTGGACGATTGGGAAGGTAGCAATAAACACAGGAAACATCACATCTCTTCTTACGCGTGCGGCTTGCCTGTTGGTCACTTATCGGTCCAACAATGGGAGATGCGCGCTTGATAGGGAGGATCCGGCCGGCGGATGTACAGTAAGCTGCATTGCAGATCCGTATGCACGAGGCGGACAGGCGGTTTTACGGTGATATTGGAAGAGGGGCAGAGGCAACACTTTGACACTTGACAGCTTGGGCGCGTTTTTAGTTTCTTGGTCTAGAAGAGTTTCACAGCCACTTGGAAACGTTGGTTCGGGAGACTGGAGATGAGGTAGGGATCGCCATGTTGCGCAACGGCTGTAGATCTTCAAACCACGCTCGTCAGAGAAAGAATACCTGTGGCACGAACATTCGTCCACACTGGATATCCAGGCAAGTCATGGTTATAGGGAATTATCTTGACAACGTCTCTTCTGGCCCTCCATTCATCCCCATGCTCATGAGAGAGAAAAGAGCTCGGACCTATCGAGCTGGGAGACTCGACAGGGCGTGTTTTAGCGCCGTGTGCGGCCTCTGTCGTGCCATGATCACACATCTTTGCTGTGACACTGTCTCTCGGTCTCGGACTCTCTCCAGCGTGGGGGAGGCGGGGAGAAGTACGAGTATGTACAAGACCGAATTGGGCTCATCAGCATGTGAAGAGAGAATCTGTGACTCTCGTTATTACTCACTCCATCTCTGACAGATTCTAGACCCTTTGGATCTCGCACTCCGGGCTCCGGCGGAATGGAGTGGAATGGAATGAAATGGGGTTGGCGCCTCTGCCGGCCGACCCAACAAGCCTCCAGGAAAGCCGGTTTGAAACGATTTGCTGGTAGACTAATTGTACGCGCGCTCAGACAAGGGGCCTGGGCGGGAGACTCGGCATTTCACTCACTCAAGAGCGGTTGATGGGCTGCAAGTTGGACTTGGCAGATAAAGGCCAATGTCGTCATATCTTTTATGACAAGTGCTTCCCAGACAAGCATGCTTATTAAGTAGCATCTATTTAGCACGGGAGGGGCTTTTTTTCCCCGTCATGGCTGTGATTAATGTCCTTGTGGCTCGATCGCGGGACCCCCTTGACGGGTGCTTTGGATCTTGGGGGCTAGTTTTTGAGAGGGGAATGGAGATGGATGATGAATGCGCATTGTGACTGGTTTCTTCACTGATCATACTCTGCAACCCTCCCCCACGCGAGATGTAAATATGTCGGGGACTTTTGTTCTTGTTGTGGTTCATTGTGACTGCTGTGAGATGTCTATATCAACAGGGCTGCATTCAAGGGGATCGTCGGTAGAGAAAGAATCTCAAATACGACCGAGTGCTACAATGTGATAGGGTACCAGGTCTACGTATTCGGTGTAGGGCGGACGAGATGGGAGGAGGCCCGGGTTGGTTCCTATTAGCCAGGGACGATGATACCCTGGGGATTGACTCTTGGTCCTTGGGTAGTGGTTCGTGTTGGTGCGTGTGTGTGTGTGTGCCGGAGGTATCTATCTAATGACTCTTCTACAACGTAGGCCCTGGCCGTTTTGCTCTCGAGTCTTGGCCATCTCGGCGTTTACTTCGTTCGTTGGACTCGAGCGGTGTTGCTGAGGGAGCAGTTGCCCTCAATGGTGAGAGGAGGGCCTCAACTCGACAGCGATATCTCGGCAAACCCACGTATTATATCACGTAAGTTATATCTACGGATATATCTTGGGTGAGCCTTATGTGCCAAGCCCCCTCCTCCTCCTCATTATTCTCGTTGTCCTCCTTATCCCCACTCAGCCTTCCATGGCCTTGACCCTGTCAACTGTCCGTCCATGATGGATGCATCCCACCCAGACTGGTTAAGACAACACGCGTAGGGAGACAGACACCCATGTTCATTATTTTATTTCCTGCTTTTACCATGTGGTCATGGCTTCATTTGCATGGTCCCTTGGCCTGGGCTCCTCTTGTTTCCACGCCCGCCACGACTGAAAAAAGAATAGACGCGCATCTTGCTCACTCCCTCCCCCTCTTCTCACCCAACTACGAATAGGCAGTTGCTTCGTATTATTCCTCCCTTTGCCGCCCAAACGTCTCACTCGGAACGAAAGCTCCCTATTCGTCCGTCTCGTTCCTCACACCCTTGTCCATCCATCTGCCGCGCCTCGTCCTCGTCTCGTTTCCTCATCTCCCGAAATGCAGGCGACCAGGTGCCCCGGCCTTTTCCCAATCCAGACCCATTAACTCTTGTCCCGAGCAGTGAAGGGAAAAAAAACCACATTCATACCGCAGCCCAAACACAGGTCAGACGTCAAAAGGTGCAAACCTGCGGAGTACTACTTCGTACATACCTACATAAAAGACAAAGTACGTCCTTTCGTATCTGTTTGGCTGACCTTGACCTTGTCTATCTTTTTCATTGTTATTCTTATATTTACTCTTGCCTGAATCTTGCATCTCTCTCGTTTATTCATCCGAGTGGCTCTGTTCGGCACTTGGACGCCCTCTCTCCCTTTTCCTTCTTATCCACCTCGTTTATATTATTATTCCCCTCTTCCTCCACTCTCCTCAGCCTGTCTCCCCTCTCCCTTCCCTCCTTTGATATCTGATCGCATCTGGTTTCCTAGTTATCACGTCTGTGCCGCCAGACTATCGCCACTTTCCCGAGCTCCCGTACCCGCACCACCGTCCACCACCACCGGAACGTCCACACACACTCTCTGCACTCTCTTTCTCTTAACCTACCCACCGTTGATCTAAAGCAGCGCCAGCAGGCCGTAGCGTTGAATCATTCGTGTTTTGTCTAACCACCTACGAAACCACCGACACTAGACCGCCAGCAACCTGCAGCTCCAGCTTCTGGACCTTGCCTCATCGTGCGTCCAGGCCGTGACAACAACCGACTTCTTCCTTCATTCGTCTCGACTCTGCTTTTAATACTTCTTTTATCTCCATCCGTCATCTCCGCTTCGTCCGTTCTCAGGCTTTTCGAGACGCAAATGCATGCGCCTCTTCATCAAGCCAAGCGCCGCTGACGCACCTATCCCGCGTCTTCCCCAGCATCCATCCCTCCCTCCTCGTGACACAGAAGCTACCTCACGTCTGTGGACACACTTTTACGTACACCTTGACTCCGTCTTCCCCCAACGGCGTTCAAAACCTGCTCTTGTTGGTTCAAGACAACTCCTCTCAGCTGAACTGGAGCTCCATCGGTACTGAGCTGAGCTTGTCTCACCTGATCTTAGCTTGACACAGCAGATTCCTCCAAGCTCACACTGCCGGACCCGAGACGGCAGTTATATGGGGCGTGCAGGACCTTAGAACAGGGAGGGAAACCTTTCGAGAGACAGGAAAGAGAGAGACGCCATGGAGATCCAGTTTTCCATTCCACTCAACGTCAACCGGAATAACAGCAGCGCAGAGTGAGTTAATGTCACCTCATTTTCGCTTCCCTCTTTCCATGTGTCTCCTATTTGCCGTTTTGTCCTCATCGTTTGCTGACTTACATCGCGAACAGATCTCCGGCTGCACCAAGTCGGTCAGCAAGCGCTGCTGTTGCGAGAGGGGGGACGCATCGCTTTGCCCTCGAGACAAGGACGAGGCACACCCGGCGCAGCTCCACACGAGCGCGGACTGGTTGTAGTACTTGTAAGTTATCGAATACCTACTACCTATTACTGGGACTATTGTCCTAACTGCGTGTACAGGCAAGTGAGTCTACTATCGAGCTGGCCCAGATGTCAACTATACGCAACTGACAACGACGGTAGTCGTGCTTGACGAATACTGACTCCTTCTATAGGAAACGACATGTCAAATGCGATGAAACGAAGCCATCTTGCCTCAACTGCATGAAATGGCGAGGTTACTGTGACGGTTACGCCGACGCAACCCCTTCCTCCTCGTCCTCCTCGCGCCCCGGCCCCTCATCAAAACCATCATCCTCGGCCAACAAGGCAAACTCCAGCGCCAAACTCATCCACACGAAGAAAGCCCCCCTCATGATCGAAGAACCCCCCGTCAACACGATCTGCTTCGCAAATGCAGAGCAGCGCTCCTACTTTGACGAATGGTCTAAGTTGTCCATCAACTTCCTCAGCGGAGGGCTGGGAGACTCGAGGTTATGGACGACAACGATGCCGCAAGTTACCTTGCAGGAACCCACGTTGCGATATGGAGCTATGGCTGTGGGTGCGTTGCGGATGGCTTCCGAAAAAGACGGCAGACCGTCTTCGCCAGGAGGCGATCTGATGAACGACAACAAGCACTATCTCAACGCCATCGTGTACTACTGCGAAGCCCTACGGATGCAGTCGAAAGCAAAACCTACGAGGGATGGCCTTCGAACGGCCATGCTCTCATCACTACTCTTCATCTGCTTCGAAGCCCAACGGGGCAACATGCCCGCCGCCCTCAAACACGTCACCCACGGCTTCAGCATGCTCAATGAACTTGCTGCTTGCACCGACAAGGCCCCCGACCTCGTCAGCATGGCCCCCGCGCCGCCAGCCCTGGTCCAGGAGATTCTCGACTGCTATAGGCCCCTCGAACTTCAGTCGCGGTCCTTTATGGGTTCATATAAGAAATTCTTCTTTCCCCCAAAACCACCAGTACCACCTGCCGGAGTCGCCGCTGCCGCTGCTGCCGCCGCCGCCTCCAGAGAGTCTGCAGCTGCACGTCCAACCTCGAGTCCTATCGTCCCGCCTGCTTCGAGCCCTCCAAGCCAGCCAGGATCTCCATGGCAGGGCGCGCCGCAACACGCTCAACAGACACCGCCCGGCCTGCCAAGTCCGCAGAGCCAAGGAAGCCCGAGTAGTCACTCGGAGCAACAAACACCACCACGACGACCACCAAGGGGAGGACCTCCCCAACGACCTCCACACATTGCACCCTTTACCAAACATTCGCCCTACTTCCGGCCGAAAATAACGAATATCACGAAACTCGAGGATCTACCGACTGTGTTTAGCACGTTGGGCGAAGCCCATGGGTATTGGACCTTACTGCAGAGGAACATGGTGCAGTACATTCCCATCCTGACAGCCACAACTTCGCAGCTCGCCCTCAACAAGGTCGCACATCTTGGCGAGCTGGAGGCCAAACTATCCAGCGTCAAACAGCATCCCTTGATTATAAAGTTCGTCGGCGAATCGCGATACTGGCTCCAGCGGTGGTCGCAAGCCTTTGATCCCTTGCTACAGAAATACTCGGCAAATAAGACCGACAGCATGGCACTGTACTTCCAAGCCATCAACCTCCGAATCGAATTCCTCATCCTCTTCGTTTACACCGCCATCCCCCGCTTTTCTCCCTATGAGACCGCCGAGGCGCTCACGCCGCAGTACCGAGAAATCAACAGCATCGCCGAAACGCTCATCTCCAATCGACCCAACTGCGGCTTCGCCATGGACTCGGGCTGGACGTGGCCGCTCTTCGTCTCGTCGTTTTGCTGTCGCGACCCAGCCGTGCGAAACGACGCGATCCGCATCCTCGAACAGTACCCGATCCGAAACGCCCTGCGCGACAGCCGCGTCTTCCGCGCCATCGCCCTCAAGAACCGTGATGTCGAGGCTACCATCGCAGCACAAGTCGAGCCCATTCACGAGCAGTGGTTGCTGCTCAGACGACGGGAGCTGGTGTTTGAGGACTTGGGCACGAATGTGATCTATCGATCTGCGCAGAGGAATGTGGCGACGGGAGAGTGGGAGTTGGTTGAGGAGGTGGCGCCGTTCATGGTAGCAGACGATGGGCTTTTGGATTGGCATCGACAGCCAATTTCGGAGTCGGCGTCGATTCTATCGGGGGTTTGTTAGATCAAGGGAGGGAAAATTGGGTTTGGGCTGCCGGGAGAGGCATGGCGGCACTGCAACCGCGCGTTGGAGGAACGGATTGTGTGATTCAACACATGGCGTTACAGCGGAGGTCCAGGGGCGGACTGTTGATTTGGGATGAAATATGGGATACCATGTATGAATGAATAGCACGCGAGTCGAAAATACAGGTGCTGATGTTGACGTATCCTTCTATACTTTGCCCTGCTCTCTCTGGGTGGGTTCCTTGATATGACGAGTTCGTAACTGCAGATGATAGCCTTCAGCCCAGGGCTACGGACAGGGGGCTGGTGATGGACAAATAACGGACGGGACCTACTCTACCTGTTGCCCCTGCGTGTGTATCACGGATTGACGGCGCGGAGTCACAACTGAATGTCGGCCAACAAGGGTTGCGACCTATAGGCCACAGTTGACTCTAAGGCAGAGTTGAAAGACCTTTTCTTCTGGAACATGAGATTTGACCATCTGCTGCCCTTTTCTGTGTTTGGGTAACACAAGCGACGCCTTTGTCCGAGAACCCAACGAACTTAAAACATGTTTTCTGAGAGGTGATGTAAAGACATTGGCTGTCCCATTGAGTCAATGGCTCTAGTTTCGGGAACCCTACGGCAATGAGGGGCGAACTCGTGGACTGAACATGTTCTGGGTACCTATGAAAGGCTCAGAAACGGCGTCCGAGGAAGAGAGCTGTGGAGTGTCTACCGACCTTCCTTAGGATCTTCCCGAATTTCGGGAGCGGTGCAGCTTTCCGTATATAGAAGTTCTATGGAAATGGAAACAGTTCGCAAATATTTGTCTCGGGCCAAACTGTCCGATTCACATACTGTCCCGAAAATCGGAAAGGCAAACTCTTCCGCGTGCGTTAGAGTACGACAATTCTTTATTGTGCACTCGGCTCTATTGTTGACTCCCATTTACTGTAGGCAGTTCCAAGCACCATGCAGTCAATGGCAGGCCCTTCCTCCTGTCATCACCCTTCGTTCTTTCCTGCCACTCAGAGCCAACCAAACAAGTGTTGACATTGTCTCAAAGGCCAATAGCAACACGGGAGACTCATGGGACACTCCTCAGGAAGGCGCCTTACCTCCCGCTCTCTTCCTTTCCGTTCCTTCCTTGGGACTGCAATTTCTTCCGCCGCGTCCCTCCTTCCCTTTGTTTACCTTTTCTAAACCACCTCAACCACCCCCAGCATCATCGTCATCTTCTTCTGCATCTCGTCTCCTTTGCGTCTCAGGTCGGCTTCACTCACTGAACTATCCCGTCTGATTCACTTCCAGCTTTCGCCCTGCCTTTCCCTGTCTACTATTCTCACATCCTCGAACCCGTCTCGTCACCGAGTGTGTGTTGACTCGCCAACTCTACTAGTTGTTGCTTTCCCATCAAACATTCTCCCTCCTTCTTCCCACTATCGCCCTTGCAACTGCTTCGACTTCCTCTGATACTCTTGGCCTGTTGTCAGCTACTTCTCACACCCTCAGGGAACACATATTCCCCCGCCAGTCATCATCATGGCTGGCCAAAAAGTAGGCCACTACTTCATTCCCCCTCCCGTCTTTACTCCCTAACGTTCCCAGAACCTCCTGCTGGAAGAAGATGACCCAATAAGCTTCCACGTTCTCAAACGCTACCAAGACGTGCATGCGGAATCAGGAGCTCTCCCTGCAGAGGAGTGGCGGTTGTCTCCTGAGCTGCCTGTCGCCAGGGAGATCATGGCTCTCGAACCGGCTCCGCTACCACAAATCAGTTGGGAAGACGCTCCCAACAAGCGTGAGTATCTTGAGACCCAATACCGGCTCAACCGTATCGAGGGCACGGAGTTGCTTCGTCGAGCGGTGAACGAGATCCGAGACAATCCACAAATGACTGAGGACTCCGACTTCTATATATACACTCAGGCATGTATCGCTTCGATTCTTAGTCAAGTTCATTTCCAGCTAACCCTCGAAGGTCCATGTGCAAGGCTACGTGTTCGCGAAGTCTGGGGCCGCCTGTCGCATCTCATTCTCCACCGAGAGATCTCCTTCCAGAGTCATCTGGGGTCAGTCTACACGCCTCACCGCAGGAACATTGGTCGCTTTGTCACCGTCCTCGGACAACTTCAAAAGCAAGTGCTTTGTCGCTGTTATCGCTGCTAGATACCTGAAAGGGGGCCTCGAACCCGATTCCGAAAGTGGTGAGGATGCAAACACCCCACCAAGGATCGAGATATTCTGGGCGAGCCACAAGGATGCACTCCTGGACCCTTCAATGGATCTCATCATGATCGAAGCTAAAGGCGGCTACTACGAGCAGGTTCGACACGCAATGGTTGGCCTTCAACAAGCCGCGCTCTATGAGTAAGTGTTTTGTGGAAAATCTAACATGGCGGTGTCCTGAATTAATCCTTGTGTCTAGATCCAAATTTGACAAGTATCTATTTGATGGCCCCAATCGATGCCAGCAAATTGCAGCATACCTCCAACAGATCGAGGCTGTCATCCCCAGCGCTTCCTCGCAGATGGACTACTCGCAAACGGAAGCCTTCAAGAGGATGACATCCCAAGAACTTGCTATTATTCAGGGCCCTCCCGGGACTGGCAAGACCTTCACGTCGGTGGTTGCAATTCAGAGCTACATCCAAACCATGGGCCAAGGATTCAAGAAGCCCGCCCCTCCAGTCGTCATTGCGGCACAGACGAATCATGCTCTTGACCAGCTTCTGGGAAAGTGCATCGAGCACGGAGCCAATGTTGTCCGTCTAGGTGGCCGGACTCAGGATGAAGTCATCAACGAGCGGACAATGTTCAGCCTCTCGCAACGATCGAAGATCAGAGGTCATTCCAGAGGAGAAATGGATCGGAAGACCATACTGAGCGAGCTAAAGAATGCCTTGGAGGTGTGCTTTCCAGGTGGTTTTGTTCGCGCAGATGACCTTCTCAAACAGGGGCTACTGGCAGAGGACCAATTCGAATCTCTTCGAAATACCGAATGGGAGACGGAAGGAGCCAGCCCTGATGATGACTCCTTTGATGCGATCGCTACGTGGCTCGCCGAATACATCGAACAGGATCGCACATACGTGTACCGACCCCCTCAGGGACAAACTGAGCCTGGCCAGGAAGAGGATGCCCAAGAGCGGTCTCCGGAAGATGATGAACGAGAGCGTCTTTATGGAGAGTTCATTTCCACAGAGTTCTACTGGACTGGTTCGGTCCCAATGAGCCTCAACACTACGTGGTATGACAGGGCTCGCAGGTACTTGCGCAAGTTCTCAGACCTGTATGGGATCCCGCCAGCCCACCGTGGGATGGTCTATCGATATCTTCGTCAGCGGCTGCTTGAGAAGGTCGCCGAGGAAAGACTACCGCTGCTACTTAGGCGTTATCAAAACGCTTGCGACAAGTCCAAGGTGAATCGCTGGAAACGCAACATCCAAATTCTCCAGGATGAAGGCGTGCAAGTGCTTGGGTGTACCACCACTGGCCTCACAAAGTATCGCGGACTAATATCCGCCTTGAAGCCACGAATTCTAATGATCGAGGAGGCGGCCGAAACTCGTGAGGCCAACATCACCTCTGCTTTGTATCCGTCTCTGGATCAAGTTGTTCTTGTTGGCGACCATCAGCAGCTCGTCCCTCATGTTGATGTTCGCGAGCTGGAGCAATATCCCTGCAACCTCAATAAGTCTCTTTTCGAACGCTTCGTTGAGATGGACCTTCCATTCTCAAGGCTCAAGGTCCAGCGACGCATGATCCCAGCCATTCGTTCCGTGGTGCATACTTTCTATCCTGAGCTTGAAGATCATGATTCTGTCAAAGACGTGCGAAATCGACCCCCAGTCCCAGGCATGGGAGGGCACAACCTGTGGTGGTTCCAGCACCAATGGGCTGACGGTCAAAATGCCAACTTTTCATTTTTCAATGAGAGAGAGGCGACCATGATCATCGGATTGACCAGATATCTTGTTCAGAATGGGGTACGCCCCTCTCAAATCACTATCTTGACTTATTACAAAGGTCAAGTTGGGGTGATTCTCGAGAAACTCAAAAGGGACGGCACCCTCGCTGAATTCAACCCAAGCAAGACATGGTCCGTCAGAACTGTCGATGGGTTTCAGGGTGAGGAGAACGACATCATTCTCCTATCGTTGGTCCGAAGCCCTGCAAGTCCGCACGACCGTGCCAGAGTTGGCTTCGTCGACGACGAGAATCGAGCAGTGGTGGCCACTAGCCGGGCAAGACGTGGGATGTACGTCTTTGGGAACAGCAACAACATCCTCGATTGCCCCAAAAGCAGCAGAACATGGCTGAAGGTGTGTGACGTCTTCTTGAAGCAGGGTTGCATCGGATATCAGTTGCCTGTAGTCTGTCAGAACCATACCACGGCCACGTACATTGGCCAGCCCGATGACTGGCACAAAGTTCCAGGGGGTGGTTGTTTAGATCCTTGTGAGGAGAAGTGCCCTGAAGGGCATTCTTGCCGGATGAAGTGCCATGTCAAGCAGGTGAACTTCATGTGCAGAAAGCCATGCGAGAAGGTCTTGTCTTGTGGCCATGGATGTGGCTCATTGTGTGGGGACAGATGCGATTGTCCCAAGGGTTGTAACAAACCTGCATTGAAAGCCGAGAGCATCCCTCCTCCTTTACGCGAAGTCAAGACTCGACCCAGCATCCGGGGTGCAAAGACAAGCAAGCCACAGCGCAGCGGTGTTGCTACCAATGGCAAGAGTCAGGGGACAGGCAACCGTAGAGCACAAGGCACGCGCGTCGACACGCACGCGCGAGGCGAACCGACGAGCGACCAATTGATGGAACTGGGGTTTCATGCTTTGGTCACAAGAGGTAGGTTGGGAAGCAGTCAATCAGAAGAGTAAACTAATGAAATAAGAAAAAGGGACCCATCAACCTCCAATGCTGGCGACGACCTCATCCAGCTTCAGAAGCGTCACGCCCTCTGAAGAAGAGTCCCTTTCTGCTAAATGGAGCCCAGCCAAGATCAGAGCTGGGAATCGAGCATTGCAATTATCGAAGCAGACTGAATTCAGGCCTGCCCTGCATTCAACAACGATTCGTGACGTCTTTATCGACACAACGTTGCCTAGAACCGCAAGACAACCTGTGGAGACAATCCACACTTGTTATGCGTCGCAGAGCGACAGCGAGGTCAGCAGCATGACGCATCTGCTGAGTCGTAAACAAGCAGTTCTCGATGCGGCTGCAGGGTTCGATTTGGGTGGTATGGGGATGGATGACATGGACGACATGTCGGAGAAGGTGAACCCAGTGCTCCGACTGCAAGGCGTCCGAGACGCGATCAGTCGTGATGCAGACCTAATCACTTTTGACTGATGATGGAGGGCGTGGTGGGGAGTTGTGCGTGGGAGCTTGGGGTAGAGGTATTGAAGTACGGAGGGTGTAGAGGAAGACTACAATCACAAAGCCATTTACTGGTGTATTATGGATTCAACTTGATTGTGATGTAAAGTGAATGGCGATGCTGGAAATTCGTCGTACTTGGAGATGGAATTTGGTGGGGAAGTTCCGAAGTCAATCCGCAGCTGGTGCGCCGACGGGAGGGACGCTGGTCCCGGACGCACGTTCTACGGAGGTCGACTTGGAACCACTCCGATAAAGGGCAGTTTTCAACTTGAACCTTCATCTACACACGCAAGTTACGCTCAGTGCGACGACCAGCGCACAATTCATTTTTGGGACATTTGTTTTGGTTCTCAGCGCCCACTTGCGTCGACACCATCGGCATCTCATAGACCAGCCTCGGCCTACCTTACTCAACGCGCTGCCCAGCGAGGGAACCCCCACGGCGCATTATACGTTACGGGCCCGGCTGGCCGCGAAACCAAAGCGTATCGATAACAGAAGTTACCTCGCCGATATTCTTCATTCTGTACTCGAAATTCGCCCAGATTCCGGCCCGCTTGGTCGGTTGCGACAAAGATGGACGACGATCGAATGTCAGCGAGCTCCGTCGAGTCGGACCACGAGAACGGCAATGAGCAGGAGAATGACGCCGACGAGATCATGGGGGATGCCGACGACGTCGGGGGTGATAACGATGCAGATGCAGATGCAGACGATGACGATAATAACGACGACGAGGAAGAGGAGGGCGACGGAGACGCTGAGGGGGACGGCGATGCCGATGGAGACGCCGACGGTGATAATGCGAACGAAGAGGGAGACAGCCGAAGCCAGAGCCAGACGGTAGCCCCAGAAACGAACGGCGATCACAAGGTGAAGACTGAGCCATCGAATGGTCAAGTCAATGGCCATGCCAGGCCAGACAAGAGAGCCAAGTCTGCCACCCCCGCTCCTCAACCTTTGCGTCCTCGATGGCCGGTGCCTCGTCCCGAAGTCCTTACGGCGCGCCTCTACGACATTGTCCCGACCATGGCGGCCCCGCAATCAACGAGCGTCAACGCCATGGCTATCACCCCCGATTTACGATACTGGTTGACTGGAGGCTCGGATGGGTATATTCGAAAGTACGACGGCCCTAATACCATCAACGGCAAAACTGCCTTGACCGTGGCACAAAAGCACCCCTTTGTGGATAGTGTCACCAAGGCTGGGATTCTCATGTCGTACTGGGAAAACGAGGAGCCGACGGCTCCGGGTCGCGGCGAGCAGGAGCATACGCTATCCCCGGTCTACTCCTTGGCTGTCCACTGCGAAGCGCTCTGGCTTCTCTCGGGCCTCGAGTCTGGAGGCATCAACTTACAAAGCGTGCGGCATGACGAGGGCAAGCGAATTACGTGTCTTCAGCAGCACACCAACGCCGTCAGCGTTCTGACTCTTGCCCAGGACGAAAAGAGTGTGCTGAGTGGAAGTTGGGACAAGAATATTCTTGATTGGGACCTGAATACGGGACACACCATCAGAAGCTTTGACGGGAACGGAGGTCAGATTTCAGCAATCGAACTGCGTCCGGCGAGCGGTGCTCCGATCCCAGAGGAGGAAGATGAGCCTATGCCTTCGACAACTATGGTGACAAACAATGGAGCGCCACCGGTGAACGGAACCCTTGGCAACGGCATCAGTGACACCGCCATGGGCGACTTTGGCCAGAGCTCCAACGGAGGTGAAGCGGATACCCAGGCTTCACCGGCGCATGAGAGTCTTTTTGGTGGCAGTGATGCCGGTAGTCTCTTCGGTGAGTCGGCAGGCGATCAGCCGTTCGGACATGACGAAGACGAGTACGGCGCAGGTTCTATGAGCATGATGCCCGGGCACGAACACGACAGCGGGATGGATCACTCAGCAGATATGGCCATGGCCAGCTTGAAGGACCCAGAACCGGCACCAGCCGTACAGCCGCCAGCTGGGGACACAATGGAGCTAGATGCTCCTTCGTCGCAGCTCCTGGGAGAGTCGGAGCCTGCTATCCCCGGTCACATCGAGCCTGTTAGTACGCAGCCAACGCAAGCTACTCAGGGACAGGATCAGCCGTCTCAAGTAGACGGGGCCGATGTTGCTGCACTCAAAAGATCGCAATCACCGTCAGGGATACTCGTGACAAACTCGACACCTCAGACGTACGACCCTTCCCAGACATCAGTCACGACATTCCTCTCGTCAGCAATCGACGGAGCCCTGAGAATCTGGGACAAGCGAACCCCGAACCCTATTGCGCGCATCGGAAATCGTCCCGGTGTGCCTCCGTGGTGCATGGGGGCCTGCTGGAGCCCCGACGGCAATATGATTTACGCAGGCCGCAGAAACGGAACGGTAGAGGAGTTTGATATTCACAAGGCACGGCGAGGATGGGAACCTCGCCGCGTCCTGAAGTTGCCAGCGGGCAGCGGAGCCGTGAGCGCGGTGCGACCCATGATGAATGGGAGGCATCTAGTCTGGTAAGTAATGGTATTCGCCTTGTTGTCATGGCAGAACTAATGGTTGGTTTTTCTAGTGCTTCGTACGATATCCTCCGACTCTACGACCTGCATGACACTCACGCTGTCAAGCACTCGAGTGTTCCTTTCTTGATTATCCCCGGACCTCCCAGGGCCGGAGTCATCTCGAGCCTGTACATCGACCCGACGAGTCGGTTCATGCTGAGTGCGGCAGGCACGAGAGGCTGGGAGGGAACCAGCACCGAGGTATTAATCGGCTACGAGATTAATGTGTCGAGTGGGTGAAACCGCCCGTATGTGACAATATATGGAGCAGTCGGCGTTGAGTGAAAGGACGCGATGTATAAGAGGAGGGCAGAGGCGCTATCGAATTATTTGATTACTGATTGGGATTACTGGTGGACAAGAAAGGTTTCTTCTTACAGGGAAAAAGCCCAGGTGTTGAGGCGTCTTGGCGGATGCTTGCATATCGATGGAACTTGGGAGCAGTGATGGGGGTAGAGCAGGCTTGTGTACAGTATGTATGTATGTGTTGTCGTTTCATCTCGGCTTGGACTGTTGAGTCTAGAGGAGTCGACATATGAAGTTCAACTAATCAGTCAAGTTATAGACTCGAGGTTTACACTCGCGCTTTACATCGACAGCTCTCGGTTTTATCATGGCAAGAAGTATTCTCTTGGAAGGGGTATCATTTCTATTACTCAATCAAGGAACACCTCGGGTATCTTTCATACAACTCAAAGAAATACCTATATCAGGTAATGAACGTATCCAGACAGAAACATCCGGGGGGGGTATCTCGCAATCCTCTGCAAACAGCTAACAAACAGCATCAAACCACCTCTCGTCTCCTCATCCAGCTCTCCCGGTCCTTCTTCTCCTCCACCGCGCTCAAGCTATCCTCCGGCCCAAGAGTCGCCCTATCAATCCCATCCTCGCCCTCGTCGTACCGGTCCGCGCCTTGCACCTCCGGCCACGCCGTAATCACACTCAGCCGTCCCGCCTTGTTCTTGTTGCCCTTGTTGTACTGGCTCTTCCGCTCCATCGTCCGCTCGTCGTCCACCGCCTCGCCCGGAGATCCTGCCCGCACCGCCCCCCGCCACGCAGACACATCCGCCCACCGATCGCCCTGGTCGCGCGTCGTCCGCGCTGCGTCTCGCGGCGAGATGTGCCGCCCCTTTTCCACGGCGTACACCGTCACGCGCGGCACGTGGCCGTTGCTGATGGTGATCTCGCCGGGGAAGTGCGTGGCCTTGGTCCGCGGGATGTGCGCGTACATGGGGTCCTTTGCGGGATCGTACGTGATGCGCGAGCGCTCGGCCTTGTCGCTGTTGCGCAGCGGCCGGGCGCCAACGACCGAGAAGCTCTGGGGCCGCGGCTTGCTGTGGGAGTGGGAGTGGCAGTCGATGGCCTCGGTGGCCGTCAGGGGGCGGGCGACGTGGTCTTTGAAGGTGGCGGCGATGCTGCGCGGGGGGGCGGTGACGACGTCGCTCGAGGGTCTGGCGGCGGGGATGTCTGCGTGCTCGGGTTTCCCTGTGAAGCGCATTTTGATCTTTGTCCAGAGATGGCTGACAGTGTGCTCGTGGTGGGCTTCGGCGGCTGTGATGGAAGGGGGAGGGGTGTCGAGGTAGTCAGCGGGAAGGGGGGGCAGGGGCGCGGGAGGGAGGGAGGGGAGGTTTGAGTATCTAGATGGGGTGGTGGACGAGGCGTGGGTCTGTTTGCTGCCAGTATCAGTCTTTGTCTTTGCCGCTGCCGTCGGGGGAGGTTTGCGGTACTCGCCTTGGTGGGACTGGTAGGGGGACGGGTCTTCGTGTTGCTCGTCGTAGTCGCAGCCAGAGTCGTCTTCTTCTTCGCCGAACTCTGCAGGGTCATATTCATATACGAAGCCATGTCCACTCTCTCTCACGGGCAAGAGTCCACCCGCGGGGAGCAGGTATCTCTCATCCATCTGCGGCTCCGTCGGCTGACGAGTCTCCCTCCTCTCTCTCCCCTGGGAGGATCTGTGGTGGCTCTTGCCGCTCCTCTTGCCCGACGATTTGGAGCTGCTGCTGTTAGACCTGCTGCCGCTGCTACCCCCGCTCGACGACGAGGTACGAACCATCTTGGAGTGTCTGGAGGCGGTGCTCTCGCTGCGGTTGGTCTTGAGGCTCGACGACTTGCTGCTCACGCTCCGCGTGCTGCTGCCGCTGCTGGTCGTGTAAGGGACGCCATGCTTGGCCTTGATGGCGTCCTGGACCTCCTTGGAGGCCGTGGCATAGGCGAGCGAGTCGAGGAACGAGCCGGGTTTGTACTTGTACCCCGTCTTGCTTGAACTGGAAGAAGGCATCTTATTATATTTACCGTATACAACAGGTGTAACTATACAGATTCGAAAGGCTGATTTACACGCTTGAAGCTTGAAATCCGTGTGAGCAACTGGATTTTCATAAGTGAGCTGGATAACGACATCTTAAATACGTATGCAGACCGATGCGAACAAGAAGGTGTCTTCCTCGGGAGGCAGGAAAAAGTTAATTGTGCGTGTTCATCATCATGATAACGGCCAATTGTGCAGCTACACACACTCGAGTTGTCTTGATGCCGAACAACGACACAACAAGCCTTTGTTCGGCTCCAAAGGAACAGGGCCACCCGCCACTCATTCTCCTCGTTTCCATGAAACAAGCCACTTTTTGTTCGTGCGAGAAGATTGGAAACAAAACAAAGAAGGAAAGAAGGTCGAGAGAACAAAAAATACCCTTCATCGGCTTCTGCCGCCTCGTCCAGCAATGCCGCCCCATCCCATCAAACTCAACCTCAACCAACCACTATCACAAAGGATCATTTTTCAAAGCTTAACTCTAACTTTAAAGTTGTTATATCTAATCTGCTCCCCCCGCTTCTGATCTCATCTCATCTTTCAGTCAGTGTCTGTCTGTTGTGACTTGCACCTCCAACACCAGACACGAACAATAACCGTGGCTCATGAGACGTGGTGAGACACTCAGCATGCCAGTTCATCCGTCCACGACATAACCATCGCCCGTCTCCCTCTCAACTTGAAATGTTGGTTTACAATTCCTTCATTTGCTCCGGTCACAATGCTCCCTTGCGTCTCTCCACCACGCATATCACTCGCAACATGGACTTATATATGATCCTCTTCATTCACTATTCATCTTCGCTTGCAACACAACTCAATTCCTTTGAAATCAAATCATCCTATCCAGGTCTCTTTTGCATTCCATGTCCTATTCCTATCCTATCTTACACAAGAGGGCGTTTGCACCCTTTGACACCAGCTGAGCACCGAAGCACCCTATATATGCGTCAAACGTTAAGAAAGGCCCATTCGTCATTTATAGACATCCATGTGACATCTTCCACATGTTCCTCCTCTTCATCTTCTCTAACTTCCTCTCGAATGAGTCTCTCCCTTATTTCCCTTCCTTTCTTCCACCATCCATCCATCCATCCATTTGACATCTCAAAAGCTCACAATAAATAAAGGAAATGCTGTGTGATACAGAGCAGAATACCTCCAACTCCCATTTTTTCTGGACCAGGACATAAGAAGGCCCCATCAAATACCCAATTCCTACACCTGCCAGGTACAAAAGAAACGGGGCTAAAACACAAAGGACAGATGCCCTCGCCAACCTCTCGAGGGGGGTATTATCATTATCTAATAAGGAAATGACGATTCAAGGAAATGTGTGTGCTTGCACAGAGACGAGGTCGAGTCGTTCAAGTCGGTCGGTCTTCGATTCAATGTGAAAAGGGGCGCCACTGATGGGCTGGCCCGAACGTGATGGTAATGGGGTTCAAAATAAAACAAAAGGCTCGGTGACGTCCAAACGAGAAAAATCACGACGCTGTTTCAGAATTCGGACTGAAATCATGAAGCGACCCGGGGGTCATTGAAATATTGCATCATGCCCCAATCAGTTGGGCCACCGTTGGGTTGTTGATGCTGGGGTGTGGGTGTGGTCTGTTCCATGACAGCACCAGTGAGGCTCTCCCAGTCGTCAAACACAACAGGCGCGGGGGAGTACTCAAAGTCCATCATCGTCTCACCAGCGTCCTGGGCCTGCGGTGGTGGCGGCAGCTCGCGCTTATCGAGAGGAGACGGCACGGGTGGTGGCATCAAGGGCGATGTTGACGGACCCATTGGCGAGTGAGAAGCTGAATCAGGAGAAGGTCGTCCAGCCGGTGGGTAGGCCTGCGAAGGAACGAGCATCGTGTTTCGGAAAGGTGTCGAGAAAGGGTTCTGCTGCGACGGATCTGGCGAAGGCATCATCGACTGATGGTGAGCAGCCTGAGTCGGCAGGGTCATGAACGACATGCGAGGATCGAAACCCTGAGGGGAAATGCTGGCGTGAGAGTATTGAGGAGATGGAATTGGGGCTGACGTAAGGACAATGTCTGCAAGGTCATATGCAACGCTCACGATCCATTGAGCCTCGCCCTCGTCACCGGAAAAGAATTCCAGAAGATCCTGGAGCTGGCCAGGGCTCTCATTCTCGAGGAATCCCTGGGCGCGGCCCGTCTTGCTTGGGTGCCAACTGAACTGAGGTCGGCGGCCGTTGTACTCAGGCTGTTTGCTAACGACGAGGGCATCCCAGGCTTCATGAATGAGGGGCTGGTGAAGAAGGCCATAGACGACGCGCGAGTGCATCCAGTCACCCTTGGTCATGCCAGATTCGAAATGACGAGCAACATGCTCAACATGACGCTCGCGGGCTGGGTGGAGAGCTGAGCAGAAACCACAAGCCCAGTACTTGCGCTTTCGCAGGAACTTGACAACCTTCTCAGCATGGGGGCACGTCTTGCAGCCGTGGCACTGCTTGTGGTGCTGGTTGAACGAATTGGAACCCCAGAAGCTACGGTTGCAGCCAGGCTCGGGGCAAGGGTACTTGCGCCAGCGCTCGTGAAACTCATCCTCGTGGCGCTTCCAGTCGTACTTGCGCTTGAAGCTCGTCTCGCACGAGGTGCACCAGTAAATGTTAGTCTTGCCGGTGGTACCGACTGGTGGGCCGAGGGGACCAGTGACGGCGGGAGTCGGCGGGAGAGGAAGCGGCGCTTGACTTCGGCAGGTCGAGGTGGAGTGCCAGGAAACGGAGGACTGGCCCGAGTTTGTGGACCAGATCGAGGCGTGACCGGACGATCCAGACGACGTTGAAGAAACGGAAATTCGGGGTCGGTGGCTGAAGGGCGCTGAAGGAGGCAGGAACATGGCTACACAGAAAATGGTCAGATCACATCAAAACGGACACGGCATGGCAAAAGCGCGACAAGGCGCAGCTGACAACAACTAAGCAAAGGCAAACGGGTCATGACGTACAGGAGACGTCCTCGGGAAGAGCTTCGACTTTGATATCAGCGGAAGGCGTCGTGGTCGTCGAAGTGTTGTTGCTGGCGGGTGGTGAGACGGTCGTCACATTGGTAACATTGGGCATCGGCACAACGGGGACGGGGACGGGAGGAGGGCATCGCATTGGTGGAGGAGGCGCGATATTCGATTGTTGCTGAGAAACAAGCGGCTGCTGTTGAGGGGGAGGAGGAGGCTGTTGCTGAGGTTGCTGCGGCTGTACCTGCTGCGGCTGCGGAGGAGGCATGGCAAGCTGTTGTAGAGACTGGCTTTCCTCGAGCATTTGGTGAAGGAGATCCTTAGAGAGACCCGAATCGATCAGGACCTGGAGATTCTTTCTAGCCTCGGCGAGAACATCCTGAGGAGTGGCATTGTCGTGCTGCTGAGGCGGCGACGGGCTCGGCTGTTGAGATGACATGATCGGATGTTGTTGCGGGTGGTTCATAAGGTGTTGTTGTTGCTGTCCCAAAAGCAGTTGTTGACCTTGCTGTTGTGGGCTCTGACTCGGATCCATAACCCACTCTCACCACATCTGATGGGTAGTATGAGCGACGACGAAGCGACGAGAAGAGGTAACGAGCGAGCGATAGAGCGAGAGACAGAGAACGAGTGTGGAGTTTGCGGTCTTGGTCTGCTTGGTGCGGGTTAGGGCGTTTGCAGTTGCGTACGTGCGTGCGAGCTTGCGTCCAAAGCAAATAAAAAAAGGAGTCGATGGTTGGTGGTTTTTAAGCGAGTGTGGTATGGACGAAGCCGACGACGACGATGAAATGGAGGCGAACCGCACACAAGGAATTGCGTGTGAAGAGCCGGGAAGCGAAGTAGTTGTATGAGCGTGTGGGAGCTGAAGGGAAGAGAGAGAAGAGAAGGAGGGGAGGGTGAGGTCTGAGTGGGTGGGAAGATGTTGTAGTTAGATTAGGAAGAGAGAGAGGCTTAGAGACGGGAGGGAGTGTGAGATGCAACAGAGAGGGGGTGGGAGCAGTGAAAAGGCTCAAGCAAGAGAAGGTACGAAGAGGGAGCACAAGAAGGAAGGCAGAAGGATGGTTGGGGGGATGGGAGAGTGAGTGAGTGAGTGAGTTGAGTGAGGTGAGGCAGGAAGGAAGGATATGGGTAAGGAAGCGCGTGGTGGACTGGTGGTGTGGGAGAGCGCCCAGCACAGGAAGGGGCGATTGATTTGGGTGCCAGCTTGGGAGGACTACCGCGGTACTACTATTAGGATATTAGCGTTGTGGAAGGAGCGGGAGAGGGTGGTGTGTAGTTAACGCGCAAGGTCCAGAGGGACTGTGGACTGTGGACAACGGGCCAAGCGTGGGAAGGAAGGCACGGACAAGGATGCGATGCCCAGGCAAGGTTGAGGGAAAGGTACCGTACCTGGGCTGTCTCTGGCCAGGGGATCAGTCAGGGACAGGCAGGTTCAGGGACCGAAGGAAGGACAGGACAAGGCTCTCTCTGGGGCTCTGGATCCTCTGGGGTCACTTGAGAGAGTGCGTCTGTGTCTTCTATTGCTGCATGTCTCTCCCTGAAAGTGCCTGTCTTCGTGTTTTTTTTTTTCTCTCTCGGGAGCTCGTGTGTCTTGGACGATCCCCTCTTCATGCAGCTATCCCAGGTGTGTCCCGTCACGCAAGAGCGTACAGTGGGAGCAAAAAAAAAACCTCCGATTATAATTAGATTTGTTTGGTTTGAAGGAGGGGGGTGAAAAGGGGAGGAGGCGTGGAGAGGGGACTGGGCTCTGGGGCAGGGGGGGAGGCACGAAGGGAACCTGGAAACAAGAGGCTCAGGCTCGGGGCTCGGGCTTTTGGATGGGCTCTTCTCTTTCGCAGCACTGGCCCAGGCACTCAGTGGACATGCTGTAATGAAGGAATCGAGGGATCCCCTGGCCAGCAGTCGAGATATCCGCGCTTTGCCCACCAAACACAGACGCACAAGTTGGTCAATCATGATACGCGCGAACAAGTGTACGCAGCATCAGAAGCGGGCTTACAATGCATGCATGCAATACGTATTCTCCCTCGGTCGGCGTTTGAGCTGCACGGCCCACCACCGCCATTCCCCAGGACTAGCAAGACTCGACTTGTGCGACGGGATACTATTATTTTATACTGGACCGCATTATCGTGTATCCAAATATGGACACGGGAAGAAGGCAGGAGGATTGGGAGGGGAGGGACGAGACGGGTGTGCCTGAGCGGTCCGTTATGTCGTGACGCCTCAACTTCGCGGTTCGTGCCACCAGCAGCAACCAAAAACTCTCGTCGCCAAATGAGTGGTGGACGGGTCAGTCACGATGATCTCACAGTATCCATCCGAATCAGGAACACGATAGCACAACAGCCATTATTAGTCCCCCGTTCAACCATTCCAGCTGAGCAACCACCAAGAAAAAGAGGCGGCGACCCACGGGCGAGAGACACTAAAAGTCGAACGGGGCGGGTGGTGCCGCGTTTTCCCATTTTCTCGGTGCTGAGTGACACAGTCTCTGTCTGGGCGGCGGGCCGGAGGTTTTTTTTCTGGTGTTGCGTGTCGTTTTGAGTGATGGTGTTGTGGATGTTATGACGATGATTGAATCATGGTTCCTTTCTCTCGGGACGTTAGCTGAACCTATTTTGTGTTGAGGAGGTTCCATTGATCTTGATTGATGTTTACAGGTCTCTACGTGGTGACTACCGACACAATGAAGGGGAACAGCTCTCATCATTAATTGATCAGCGAACCCCCTTAGAAATCAGTCAGAAGCCCGGAGTCTCTACGCGCGGGTCTCTTGCCCTTCATTGATGACTCGCTCCCGCGCGCATCTATCTCTTGTGAAATGCACATGAATGTCCGTGTCCGTGTCGATGTTGATTGGGTATCACTCTCTTCCTCTCTTCTCTGGCTTCTTTGACTTTCGTGGGCGGATCGCCCAGCCAGTGGATCCGGGATCCCCTCTACAGCCTAGACGCAGAGTCCCCTCTCACATCATCCATGCTCGGCGTGGGATCCATGGCCCAGAGGCGTGTGGATCTGGATCCCTGGAGTTGAGGAGGCAGCATCGTGGATGGGGCCGGACGGGGATGAAGAGACATGTGCAATGCCCAAAGAGGCACGATTGGGCAAAGGGGAAACCAGGAAGAGAGGACATTGACGATTGATGATGGCTTGAGGGAAAGCTACTGCACACAGAGCGCCTAAGCAAGTTAACTAGAGAGACACGAATGATGCCATTCTTCCCGTGTGGATTCCTCCATCGTGAATAGTGAACCGAACGGAAGCCAGCTCGATCAGACGGGCATTTCGCACAGGTTTTTCCAGCCGGACAGGGGTCAAGTAAACGCACTCTACTGCACCTTTACCTTGGCTTTGGTTTGTCTCCGAACCCCATGGCTCCATGGCTTGCGAGTAGTGGGCTCCTCTTCTTGTATGTAGGTACGTTCGAGGGAAAGGCCCTGTCGGTCTGGTCCGTAAGTGGGCTTCGTTTGCCTCGCTTTGTCTCTTTCAAACCGTTTCTTGTCCGTCTTTATGATGAATCGAACAATGCTCTCGTTATTGTCTTCCTCGTCTTCTGCCGAATACCGCAAGTAATGCCGCGCCCACGTATAGCTAATAAACGAGGCACCATGTTCTGTGACGCTTCTTTTGTTTCTATTCTGTTTCTATACCTATATCGCCGAGGGTTTTATTGCTGTCTTCATTTCTCTTAAATATCCTCCGAGGGGCCTGTCTGTCCGGTAACAGCATCCGTCGATGACATCCTGTCCTCCTATCCTGTCCTGTCAGGCTGCTGTCCCTCCCTCCCGTCTCTAAACTTGGACGCGGGAAAGCAAGCAAAACGGAAGAAACCAGATGAGTTCTCTCCCCTCTCCGTGATGAAGGGCAGGGGAAAAAAGGGGGGGCGTGTATGGATGAATCGCATACAGCAGCCTCTGGCTCTCTCAGTAAATGACTGCGCGCGCTCTCTTCTCTGTGTGTCTCTCCCAGACCCCAGTGCTTGTTGCGTCCCATTTTCTTTTTAGAATAAATTCTTCCGTCATCGTCATGCTGTAAATGGGCTAATAACGCAACCTTGACACCCCTCCCCAAAGAATGATGCAACAAACATCCAGCCAGCCTCTTCGTCTTTTTTTTTTGGTGTACGGAGCACCTCATGCACCACAATGTTGGTCTTCTGCCAACAAGTAACCTCTAGCTGTCTTACCAACCCAAGCTGTCCAGTATGTATCCGTTGCAACAGGAACAGGCGTACCTGAAACACCTTCAACATGGTGCCACCTGGAGATGTTCCCCCACCACACCTTTTTGTTCTCTCCCGATGCCCTCACTCGCTCACAGTGAGGAAGGGGGGGAAAGGGCTGACGGGACCGACCTGCTCTGCTGGCCCCCGTTTCGAAACGCTCGGCGCGCGGCGCCCGGACAAAGGCTCGCCCAGACAGCCGGCCGTCAGTTTCCCGCCAATGACAGCCTTGTCATGTCCCGACGACGGGGGTTGCATGTGGCACTAAATCTTGACCCGTCATCTTATGATTTTGTCTCTGTGTCTTTGTGTGTGTCTGTCTGTCTGTCTGAGTGAACGAGTGAGTGATGAGTGTCTTTGACTTTGGGAGCAACGGCAGCCTCCCCTCCCCTGGCCTTTGGGGCCCCCCCTTGTCCTGGCCTGGCATAACGGCCTCTCTTTTTTCTTTTCCCCGCTTAACAGGCCAATGACGAGCCGGCCGTCTAAATTTCCACGGTGCTAAGGGGATCATGGGTAAGGCAAAAGGGCAAGGCAAGGGAACACAAACCATCCATGCACTCGCAGCGGTCCCAAGGAGACACAGACGTCTGCCGGCGTTGCTTGCGAGAGAGAGAGAGACGCGAGCGGCACAGGCTCACAGAGGAGCGTGTGTTCCTAGATTGTCCCCTCTTTTTTCCTCTTTTTTTCTTTTTTATGATTTCTTGAGTTTACCCCTGGCTACCCTCAGATGGGGCCTGGATCCTTTTTCTTCTAGAGCGAACAAGGCTAAAGGGGAGAGAACCCAAGTTCCTCCTCCAAGAGCACGTCTTGTCTCACTCACTCGTGACAGAAGGTTGGTGGTGTTGTGATGGATGTGCGTAAGATGCTAACTAATGTCTGTCTGTCTCACTGTCAGCCATTCCATCATGCTGCATCTTATCTCTGACCGACTGCGTGGCCATCCGTCCGTCCATCCATCCATCTGCTGCTGCTGCTGCTGCTGCGTTGTCGACATCTGCATGCATCCCCCATGCAATCAAATCTTCTCACATCTGTTTGGCTGTTCCCTCTACCTGGTCTCACTTCTCACTCTCCTCCTCTCTGCAGAGGCATATTCCCCACCCACGGCCCCTCTCCTGGCTCTCTCCTCTCGTCTCTCTCGTCGACCAGCATCGTCATAGGCGCTGTACTCCATTCCCAGCATCAATTCCCTCTCAAGTCAAGCAGCCTTTTCTCCGTCCGCTAGCCTAGCCTACAGTAGTCCCTCTGAGCCGTCTCTCCCAGGTCGTTGGGGGCCCAAGGCCAACCCGGCACAGAGCACACTTGACTCTGTTGGTCTTAGACGCTCGATCCTAGCGGTCCCAGACTTTGCTTCGCTTTGGCTGCTGCCACTCAGGAACAGGAACCCATTCCGGGGGAGCGAGTTGACAAGCCTCCAAGGGGCGTCAAGTGTCGGCCCGCGGCTGCTGATGCCATCATTCATCATCATCACCATCCACGAACGATCTGCTCCCCCCAGTTATGATTCCCCCCATCGCCGACCCAGACAATCATCGTCGTCGGGATCCTTTTCGGCTGCTTGCCCCGGCGCAACGAACGACCAACACAGTGTTACCTTGGATGATACCGTAACTCCATATCATTAATAAGACTTTCGCCCAACATGTGAGTGAGGCAGAGAGAGATGCAGCCATGGCCCGAGTCGAAGCTCGCCCATTGATTGCCGCCTCTGTTTATTTGCTTCTTGCTTCGTACATACATGTGCATGATGCAGCCAACGGGGGGGAAGTCTCAACGGCTGGACACGCACACACACACACAGACACACACACTCGCACATATCGGTCAGGACGTTGCATCGGCATCTCGTTTGTCCCATGACTCTCTTCATTTGGATGGCTTGGTCAACTGTCACTGGGGGTAGGGATGCCCAAAATCTAGAACCTGCCCGCCTATCCATCGATCCATTTCAACCCAGCTGACCTCGATGGGATCAAAGCGGGATAACTAGTCTTGTTCGTAGATTACCTACTGTACAAAGTGCGCAAGGTTCCAGACTCTTATTCATATTCATTCATTCATTCATTCATTCTGTCTTCAACTCGGCCCGCATCATCCCTGATCCTGGCGCACATCCCATTTGCTCCCCCCAAGGATCGTCACCTCTTGGCTGCGGTCCTTGCGAAATTGGCATTTCGTGTTTTTCCTTCTTCTGCGTTGCCTGGTTTGCCTGCTACGAGTTTCCCCATGCTGTTGTTCCCTATGATCCCCCTTCCTTTTGCCTTGCAGGTCGCGCAAGCCTCTTCTTGTTTTTAATTCCCGTGAGACAATTACATACTGTGCATGTCTACTAATTCCATATGAACAATGGAAATGTCTCCCATGGTCCTCATTGTCCATTGTCGTTTACCTCTTCAGGGTTTAGGCTCACACCCCCCTTTTATTGATTAACATATTCGGATAGCTTCAATCCCATTCGTCAATGTCCTTTTGTTGTTGTGTCTGAACTAATCAATAATGTTTTCGCCGCCTTCCGTATGCTCGGGACCGGGAACATTGGCCAGTACCGTTCGATGTTGATCTGCGAAGACGGAGAAACTCTACGATTCCCTCTAGTCGCCCCGAATGATGGGATCGTGACGATGTGTAATGCGCCATGACACCTCCCTCTTGGGCTGTCATTCACTCACCGTCTCGTCTTGTCGGGTCTTGGCTCGATTTTGACAGATGGATCCAGGGGTCAGTCAACTCAAGACACGGCTCCCAAAGCAAGCAAGTGTCTCACATCAACAAGTCGTCTTCTTCTCTCTTCCCACGCGGCCGGATAAACCAACCATTCGGGTTCCTGAAGAGCTCTGCAGTGCGTCTGCAGGGCCCCCTCCCGTGCTAACCAAGGGGGAAGAAAAACTCCATCGGTTGATTGATGAACACCCCATGATGATAAGAAAAAGAGAGCAGCGCGTGGTTCGGCGTCCCACAAGCCAAGCAAGACAAAAAGCCGTGCGTGCACTGACGAGCCCGAGAGCCTGATGAGCCACAAACACACGGACGGGGGCATTTGCCCTTAGCAGGCCGAAAGGGTTCCAGTTCCAGTGGCAATGGCAACGGCGACGGCAATGGGCAATGGCGAGGGAGTTTCTATTTGCGGCATGGTGCCCGAAGAAGGGGAAATGAAGTCGATTTATACGTTCACATGTCTGTACAAAACATAAAATATGTACTAAACGTGTCAGTATGGTGATGTTGTGCCAATGCCGCCGTTCACCTTTGATGTTGATATGCATGCTCCGTACAAAACCCTGCTGCTCAAGGCATTAACACGCAGCTGATATAGACCCTGGGTCGACGTAATGTGTCAAAAGACTCGGATGCGTTTTGTTCCCGACACTGACAAGCTGATAAGGTTGCGAGGGGCATAGAATGGAACAAGAAACAGCAAAAGCAAATATCGCTGCTATTCCCGTCTTGCTCGTTGACAAGCAGTTTCTTTCTTTTTCCGAGCGGCATTTGCTTGCTAGTCAGTTGATGAAGCAGTTAACTGCTGTACATACTAAGAAGCACCTTAGCTACCTAGTTATGCAGGCACTTACTTTCACATCTTTGTCAGCTCTTCTCCTCCGCCTCCAGCCCAACAAATCTCTCTCCAGCTACCCCTTCATCATGATCATCCCACTCCTCGGCCATCGTCGTCGCCTTCGTCGTCGAGGCACACACGTCCGAGCGTTTCACCATTCTTGTGCGCGCGTGTCTCCTCGTGTTCGGTCCAACAAGCTGAAAGCCTCAAGGTTTGGATTTGTTTCATAGCCCTATCGCAATTAATAAAACTCAACCCCTCCCGTGATGACTGCATCGTGAAAAAGGACAGGGACGGCACATGCCGGGCTGATGGGACAACCATAGCGCCATTGCTAGCACCTACGTAGTTGGCTCAACCATCTGAGACATTGGGGGCCGTTCATTGAACAGTACGTATTTGCATTTATTTCTCGTCAAGATCGATTTGATCGAGTAACTGACGCGAGAGAACTGGAAGGGATCACCCGGGCCGGCACTTTTGAAGAGAAGTAGTCTAGAAGCAAACAATCCGTTAGATAATCATGTCTACCTACCTCCCTATCTAGGGAATGAGTGGAGGAGGACATCTCCATCCATGCTCCCTCGAGGACCTCGTTCAGGCCCAAGTAACAACCACCATCGAGTCGCTCATCAACCTCTTCAACTAGCTGCGCTGTCGCACACAAAACACCCGCAACAGCCCACTCGATCATCCTCCAACTTCCCTCAAGTCGCATAGCAGCGCACCTTGTTGCTCTGTGCTGAATGTCAAACCTCCGTCGCTTTTCGAGCCCCTGTCCAGGAGTCGCACACCTTCAAGGGTCCTTGATCAACTGCTGCATGTTCCCAGTATTCGTTCCAGCTTGTTTGTTAGTTTGTCTTTGGTTCAAACCCCAAAGAGCAAACTTCTTCTGGGGGACCCTTCACTTGTTCATCGCAGCCTTGATTCAAGAAGATAGATACTTGGTACTTCGCACACGCCCTCCCAACCTCCCCATCCATCATCCCGCGCACCGAACCGCTCATCGCTCCCTCTTCCACCTCCTTGACCACTTCGCGATCCCGAAGATTCTCGGCCGAGCACTGCCACAACATCTAGCGTCCCCTTTGCCTGGCTTTGTTTGACAAAGAAAGTTTATTGATTGATTGATTGATTGATTGTTTGGTTTGTAACCTCGTTCCTGGAACTGTTCCTGGTCCCGCAGCCGCGCCTCCGGTCCATAAACTGGCAATAGTTGTTTGATCTTTCAACACACCCACCCCGTCCTCGATTGATTGTTTGTACATGTTAATAAACCCGCACTTTATGAACCCATTATCGCACGGTCGTGTTGCCCAAATAAAAAACGCATCGTCAACCCAACTGACGGATCCTCCACCGTGTTTCCAGCTTCCCCAAAGTCCCCCCTGAGCGGCGTCTCCATCTGCCGAGAGGGCCTCAAAACACCAAACACACACACACGCACCCCCCTCCTTCAAACACCTTGAATGATATAATCCAATGCCGGCCGTGTGTCCATCGTCCTTTAACTTAACTTAGCTTTGCCTTGCGTTACGCACTCGTACTGAAATAGTAATTCTCCCAAAGGTACTCGTAGTCCTCGAGGATCCCGGCAATGAACCCGGGCATCCGCTTGCTGACCCCATGAACGGCCCCCTTGGTGACGTTCTCATACGCCGCTCCCCGCATCGCCCACCAGCCCATCGCCCAGCCGCGCTTATTCCACTCCTCACGTTCCAAGGACGTGGTTCGTAGCCCGCGATCCCGCAGTTGGCGGGCTGCGTACTCGACCGCTAGCCCAATCAACCATGGCGTCCACGACTTCTTGTTCTTGGTTCGCGCCATGGCAATGGCGTAGATCAGGGGAGATAGGATGTGTAGCACCTCGGCGCCTTGGCTGCTCCCCTTGAGCTGGTTGAGGAGCTTTGTCGCCGGCTTAATGTCGTCAGCTGTAAGGACGCGGCTCAGCAAATACGAGCTGATGTCTCCAGCGACGGGAAGAGATGGCAGGCTCATGCCCGTCCGTGGCATGGCCCACTCTCGTTCGTGCGGCGGTTTCAGCGTCTGCATGCCGTAGTTCAGTCCCGAGCCCGACGCGGAACCATCTACCGAGACATCGTCCATGAGTTCGCTCTCACTGCGGAATGCGAGCGCTTCTTCTTCCTCAGTCAAAGACTTGTCCTCGGGGATGGGTTCCCGCTCCGGAAGCACAGGCGAGACGAGCGGTCGTGAGCGAGTGATGCGCATCAAGAGCAGCCGGCAAAAGGCCTTGATAGCTTCTAGAATCACCACCACCTTCCACCTTGATCGTTCGCCACCCCGGCGCTTGGCGGACATTTCCCACAGCATCTCGGTGTAGATGACCATCTGGAGCAGCATCGCTATCCGCCGATATGCGCTGCTTTTCTGGGTCCAGTGGCGAGTATAGCGCGCATGTGCGGAGGGGAGGGATGCCATGGGCAACCTCGAGAGCGCCTTCTGGAGTAAGTTATCATGGTAAAGTGAGAGGAGTTGGACGCCCGAATGGATCGATTCTGACGCGATCTCGGCGTCGCGGAAGCGGCCTATATGCAGGAATCTCGTATTAGAGGGAATTCTTCAAAAGCATGACAAGAAAGTGGCCGTTCTAGAGGCCCGAGCCGGGTCCGGGTCTCGTAGGATTCTGCAGACGGGACTCACCCGGGATAATATATGTCAAGCTTCGCAAGGCGCTCTCAATTTGCGATACTTGGCCGGCATTCTTGGTGATGAATTCTTCGTATGAGGATAGCCATTGTGGGGGCATCGATAGGATACTGCCCAGCGACGCTTTCTGTTTAGATTGCGCCTTGGGCGTTGAAGCAGAGGTGGCCGCCGCCGGCCTTTTCGTTGATGATGAAGCCATCTCGTGCTCTTCCCTAAACGGCAGTGGGGTGAGGGCGCGGTCGCGGTCGCGGGCGTCTTCGGTCGTCTAGATGCGGTTTCGGATGTCGATGCTCGGCGACGGCATGACGCGGAGCTTGCGAGGGACGATGCGACGACGACAATGATGAGGGAGGATGTCGATTCGATGTTGGCGCTCCCTGTTCGGGGAGCTCGACATGCAGCACTGGGAGTATGCCGAGGCACGTCACATTCGGGCGTGTCAGCGAGGTGAGATCATGCCTGAGGCACGATTACCTTAATTTCCATGACCCGATCAACCTCGGCTCGGCTACCCTATACCGCCACAGGTTTCCATCTTGGAACTTCTGATGAAAAGATAGTTGGACTGTGATTCATATGGTTGCTCTTTGCGACGATGATTTATTTGTTGTTGTGTTATGATGGTGAATTGAAGTACCTATCTATATTATTCGTCAAAATAAGCCTGGTACTGGCACACAATAAAGGTCGATACAGGCAAAACCCGGCCTTGCATCTATTACAATAAGCTTTTCTATAGGGTTCACAATTGGCCTTTAAGTGAAAATCCATATTAAGTAAACCTTGCTTAAAGAACCTTATTCTAGGCCTCTAATATAAAAGCACTGCTCCCAATGGAAATAGAGCAAGGCAACCAGGCAGCAAAATACACCAAAGAGTTTACACAATAATAAAAATCACCGATCGTAAAGGTACCTATCTATATATACATGCATGATTAACATAACTACTGATTAATGCCTGACATAATGTACCATTGTCTCCATTCTGTAATAGGCACCTAAGTATCGTCGTGGACACCTCGATCGCGGCTGGTTGAACAAATTTGTACACCGTGACAAAAGGCAGTCTCGTTTAGACTACACGATATCTAGCTATGCACGGTCCAAGTAGGTACAAATATATCGTGTTCTAGGTAGACATCTAAGGGCGTGTAGACATTACTATCGTTTACTGTAATTACGTAAGATTTCAATCAAGTGAACTTATTTCCTATACAACCAATCCTCGCATCCATCAACATCATGAGAAGGCCAGCACCGTGGCCAAGGACCCAATGTCGTTTCGTGCTTTCGCTCATCCTTATCATCCCCAGGGTATCGTCGGTGAACGCCGAATGATCGAATGCAAGAGACAATCCAGTACACGTACAACTCATAAAGAATTCCTCGGGCGCCGTCCTGTCTGCTGGTATCCCAAATGGGCGTTCGCCGTGGAGATATTCCCTTTACCACCGTTCGATTGAGATATGCGCCATCTATCACCAAGAGTCTGGGGGGTTGGCCACGATGACCGTGAAAGATAGGCACTGTTGTGGCTCATAGTCGAGCGAAGCCGGCCTGCTCTAGTTCTTTGCCCCTTGGGAGAATGGGCCGTCCTTGCATGGGGAATGGCCAGAATAGAGGATTCTCCATCCCCTCGGCCGTTCGACCCACGGAAGGCTGCTTCTCCCCCCCGGCTAGGTTTCGACCCGTTCCCCAGTTGCAGAGGATGTCCTCTTCGCGCAAATTCGGGGCAAAGAAGTTAAGGCTGCCCGAACTTGGCCTCACAAGTCTGTCGTACTCTTCAGGTGTGAGTTTGTCGCCGGTCATTTCGACGTCGATGTCCCACTTTTGCGCAAGATAGCGCAGTATGTTGAGCGCCTGCTCCGCAAAGTGGTGACAAGGAGCCATCTCAGTCAGGTCGGCTATGCCTTGACTGATGGCATCCTTCACATGAGGGTCGAGTTTGGCTGCCGTCTCCATGTTTTCAGCCGTGGTGGCGTCACTGTCGCGTTCGAGGGCGGTGGCACCAATCGTCAAGTGCATAATGGCCGACGTTAGGACAAAGTAGGGTACGAAAGAAGGCGTTCTGCGCAACGTATAGAGCCGTGAATAAGATTTCAACAATCCTTGGATGGCGTCTGCGGCTTGCGAGCAGACATCTCGTGGCGACACTTTGGAACCGAGGATCCGTAATTTGATCAAGGGCCGAAATAGAAGCAAAATGGCAAAGTGGTAGTACATGCTTGAAGCCGTTAGCTGTCTGTTCTTTCCAAGTGGAATCAACCAGCTTACTGGGCAAATAGGACGGCTGGGGTAAAGTTGTGCCCCAGCCGTAACACCTCTGGTATCCTATCATACCAGTTGAGGTATTGCGTGTAGATGCCAAGGAGGTCCCTGGCTGTCAAGGGTCGTCCCGGAGAGTGAAGAATATAGAGTGATTGGTGGACTAGCTCACTGAGTTCGCAGAAACACTTGTATACTGAGCGCACATTAGACGGTTGCTCACAGGAACGCTGTAAGGGAGCCCCTATGCCTGATTAATCACTAACTGCCGGGCAGAAGGTTTCCGTGTCAAGACTCACCGTCATCCGTATATGGCACCCACAGAGACGCCTCGATGCCACCTATTATCGCGGGTTTCGGTGCCAAGTGTGGAAAGCAGGAACATTGTGGCAATGAACCGGTGGCAAGAGACCACGCGCTATCGCAAACGATTAGCAGGGGTAGCTTCCTGTTGTTTCATGAATGACTTACTGATCTAGAGCGAAAGCCCCCCAAAACGTAGCAGATTGTACTGCGAGCTCGTCCTCGTCTCCTTCATCATGAACACGATGCAGCCCCATCTCGATAGCTAATCGAATGCTCTGACCTGCATAATACCAGCTCTCAGAGTCTCGACCACAGCTGGCTTCTCGGATGGACATGATTCCAAGTGCCTGAATCGTGGTCAAGGTGTGGTGATCTGTCTCCTGATAGAAGAGCCTTTGTGACTCCTTGAAGAAATGATCACCAGAAGAGTATGGATCGTTGGGGTTTGCTCGCGTCATGGGCTGTGTTGAAAATCGACAACCCAGAGCAAGAAGGGCGTTGATCAGTATGGGTGAGCAGTATCGATGCCGACCATCCTGAAAATCTCGTAGGAATTGTTCTTTACTTAAGGAAGCAAACGTGGGATACTCCCAGCAAAAATAGAGGGCCAGCAGATGCTGTACCAAGTTGATATCGCTGGTGATATTTGTCCAGGAGGTGGTCTGGGTTCTCATCTCTGGCTCATCCAAGGGTGAAAGTACTTGTTCAAGGCCCCGATAGCGTGGTATACCGTTGGATATTTGATCCGAAAGCATGTCGTCGGACCACGTTCCCACTTGAGATCCGGCAGGTCCTCGAATGTCGGCAGTCCAGCTCATGACGTCTGGGTGAGAGCTGCTCCGCGTCGACCCGGCCTGACTCTGAGATGAGAAGTGCCATGGACTATTTTGCCCCATTTCGGTTCTCACACCAGCCTGTTGTGGGGGAACGGGGTTGACACCGATGCTCATCGCAGCAAGTGACCCCAGACCACCGCCAGGGAAGCCGGCGACATGACTGATGTTGGAGGGCTCAGGCCGAGCAAAAGCAGGTAGAGCGCCGCCTCCGGAGGGGAGGGTACCGCCTAACCATTCTGAAATATTCTCAATCGACTGGCCGCCCCGGAGTCGTGCTAAAACATCTTCCCACAGCTCAGGACGGACGAGGGCGGCAAAGACTTGGTCGCTAGATCGTTGGTGTTTGCGAAGACTTTCGATTTCGGTTCGAAGATTCTCTTTTGACTGACGCACGGGGATTTCGTAAACACATTCGACATCTTTTTGGGATTTGCAGCGTCCACACGGCTTGTTACCGTCACACTATGAGAGCGGGAGAGTTTGTCAGCAAGGCGGTTCGGGTGAAACCAGTATTTGACATGTCACAAGCACATTACCCACGTACCTTTGCGCGCTTCTTCCGACACTCGGTGCATGCATTTGGTGTTACGACACCGAGACCACGTCGTCGCTTCGAATGTTGGGGGTTAGCGGACCCGGATGCCGTCGACGGCGTGTTGGACTGGACTGAGTTGGGGGTCTGATGGCTCTGCGATTGGGATCCCGAAGCTCCAGACTGGAGCGTCGCGGCTCCCTGGGGAGTGTTTCCAGCGCTGGGTTGCTGACTTGGAATCGTGATAGGAGTGTTGCCGGTATTATCTTCGTCCATCGCGTTCAGGTCCGGCCAAGACGAGCGCGGTCGCTTGGACTTTGACGCCAAAGAAGAAATGACTTCTTCGGGACCGGGATTTCAGCTCAGAGAGCTCAGGCACGACGAGTTCGAGGTCGAGGTCTCGTGGAAGTGAGAAAGGCTGCGACGGAATGGATGCAAGTTGACATGCTGCGGAGGCACGGGAGGAGGGTATTGATCGGTATGAGCTGCAGCTGTAGCCGTAGCTGCAGCCGTGGCAGAAACGGTAGCTCTAGCTATAGCTGGAACCGTAGTGGGAGCTGGAGCTGGAGCTGGAGCTGGCGAGCTCTGAGCTCTGTCGGCGCTGTAGCTACTTCGTCTGGGGTTGCGGGGGTGCGTTTTCGTGAGGAGGAGAGGTTGGCGTGAAGCGGTGGCGGGGTAGGGCGGGAATTGGAGTCGCAGCGTGTTTGGTCATGAGCGCTTGTTCATGAGGCGGAATAATCTAAAAAATTGAAGTGAATCGGATTCCGATAAGATTGGGTTATCCTGCGGCGACGATGCTGGTAAGAAGGTTGTCTGATGTCGACTGTGGATTTCTCGAAGCTGGAGGGGCCAAGGCCGACTCCCCGGGAAGGTGGAAGCAAAAGTCAGCTGCGTTGCGCGAGGTGGACAGAAATGGTGCCCGAAAGAAAAGGCCCCTCCGAGTAATTATAGGCCTTCCAAGAGAATGATGCTAGGGTAAAGGCGTTTGAATCGAGTTTTCTGCAGGCGTTGCTGGCCTATCGATGCAAAAAGCAAATTCGAGGAAGCAAGGGAGAGAGAGAGGCACGATTGGGCATAGGAAGGCGGGTGCGATTGAATCAGTGAAATTATCGGCTGATGTGTTGAAAGCAAGAAGAGTGTCAGTAGGTACAAACACGCAGACACAATTACGCAAGGCTGGGTTGCGACACATACTTTTTACTCGAGAAGGGATACAGCGATCGAGATGGATGTATCGGGAATGGCAACCCTCATGACAGCCTAGTCTACATCGTCTGGCCACTCAGATCGGGGCGAGCTTCCAGGTGTGTGAACGGGAAGAATATTCTATCAAGGTCTGGAAGGGACATGCAGTGGAGGGGCGGGGTTATAGCATACCTACCTAGGTATACTTCGTACAAGTGAGCTGTCCCATTGGATTGCTCCTCCAATGATGTTGACTTTTCGTCACGGTAACATCATGCCCGTTCACCTATTGCGACTCTGTCGAGATTGGCCTGCAATATCTGGCATTGGCAAACCATGGGTTTTTGATATTTGGCCACTGCTCCTTGGTCCCTGGATTTCTCGGCCTCCGTTACGTCAGATTCTTTGGCCATGTTGGCCCTCACACCGCCCGTGGATTCCTTCCTCCACATCAAGTCCTCACGGATTATTTTTTCGTCCCTTCTTCCTTGATCGTCACTCGCTTCAGCTTGAACAGTCTATATAGCGCCCATCGCCCCTCACTGCACTCGCTTCCAGATAGACACTCAATTGCCATCTTTCAAACTCGTCGCCATGATGAAGCCTCTAGCAGTAAACGGCAAAGTCCGAGTCGCAAGACGTCTTGAAATGCGATCACCTCTTGTTTTTCCGAGCCCATGTAAAATGACATCAGACCTAGAAAGCTTCCCGGTACATGAACATTCCACCATGCGACACCCAGCACCAACATTTACCGGCCGGGGGGTATTCTTCTTTCATGCTGTGATCGACCCCCCGTCCTGAGTCATCCTGTGTCAGTGTGCCTGTCAAGCGGAGCCGTACATGCTGCCGAACGCAATGCAACTGCGATGCTGTGAGAGGAGCTAAATACGCATATAAAAAAGAAACACGCAAGTATGAACGGCAAAGTTCGCCCCACTTCTCTTTAACTTCTTTAATTTCACTGCCTTTTTTACCATTTTAATAGTGATTTAATAACATAGAGCTTACAACGGTTTAGGGCTCGGGTTGATCAGGGCTGGGATATTATGGTTCGAGTTAGGGATAGGGGTTCGGGTTATCGTTAGGTTTAGAGGCGTGAATATGGATTGGTTAGGTATTAGATTGGTTGGGGTTAGTGTGCTAGGCCGAGATAGGCTTGGTTATACGTGCGTGTTTCGGCATTTATACTGCGACACATGGCTCGACCCAGTTCGACGTTTACGCCTGTTGGTCAGTAAGACCAGAAAACAAAGTTATGCACGTATCTGGGTCCAACTCCCAAGAAAATCCCCTCCAACTGATGATCAGTACGAAGTATGAATGTTCTGTTCCCCTTGTTGCTTTGGTTGGTTCTTAACCTCCAACCCCTCTTATCCTGCCCCACCATACGTCATCACTGCGTTTTATCGAGAGCATTGCTTCGCCAACATCATGACGTTCTTTGCTTCAGCTGGCTGTTGCTGGCGAGGGCTTCCGTTCTAATTCCGGTGTTTGTATGCATGGCCTCAGCTGATCTCCGAAAAAAGTTATCCTCAGTCAGCCACGATGATTGTATGTAAAGGCTTGCCCCTTTGATGGTCTTCGTCAAACATGTATTAGACTATGCCTCTGCGCCGTGTATGCATCCTGAATACTATATTACGCCATGTTGTACATTTTTGCCGCCCTCCTTTTTGTGTGCCTGTCCATACTTATGCCATTCTTTGACTTCCCTTGCTTGGTGTTCGCCCATACTTGACCGGGCTGAGTGAGCGTTCCCTCTTGCTTGGACTTCGACGTCCTGATGGCGTGTAAGGCGCCGCAAGCAGTGGTCTCATCTTCGGCGGGGAACTGTCGGTATCAGTTCCCTCATCAAGGATAGCATGGCGGTTTGTGCGCGGAGTCTGTACAGGAATCCACATGAATCCATGACCGCTCTCGGGAGGAATGGTTGCATCGTGGATAGAGGCCGACGGTGCGGGAGCAGCTGGCGTTGCCTTGGTCCATCTGCCGAGCGTGAGGTTGTTCGCAAAGGCGCAGAGGAGAAGAAGGGCAAGAAAGAAACCCTAAATCATATGTTAGCGTTAAAACATTGACAAATTTCCTGCACATAATTCTTACCCATGCTTTGATGTTCATGGCATCCGAGAACTCGTTAAAAATCTCGGCAATTTGGATGGCCGTCACTTTGACCTTCATGATAGACTCGGGGTTTTGCATCATACAGTCGAACCACTTGTCACACATATCCTGGAGCGCAGGGCGATCCTTCTTGGAGCATCCGTTGATGGTGTATTGGTTTTGACACTCTGTCATCTTGCTCATCAGCTCCATGCGAGCCGCCTCGTTAGCGTTGTTGATGTCCGACCGTACGGTATCCACGACTGTCCAGCCGATATAGGCAAACATGGAGACGAGAGAAAAGTTGACTAGGAGCTGTATCCATCGATACAGGTTGTCGGGCGCGTTTGGGTGCTCGTCCAACATGTGGAAGAGGGATCCCACAACGCCCCTTGGGGGCCCTGACTTGTTTCTCCGACTGCGTGAACGGTTGTGCACTTGAGAGGCGAGGCTATCGTCTGAGTCGGCATCTGATTCATCCCAAATTTGGCCTCGATAACGAGTGCCGACGTCTTTGTCGTAGTTGTGCCTCTTCCTCTTTCTCAGGAAATCCACGGCAGACATGTCGCGGCTCCCTCGGATTTCTCCTCGCCCCGAAGCGTGTTTCTTGGATGAGTGCGCAGACTTTCCATATCGAAGAGACTTATCGATTTTGGAGGGGCTTGTAGTTCCACCCATACTTACATCGCCCATTCGATCCACCTCTGGAGTGTCGTTGGGAAAATCAGACGTCTCGGTGAGGGCTGGGCTATCTTCAGCACCCGAAACTTCAGATAGAGCCGGCTCGTCAAACGGCCGCCGAGGTGTGGTGAAGGCAGGGTTTCGGAAGACAGGGGCGGAAGGCTTTGGGGGGAGCTGTGGCGTGAAGGTCGAGCGCTGAGGAGTTGGATGTTGCGATTTTGAGGGCGTGCTCAAGTTTCCAAATGGATTCGGTCGGGAGAGAGGTTTTGAGGGTGACGCGAAGACTATAAAATGGCGTGTTAGCCAGTTATCGACGCGCTTTGTCGATTACTGGTTGCAAGAGCGACTAGATGATTGGGCTCATTGTATATATACCATTTTGCCCATTCTTGGCTGCCTGTGTAAAAGGACTGGTAGGATCAAGAGCACCAGTGCCTTGGTACTCCCAATCCATGGGGCCTTCATAGGTTCGGCGATCCATGATCGTTGAGTAGTTGCTGGCTGTGATGGCTGCTGTAGGCTAGTTTCGGATGCCGAATGTTGTTGTTGTCAAGTTTTGTCTTTGGGTAGGGCCGTGTCGGAGCCCACCTAGCTTTGTGGTTCTGTCCTTAATTAATCACTGGATTGCATTAATCGTCAATGGCAACCAGACCCAAAGTAAATAAACTTCCTAATTCGCTGCCTGTTGCTGCCTGAGGCTTAAAAGAGTGCTGGCCTGCTTATGTCATCTGCAAGGGTGCGCCTAACCTTGTCGCGACTCAGGCGAAGAAAGTTGAGAGCTCCATGACAGTCCAGCTGTAACTGCAGCGTTCGTCTCTTTCACTCTCCTACCCACTCGTGAAATTTCCCAGCCCTTTTTCGACGCGGAATATTTTGGGTCATTCCTCAAAGCTACTACCGAAGCCTACAAAAACCGTCCGACACCATGTCCGACAACGGGTCCCGGGCTGGATCCCCCCCAGCTAACGAGGATCCAATCGAAGAGATCCCCGAGGACCTCGATGAAGATATGGCGGGCGCAGGCTCGGACAGGGACTCGGATGCGCTGTCCGAAGTGGACGAGGATCAACTAGAGGATTACGACCCGGAGACGGCCAACATCGAAGACCGACCCGTCGACATTGATGAAGACATTGCGCGGACTTTGAAAGCTACAAAGCGAAAGCGCGTGGATGGTGAGGCGGCTGTTAGAAAGCCCCGCGAGGGCCGCCGAGAGAAAAAACGCCGAGATCGAGATGAAGATATTCCTATGGATGATGCTGATGATGGCGCAAAGAAGTCACGGAGACCTAGGCGTGCTGGTGATGGCGAACGCCGCGCTCGCGCCAAACCCAGCTCGCCTGAACCAGAGGACGATAATCTCACCCCTGAACAGAGACGGAAAAGGGCCATAGATCAGGCGCTTAATGCGGCGCTGAAGAAGCCCTCTGGCCAAAAGCGCAGAAAGAAGGACGAGATTGTAAGTTCCTTGGAGTTCTTCTACGTTGGATAATGACTTACGTGTACTGTGTTCAGGACCTTGAAGAGGAGATCGATGACCAACTTGCGGATCTCAAGCTTCGGATGGAGGACGCATGCCGCTCCGACAACTCGGCCCGTGAGGCTGGTTTACCAGCCCTCCACAAGCTCAAGCTGCTCCCTGAAGTCACTGGTATCTTGAATCGAAACAATGTACAACATGCGGTTCTGGATCCTGAGAACAACCTCCTGCAACATGTCAAGTTCTTCCTGGAACCCCTTAATGATGGGTCCCTGCCAGCCTATAACATTCAGCGAGACATCTTCGAGTCGCTCACGCGACTGAATATCGAGAAGGAGGCTCTTCTGAGCAGTGGCATTGGCAAGGTGGTCTTCTTCTACACTCGAAGCAAGAAGCCCGAGGCATCCATCAAGCGAATGGCCCAGAGGCTCTTGGGAGAGTGGAGCCGACCTATTCTGAAGCGGACCGACGACTACAAGAAACGACAGATTGAGACCCGCGAGTTTGATTACCAGTACGTGTTTATAATCCAGCCTAGAACACGTTGCTATAGGATGACTGACATAATTCTCCAGAGCTGCCAAATTGGCACAGCGCCAGAAGACAAACTCGCAATTCAGTCTCACCCAGCGTCCGGCTCAGACGTCTCGGGATGCAGAGCGGGAGCGCATCCTCGCACCAGCTCGGGGCAACAACCAAGCTCGTATGGTCAATCTGCCATCCAGTTACACTATTGCGCCTATGAGCACTTTTGACGGTAACCGAGGTGGCATGGATCATCGCCCACTGGGTGCGGGTGGAATGGAGGCCTTCCGTAAGATGACACAGAAGAGGAAGAAGAAGGAGTAATATAACCGCTGAGGGGTGGATTAGGGCGAACCATGCTCGATTCGTGTGTATGCTATTGGCTGAGGATATCAGAGTCTTGGGTGTTGGCAAGGATCAGATTGTCGGCGTTTTAAGGCGTACAAGGAATCAATTAAATAGGTAACTACCTGCATAGTCAAAATTGAGGGAGCTGAATATCACATGCTCTCTAGGCTACCCAGTTTGAAGATGAGAATGGAGCTTTGTTCGAAGATGCGAGCTATGGGAAACTCCTGTCCCTTAGACACTTGGGCAAGGAGCATGCCACGCCTCAAGGAGGACGAGCCGCGGCTTTGCTTCGTAGGCTGATGATGCTCAACGCGCCCCGTGATACTAGTGTGGGTTGCCTGAACGGTTGTGCAGCATTGGTGACCCAACTCCAAGCTGCCGGCCAACGCACTTCAGGGCGATACATGTGAGCGAGGCTATGTGGTCTTTCAATCAGACGCCGTTAGTGGGCCTCGGTTTTTGTTTTGGGAGTTGTGTAACCAACGTCCGTGAAATATGCTACGTAAACGCTTAGGACGAACCGCTGAGCTGGATGTGGATGAGATAGCGAGGTGGTTGGTTTGAAGTTTTGTATCACCCACCTGAATCAGTGGTCGCGAGCGTTGTAAAAGAAAGCCCTACTCACGGGAGCAAGGATTGCTTCAGGGCCACGCCTGTCCATTTTAAGTGCCGGGGAACTCGTGGAAGTGCAACATGTAAGTCGATGAAATTAGTTGATGCAGTGGTGATGGTGGACTGCATGTGGTTTGACCAAGATTCCCTGTCAGCGGTGACGTCAACTCTAGAGCTCGGAGAAGGTGGTCGAAAGGAGTCGTTACATGATGATTGGGAGGGATTTTTGGGACGAGGGATTAATGACGGGGTCGCGTAAATGGCTGGTGATTATGACATGCCGAAATTTGCATCATCTTCCTGTATGTAGTTAACTTATCCCGTGGGCATGATAACACTGTTTATCAATTCACGAACCTTACTTGCAACAGAGCCTCGGGACTCCATACGCGGCAGTTGATAAATTAGTGTATGGCCAGGGTCTTGGCCAAGACCAACCACGGAATTCTTTTTAAGCTTATTAGAAGAAACACATGCTTACTTGGCTACATAGCATTAAGAAGTTCTTGAGCTCCATGCCGGTCTGGTTGTGGCAGAGGACTGGAAGTATTGGATAGACCGGCCCAATACACAGGCAAACAAGGCTGAGTGTCACCAAGATGGGGTGAATGAACTGTCGAACCAACAGATATGACGGATAAACCGGAGCTCGAAATCATTAAAGAGGTGTTTGCACTTTACAGTATCGGCCCAAATTGGGTCTCATTAGATCGACACCATCATTAAGTAGAACCTTACATGGATGCCTGGTTATTGCGGTAACGCAAGAGCCATCGCTCTTGTAGCCGTCATCGCTACCGTAGATTTTCGATCCTTGTTCCATTGACCTGTTTAGATGCATTCTCAACCATTGGGCCAAGCAGAGTGACCGAGTCGGGTCCAGAGCTGCAGGCTGTTTGCATTGCATTGGCAGACCTGGAGATGCGAGGTGGTTGGTTGTTGCAGTGGGAAGAGGGAAGAGCAGATCAAGTAAATAATTGAGCACCTCCAAATCCTTTCCCCAGTATCCTTTTTTCCCTCTCTCCTCCAACTCCCAACAGATTATCCTGCGAGATATTTCAACTTTGGCCTCATATTTTGCTCCTTGTACATATTGTTCTGCCAAAAGCCCTTGGAGCATGCGTTTATGATTGTAGCAATTTCCTACTCATCACATTTTGGTAAGGAATCCCCGCACTGGTTATTCATCTATCATACCTACAGTACCTATATTCCATTCCCATCTTGCTTCCCCTCCTGGCCTCATCTCATCTTCTGGCGTCTCTTGTCTGCAAAACCCGCAAGCGCCCAACCCCATTGCTTTCCTCCAAACGTCTAGCGCACCTTTTCATGAGTGCGTACGATATTGCACACGGATGGGTGATTCCACTGGGGCCGCGTCTCAGCCCTTCCGACCGTCTATGGATCCCAGGGCCCATCGAGTGATGGACATGGTCTGGATATGGAACACCCAGCGTCGCATTCGTCCTGTCATGATATCAATACAGCATGGCACAGTACTTATCCCAATACCTCCCGTTGGATAAGCTCGGGCATCTACACACTTGTACAAGAGGTGGTCTGCATCCAGGGACTTCCTCATGGGATGCAATGGATGCGCAGAACCAGGTCTTGATTATGCCCAAAACAAGCCGTCCATCCCAGACCCAATCGATACCCCCACATTGCTACTGAATAATTCCCCTCTAACCGCCGGCAACGAAGAGCTCGCTCCTCCATTCATATTCTCCTTTTGGCAGCTTTTTTTTTTTTCTGATCTTTTACCTTGCCTCTGATCTATTTTTACACTCTGCAATTTCAGCTCTTGGCCCATCTGCAATCATCGCCTCCTTGTTCCCGTGCTGCAAGACATATTGACTAGCACCTGTTGTTGTTGGGCTGACGATTTGCGACAAGCCATCTCCGCTAATTAGACCACCCTACCGAAAGCAAGCTACCGGCACCCATCGACGACTCCTTCTTGTGGTGCGGTACTGAGTACAATAACTCAGCCTAACAATCCGTCCGACGAAATCGAACGGACCCCGACTCTTTTCCCACCTCTTCCATCCTCCCCTCTATCCATCTCATCGCCCCGGCCTCTCTGTTGCCTTAGCCACCGCGGCTCACACGGACCGCACTCCAACGCTATTTATCAAGAAGCTGGTCGAGAGACTAATTCGTTGTCCGATTGACACGGAAGGAATTGCGCCACCGCATCGCAATCGGTTCGACTTTCACAACAAAACGTCGCAAACGCCACTGCCGCTCTTCAACGACGAGCGCCATTGCGAAGAACGCCATCACACCCTCTCACGACCCAGGCGCTTTGGATTGAATAGATCCATTGCCCTCAATTATCCTGTGAGCCAAATTCATCGAGACATTCGCCGGATCGAGTACTCATAAATAAACAGTGCCCCCTCATCCACCCCACCTTGGATTAGAATAATCAAGCCCGATCGCTCGCCGGACGCTCGACAGGCAATACAGGGACCGATACCGCCACCTGATCTCATCTCGACGTGAGATCGTATCGTATAGTGCGTTAGGATTCGCGACAGCAATATCACGGACATGAACGGCAGCCAACCCCCCGAGGCGCACAAGCCCCCGCCAGCACAAGGAGTTGGGGCCAATGGGCACAATAGTAATAGCAGTCTCGCGGCCAAGAAGCGCAAGAAGGACGGGCTCAAGCCTATTATTACTACGGAAGGAGCTGGTCTTCTTGGGTACGTATGGAATTTCCTTTGGTATTTGATTTATCCATGGTTCATATGCCTTGGCTATGGTATAGTTCATGCGTTACCTTGCTTTGATAACACCTTAGCCGGTAGTCCGGCCATTGAGTTCAAACGTTTAAGCTTTTGTTATCCTTTGCGTTCTTAGACGACAAGCTTGGTTCTTGGGGAAATCCCTCGACCGGCTACCTCTCGATACGGTGCATTCATTATCCATATTTCCTGGCAAGGCCATGGGTTTGGACCGCCAGCATAGACTTCGGCGAAAGAGAGACGGGTGAGCATGAACGTGAGGCGACACGATTGGATGGAGGAATTGTCTTACTATCAACGCGGTTCCATCCGTTCCAGGTCTGAGCTTAGGCCGAAAAACGAGCCTAATAAGACGAATATCATCGACAGCGGCAGTTGCAGCAGAATAGGAGCGGGTACTTTGGCAGCCACGTGAAGTGGGCTGCTGGGCGTCAAGTCACTGGACCAGCAAGTGGATGATAGTCAGATCAAGTGCGATCACTGGACACTTCCTCTGTTGTGGGCGGTTTGACCGATGCACCGAGCGCCGGGGTTCACAATATCAACTCCACGAGGGGGTACGGTCATGGCCAGAAAGGGACGGCACCAGGAACAAGAAGCAAGTCCCGCCAGCGATGGATGGTGAACCAAGTGGTGATTGTGGTGGGTATTTGGTGTCTGGTGCCTTGTCCCTGTGCGCACATGGCTGTAACCACCTGACTGAGTGACGATGGTTAATCCCCCAACCCCGCCACTGTCAGTCACAGAGGTGAGCGGACTCCTGGCTTGCTTGGGGACCATCTTGACGCCGCCAGCGCTTTGTCCGCAATGTTATTCGCCGCTCTATCGGATTTGTTCTTTGCTGTCCCAGTCGAAGATTGCTCCTTAGCATCTCAGACGAGGTAGCTAGGCCGATTTGAGGGTGGGACGTCAACAAGCACGCAAGTCAAATAGCAAGGCAAGACCACATGCAAAGTGGCTAGCGATAGGAGACTGTCACCGGGACGCTCCGTCTCTGGACGCAGCTATGTTTGTTTGGACGGCTTTTGTGCTGGACCTTTTTTTATTATTATTATTTTTACGAAGGGCTTGCTGGCTGGCTTGTGGCGACGGGCAGCTAGTCATGATTTGGGCCGGATCGACCCAGACCCGAGCAAGCAAGGCATGGCGAGTTGCAGGGCCCGATTCGTTGAATCATGTCGTCAAGTGTCGAGGTGTGCTCAACGGGTCTCATTTGGCCGCACCCATCCGGTCCAGTCTTTTGGTCGTCTCATCGACGCTGGGCTGTGCTGTGTTAGTCGCTGTACGCCGCTGGTGCTTCTCAGCGTCTCAGCGACCAGCATCGCATTGCGCATCCATCATCCCCCCATGGCCCAAGACTTTGTATCCAATCCGTCCCGCATTCTCTCTCCCTCTTCCAAATCTCACACTTCACATTCCACCTTTTCTCTCTTGTCTTGCCCGTCTCATACGTGTTCTATTTTTCCCAATTTTTCTTCCACCCCTTCTTCCATCGCATCCGCTACCAGTTTGTTCCTTTTTTCTGGTTGCGTCTTTTCGCGCTGCGTATCCTGGTCCCCTCGAGAGCAGAAAACAAGAAGGAAAAAAAAAATACTTTGGTGGTGCTTCTTCTTGTTCCCCCACTCTTCATGTTTCTCTTGTAACGGAGACTCGTCTTTTACCCATCCCCCGCCTCCGCCGTTTCTTCTTCAGTCGCTTGCTCCCTTGGACGCCCGCTGGCCCGCCTAACGGACTGGCCTACCCTAGCCGACTGTCCCTCCATAACCAACTCTCTCCTCTCCCATCATCACCACCACCACCGCTACTGCCACTCTACATACGCAAGAAGCGTCCGTCGCCAGCGCAAGCTGCGCGCCATGTAGAGACACGATGAATCTTTTAAAGACAAGGTTGCTTCCCTTTCCCCGCCCTGTTTCTTCCTTTGCTTGAGAGTCTTGTTTTCTGCGTCGCATCGTCGAGCCATGTGGCTAGGTCCTCTTACCTGCGTCCTCGCTCTGGCCGTCTTGTTGATAGAGCCGATTTTCACACTTTGCGCCTATGATGGAAGTCTTCATCGACGTACCCCTTACATATGTTCGTTGCCGCTGCCTGTTTTCTTTTTGTTTCTTACCTGCTGCGTCTTTGTGTCACCTCCAAAGCCATCAAGAAGGAAAGAAATCATCAACAACAGAGCTGGGACGGAAGCTGCTTCCCCGCCATTCTCAACACCCAACCCCAATCCGGTCAACCCCCACCAAAGCCGCCACCACCAAGGACACACGTTCGCGATGGTTTCATCGCATTGAACTGATCCCTCTCCCGCGTCACCTGCTTTGTCATCTTGCAAATTTGGCGCCTGTCTTTGACTAGACTTTCATCAAACTATCCTGTCGAACATTGTTTTCTACCCCTTGATTATCATTCTCTTCAGCATCGTCATCGATGCTGCTCCGCTCAATGGCGCATCTCATATCTTGAACAGTCTTTGCTAACCAGCGACCTTTCTCTTTCCGTTGATAGATCCCACCAGTTGGCAGCAATGGCCCACTCCCCGTCATCCTCGTCCGTCGAAGACCCCGCCGAGAACACTGCCGATGAGGAGGACTCCGAGGATTACTGCAAAGGCGGTTACCACCCCGTCCAAGTTGGAGAGAAGTTCAAGGATGGCAAATACACTGTCGTGCGCAAGCTCGGCTGGGGTCACTTTTCCACCGTTTGGCTCTCGCGCGACAACACGAATGGAAAACACGTTGCCCTTAAGGTCGTTCGTTCCGCCGCCCATTACACCGAGACCGCTATCGACGAGATCAAACTCCTCAACAAGATTGTTCAGGCCAAGCCTGACCATCCCGGCCGCAAGCACGTCGTCAGCCTCCTCGATTCCTTTGAACACAAAGGCGTAAACGGCACTCACGTCTGCATGGTTTTCGAGGTCCTTGGAGAGAACCTGCTTGGTCTGATCAAGCGCTGGAACCATCGTGGAATCCCTATGCCCCTTGTCAAGCAGATCACGAAGCAGGTTCTACTCGGTCTCGACTACCTCCACCGCGAATGCGGCATCATTCATACCGACCTCAAGCCCGAAAACGTCCTCATCGAAATCGGCGACGTTGAACAGATCGTAAAGCGCGTTGTCAAGCCTGAGACCCCCGATAAGGAGAATAATAGGAATGGTCGCCGCCGTCGGAGAACTCTCATCACCGGCAGTCAACCTCTTCCCTCCCCCCTAAACACCAGCTTCAACCACACCAACCTATTCCCCTCTCCGAGCCCCCACGCCAGTCTCGCCGGTGTCCTCAGCGAAGGTACGTTGTGCCCAACATGCTCGTTTCGGCGCGCCATGCAGCTTCTCATTGTTCACTGTACTGACTCCCTTGAATAGGTAGAAAGGACCCATCTCCCTCCGAAGATGCTCAAAAGCAGCGTGAGAAGTCAGCGTGAGTGGGCAGTTACTGCACTTCATGTAGGATGTAAAATACTGACTCGGCTTGTCTATAGTGACCTCCTCTCGCGCGAAGTTTCCGGCATCTCCCTCGATAAATCGACCCCTACGTCTGCCGCCACAGGCGAGAAGCGCAAGGCCGAGGATGCGCACGCCTCTGACATTATCAGCGTCAAGATTGCGGATCTGGGCAATGCGTGCTGGGTCAATCACCACTTCACAAACGATATCCAGACTCGACAGTACCGGTCACCTGAGGTGATTCTGGGTGCTAAGTGGGGAGCCAGCACCGACGTCTGGAGCATGGCTGCCATGGTACGATAGCATCCCTTCCTGGATTCTCCTCCTTCTGCGCCTCGTAACGCAGTATTTCGTGGGACACTGAGCCACTAACTTTGCGCTTAGGTATTCGAGTTGATCACTGGTGACTACCTATTTGACCCTCAGTCAGGCACTAAGTACGGTAAGGATGACGACCACATCGCCCAGATCATTGAGCTTCTCGGACCCTTCCCCAAGAGTATGTGCCTTAGCGGTAAGTGGAGTCAGGAAATCTTCAATCGCAAAGGCGAACTACGCAACATTCATCGCCTTCGACATTGGGCCCTACCGGACGTGCTACGAGAAAAATACCATTTCAAGGAGGAAGAAGCTAAGCGCATTGCTGACTTCTTGACGCCGATGTTGGAGCTGGTGCCGGAGAAGCGTGCCAATGCCGGTGGCATGGGAGGACACAATTGGTTGGAGGACACGCCGGGAATGAAGGGTGTCAAGATTGAGGGCCTGGAGGTCGGAGCGCGTGGTGAGGGAATCGACGGCTGGGCGATGGAGGTGAGAAAGCGATAGAGGTGCGCTGTGAAGCAGTGCAGATGTGAGGATGGTTGGTGGTGTGGGCGGAGACGAACCGATCACCAGGGGCCTCGAGAATCGTTTGGAGCTTTGACGTTTCTCATTCCTTGTTGAGGGAGTCTCAGCGGACGAAAGAAGCGGCCTGTTTGAATCTCGGTCATGCTGACCCTATTTATCTGTTTTATTGGGAGCGGCCACTTGATCTGGTTTTGTACCTGGAGCGGAAGAAGGGAAGCTGTCAAGTCTTTCATTCTCGCCACCTGCTCATTGTCTCACGCTTTTTTTCTATTCAAGATTACCATGGCACATTTCTTGAATTATACGGGCAGATACAAGAAACAGAGAAAGCGCCAGGCATGCCTCCCAGATTATACATATGTTTGACGGTTCCTTGGTCGGTGGGTGAGGGTGACAAGCAGACATGGTGGAGGCAAACCAAGAATACTCGGGACGGGATGTTTTGTTTTAGGATGGGCAATGGAATAGGGGGAAAGCAAATGCGATATAGATAGACTATGCGGGCATGATTTGTTTTTGACTAAATGACGCTCTCTTCATGTGCTACCCTCACAGGCGACAAATATACACAGGATAACTACAACGAAAGGGTGTCGCATACAACGCTAATATTTGCCATGATTTTCTTGTGACAACTTGATTATTTTATTACATGGTCTTTCACTTGTCCAGACTAGTCTTCACTTCTTGCCCTTACCTCGACGCTTCCGCACTCCTGCTGCAGGCCCCTCGTCTGCTTCCTTGGCCTCGACAATATCCTCCTTGGTTACATCAACAACATCGTCCTCAGTGTTGTCATCGTCCTCCTGCTTCACTGCCGCATCCTCGACCGCCTGGCCTAGGACTTCCTTGACAATGCGCTCACCCTCGTCAAGCTCGCCGTTGAGGGCGCCGCACGCCATGCACTTCCAGGTCCCCAGTTCGGACAGGGACTTGGTTCCCGGGGGAGCTTGGCCGTTGACAAGGCGACAGACATTGCAGATAAGGACAATGCGGTTCTTGGGCGCCGTTTCATCCTCGCCGAGAAGGACGTCGAAAATGCGATCGTACCAATGGGGTTCAGAATCAGCGGTGTTGTACTGGGGGTAGCCTGTGGGCGGGAGAGGTGCAGGAGGCGCCTGGCTACCAGGCAAGGCTGAGGTCACAAACTCAGCATTCGGGGCGAACTCGGCACTGGGCTCCATTTGGTTCATGGGGCCGTCTCGTCGCTGGATATTTGCCGTTGCGGGAGGAGGCATCCGGGTTCGACCCGAAGTCACTTGCGCGGGGCCGCCCTTCTTGCCGCCCTTAATCTGCGAGTTGTCGCCATCCGTGCCGGCGTTCTCGGCACCGTTCTTCTTTCCCTTGGACTTGTTGTCCTGTCCTCCGTACTTCTCAATGAGCTCTAGAGTGGAGTCGTACTTGGTCGCAGCCTTTAGCTTGTGGATCGTCTTTTCGCGCTCGTCTTGGTACTCCTTAAGGCTGGCGGAGAGGGACTCGATTCGGAAGGTATAGATAGCGGCGAGGGTAGTTCGAGTAGTGTAGATGCTGCGGATCGCAAACCAGGCAAGTCAGTCAACGAACTCCGAGTGGTCTCAGAGGAGGAGAGGGCGACATACAGGACAGGTCCGCCGGCTAAGCCGGTCCATTCGTATGCGCCAAGGTTCTTGTATCCGACGACGAGAACCAGGACGATGGCATAGACGAGGTAGGCAAAGGATAAATACAGAGTCCACAGGACACGAGTGCGGCGAGAATTGGCACGGGCACGGTCGAGTCGGCTTTGGGTATCGGCGATTTTGGTAGAGAGGGTAGAAAGTGTCTTTTCGAAGGAAGCTGTCGAGGACGACTCGCCCTAGAGAGGATAAGAGCTTCTGTTAGCTGCCTATTGATGGTTTGAGGGTAGGAGACGAGGGAAGGCGTACTCCCCAAGGCCAAAAGGCCACCATGATGAATGTTGATTTAAAAAGAAAGCCAAAGCCGCTTAGGGTTGAGGTTATGGGGGAATAGAATGTCGAGCTGGGGAGCTGGATGTGAGCTCGAACAAGAGGGAGCCTGGAGGTCAGAAATACAGAGAAGTGGAGGCACCGATTAAAGAGAGATGAAGATCAAGAAGTAAGACAGAAGCAGACCAAGACAAAGAACATATGAAGAAGCGCCCTGCGCGGATCAAGGGCTATGAGGGTCAGAATGAACGTGGGCTTTTTTTCACTGCTGGCGGTGAAGTAGAACAGCAATGATGCCATGTGAGGTGCGAGGGCGAGGCACGAGTGTGTGTTGGAAGAGAGCGTGTAGCTGTACGAAGTACGAAGTGGTGAGTTCGGTTAAAGTGGAACGGAAATACGTACCTTAGCTGGTTACAATTTAGTGACCTCATCCACTTCAGGCTGCTGGAGGAAGGCACGCATGCGAACGAACGTGCAGCTTCCGTCCTGACGGGAGACCAGATGGGAGGGACATGGGGCAGGGGAGGAGGTACGTACGAATACGGGTCACCTACCGTTTTGCTGGGTTCTCCACCGGGCGGGCCTGCGCTTGCTGGCCCCTGACTCTCTCGTGGCTGAAGGGAGGGGAGCTGAAGATCAAGCCACAGGGCGTTTAGTACTGCAGGAGGGATGAGCACTAGCCACAGGAAGAGGATTCCTTTTTGCTGTAAGAATTGTCCCAGTCCCCGGCACAGCCTCAGCTACTCCCTTGCGTGCGCTCCAGTTCCTCCATTGCGCTAACTCCTACGCTCCCGAATTACTAGCTTAGATGTTGGTACGTACATTTCAATCCGACCCCAACTTGATCGAAAAGCCGACACGCTCTCCTTTCCAATCCAACAAGGTGAAGAAGAGAAAACCGTTTGCTCCCGAGCGCTATGCGCGTGCTCTTTTGACTTCTAATTTTCCATTCGCCTACTCTCCTTTAACCTTTGACGCATTTCGTTTCTATTTCTTTGTGCTCCTTCTCTCGTATGCTCGTCTTCAAGGCGACAACGTTGTAATCGACGCTGTACTTGTTGCTACGTAAGCCTCAAGATATTGCCCACGCAGGACAACCGCCACCATGTTTCAAGTCAGTGCCTCTCTCCTACGACTCTTCCTGAATAATAATTAACCTCATTCTTTTCCCCATTCACAGCGATTCCGAGGCGCCATCGACCGCACCATCGCCGAGGAGCAGGCTCGTATGAAGACCAACTCCGAGGCAGCTACACTCTCACGATCTGGTTCAACATCGTCGCGAAAAGGAGATGCCTCCCCAGCGAGACGCCCGCGACCGAAGAAAGGGGCTGTTGATGGAGGCGATGGCCCTAACCCTGACCCCGCCGTCTTCGAGGCCGCCTTTGTCATTGACGACAGCGAAGAGCCCAGTCGAGCTGGCACCCCAAAACCCCCCTCCGACACCAAGGATATAACCGACGACAAGCCTGCTGCGGAACCCAATGACTCAAATGGAAAACAACTCACCAAGGGAGAAGCTTTAGATGACAAGGCTGAGGATGCCTCTGGAGATGCCACAGGCTCCGCTTCCAAGAAGCCCGACAGTGGCACTGCTGCGCCAACCTCAGAGCTGAGCCCAGAAATTAAGCAAAGGCTGCGCAAGCTCGATAAGCTCGAGGCTACTTACCCAGGTTGGTACTCCTCTGACGCCCCGTAATACAAAGACTAATAAGGACTGCCTAGAGCTCCTACGATCCTACCGAGTAGCCCATCGACGAGCAACTGCCATCGAACCGTTCGAGAAGGCCCTTCGCGAAAACACCCCCCTTACATCGATCGCGGATCCCGAGTCCCTGGTCGAGTACCTAAACCAATTGAATTTGAGGGGTGACATGGTCATGCAAGAGCTCAAGAGAGTCTCCGCGGATAAGGACGAACTCCAGAAGAAGTGCCATGAAGCCGAAGAGAATGCCAAGAAACTTGAGGAAGAAGTGAAGGCCTTGAAGTCTTCAATTCTGGCTGACTCGAAGGCTGAAGACGGCGAAAAGCTCAAGGAGACCAACGATGACAAGCCTACAGAGGCCACAGAGAAGGTCAAATCACCCGTCGCCTCCGTCATTGGCATGTTTTCTCCACGTCAGAAGCCCCAAGAGTCTCCCGAGAAGGAGGACAGTGGCGATTTTTTCTCATACGAGGATGAAGTGCCCCAACTCCAAGCCGAGATAGCCTCCAAGACCGAGGAGATTGAGAAGCTCAAGGTCGAGGTTGATACTCTGCAGCAAGAACTATCGACTGCCAAGGAAAATAGTTCTGGCCTTGTCGACAGCCTCGAAAACGCTACCCGTGAGCTCAGCGAGTCCCGTGATGCTTCAGCTGCCCTAGAAATTCTACAGGCCAAACTTGACGCCCGTAACAAGGAAATCGAAACTCTGAACAAAGATCTAACCCAGCGCTTGGACCAAACGGAATCCAGGCTGGAGGAGTTCAACAAGGTTCAATCTGTTCAAGAAGTCAAGGACAAGAAGTCTGAGGCGGAGTTTGCAGAATGGAAAAAGAATTACGATGAGCAAAGCCTTGAACTTGCCAAGGCGGCCCAGTCAAAGATGGTCTCTACAAAGCTCATCGACAGCCTCAACACTCAGATTCATGCGTTGAAGGAGGACAAGTCCACTAACCAGGCCAAGATCGACGAGCTGAGCAAGAAGCTCGCGGCAAAGCCCAGTCTCGCGTCTGGACCTCCTACACCTGCTCCGACTCCAGCAGTCGCCGCCCAAACTCCGGCTACTGGTGGCGGAAAGAAGAAGAACAAGAAGAAGAAGGGTAAGGGAGGTGCTGGTAGCGCGTCGGCTCCCGCTCCCCAAGACCAGGTAGCTGAGACCCCTGAGACTGTACCAGACGCCGAGACTCCTGCTGAGATTGCTGGAAATGCTGAGCTGGAGGCTGAGATTGCTCAACTCAAGGAGGAGATCGCAGCGAAGGACACTCAAATCGAGCGATTGGCCCAACGGCGCAAGACGGAAGAGGATCTGCGGGAGGAAATTGAGTCACTGCAGGAAAACGTTATCGCCATCGGTCAAGATCACGTCGAGGCCAAGGAGAAGATCAAGGCTCTCGAGGCCGAGAAGACGGACCTAAAGGCGCAGATTGCTGACCTCGAGGCCAAGATCAGCACGTCTGTCTCAGACTCAAAGGCGAACTCGAAGCTGCAAAGCGAGGTGACTAGCCTGCAGCGCGAGTATGAAGACCTCAAAGATAAGACAGCCACCTTGCAGGCTGATCTCGGTGCCGCGCAGCAACTAGCACAGAACCGGTACAAAGACCTGACAGACCTACGCGAGGTCCTGCAGAAGGCCCAACCAGAACTTAAGAGTCTGCGCCAGGAGTCGACCACACTGAAGACTACCAAAGAGGAATTGGCTACCAAGACGAAAGAGCTCAAAGACATGGAGAAGCGGGAGAAGGATCTCAAGCGAGATCTTGGCCGTGCCCAGCAGACAGCATCTGACCGTGAGACGGAGATTAAGGGATTACAGGAGCGTGTGACGACAGAAACGAACGCTAAGCTCCGGCTTGAGGATGCGCAACGGGTGTCGGGACGAGATCTCCGACGATCAGAAGCGGAGAAGGTCGAGCTGAGTGCGAAGGCTGAAAAGGCGGGACGGGAACTCCAAGCTGTACAAGAAGAGCTGGCCAAGCTCCGGCCACGAGTCAAGGAGCTTGAGGAACAAATATACAGGCTGAAGCGCGAGAAGACTGCTATCCAGGAAGAGGTGGATTTCAAGGCACAGCAGTACACCAACGCGCAAGGTCTATTGAGCAGCATGCGTGACCAGACGGGAGAGATATCGGTGCAGCTCAAGGAGTCCAAATCGCAAGCTGAGTCGCTGGAGGAGGAGCTCGCCGAAGTGCAACGGCTGCTGCAGGAGCGCACGCGTGAAGGCGAGACGATGCGGCGGCTGCTGGCGGACGTGGATGAACGAGCAGACAACAAGGTCCGAGAGATGCGATCGAGAATGGAAGCGGCGATTGAGGAGCGTGATCGAATCGAAGATGAGTCGAGCACTTTGGCACGGCGCAAGGCTCGAGAGACGGAAGACCTTAAGCAAAAGTTGCGAGACTTGGAGCGTGAGGTCAAGACGTTGGGCCACGAGCGGGACGAGCTAGAGCAACGCGAGAAGGAGTGGCGACGTCGTCGTGAGGAACTCGAATCGGTTGAGGAGAAGGCCGAAGCAGAGACGGCGGAGATGCGGACGACGGTATCGCAGCTACGGACGGCACTTGATGCTTCGGAGAACCAGGTGCGCGATGTCGAGAAGCAACGCGCCGAGGCGCGCCGCATGCTTGAAGAGACTCGACAGCGTTACGAGAAGCTATCCAAGGACCTCAAGGCGGCGCAGACGAAGCTCGTTGGCAACTCCAGCAGGAGCTCGTTTGACTCGGTACGAAGCGGGACGAACGGGTCACAACCCGGCAGTGGTGGTGGTGTGAACTCGGACACGCTTTATATAAAGACGATTCTACTGCAGTTCTTGGAGCAAAAGGACAGTAAGCTACGGGCTCAGCTGGTGCCGGTGCTAGGAAAGCTGTTGCGGTTTGACAAGTGAGTTTCTGCTCTACCCATGACCAAGACGAATGCAGTTGCTAACTAAGTGTCACAGGGCCGAGGAGCAAAAGTGGATGAAGGCGGTACAGCACATTGACGTACGGTAGCGATGAGGATTAGCAAGGGTCTGAGATGGCCAGTTCACTTTGGGACTATGCTATGGTGTATGATTATTGTGATTAGTTAATAAGAGACGGGGTGGGAGAGGACATGTCAAGACGCGGGTAGTGAAATTGGACGGGAATGGGAGACACACCCCTTCTTTCGTGGCTTGTCAATTCTCTCCAATTGTGTTGCCTCGTTGCCGATGCTGATCGTCGACGTCATGCAAGCCAGATCCGTTTAGGGTCGACTGGCGACCTTCCAGCTGTGGTATTTCCACGATGACGACGAGAAGAAGCACTGAAGACACGGCGGGATGTTTTTATACATCCATGACGTTTGGAAGCAAGACGAAGTCCTGCAGTCGTTTGAGGGGCATGTTTCGTCATGCATCTGGGAAAGGTAGCATTGCGAGCATCATCTTCACCACATTTGCCGTCATTCCCACCTTGAAATAGTATTAGTAGGCGTAGATTGGTTGTGGTGCGTTTATAAGAAGCAATGCAACAGCCCAGCATGTCTCGCTGTCTTGTCCCTCTCCTCAAACAGTCCCATCTACGCCCAACACACAGCATCACATCAAGACTGTCCCTTTCTGTCAAGTCCTCCATCATGGCGCAGGAATCGGGCAAAATGTACTCCAGTGGCGGCTCATACAGGAACTTTTCCGCGCAGAGTCTGTTCGACCTCACAGGCAAAGTCGCTCTCGTAACTGGTTCGTCCCTACCCCAACATGTCAACTCAGCAATCGACCACCATCACAATGCTAATCGATTACAGGCGGCGGATCAGGAATCGGCCTCATGGCCGCCCAAGCCCTCGCAGCCAACGGCGCAAAAGTCTACATCAGCGGCCGAACCAAGGAAAAGCTCGACCGCGCCGTTGAAACCCACGCCAAGGGCACTGCCGGCGAACTCATCGGCATCCAAGCCGACGTGGGGAACAAGCAGGGCATCCAAGACCTCTACAAGGAGATTTCCCAGCGCGAGAAGTGCCTCTGCATATTGGTCAACAACGCCGGCGTCGCCAGCAGTCACCTCGACACAACGGCCTCGGACGCCCAGGGCTTGCGACGGAACTTGTTCGAGCAGGGCCAGAGCACGTTTGCCGAGTGGACCGAGACGTACAACACCAACGTGGCGAGCCTGTTCTTCATGACGAGTGCGTTTCTGCCGCTGCTGGAGAAGAGCTCCGAGACGCACAAGGGCTGGTCGGCGACGGTCATCAACATCACGAGCATCAGCGGCATGATCATGGATGCACAGCGGCACTTTGCGTACAACGCGTCCAAGGGCGCGGCGATACACCTGAACCGCATGCTGGCGGCCGAGATTGCGAGCAGCGGCATCAAGGTGCGCGTGAACAGCATTGCGCCGGGCGTGTTCCCGAGCGAGATGACGACCCAGGAGAGCGACGAGGGTCAGAAGAGCGGGCTTCCAAAGGAGGAGTACGAGGGCAAGGTGCCGGCAGCAAGGCCGGGGAAGGATGAGGATATGGCGGCGACGGTGTTGTTTGTGGCGACGAATCAGTATCTGAATGGACAGAACATAGCCGTGGATGGAGGGTTTACACTTGCGGCGGGTATGTAGATGGCACCATCCATGAGCAATCTTAGAAGTCAAGTTGGTTTGATAATGATACCAACGAATACTTGCATCATTCTCCTCCCCTTTCCAAAGTTGAGTGCCAGAGTCTCCTCATCAATACCAAACTCAGCGTCGTCTTGCACATACGACCATAGCTCTTAGAAAACACTGGGTCCCGTCTGCTCCCCGCACGTTAAGCTGAGAAGCGGCGAACTAGTACTCGGGTCGGTGACGACCGGGGAATCCTCGCTGTTGTATGTTTTCTTTTTTGGTTTTCGAGTCTTGTTTTTTTGTTCAATTTGTGCTCACAGGGTGGCTGTCTTGGTTGAGTTGAGCTTCATTTCGAGTATCTGTACTCTGTACTCATACGCATGGTGCACAGGTAACTGGCAGTATATCACCATCTTAACAACCTCGCCGACTCTTGTAAAAGTTCTCTTAAACTCATATCCACGAATTGATAACTAAATAACGCCATTGACTCACTATTCTTCTAATATCCTGTCTCTCCGAGGGCAACTTACGCCCGCCAACGCCCGCCAACTGCCCCCAAGCCACATCAAGCCACAGCTCGGCAAGCCACCACCACGTGGCCGCCTTCTTGACGGTTTCGCCCGTATCTTTTTCGCGATAAGGTTTCCTCCCCGAGGTCGGTAAGATCTCCCCGGTTTTCCCCCCACCGATCGCTCACCGAAGACACACCCTTGTCCCCATCTCGTCCTCTCTCCCACACACTCCCTCTGCCGTTGTACCATTCCCTCTTCCTCTCGCCCAGACTGTACCTCACTCAATCGAGAACAACCCAAGCCTTCTAGAAAACACCTTAGCCTGTCCGTACCAGATTGATAACCCCCCTCCCCTACCAAAGTCACAGTGACCCCCCCGCATGCCTCCGCTCCTCCCTTCCCTTGCTTCTGGGTCCCTTCCCGCATCCTGCGAACGGCAACGCCCGTCTGGGTCTGCGAAACAGAGGGACGGACGCTTAACCTCTAGAGGCAGCGAGTTGCTGCATAGGGCTGAATGGGCCATTGCCTTCAAGTCGTGATGCATCGTCAACTTCTTTTGCCTCGAACATCGTCTGACTGTCACTTGCTTCCTTTCGGCAATCTTCGGCAACTTGCTCGGATAAAAGGCCCGTCCGTCTTCCACTACTTCCCACCAGATTCTCACGTTCACTTTTCACATCAATGGCACTCATAAGTGTTTTTATCAATTTCAAATTTCATTCATCTTGTCACCCGCGTACCTGATGAAAATCAAGCCGGGTGTCCTCCTTTATGGAGAGACTAGCCGCCATCCATAGGCCTGAATATGCCAACCGGGGCTCCCTATGATCCGTTGCCTGCCCTAATCCTGAGCCAAATAATAGTAAATGGATACACTTACACCTCACTATCTAGTGAGGACGGTGCCATGTCAATTGCAAAACGCCATACATGCATGTAACCGTTCCCAACCGTGCCCAAATCCTCGAGTCCATAAGAAACACTCTCGGCTAAGAACAGAATTCCTAGGGCTAGGGAGCCAAATAAAAAGGATAATAGACGAAAAGAAAAGGGTGGAGTGGTGTGACGTGATCGCGCAGGGGTCAAGTGTATATCGCACTCCGGGTATCATGGTAAGAATTCCCTAATGCTCTGGTGTATCGTTCAAGAACTGTGCCGTGATGCCAAAAGTGCCCGTGGTGTCATAAATAAAAATCAAGGGGCAGAAAGGGAAAAGAAACAGTCAAGACTGTAAGACTGCCGGCCGTTGACCATAAGGAAAACAATAATGGGGAGATGCAGCGGGCGGAATGCCCAAATCATGGAAAACCAGATTGCTCGCCATTCGCGTGGCCCAGGGGGGCAAACGAGCAACAAAAGGGGTACATCATAAAATATTCGCTAAAAGCAAGAGGGTTCCTCGTATCTATCGAGGTCGAAGAAGTCGTGAGTAGAGATGGGTCCCACGAGGAACTTGGCGAGGTGAGGATGAGGGTGATTGTCGCCCAGTCGAATCAGTTGACATAGAACTTGCGCACCCACTCGGCGTCGAGCCAACCGACCTTGTCAAAGGCAGTCCAAAGCTTGGAGGCCTTGTTGACATCGATCTTGCAAGCCTGTTGGGCGTCCGTCTTGCGGAACTCCTTGCCAGTGCGCAGACAAGCCAGTCGTCGCTCAAAGATGCGTCGCTTGCTTGTGAGATAGGTGGCGCAGTCAAGTCGCAGGTTGCCCGCAAGGGTCACCTCATCAGGATGGAGAAGTTGGATGTGGGGGTCGTTGGAAAGGTCAATTGGCTGACCCTTCCAATCCACCTTCAGGCTGTTGGGTCGGTTTGGGAGCGAGTCGAGAGGAGGACAGTAGTCGGGGATGGACCGGAAGTCCTTGTCCTCACGGTTGGGGGCAACGACACGGCGCGAAGGCTCAGGAGTGGCACTAATACGGGGTCGCGCCTGAGCGGGCCGCATGGGGCCGGGGTGAGAGCTGGAGCCGGGGCTGGTGCGGATCGGACGTGGAGCCGCCGGTTTGGTGACCCGATCGGCGCGTTGAGTTCGTGGGGCTCGGACGGCAGGTCGAGACGCTGGCAGAATAGTGGGATATCGTGAACCGCCAGTGTGTTGAGCCCTCGCACGTTGCTCGGCCAGTAGATAGGCGCGCTCCTGTCGCAACCATGCCCTTGGGTTCGCTGTGTAGTGCTTCATCACCTGCGACCTGAAACTAAGGACGAGCTCGTACTCCTCTCGCTTGGGCAGGGTGACACCGGCGAACGATCCGACCGATCGGGCGGCGACGTGGCCGTCAACGATGCGACGGGTCTCTTCCTCAACCTCGGCGGGGGCGAAAAGAGGTTCTTGCTGCGAAGGGCTGGAGGGAGCATTCTCTTCATACAGAACTGGGTCCTGGATCTGGGCAGGAGCAGGCGAGATGCGCTCAGTGGGACACATTGGCTTGCTGTAGGGAGAGATGGGAGGCGACATGGGCAGAGGGTGCTTTTCGGTTGAAGCTTGACGGCCGGCTGCGATGCCAGATTGACCCATTTCAGAGTGGTGGTTGAAGCTGTCCAGAGGCGGGTCGGGGGGAGACATCAAGCTGTTGATGTCGAGTTTCTTGGAGACGGCCATGCCCATTGAGGCAGCCGGGACGGCGGGGGGAGCCATTGAGGCGGTCGCGTTTGTGTTGCGAGGCGATGTGTTTGTCATTGTGATGTCGTTGTTGGGGGGGGATTGATAAAAGGAGGAAAACGAGTGAGGGCAGAAGAGAGAAGAGGAAGGGGTGGACAAGGACTTATTATTGTCGAAGGTGGTGGAAGGTTGCATGGCTGAGGCGCAACAGAATATGGTTTGTCAGCCAGGAAGCCAATTCTGGAGCACTCTTGGGGAAGGAAGAGCGTTTGTCTCAAGTCGGACACTGAAGTGAAAGAGTCTGACTTCGACTTAATAAGAGACGAGTGACGTGGTTGGGGTGGCGAAGCTAATTGAACGTTTGGCAGAGTCCAATGAGTGGGCGCAATTGGGTTAACGTTGACAGTTTTGCTTGTCGGTGTGAGTCTAATAAATCAGAGTGTGACTCTTTCCGGTTTCCCTCTGAACCTTTGTTGGTGGTGGTATGGGAGAGGTATTCGTAGTGTTGTTTGCAGTGAACTAACAACCATGTAAATTACACGTCGTTGACAGTTGGGTTGATGATATGTTCCCAATTAGGCACTCTCGTTCGCTGTGTGAAACAGGCAGCAGGGCTGATGCGGAGGCGGTAATGGCGGAGTTTAGGCGGAAGGTGTGAAGGGGGTGCCAGGTGGGGGTTCAGCAAGTCAGTAGTAATGTAAGACGGCTGTAAGGTAGGACTCCGGAATTTAGGCGATGACGGAGTTTAGCAATGGTCTTGTTGGTAAATCCAATGGACTCGGAGGCCGAACAAGTGCGAGATATAGCAATGGGACGGTGAAGGGGAAGAACAGGCGTCTTTGCAAAGGGGGAGAGGCAAGAAGCAGACAAAGTGGCCAGCTCTTATTAGTATTGCTGCACAGAGATGTCCTGCAAGCGGATGGATGGGGTGATGTGATCCAACCGTCTGGGCGCGTCCCTCTAGAAGGCAACTGTAGGGGCGGGGGTAGTTTCAGTGTCGTTCAATGGGCAACAACAACCGTATGACGGCGAGCGGTGCAATTGTTGCAATGGGGCATCCAAATGTGAGATGGGCGAATAATGGGCACCATGGGCAGACAACTGCTCAACTGGCGACACCTTCTAGTTCGTTGGGGGTCCCTCTGAGGCCCGAGCTGGCTCCGTTGCGGTGCGTGGCGGACCAGGGTATTCTGCGCAGTGGGACGGCCACCGTATGACTTTTGAGGACAATGATCTCGAAATCAACCTGTCGTTTATATGGCGACCTGACGACTTTTTCGGGCGTCGGGCGAGCGTGATGATGTGGCAGACCAACCGAGTAATCCAGGGTGCGAAGTATTCGCCTTGGGCCTTGCGACGGGGATCTGGGTTGATGCCTTGGGGACCACGGATGGATAGCCGATTCGACCCTCTGTCAAGAGAGGGGGTGTTGGTTGATGGATATGATTGATTCAAACCGTTGATTGTTGAATTGAGTTATGGATCGAAATGACCTGGCGCGATTGCGATTGCGATGCTGCCCGTCTTGGTTGATGCGATATGCGATGCGATGTGATGCGATTGATTTCACAGGCGTTTGCGTCCAGAGTCAATGGCAGACGGCGGAGAGGCAGACAGACAGACAGACAGAGAGAAAGGGCGGTTTGCGCGCGTGTGCGCATATAAAGCCACACACACACAGAAGACGACGCAAGCAGCCCACGGGAGAGAGTGTTATGAATTGATCCGCAAACACACACGCAGCACGTCAAAGGCGAGGGCAATGCGAACGAAGGCGGTTTTTTGCCTCGCGGGAAGAATGAAGGGGGGATTGGGGAGGGAAACGGGAGTTGAAAGAGGAAGAAAGAGAGCAGCCAGAGGTCAGAAATGGACAAAGTGTATGTGAGTGTCGCTTTGCGCAACTGTGACACCCCCTCAATTCACTCGTAAACCAATGTCCGATTGGGAATGGATTGGGTCGCAACAAGGAAACCACTGGAAACCAAATGTGCGAGAGGACAGGACGAAGAAGGCGAAGCGAAAACAAGAGGCGGCGGCCGTATTGATTTGCTTGGTGTATGCCTACGAGAGACGGCGGAGAAGGGGGCGTGTAGAGATGCCAGTGGGGGTGTCGCGGTGGAACGAGATATCGATTGATGATGTTGATTGATGGCAGATGTTGACCGATGCTAACGAATGCGATGTAGCCAGTGGGGGTGTGAGTTGAGTGTCGCTTTGCGGGAGATTGGCGCTTGTTCCAGCCGTTTGAGATGGGTGATGAGTTGGGTGAGGGAGGATGAGGATGAGGATGAGGGTGGAGGGCGGGAAGAGAGAAGAGAAGGAAAGGAATAGGCAACAGGAAATGCAATTAGAATGTAGGAAGTCAATCTTAATTAGCTGCAAAGCAAAAAGAAAAAAGTTCAACCTGAGAATCTTCTGAATTTACCTTGACTCTCTGCACATATCCTCTCTGTAAATCAGCAACTCACGCGCATTGACGACGATGCTTTGTGTCTGGAAGTGAGAGGAGCCCTTCTTCCCGCCCCTCGTCAGGCTAGAAACTCGGTGGGGTATTTGGAAGAAGTGAATGGGGTGTGCATTTATCAGCATGAGAGAGGGTTAGCAAGCAAAGACAAATAATGTGACGATGGGAAAGGTCGATGCAACAATGCGAGATTCCAATAGTACCACCCCTCCCCCCCTGCTCCTTCCCATTCCCTCAACCGTCCATCCATCAATGGGTACGTACCGCCGGCATGTGCCAATGGGAATGGGAAGGGGGTTTCTCCGCCCGGGCGCGACCCCCCTTTCCCCTTGCGCCAGATGGCCAGTGCGAGACTGGCTGGAAGCGACAGAAGCCCTGCTGCACCAAGCAAGGGATACCGACGACCGATATTGGGCCTGGGGGATGCCTGCAGCCCGGGGCGTCCTGCATAAGTTACCTACCCTCGTTTCTTTCTTTTCTTTTTCTCTCGCTCTCCCTTGTCTCTGATGGCTTCGGGCTAATTACTGCAGTTCCCCAGGACCAGTTCGCCGGCTGGGCGTAGTTTAGCACAGGCAGCCACCGAACCGACTCAATTGGGACGGGACAGATAGGGGGCAAGACAATTGGAAACGCATTGGACCGACGGGGGGTGAATTGGTTGTCTTGGTTCAAAAGCGAAGCGCGCATTGCGCCGAAATGCTGATTAGTTAGACAGTGCAGTGGTTGAACCCTTTGTTGAGGGCTGTCAGTGGCACGGCATGGCATGTCACCTGTGTGATTGTCAAGGCGACATCGGGGAAGGGAGGGGTCGAATACCGTTTTGGAATCAAAGGTGAAGGGGCTTTGATGCGCACACGCCTCCTCGTTGACTTCTGCCAGTCTGAATCACTGCTCAAGGCACCCAAAGACCAAAACTCAGCAGTCTCCAGGTCATCAGGGACCAAAAGGTGTGTGAGTCGTGATTCGTTGAAGTCAAATGGCACTTGCCAAAAATATCCTTTGAATTGTGGCTGCGACTGAGTCTTGCTGGTCGGTGGGCAGTCCGTCGTGCGACGAGAGGCTCCTGCTCCCCGCTCTCTCTTTTTACTCTGCGTTTGCCTGCAAGTTGCTCAGGCGTTGAGAGTTGAGCATCCTCTCTTACTTTGCGCCAGGAACTCTCAATTCCCCACCACTCAATGTAATCCTTAGTCCGATCTTGCCGTCTGAGTTAATTCATTGACCTGAAAGCTAATCGGTTTACATCTCACCACGATTTCTTGGTCGTTTTGCTCTTTGTCTCTCCTGTTTGATTCTCTTCGCTAGGCTACTTTTGTGCATGTGAAAGTCCATGTTTCTGTGTGTACAGTGCTCCCTGTATGGAAGTGGGTATCTGTGGAGCATAATGACGAAGCGAATGGGCTCAACCTCGCTGAAATGGCGGAGAACAAAAGTGGCAGCGCAGCAGCAGCAGCGTGTTAATGGGCGAAATACTCAACGAAGAGACATGACACGCGACACACGCACTTTACCCACAGACACGTACATACTGACTGTACAGCAGAGAAGAGGCCAAGGCTCTACCCGTACGACCATCTTCAAGTCCTTGGGCGTGCATTTCATGATTCCATGAAGCGCAAGACAGAGAGGAAGACGGGGCGGCACAAAGAGAGACAGTCCCACGGCTCCATGAACCATGCCAGGGCACATTGGTGCTGATGCGCATTAGTGGCCGATGGCCTGGCCAGCTAAGATGAGGCACTGCATGATGGATGGCCTTGCCTGTCTCATCTGAAGACGCAGCAGGACGGGCGAAGAGTCATGGAACAGAGCAAACTCGTCCTTTTCCTGGTATGCTTTACGCGTTGACTCTCGGTCGAAGCCTACCAAGTACAAGATGTATATTTGCGGCGCGTATCGCGTGCCAGAACGCAATACACTTTGTCAGCACACACACTCACGAAGTGACCAGCCAAGCCATTGCCAATCGCCCGTCGGGCCCATCCATCTCAATTGATGAGAAGGCGCTCGTGGCTTGGGTCAGCAAGAACACGAACCGTCCACGGGGTCTCGGCGCCAAAAGTATGTGTGTGTGAGGGATGATCGCCCTCTAGCTCGTGCCGTCCAGTTGGATGTCGCCATTGTCGCTGTTCAGAAAACATCCCGAGGGTGTCAAGTTTGCAGCGGCAGATGCGCCGGCCGTTGATGGAGAGTTTGGCTCTAATGTCAATCTTGCCGAATGGTTGACGATGATCCAGGACATATCTGGACCAAAGGGTAGCAACTGATAAGTAGCCGTCCGTCATGTTCCATCTTTAGGTCAGTTGGGACCAGCACGAGGGGACCTAGCCGCAACCACTACAAACAAACCTGACCCATGGATAAGGACTCTCGTGCTCCTAGGGAAGTCCTCGTGAATGTCTATCAATCTGGTTTCATATCGATATCTCCCACGTGTTGGCCCTTGTATCTGCCGTATCTATTTTCCTCTCAGTTGTCATGAACGGCCATCACTTGCATCGCCTACTCTCGCCAGCCAGCCTCTTGTTCAACTCGTTCGTTACCCCTCAGTTCCAAGCACAACAATGCCCTAGTGAGACGGGGCGTGGGTTGACCGTTTTGTGCCGTATCCTAACCTGATGTTGGGGGGCGTGCGTGTTAGCCTGCTGCCTTGGGCTTTTTGTTTGCTCTGTGTCTCAGACCAACTAACTAGTCACTGATGCCCAATGGCTTGAGAGATGGATGCTGGGCGCCAATAACAACAACAACCAGTTCAATGTTCGGCTGCTGCTCAACAAGTGTGTCCTGTAGGTGACTAGTTTGTTCTACACCGGCTTCATCAACTATGGCTGCCTTGTTTTGTCTTGCCTCGTCTCGCACCCGTTGCTCAATGGCATCCGAGTCTCCTCGGTGGCGCTTTGTTTTCAACGTGAGGCGCAATTGGCCTCAAGTAGAGAAACCATTGTCGAAGAAGGGTGGTCATTTGCCAATTGATTTGCGCCCGTCATCATCCAATTCGACTTACACCTCAGCTCAGCTCAGCTCAGCTCAAGCAAACACTGCCACTTCCGTGACAATCCCTCGTTCTCACTCACCCAGTCTTACTCGCATCCCCCATCCCAAAGACACAAAGTAACCAATTTGGGGGACCACCGCCCGCCGCCTTGGCGCGCGCTGCATCTCGTCAATCGGGCCCGCTCCAGCACAAAGACGTCGGACGCAGAGGAAAAAGGAAAGAAAATCAAAAGGGTCTGGAAGGGGAGAGCGGGACCCTTTCCACACCCTCCTCCAACCCCAGTTCTTCCTTCTCACCCCTGCCCGCCGGCCGGCCGCTCGCTCGCTGCTCAAGACGGTCAAGCCACCTACGCCGCCCGATTCACCATCTGGGCCGCCCTGGCTTTGCGCCGCCGTCGCTCGGTTTCGGTGTCTGTGCAGAACGTCACTTTGTGAGCGCCGAAAAACGTGGGTGAGAATGGAGAGGTCACAGTCGGCTGGCTGGCTTCCATCTTCTCCGGCCCTTCATTGAACTGTCATTAGAGAAGGCCCGTCTGTCTGAACATCCCTGGAATGCATGTTGGTCCCTTGAAAATGAAAATTAAAAAGAAATCCGCCCGAAACCTGTTCGTCCCATCGTTCCGTCCGTCTCGAGCTTCCTTTCGCCTCCCCCATGCCTGCCATCATCTCATCTCCCACCCGTCTTTCGATTTGCAAGCTGCCCCCGCGTGACTGGTTGCTGCCCTGGGCTCAGCAGCGGCAGGCCTCCGGGGTGGAAAGGGACGATTGCCCAGGGCTCATCACATCAGATCAGATCACATCAGGTCAGGGTCTTTGTTTGATGGCCAGGGTTTCCGACATGTCCAATGTTTGTTCGCCTCCGCTTGGGAGATTCCAAAATTGCATCGTGTTGCTCGGTGTGGAAAGGAGGGTTTTCCTGGCTGTCCATTGGAACCCTGTTCCTTTTCCCCCTCACTCCGTTGCTCGCTTCTTGGCCTTCTCTCGTTGACAACGCTTCCACGTCGTCTTCTCCCCACGTCAAGCGCAATGTGAGTCACAGGGGAAGTGCGACGCCCACTCGACGCCCAAAACAAGACCAAACACCATGCCACCAACGGATTAGTTGCTGTTCATGGGTGGACCTATTTAGGCCTAAATGGGGATCCACAAGGGCCAGGCTGGGGTGGCAGGCACGGCTGACAAGGGGAGGGTGTGGCGTGGGACACAGCCAAGTTGAGTAAGGAGCGTGGGAGGGAAGAAGGGAAAGAGTGGGCTATCGATAAGGAAATGCCAAATCCGCCCAGGGCTTTAACTCAATTACTCCACGTCCCTTCCATGTCGCCCATTTGCCAATTGCCAGCCAACGTCATCCTGGCCTTAACCATGACACGAGCATGTTGCCTTCTGCTCTGCGGTCAAGGACGAGGGATTCGGAAGTGGCGTGGGCTTATTCTCCTACAAATCTTCCATGCATTGATCAATGGAAAGAAGTAGAATGTGAAGAAGCAAAAAAGGGGGGGAAGACAATGTAACTTTGCAAGCAGGAGAGGGAAAAAAAAAAGATGCAAACAAGCACTGACTGGCGCATTAGATTCGCTGTTCTCAATTGGAGGGTCCAGTATGACCTGGCATCCTATCGCATCTTTGTTGCGCAAACGGGTCGCCTCCTCCCTCCTCCTCTGTCGCCCCTTGCTTGCGTCGCAATTCGTTGTCCGGCGCAACTTGTCTCAATGGCAATGCAATCAATTCGCCCTCCACACGCTCCCTACTTCGAATTGTCCGCGCCACTTCGGAGTTGAGCGGAGTTTACCCGCAGCGCGGAGGACGCGGATCGTCAATTGACTTGGTCCGAGTCCCAATGTCCGGGGAATCCGACGCGCGCGGACAAGGAAACCGAGACATACGCAGCAACGTCCAAGAAATGCCCGTACATGTAAGAAGAGGGGAAGGGAGAGACAAAAGCTTGTGTCAAAGATCGCATCAGCATGCGAATCAGTTTCTACTATTCCCTTTCGAGGAAGCAGTAAACGGACTTCCAAGGATCATTGCTCCGAACAACCTGCCGAAACTGTGGATGAGACCGGATTCTAGATTCTCGATCGCATCCATTTCTGTGCCCCCTTCACACGAGGCACAAGCCATCGCATCACCATGCAGGACAGCCCGTCCACACTGCAGCGCACATATTGGAGTACGCATCCTGGGAAAATGAACAACAACTTGCATGTAAAAAAAGCAAACGAAGAAATGCCTGCCGTTTGGTACTGTAACGTGCAGGGGTTAGCATTACGGTGAACAACGCATCCAGAAGAGTCCACCGTTCCGACAGCCCCATTGACGGGTCGGATATCTAACTCCTGCGTGTAAGCCGATGCCTTGGAAGTGGTGTTGTTGCTCCGGAAGGTCTTTTGGGTGGGATTCCAGCAGCCTGTCGAGCTCGTTCTCACTCTTGTTGTTGAATCATGACTCCGCCTTTACTGTTCTTTTATCAACACACACGCCCCTCCCGATAATTTCATCCCACGTTCAAGAGTCAGGCTTCATCCTACTGGATTGGAGGGTGAGCACCCAAGGAGCGCATGACCCCCGACGCTTCATCGATTGCTAGTTATCGCTCCTAGTCTGAGTCTTATCAGCAGGTACTGTGAGACACGGTATCGCGTCTACCCTATCCTCCCACACGTGCAGAGTATCGTGCCAAGGCATGAAGCCTTCGACCCCTCCTCTTCATCCCACCACCAGAATGATGGGAGGCCTTTGAGAGCGGGTGTGTGGGCCATGTTCCCGCTTGCTTGACGGCAGAAGGACGGAGAAAGTACTTCGGCCTCTCATTCGGAAGTTCCCCTTTCCTTTGCCTTGTGAAACGGCCCGCTCTCGCGCACCCTCCATCAAGTAAGTGGTGTGGAGGGGGAAATGCCTGGCTGGCTGGTGGGTAGGACAACGGGCCCAGAAGTGTCTGAGGCGTGACGGTGACGGGTGACACTGAAGCCTGTCAGTTGACCGCCTTGGTCTGAAACATTTGAGTCTGAGCCTCTACCTAGTGCCATTGGTAGATCTTGCCAGGAGGTTGGTTTGTAAGAACTGGATGAGAGAGGCCATTGCGAATACTATCAGCAGCCCTGGCTCTGAGGGAATGGTGAACATGTGAGGTCGCGGGGAAAGATTACGTCAGTGGAGTAACAATCGGGATCGGTTCTTGTCACGTTGCTTATTCTGTACTCTTCACTTCCACACATATCGTTGATAACGGTGGCAGGAAGGCGTCTGAGACACCTCTCCGCTGTGCCCTGTCAACCTGCGTGACTTGCTTGGTTGAACGCGCCAGGCATTCTTCACTCCCACTCAGGCAACGAACAGGGAGCACCTCGCCCACCCGCACTGAACACACGTCCAATGCATCAACCAGCCATGCGTCCTCTTCCGACAGTGGACGGACGGCAGGAGGACCAGAAAATATGCCGGATGCCCTGTGCAAGACGTCATGCCGTAATCCGCTCCAGCAGCGTCGGCTTGGGCTTGGCGGCGCTGAAGTTCGACGCTTGCCGTGTTGGTGAGAACCCCGCGACAAACACGGCGGCCGTAATATTGGTGGACATGGGCGCGTCGGCGATGGTGCACCGAAGCTCGAGCCATTGAGGTGTGCCTTGAAAATCTCGCGTCTTATACATTCGGGCGACTGCAATTGATTGCAATTGTTCAATTAGCTCTTAGTGCTATTCTGTCAAGTGTTGTTGCAACGGTGGGAATTGGGGGACGAGTTGAGGTTGACTCCCTTATCGCTTATCACCCCTCCTTCCATTCCGAGCATACAATCATGCTTCCCCTCCTACCTTCCTCACTCCCTCGTGGCCTATGGTAAATACAACTACGGACAGTGTGCTCCTGCATCTCTCGATCGAGTCTGTTCAGCTCTCCTCTGAATTCAATCTGCCAAGGAAGGCAGGAGGGTTCTCTCATGGTCCTTCTTGCTCGGAATCCTTCTCAATTGGCTTCCCCTCACTTTGATTTGAAATCCCATCAACTCCAACGATCCACCAACATCCATCCACCACACACGATTCAACAATCCAACAGAGGCAATGGCAACATCGCACATCTACCGCCGGACATCCAACACCGGTCAAGCGCAAGCGCCTTCACCAACGCCTTCACCAGCGAATCACGACATCTTGCATCGCCCTCAAGTGCCACGCCGTCGCCCGAAACCTCCAAACTCTCCCCTTTCCCGAGGAATTGGCTTCACAGATCCGATCATCGGCCTACTTTCCACCTAGTCAATAACCTCCAGAGGTAGTTCGAATCTTCCACCGCTCCGGCTACATTCGGCCCGCCACGGATCTTACTCGGAAACGACAAATGATACATTCAACAAAAGGGACAAGTTGCTCAGTGCGTGTGGACCGAGTGTCAATGCCCACCGCTTCAGCTGAATGGTCCTCGCCCAGAATTGAGCAATCCACGATGCAGCCTCTTTCACATCTGTATGTGCATAACAACAACACCATTGGTATCAACATGGCATGATAGCGTCACTCCTCTCGGGCTGGCACCATGCTACTCCACTCGTCGGAGCAGATCCATAACGGACGGCCCCACCGCCCGAGCCTAATGTTGGAGCCCTGGCTGTCGGGAGCTGCGAGGAAGAGTCGTGCCTCTGGTGCCGAGCTGGGGGATCGAGGGGTAACCATGAGGGGCCGAGACAGTCGCGAGCAAGCAAAGCAGCGCATGTACTCGAGCAACGTGCGTCTAGTTGCCAATGGATCATCAATGGCCCCCAAGAGACGGTGAGTCCCTCGCAAAGTGGCAGCAAAGTGGCAGCTCTAGCAAGGCGGTCAAGCGCCAGCACCACACATGGCGCATCTTAAGAGGCGCACCACCAGTGCAAAGTGCCGCGAAATGGCAGCGCTCTGGGCTTAATCAATTCAATTCGTCTGTAAGTCTGACGTAGCCAAAGGGTCGTCCTCGGCGCGTGTCGTCCCCTCCTTGGGTCTCACAGTAACCCCGCTGAGTATTCATTGCTTGGTATTCATCCACGTTTCTTGCTCGTCAAAGCAGGCAGCCGGTTTCTCGAGATGAGCACGGAAATAGGGCATGACCCTCCTTTCCTCCCCTCTCCTGCCTCGTTCCATTTTGGTGGCTGAGGGTAAATCAATGTGCTGTCCGTACGACACCTAAACATGATGCCGTGGATCCAGCTGCATAAGTTGCAATCTCGCGGGCCCAAGTGCCACCCCTCCATCTCTACCCAGCGGCTCTCGTGTCCCCTGGCCAGGGCAGGTCGACAAGTCTCCAGAATCTGACTCAACGGAAATTGTTTCATGTCTCCATCATTCGAGTCTGGCTCTTGTTGCAGGATGTTGGGCCTCAGAGGTGGGGATATGGTGTCACTCTTCTTCGGAACCTGGCGCACCACATGGAGCTGAGCCTTCGGCATTGAATTTTGCCTCGATGTTCGCGTCATTCCTTCTTCGTACAGAGTTGCATTTCTATCAAGTGCTCTTTGCGCCAGTTTGCGCCAAGTCAGCCCCAGGCGCCTGTTCCTTTCAACTTCGGGCAGAGCTAGTTGAGGCTGAGAGGCAATTCCTAATTAGGTGCAATGACATTGGGCATGCGCGCAACAAGCGATTTGCCTTGTCGTACTAGCGTTGGGCCTCACTTGACCTGTATCGCTCAGTCTGCTTCAGTCTATAACCGTAACATTATTTGCTATACCTCTAGCCAGGTCAATCGTCGATGGGAAATGCATGCCAGTTGCCTCAGCCGTCTGTTGTCAAGTATGACCAGTCACTTGGGGCGGACCCTGTTACAAAATATGTTCCAAGTTGTGGCGTGCGCTACTGCGTTCTGGCATTCCATTGATGGCCGCCTTGCGCAAGGGTATGCCTTCACACAGGGCAACTAAGATATCAACCTTTTTATCATTGTTCAACCCGTCTTGGTGTCTGTGCTAATGTCTGAGCATTGAGCATTGGTAATTGTCAGGCAACGTCAGTCCTGCTTCGGCGTGGCGTTGAAGTCGAGCCATTATTTGCCAGTGGTTCCGGGATGCCTAGCTCTGGACCTAGGCTGCCAGATGCTAACAAAAAGCGCGAGGTGGCACAGCCTTGGCTTAGTTTAGAGTGTTTTCACCTAGAGCTGCATTGTAAGTGGCTTTGGCAGGTGTTGATACTGTCCAGCACTCATCATCCCCTTCGTGAATTTATACGAAGAAGCTCGTATAGTTATCTTGCTGTATCGCGTTCTTTCCAGATCGTATGAGACGCCCGGGAGTTCGATCCGAGGAGGCACTGCTCTTCACGGCATGTCGGTTTGTGGAGAATGGCGCTGGTACGACGTCCCGAGAATAGACTCGGCTGCTTTGGCCGATCGTGACTGTGTGGCGATCGAACTCATTAGCAGGGTTGAGCGCTCGTAAAGAACTCCAATGTGATACTGTCATGGCGACCGTTATGTAAAGTCGTAGACCATCAAGCTCTCTCGTCCATCTCGCGCCTCCTTGAGCACAATGACCATCTCATCATCGAAACCAACCCAGTTCCGACGGTCCTCCCACTCGGGGACATGCAATTGGGGTGTTTGCGCTTTGCTGGAACTGTTGTCGTTGCCTCCTTCTGCAATGTCCCCATCCTCGTAGTCCGCGTCATCGGCTGGTTGCCTAGGCCGCACTTCAATGCTGCTGCCTCCCACGCGGCCTTCGAGCTCCCACACACGCATCTCGTCGCCCCGCGTGCTGATGCTCACGGCTTTGCCCCGCGGCGTGATCTCGGCGTCGGATATGCCTGACGTATGGCCCCAGAGGCGGATTCCTGGGGAGAGGCTGAGGGAGGAGGCTGTTGATGTGCACAGATGGAGGATGAGCGTGTTGTCGGGGAGTGTGGCGAGGAGATACGGGTGGTTGTAGCAGAGCGTCGTTGGACAGGGTTGTGAGTCATCTGGAGGCAATGGTGGCGAGGTATCGCTAGTGCTGGGGTTTCGGCGGCCGCCTATATTGATGGGGAGGGTGTATGCGAGGCGGGAGGATAGTGTATCGGTGCCTGAGGGGGAAGGCTGAATGTGAATGTCTTGGACGCCGATGCACCAGCCGGCAAGGCTGGAGAAAGTGTATGCGATTGATGCGCTGATGGAGGCGGTCATTCGGCGGATGGAGAGGGCGAGGGGTTGGCGAGTAGTGTGAGATGTTAGTGAGGTGAGTAAGTATGGAGGAGGAAGGTCGGTGTCTAATCCAACCGAGCCGTGAGGCTTGGTCTCTTCTATCTCGTCGACGGTTTCGGTCTCGTTCGGTGTTTGGTCGAGCGGTTGCGCCGGAGGTCGATTGAATGTGTACAGAGAGATGAGACCTGCACTCGTTGCCGTCATTATATAAGGATTTCCGTATGCCATTGCGACAAGCTCCCCGTTGATGCTTTTCTCGTGTCGATATCTTCTTGTCAAGCTCCTCTGTTTGATGTCGAGTCTCCAAATTCCGAAGCTTCCGTCTGTGAAGCCAACCACCAGGTCCACCAAGTCGCCAGAATGCCCTTGCTCATCCACTGCCAGGGAGCTCGGCGCATTTACCTCTTCGGAGCCATCTTGACCTAATTCTACTTGCGCTATCGGTTGTCGGGTTCGTAGGTCCCAGGCTCGCAGTCCTGATGCAGTGTCGGCGGTTACGGCAATGCCCGCGACAACCTTGACGAGTGTACGCAGTTGACCTGCCGCGCCTTCGGAGGAGTCTCTTACGCTGACCTCGTCGACAGCGCATTTCCCGCGCGCCCAGTTGTGTCGTAGCTTGTACTGCTTCTTCCAATCGATGCTCTCCGCCCTCCCGGTTTGGTCTCGCACATCGACTAGACCGCCCCTCCGACCCCAGCCACCATCCGCCCATACGGCCCGGCGCGCTGAGTACTGGAGCTTCGGCGCAGAAGTACCAGATGACCCTGGCCCAGTTCCAGCTCCGAGACGAAAGCCAGGAATGCGCAACGCCCGTGGAAGAACGAAGCGCGTGTAATAATGCGCCCGCCAAAGTTGGGAGTCGGCAGCAAGGCGACGAAAACGGTGCGACACGGGGGCAACGGCAAGAAGGTTCGCCTCGCTTAATGAGGACAAAATTCGCACGAGGAGTTCGTCGGAGAGCGTGGAGAGGATATCATGAGTTGGTGGGCGAGCGGACACCGAGTTCGGCGGGGAGGCCCGGAGACGCTTCGGTGAGAAGTCATGACGGTCGGGTTCGTCTGCGCGAGCAGAGAGCTTGCGTTTAAATGTCATGGTGGAGCTGGCATGTCAGTGTGGGCAGGATAGGACCTGTGTGAGAGCCGAGGATAATTTGAGAGCTTGCGCTGCTCAAGGTGTAAATGTGGGTGTAATTGGGAAAATGTCGGTGGCGATCGGTGTGGTAGTTGAGCGGTGCGTCATCCGCTTAGGTTACCCTACACTGAACGAGCTTCGTTTTGCGACTGGAGAGGGGAGATCATAGTAACGATGGCGTTCAAGTCTAACCAACCGGCGTCGAAATGTCTGTTATGTATTTGGCGTATGTACATGCGCATTTCTACCACGGCGTAGATGCCCCCTTGTGCTTCTTTAGTTGATAATGATAGCTCTATATCTCAACCCATAACCAAAAAGCTGGGTATTTCCACAATCCACACTCCTTTAGAATCTTTCCCGTGATGAAACCATAAACAAAATCCAACTCCGTCATACAATGCCACCCTCATTTCTTGTTCCCTCCCTGATTTTTATAGTCCGACTGCCTCAAACATATCGTCATATACCTTACCAATCCACCCGTCCATCAAGCCTCCTCTTGCGACTACAGCCAGACCGCCAACGGCCCACAGTGCAGCAAATGCGGCAGAAGCACCATGAAGCCCGGCCCATCTTCTTCTCCTGTACTTCTTTCTCTTTTCTACTACCACTGTTCCCGTTCTTGTAACTTCTTTCGTTGACGGTGCGATGCCTAGCCACTTGGCCTGGCCCCAGATCATATGGCCACAGCCCACAGCGAGGAGGCCAATATATGCAAATCGAGCAATAATCGGGTGTCTGGCGAAGCCGTGTGCGACGTATGCAAGGCCAATATTGGAGCTATCGCCCTCAACTTGGAGAGGTAGGATTCGATTCATGAAGACATGTGCTGAATAGAAGACGGTAAAAGCGTACCCTGATATCGAAATGTAACTCAAAGGCGGCCACGGTGAAGTTCTTCCTGGTGTTGCGCCGCCGTATCTCTGCAAATTTTGGGATCTTCTCAGCAGGCGTAATGCAATTCCGGAACCGACATGCGCTATAATGGGAAGAGCCACAAGGATGGGTTCGGTGAGGGAGGTCTGGTAGATTTCGCGGGTCATGAGGAGGTAGGTCTCGGAGCCGGGGACGGAGCGAGTTACGGCGGGGATGAGCGAGACGTTGGCGAGGTGTAGCGAGGTGAAGAGGCCCATGGCGTAGCTCGAGAACTTTTGAACTCGCATCACTTTTAATAGAAGTTAGTTGACACTTGAGCCGTATATCAATTGCAATTGCGACGGCAATGATCCAGAACATCGACGTCATGACGAGTACTAACAGTAGAAGATGAGACCAGGACCGGTGGCGGTTCCGGACAAGGCTGAGCTAGCTAGACTTGCGCTCGCACTCAAACCTGGGGCTCCCGTTGAAGGGGCCTTTATCGTTGGTGCGCTGTTGTCCATACCGTCGGCGTTGGCATCGTCTTCACGAGGAGGGATGCCGAGGTCCTTGTGAAAGTCATCTGCGTCAACGATAACTGGGGGAGAGTCGATGGGCGAAGGATCTAGCTGGAGTAGCGGGATGAAGCTCTCCTGTGAGGAATTGGGAGTGGGCGACTTTTCGGCCTCCATGGTGGCAAGTGGTTTGCCTCGACAAAGGAATATTGACGAAGGAGGATTTCGAGGCCACAAGACCAGAAATGGACGGACGGAGTGGTGGGGATGGAGTTGGATTTAGCGCCCCAACGCTCCAATTCCTGTTCTGAAGTGACGGGAACCTCAAATTGGACGACGACCCCAGAAAAAGAAAACGGGCCTCTGGCGAAAAGTGACGTTTATCGCTGCAAGGCCACAGGTCAGCAAAACCCGCTCGGAATCGATTGGGTAGCGTGATGGACCCCTGTGAAGTTCCCCTCTCTAGCCTAATTTCGCCTAGATCCGACAGAGCTCCAGGGTAAGTGACTAGGTAGTTGGTACTCGTCCCGCTCAGGGCTCCGATCTTCAACCTTGTTCTCATCATCCAGCACGGTCTCGATCCACGGTCGTATCTTTAACCCTCGCAACAATGCCTCCAGTAAGCTTCATATTTTCTAAAAGCCACGTCTACTTATTCATACTGACTTGCTCAGCGACATCAAACATTGCCTCCGGCGCAGACCTCCTCTGCTCGAGAGGCCCAAAAGTCATTCTATTGCAACCTCTGTTCCAAGGGCTACTCACGCATGAACGACTATGAAGCCCACCTCAGCAGCTATGACCATAGCCACAAGCAGCGTCTCAAGGACATGAAGGCCATGGTTCGCGACCCCAACGCTGGCTCTCGTGCTCGCAAGGCAGAGGCGAAAGCAGATGGCATGGTCAGCATCAAGCTTCCCGGACAGGAAGCTACCAATTCCGCAGGGGGAGGATTCAAGAAGGGAGGCTTCAAGAAGAGCGGATTTAAGTCTGCCTTTACTCCTATCGAAGCTACTGCTGCCACCCCAGAGAAGGCTGCCAAACCGACCAGCGCCCCTGAGCCTCCTGCCGTGAACCCTGCCTTGAGCAAGAACTTGTCTGCGGAGAGCGATACTGAAGACGAAGGCTACGAAGTCTACGACCCGAGATTCCCCACGGACTGAGACGACGACTTGAGGTGGGTAGGGGGTATTTCCTGGAGGAGCTCTTATTATTCTATCATTACGTCTCATCCCTATTCTACATTGGGCCAGGCTGTGGCCACTGCGGCCCGCCTATTTGCGATATGTCCTGTTCCAACAGTCCCATCAAGTTTCGGCTTCCGGAAAACCAGTCGGCCATCTGGGCCACTTGCGTATTCCCTGCCGCAGCACTGTTGGCCTGTCCGAGAGGGTTCATGGCTGTCTGGTCATCGGTCGGCATGAAGCCCAGTTGGCTTAGATACATGTCAAACTCATCTCCGATGGGGGCCATGGTCTGATCCTCTTGCTTCTGCGATTTTGCCTCGACGTACAGCGTGGCAACCTGGGTCATCACGCTGCATAGGCGCCATAGTTTCCTCATTACCTCGGAATAGTCAATGGCCGTTTCGAGGGACGTGGTGAAGTCTCCAAGAAGCTGCAAGTCTGGTTGCGATGAGGTCTCAATGACATAGCAGAATATGACGGAGATGGGAGTAAAGGGCGTCAACAACAGGTTCCTAGCAGCGACAGTTAGCGGGCGCTAAAGCAGATCAGGCCCAAGACACCCAGAACATACCAGTGGAGGTATATGGCCTTGGCATGGGTATCTCGTCGAACGAGTTCCATGCAGGCCAAATGTTTGTGCATCGCTCGACGCGCTACCTCGACGCACTCGTTGCAGAACCGACTGATAGACCCTTCTGGAGCTGGGATGGCCCGGTATACGAGTGTCATTGTCGATAATAGTTGTACCTCGTCACCCTTGACATGGATATCGACCAGATGGGATACGCTCATTCTCTCGAGCGAGGCGATGGCTATTTGGCGCGTCTCAGTCGCCTCCATTTCTACTTGGCGACACTGTTTTGCGAGCTCGCGAGCTCGGTCGGCAAGTTCTGCCTGTGACCGTGCTAGGGCATCTGGGCTATATCTGTTGCATTGTCAGCGACCTCATCTGGTAGCTGGACTAGGCTTGGGGGACCAACAGCTGCTCATAGATTTGGCCTTGGAGGGTCGCGGAATTGAGCCACATGAGGGCAATGCCTGTTGTCTCCGTGCTCATGATGCCATCAAAGCTAAAGGATCGAGGGATGTCAATGTCCCAGTCCTGGATGACTGGTGCGCGTCCTAACCGCAAAGCGAGCGCTCTATCCGTGGTGTATATGTACCAAAACAAACCTGACCTGACCCTGTATACCTCTGGGTCTGATTTGCAGGTGCTTTTTCGGTGAAATCCAGCCGTCAGGCAGACTTCAGCTGCTGCACTGTTCAGATGCCACGCGAGTGATGGTCTGGAGACGTCGATGGCGTACAAGGTCTGGGCCATGTTAGTCAGCACTGTTATTGGCAACGCGAAAGGGATTCTCAGGTACACACCCCTAATAGAAGCGCTTGAACTGTTTCAATCTTGGTGGATACGAATAAAGACATGTTGGCTAGGGCGGTCTCGAGATTGATTCGACATATCTGGATATACGGCTCATACTCTTCCTTGGTGGCCTTGTCCTGGGCGAACGAGTGTTGCTCGAGAAACATGTAATAGAGGCCGGCGTTGACTATGATGAAGGTTGAGTCGGAGAAGTCTTCGGTGGGGAAATAGACCATTCGACAAAGGCCCGAGAAGTCTGCAACTCCAACGAAGTAGCAGACAAATGTGAAGAGGCATGGAGGAGCAGCTGGATGGACCATGAGCACCGACCCGTAATGAGGGACAACCTACTTACCTCTGATTTTCTTAAGGAGATTTACTACGACTTCCATGGGAGGCATACGAAGTTGAGCAAGGCCACCTGGGGGCATGGCCTGCTGGAGGGGGAAGCGAGGCCCATGGCTGATGGACTGACGGTTCTGCAGCTCGACAAGGTGTCTAAGGTTGGCTAGGGCCTCTCGCATCTTGGGGTTCACATCATGCAACGAGGTCCGCTCGACGGCGTGCTCCAGGAATTCGCTGGCAAAGGTTGTGTGGGCAGCAAGAGTGGCGTCGCCGCCAAAAGCGGATTCGCTGTCGGAGCTATCGCCGGCAATGGTCGAACCAGGAACCGTGGGGATGCTGGGGCCGGGCTGGGGAGTGAACAGGCGATGGCTGCTGTCTGGAGTGGTACTGGAGCGGTTGGAGAGATCTCTGAGCAGGGTCTCGATGTTGGCTAGCCGGATCTCGATCTGATCAATCTTCCTTTCACTGCGGGTGGCACGTTGTTAGTCCCAGCCCAGGGTCCTGATTGGATATGGGAGAGGAGGGGCAAGGCAGGAGGAGTGATGGGAGGGTACACGGACTATTGTGATGAGATGAGGACTCGCTGCCGAGGCTCCTTTGATCTCTGGCCAACACCGGTTGAAGTGCATGATCGCTTGGCGACGCGGCAGTTGGAGCAGGGGACTTCTTTGTCGCAGCGAATCTGTACGGCCAGGGGTTATCATGATGGTCTCTCAATCTAGTTCCATTCGTTTTTGTGCGGTCGGCGGTGACTACGGTGGTCTTTGATACAGGGCTAGGTGGTATGAGGGGCGTGAGTGAAGGATCTCACCTTGCGCAAGCGACACTGATCACACTATAAATCACAATAAGAGAGACATGTTAGCTATGTTTTATGCTGGTGAGCGGTGTAAGTGACGGTTCTGAAGGGGATATCAGGCGACCCTCGGTCATTGACCAACAGCAGCTGAGACAGGAGTAATGCTGCGAAATGCACGTCGAAAGCGAAACCGAGATGGTCAAGCCACGTCGGGATTTTTGTTACGACAAGTGGTTCGGGATGAACTCACAGCTCTGCGTAAAGGGTCGTCGGATCCCGCGGACACATTCGGCGCGGGGCCGAGAGTCGACTGGTCCATTGTTTGGCCCCCGAGACGATCAGAAGCAAGCCAGGGAGCTGCAAGAAGGAGGGTGTTCAAAAGGAGGGGTAAAGGCAGGATCGTATTTTTGAGGATTAGGGGGATGCAATATTTTGCAAAACAGGAAGAAAGACGGGAAGGGTGTAAGCGAAAAAGGACAGCAACAAGGCGAGACTACTTCGTACGAAAAGGATTCATCCGTCAGTGACGGGCGTAGAATGCGAAGACGTTTGGCTTTGGAGTTTTCGGGCTCCGCGGAGGCCCGTGCCGACGGGTGGGGCCAGGAGACGGATTCAAGAAAGGGGAATGAAGTTGGACCGTTCTTGCCGTTCAAGCCATTGAAGAGAGAGACGGAGGGAAGGAGAAGCGGACATTGAGCAAGTTGCCGATTTTGTTTGTGTTCCCGTCGGGATCAATTTCATCCGCGTAAAAGGGTGAATAACTGTTTTATGTAAATGCAAGTGCAACTTTCACCAATTCATGTTTCTAGTCCCCCCGACACGCAATAAGCGATTTGGCAGCAGCGTGTCTTCTGTCGTCGCTTTTTACCTCTGAGATTGAGTGCGTACATAGGTACCTACCTAGGTAGGCACCTACCTAGGACTCCTTTGTCAGACCAGAGCCCTACGTCGGACAATTACAAGCTGACAGTGCCCCGCCAATTCCCACGTGGGGTCAACACTTATTTTACCCAAGGCAGCTAAGCAGCAGTCAACGCCCTCCAGCTGCCCGCAGCTGTCGTGTACGAGTTAGGACTATTCTATCGAACAACCAGTGTGAGGCTGATCGAGGCGAAATGATTCATCAAAGTGCGAAGCAGTGTGGGACGGAACGCGCGCGTTGCAGCAGCAGCGACATTCTCGCATTCTCGCATTCTCGCATTCACCGTATTCGTTCCTTCCCTCTTCTCTTGTTTCTTGGCTGCATTACATAACAATGAAGGCTGCTGAGACGAACTCGGTTCTTTTTCTCACCTCTTCTTCACCCTTTTTAATGTGATGTTTTCTTCTCTGTGTTTCTCTTTTTTGTTCCTCTTACCTAATTGACAAACATTTGCAAACATGTCACAACACAAACACCAAGAGAAGCCGCCCCCGGGCAACAACAACAACCAACCACAAGAACAGGTGCTAAGCGACGTTAATTCCGAGTCTGGTTCAACAGCAATACCCAACGACACGGAAGGCGTCGATCATGGCGGGGAAAGCGACAAAATTGGAGACGAGAAGAAGGAAGCAAGCTTTAAAGACTTTTTGGTGAGTTTGTTTATTGCGTCCATCTTTGACCAAGGACGTCATCAGCAACGGAACTCGCCCACCAGCTCTGCGATTATTGACGACACGATGCTAACATTTGAGCCTTACTACAGAGAGTCTTCACCTACAATGACGTCAAAGGATACATTTTCAATTCCATCGCCCTCTTCGCTATGATTGCGGCTGGCAGTCTCTTGCCTCTCATGGACATTGTCTTTGGCAAGTTTGTCAACGTCTTCAACGATTTCGTCAACGGGAAGCTTTCTCCGGCTGGTTATCGCTCCGAAGTCGCCAAATACAGGTACTGATATGCTGATTCGCTATTGGGGTGGTTAGAGAACAGTTGCTGACTCACATCGTCTCCTATGCAGTCTCTATTTCGTCTACCTTTTTGTCGCAAAGTTTGCCTTGACCTACCTATGGACGGTATGCAACTACGTATCTAAGATCACTCTCGTCTTTACTAACTCTCTCTATGTGACTAGATGCTCATCTCCATCACCGCCATCAGAACAACAAAGGCTCTACGCATCGACTTTGTCCGCCAGACTCTCCGTCAAGAAGTCTCCTTCTTCGACTCTCCATCGTCTTCCGTCTCCGGGCAGATTACCACCAACGGAAACCTCATCAATCATGGCATCTCCGAGAAGCTCGGTCTTATTGTGACGGGCCTGTCCACCTTCTTCACTGCCTTCATTGTCGCCTTTGCCGTGCAGTGGAAGTTGACTCTGATCGTCATCTGCATCGTGCCCGTCAACATTGTCGTTACCATCATCTGCGTCATTTTCGATACGGGATACGAGTTCGCCATGTTTGACATATACTCCCGGTCGGGTTCGTTGGCTGAGGAGGCTTTTGCGACTATCCGAACCGCACACGCGTTCTGGGCCTTCCCTAAGCTGTCGAAGAGGTTTTCCTCTATTCTAGAAGATGCAAGCAAGATCGGAGCTAAAAAGTCTTTAATATATGCCATTCTTTTTCCCACCGAGTTTTTCTGCATTTTTTCTGGATACGGCCTGGCTTTTTGGCAGGGTATCAAGATGTATTCGACAGGAGAGATTACCCAGCCTGGCACAGTGGTAACGTGAGTCATTCTACCTTGGATCGTTCCTATGTTTCTACTGCTGACATAGTCATTCCTAGTGTCATCTTTGCGGTACTGGTTGCTGCGACTGCTCTTACGCAGATCGCGCCGCAGACTATCGCCATTTCCAAAGCCGCAGGTGCTGCTCAGGAACTGTTCCAAATGATCGATCGCGAGTCCAAGATCGATTCCCTCTCCGAAGAAGGAGAGAAGATTCCTGGTTTCAAGGGAGACATCAAGCTACGAGGCGTTCGCTTCTCGTATCCTTCTCGCCCTGATGTGGCCGTCCTCCACGGCCTCGACCTAGACATCCCGGCCGACCAGACAACTGCTTTTGTGGGGTCGAGTGGTTCTGGTAAGAGTAGCATTTTTGCACTTTTAGAGCGATGGTATGAGATGAGTGAGGGTTCCATCACGTTAGATGGTTGTCCCATTCATAGTTTAAATCTGCAATGGTTGCGAACCAATATCAGAATGGTCCAGCAGGTATGTTGGAGCACACATGATCGGATCTAGAGATCTATGCTAACAGTAGCCAACAGGAACCAATCCTATTCAGTGGCAGCGTCTATCGAAATGTCGCCGATGGTCTTGCAGGAACAGACTTGGCGACTCTGCCTGAAGGTGAGAAGCGCAGGTTGGTTATTGAGGCATGCAAGTCGGCCTACGCCCATGACTTTATTGAACGGCTCCCCAATGTGAGTATCTACCATGTTCCTAACTAGTACGAAGTTGACTCTCGTAATAGTCATATGATACCTTCATCGGAGAGCGCGGCGCGTCTCTGTCTGGCGGTCAAAAACAGCGCTTGGTCATCGCCCGCAGCATCATTTCCAACCCAAAGGTCCTCATGCTCGACGAGGCCACTAGTGCCCTCGACCCCAACGCCGAAAAGATTGTGCAAAAGGCTCTTAACAATGTTGCCAAGGGTCGCACTATGATCGTCATCGCTCACCGTCTGTCAACTATTCGGGATGCTGACAACATCATCGTCATGGCCAAGGGCGAGACGATAGAGCAAGGCACTCATAAGGAGCTCATCGACATGGGCGGTACCTACTCGAGACTGGTTAGACTCCAGGACCTTGGACATGACGGCACCACGCCAGAAGCAGCAGAAGACGAAAAGGACGTGTCACTTGGAGGTCTTGAGTCGGTCGTGTCTCGTGCCTCTGCACACGCAATTCATCATGCCTCTGACGACGAGAAGATTAACTACGGGCTGCTTCAGTGCCTTTTCCTTGTGATCAAGGAGCAGAGGCCAATGTGGATAAATGGAGTATGGCTCTTACTGATATCGGTTGGCGGAGGTAAGTTATATAGTCCATTTCACAGGCATGAGGCACTAACTTAGCTACTAGGTCTGACATATCCAAGTCTTGCCATCTTGTTTGCTAGGACTATGGATGCGTTTGCCAAAGTCGATGTTGACAAGGGCAACTTCTATTCGCTCATGTTCTTCGTCGTGGCTCTCGGCAATCTCGTGTGCTATGCAATTGGAGGTTGGGTAGCCAACCTAATCGGCCAGGTAAGTCTCACGCAAGAAACAGCAGGCATCTCTAAACTAACGTGTACTCTTAGCATGTCATGAAAGTCTACCGCGCCGAAATCTTCGACAACACACTTCGTCAGGACATGACCTTCTTTGACAACCCAGACCACGGCACAGGCTCTCTTGTTGCTCGCTTATCCGCCGAGCCAACGAGTATCCAAGAGCTTCTTTCGATGAATGTCGCGCTGATCATGGTCAACTGCGTCACCGTCCTCTCTAGTTCCATTCTAGCCATAGTCTATGGGTGGAAGCTCGGTCTCGCCCTCGTCTTTGGCGCACTGCCCGTACTTGTTATCGGTGGCTACATCAGGATCCGACTTGAGTTCAAACTCGACGACGACACAGCCGCTCGGTTTGCGAAGAGCAGTAATTTGGCGTCTGAGGCTGTCTTGGGCATTCGGACCGTTTCGTCGCTGGCGTTGGAGGGCGCTGTGATTGAGAGATATAGCGTAGCACTCGAGGGTCTGGCGAAAGATGCTATCGGAAGTTTGGGATGGAAAATGATGTCCTATGCTCTAAGCCAGTCAGCCTCGTTCCTTGCCATGGCGCTTGGTTTTTGGTAAGTTCCTTGATGTGGTCGGGGCAGAGAGATACTAACAGATGGACTTTGTTAGGTATGGAGGACGTCTTGTTTCGACGGGCGAATACACCACCGAGCAGTTCTACATCATCTTCATCGGCGTCATCTTCTCAGGCGAGTCGGCAGCTGTGCTCTTCCAGTACTCAACCAGTATCACAAAGGCACGCACCGCTATCAACTACGTCATCAATCTTAGGAGGCAGTTGGTGCTCCGTGAGAATGAGACAGACGATAGAGGTAGTGCCAGCAGTTCGTCGGGAAAAACAGCCTCGGAGAAGGGGCCAGAGCTCGTGTGTGACGCGATCGGATTTGCGTACCCTCGCAGGCCCAAGTTGCCAGTCCTTCAAGACATCAACATCAAGATGGAGTCTGGGAAGATGGTAGCATTCGTCGGCGCTTCGGGCAGTGGTAAGACCGCTCTGATCTCACTGATCGAACGGTTCTACGATCCCAAAACCGGCATGCTTCGCTCAGACGGCCAAGACATCAAGACCAAGGACCGACGTCTTCACCGACGTGATATCGCCCTCGTCCAGCAGGAACCCGTTCTGTACCAGGGCTCCATCCGCGACAACATCTCCCTTGGCCTCGAAACATCCACTCCTTCCGACGACGAAATCATCGACGCCCTCAAACAAGCCAACGTCCACGACTTTGTCATCTCCCTCCCCGAAGGCCTCAACACACCCTGCGGAAACCAAGGCTTGTCGCTCTCGGGCGGTCAGCGCCAACGCATCGCCATTGCGCGCGCGCTCATCCGCAAGCCGAGACTACTTCTCCTCGACGAAGCTACGAGCGCGCTAGACACGGAGAGTGAAAAAGTTGTCAAGGAGGCGCTCGACCGAGCAGCAGAGGGCCGCACGACGGTGGCGGTTGCGCATCGGCTGAGCACGATTCGCGACGCGGACGTCATTGTTGTGTTTGGAGGCGGAAGAGTTGTGCAGATGGGCACGCATGAGGAGTTGGTGGCTAAGAGAGGATTGTATTATGAAATGGTTCTGGGACAGTCTCTGGATCGAGAGGCTTGATGTACGAATATTCAAGGTCGGCATGGGAGTAACAAGTCAAATTCTGGACCTTGCAAGCTGAATTCACTCGGAAGCTGGCCCAGTTCGAGGGGAACTAGACCGAGATCGAGGACAAATTTGCCCATTGCGAGAGCAGGCTGGCCGAGGACAAGAAGGCGATTCTGGAAAACGAGGCGGACGCCAAGCAGGCGATCACAGGCATCTCCAAACTCCAACAGACGTACGCAAAGTGACAAGCTAAAAGTCTGGCACCATTACTCCTAACCTCACTCCTAACCTCACTCCTTCTAACCTTACTCCTTCTAACCTTACTCCTGACATCACTCCTAGCGTTACATTTGAATGTTGTATGCGGTGTGGTGCCAGGCTTTTGGTCATAGTATATTCCTATACCCCGAGGTGTTCTTGAGCTAACATGTGCAAAAAGGGTGAAGTCCAACCAGAACAACCAAATCAAGATCTACGACCTCGTCGAAGCCCAGAACGCGACTATAGCAGCCTAGTTTACAATCCTCGAGAATTCCGTTCAAGACCTTGCCAAAACTGGATGCCAGTGCAATCCAAAGAAGGCCGAGGCTACCGGGTTGGATCCTGCCAAGGCTGCTGGGCCAGCTTCATTCACCAAGGCCGACTAGGGCATAGCTTGGTGCGTGCGAATTCTGGGGATGGGAATTCTGGAGTGTCGCTGGTCACCTAGTCTGTACGAGACTTTTGGCATTGTTATTAGACACTGGTTCGAAATATCCGCTCCTGAAAGAAGACCCGCCGAAGGATTAGCAACTGTCGCAATCCTGGAAACTGTATTTAAAATCTCGATATGTTGTGTGCGTCGTTGTGTTGAGCATTACCGGTAGAGCAAAGGCGATACGATATTTGCAGAATCCCTCAAGAACAGACACACAGAGGTAGATAGATGGATCATTACTAAGACCGGCGCCGAGGCCCGATTGTATACATGGCAACATGGAATAAAATTACAATTCCTTCTCCTTCCGTACGTCTATCACAAAGCCTTGGCCGGATATGCTCGGTCTCAGCATAGCTCTGCTTCATCCGCAAGTCCGCCTCGGAAAGCGCAGGAGCGCGACGTGTGTCGCATATGCTCTTCATCACCCGTAGCGCGTAGGCCCGGCTGCCCGGAGAACGAACCAGCCAGCCAACGCATCAATTCCTTGTCCACATTTTCGCACGCATCCCGCTTACAAATGGAGCATCTTGGCGGCGTAGTCCTCAATCAGCTTCTCGGTAGGGAAGGCCATCTCCTCGAGCGCAGCAGCATAGGGGGTGGGGACCTCAGCACCAGTGACACGCTGAGCAGGAGCATCAAGGTAGTCAAAGGCGTATTCCATGGTTAGGGCCAGAATTTCGGAACTGACACCGTAGGCGGGGAAGCCAGACTCGACAACAAGGAGACGGTGGGTCTTCTTGATGGACTGGACGATGGACTCGAGGTCAAGGGGCTTAACTGATCGCAGGTTGATGACCTCGACGTCGACGCCGTACTTCTTCTTGAGATTCTCGGCGGCAACGAGGGCCTGGCCAACGCAGCGCGACAGGGAGACCATGGTCAGGTCCTTGCCGGAGCGCTCAATCTTGGCTTTGCCGAAGGGAATGACGAAGTCGCTCTTCTGGGCGGCCTCGGACATGGGGAAGGACTGGCCGTACATCAACTCGTTCTCGAGAACGACGACGGGGTTGGGGTCGCGAATGGCGGCCTTGAGGAGACCCTTGGCGTCCTCGGCGCTCCAGGGGGAGACGACCTTGAGACCGGGAATGCTGCCGTACCATGCGGAGTAGTCCTGGGAGTGCTGAGCAGCGACACCAGAAGCGAATCCGTTGGGACCACGGAAAGTGATGTTGCAGGGCTGGATACCACCAGACATGTAGAGGGTCTTGGCGGCCGAGTTGATGATCTGGTCGATAGCTTGCATGGCGAAGTTGAAGGTCATGAACTCGCACTACACAGAGAGGCGCACACTCGGTCAGACATTGGTCGGGAAAGGCGCAAAAGGGACACAGGCGCAGGTGCGAGACTTACGACAGGGTGAAGGCCACTGAGGGCAGCACCGACGGCAAGACCGCAGAAGCCGCTCTCGGTGATGGGGGTGTCAATGACACGCTTCTCGCCGAAACGGTCTAGGAGACCCTTGGTGACCTTGTAGGCACCATTGTACTGGGCAACCTCCTCGCCAAGGACAAAGACCTTGGGGTTGGCCTCGAGCTCCTCAGCGAGAGCCTCGTTGAGGGCATCTCGGACAGTGTAGTCCTTGGTGCCGGAGCTGGAGCCATCAGCATAGGAGCGGGTCTGCGAGGCGCCGAAGACAGGACGAGCGAGGGCAGCGCGCTGGGCGAAGGAGGGAGCGACAATCTTGGTAGCGGTGACGGCTCGGGTCGAGGCAGCTAGGCGAGCTGCGGGACGGAGGAGGCGGGACATGATGATGGCGCTGTGGTGTGGTGAGAGTCTGGGGAGGTGTTGAGGATGAGGCGACGGGCAATTGAGCCGACAAGGGGGCGAGGACGGAGCTCGAGGGCGGAAACTGAGGGAGGCGCAAAGCTTCCTTCCAAACGTCGTCAAGAGTTAGACGTGGGAATGGCAACAGGCGAGGACGGGGGGAAGGGAAAAGAGAGGATGGTGATGGACAGATGATCGGGATGCTCGATAGGTTGAGAGGGAATTTCACCGAGTTGAGGTAGGAGATGCTCTTCGGACAGCTTTTTTTTTGGGGCCGTCGGTACGTATCATCCCGTTGGCGAGGTACCTGACCACACCACCAAGTTTGGCGTGAAGGGCCAGGTACCTGGGAGAAAGAGACACCGAGCAACCCTCCGCTAGCGCTTGTGCGCTCGGTGCAGCATTATGCCTCTTTTCCCCGCCGTGAGAACGCTTCCAAGTTCCAGTTGGACCAAACCCCTGTTTGGAGCGCTGTTGGCTTGAGCCTCTGAAGCACCTCACCTCATTCTTCGGGAGTTTTGCCCGCCATTGGGAAGGCCAAAGGGTGAACACGCCGGGCCGGTAATATCGCCGTCTCTCGGGAACACAACGGGCGCGCGACTTTAACTGCTAGTTAACTACGGCGCGTTTACTTCAATAGCAACTCTATCATCCAGTCTGTTGGGGCGGACATTGTTCCCCACCACCAACGGCCAACGAGCGGACTTGAGCCTGCGAGCAACAGTAGATAACTACGAATGCAATCCAATAGATAAAGTGCACATCTATTGTAGGTGGTCGCTATTGGAACAGGCGTTGGAGTTTCATCCTCGCATCGTCCTGGCCCATTGACTTTTTCGACAATGCCTTCAGGTTGCTCTTTATCAACGGAGCAAGAATCCTCCTTGAACGACCCCCACTCATCTCAACTCACCACACCACCCGTGACACCATAAAGGGGAGGTGTATTTGTTCACCCATACTAGCAAAAACCCTCACTGCCTCAACACTCTCGTCATGACCTGGCCGAGTTGCTCCATCCTTCCTCAAGTGAATGCAGCCTGGTTCTCACGAGAATCACCACAAAACATGAGCAGATTCTGTTTGCATCTTCTCTTTTTTTGTTCTAATAGGCGACGCTCCAAATTATATATACATCCAAAAGTCATGAGGACACTCGCCGCGCCAGCGTCCTGAAGTCTACACAGCCCAGTAGATTACAATTATTTCCGTGGAGCGGTCGCCTCTCCCCCTGTCGCGTGTGAACCCTGTTTTATCTATCGGGAAGCTCGTGCCATGCATCATCGTCATGGCTTTCGTTACTGTTTTCTCTCCCCCACCTTGACTTTCTAGTCCAGACCCCTCGCTGTCTTCTCTTGGAATACCCAGGCACGTGTTTATGCAGAAGGCTTGCGAGCCACCATTAAGTACATGGGAGTGAACAGGTGGTCCCGGCCACCGGCAACCAGGCAGTCGGCAGCAAGGGCCAAGCTGTCAGCCGTCTTTTTGGTGCCGGCGGGAGCAAGCTTGAGAGTCTCGAGCACACCGGCCAAGCCGTGGGCAATGGTTCGGCCCCAGGTGGTCATGCGCACAATGGTGAAGATGTCACCAACCGACTGGATGTATCGTAGCTCACCAGACAGGGGCCACCACCAAGGAAGAGGGTCAGGGCGGACCGCCAGATCCTCGTGATGCAGCATTTCAAAGCCCGAATCCCGAATGGCGTCCAAAGCCTCCGAAACCTTGCACATGTTGGAGATACCATCGCCCTGCTCGATTCCAAGACGGATCTCACGATGGGCGAGGTTCTCGTTGTCGTACTCATCGGTCATGAGCCACTCGTAAACGCCGAAGACACCACCGGGCTTGAGAACACGGAAGATCTCGCTGTAGATGCCCTTCAGAGTAGGGGCGTGGACAGTGGCTTCGATGGCATAGACGGCGTCGAAAGAGTTGTCAGGGAAAGACATTTGCTAAGAAGAGGGTCAGAAGGGTAATCCGACAAGAGGCACCAAGAATTCACTAACCATAAAGTCGCCCTTGACAAAATCAAGCTGATGCGAAAGGCCCTCCTTATGAGCGTAGTTAGTAGCTCGCTCGATCTGGTAGTTGTTGTTGTTCAGGCCGGTAATATGGGCACCAGTGAACTTGGCAATCTCGCGAGCGGGGCCACCAACACCACAGCCAACATCGAGAACCTTCATGCCCTCCTTGATACCAATGGAGTGGGCAAGGTAGTGCTCATGGCGGGCAATGGCCTGGTAAAAGGGCTCGCCATACGAAAAGCGGCAGAAGTGGAAGGACTGGCCCCAGCCATACTCGTAGAGGTCGGTCGCGAGGTTGTAGTAGCTGTGATGGATCGGGTTAGCAACTGTGCCGTCGTTGGATGCAAGTAGTGCCAGGGCGAAAAGTCAAGATAGGGGGTAAATGAAAGGTCAATTGAAACCGAAATCAAAGAGTCAGGCCACTTACTGTCTCGTTAGGGTAGCATACTCGGCAGTTCGGGCCTAAGAGGTTGTTAGTTATGGCCAAGCGAACCCTCCCTCTGGTGGGAGGGGTAAAAAGTGTGTATTCATATACGTACAGCACGCTCCTCGGCCGTCTCGTTGGCGGCAGGCTTGTTGTCCCAATGCTTGAAATACTCGTCCACAGCAGCCTGCTTAGCAGCACCGCCCTTCTTGAACATGGCAGCAATTCCGCCACGGGCCTGGGCCGAGCTGCCGTGCATGGCTTTGTTGAAATCGGCATCGCGCTTGTGATCCTCGCGCTCGAGGTTGGAGGCGGTCGATGAGGCAACCATGTTGAATGTAAGTGGTGCTGGAGCCCTGAGGAGAGGAGAAAATCAAGAGAAAAGGACAAGGTGCAACCCAAAGGTGTTGAAGAGGGAAGAGAAGAGCAACAGAGCAACAAGATCGAGGTCAATGGCAAGTAACTGCATCAGGGAGAGGGAGACGGCGTCGTTTTAATGGGTGACGGATAGCGGAGCGACGACATTTCCAACAAATTTCAGGGCCTCCCCTGACTGGACGACAGCGTGCATCCAATCTCAATTGGGGATTCAATCAAAGACCCGGGCGCTATTCTGGATACGGAAAGGTCGATTCTCTGTTGCTTGCGTGTGGGTGGCATTTGGGTGCGGCTTCTGGGTAGAGCTTCCCCACAGCCTGCGCTTTCGCGAACAAGAAGGTACCTTGATCTGCTGCCAATCGCACGCCATTACTCAGGTACCTCTATCCGAGTTTCACAGGTTTCGGCCCAGGGGCGGTGAACACACATGTTGCTTGTCAAATTAGGAGCAAATCGGAGGAGAGTGCAGCGCACATGATACGAATACGAAAGCGTCGCCGTTACGAAAAAGAAAGAGTTGAACGAAACCAAAGCGGTTCCATTGCCAACTTACAATGGACGCGCCTGGTTTCGGCGAAACCAATTGATATCTCGATCAAATGCTCATCTTATAATCACCGATCGCTTCTTGGTCGATCTCGGGGTGTGTGGATGATGTAGCACTAGGATAGAATTTCCATCTTTTTGTTGCTAAAACCGACTCCAAATGATCCCATCCTGATATCATACCATTTTCACTTGCCGACAAGTTCGGCCGGGAGGGGTGGCATAAGCATCAAGGTGAGACGATGCGGTACTTGGACTCGTTCCCGGGACTTGGACCGCAAACATGAGGCCACTTACGGATACAAGATGCGGGCAGAGACGTGGCGCACGCTCCTTTCAAGCCCAAGGAGATGTGTTGAACAGAGAGATGCTAGGGATAGATGCTATCGACCAATGACAATTGACGCGCTTGCAACGGCCCCTCGAGCATTAAAGGGTAAACCCGCGATGCAAGTTGAGTGCGGCGCTGCTTGTTGTTGCTGTCTTGGTGGAGAATGGCCTGCGCCGGTTCGAGTACAGGCGAATTCCGAACTCGACTTACAGACACAGCAAGGGACGACTCCAGATAGAAGAGCCGAACAAGAAAAAGCAATGCGGGGAGAATTTCCCTTTGAATCTTCGTTTCAGTGCACATGCTCCTTGGAGAAAGCAGGGTCTGAGGTGGGTTGTCGCTCCCGGCTGAGGCTTGTTCCTTGCCATGCAATGCCTGCAGTGCCTGCCCAATTTGCGAGCACGCTGGCCTAATTTTGCTTGCTGTGGCGGTTATCGATAAGATCTTGCCACTCTTACCCAACCGCTTGCGCTAGTGTGGCTTGTGCTCCGCCGCTACGCATGCAGGCCTGCCTTATGTAAGACTCCCATCCCCATCCGTTGGTGGCGGGCGGTGACTGATTTTCTTCACCAGTCCCGCGCCGCGACCCAAGTTAAAAGTTCCCTGGCGCCCCATTACGATACCACCTGAATCGCTCTCTATCAGCATCAGTCCACTCATCCGCCATGCCTCCTCAGATCAAGCAGGACCTCAACCGCTCCGGTTGGGAGTCTACCGACTTCCCTTCTGTTTGTGAAACATGCCTGCCCGACAATCCCTATGTCAAGATGCTCAAAGAGGATTATGGCGCCGAATGTAAATTGGTAAGACTCCCCACTTCCACCTGATCGTGACCTTGTCTTTGCGAATTCGCATCATGCTGACCTTTTCTTTCGCAGTGCACGAGGCCCTTTACTGTTTTCAGCTGGAATCCTGATCGCGCCCAGGGCCGTAAGAAGCGAACGAACATTTGCCTGACCTGCGCCCGTCTCAAGAACTGCTGCCAATGTTGCATGCTCGATCTCTCCTTCGGTCTCCCCATTGTCGTTCGTGATGCCGCCCTCAAGATGGTCGCGCCGGGACCTCAATCCGACATCAACCGCGAATACTTTGCTCAGAACAATGAAAAGCTCATCGAGGAGGGCAAGGTTGGCACGGAGCAATACCAGAAAACGGACGAGAAGGCGCGCGAACTGCTGCGACGCCTTGCCACCAGCAAGCCCTATTTCCGCAAAGGAAAGGCTGTCGACGCGGACACTGCAGAGGGAGCGACTGGTGGCAAGGCTGCCATTGGAGCTGGAGCGGGAGGGCCAGGCCCGATTCGAACGCGTGATTCAAGGGCGGCGATCGCCGCGGGTGCGAGGTCCGGTGGAAAAGCACGACAGGCTTTCCCAAGCGCAGCTCAACTGCCCCCGAGCCCTCGCGATTGGCTTCCACCCCAAGATAAGAATCTTATGTCGCTCTTTGTGACTGGTGTGGAAGACGATCTGCCCGAGTACAAGATTCGCGACTTCTTCAAGGTGCATGGCAAGATCAAGAGCTTGGTTTGCTCTCACATGTCGCATTGCGCATTCGTCAACTACGAGACCAGAGAAGGAGCAGAGAAGGCATCGGCTGCATGCCAAGGTCGTGCTGTGATTGCAGGATGCCCGTTGCGGATTCGGTGGGGAGTACCCAAGGCTATCGGTAACATGGACAAGGAAGAACGAGCCCAGATGCTTCAAGATGCAAGGCAGCGTGCGGGGCCAATCAAGGGACATTCGCGAAGGGCGATCGAGGGAGGGCCTGGAGCTTCCGGAAGTCGACAAGCAGGTCAACCAGCAGCTATTGCCGCGCCCCCAGGAGCGGCCGACGTTCCCAGCTACACCAGTCTTGCTGGGAACTAAAAGATGGACACGAATGTTGCAGCGTGTCCGAACTTGCGCAATGTATGATTCTGGCGTTTGGGCGTAGGGCAAAGGTTAGCCCAGGGGTTCAGAGAGGATTGGTTATTTGGCGAAAACGGTGATACGCTTTCAGACAGCGGACGGAAGACAAATGAACTCAGTCATTGGAGGTAGTTAGAGCGATGATGATGATTTTTTTTTTTTAAAGATTGTTCGGCGGGTATCATAACGGTTAATGTTACATAGTTGTACAAGATAGGTGATGGCTCTTCAACGACATCCGCAACCGCCCTGGGCGGTACCTGAGCCTGCCGTCTTGATGGACTCGTTGTCTCCCCTCTCAGTATGTTCGTGTATCCTTAGCTCTACAGTGAAATTGTTAGTAAAGAGGTCGGGTTTGAAATCGATCCATTTATAGGAGTGGCGGGGCTCGGTAAACGTACTGTAGGTGTCTTGACTTTCGGCGGATTGCTTTCCCTGAACAACGTTTTCGCGAAGAACTCTGGCGACTTCTTGAGCATGCTGAATAGCGGCGGGGATGCCGGCGTCGTCGAGAGAGGCCTTTTGTCGGAATTCATTGCGAATCTGGAGCTGCGCGGCGGCGAGAATGAGAGCATCGCCTGATATGATTGGTTAGCTTTTCTTGTCTAAATGAGTAGTTTCTTGAGCCTATATCTCCTGTATCTCATCAAGGAAGTCTGGCGAAGGCAGCTGTACGAGACAATAGACTGTCCGAAAGATTGGTTTGCCAAAAGACTGGGCGTACCTTGAAAGGCGATTCTTGCCGACCGCCAGAGGGATCGGTACGCTGACAGAGCCAGAGACATGCCGACAAGCTGACAATTGGCAATTGAAGCAAGGGCGTGTTCTCGAATGTGGTTTCGTGGTTGGATATGAGTCGTGCTGTCTTTGTCGTTGCCGTTTTCGAGATTGGTGATGGATTAGAAGACGGATGAACCTGAGGGCAAAAAAAGTTCCCGTCCCGATGGCCAATGGCTGTGACTTTGCCTCTGGACGCTGACTTATAGGCCGCTGCCCGTTGATTGGCCTTCCGTATTGGGGATTGATTGGAGAGTGTCTGTCTGTGCTGCAGCGGGCCTGGAGCAGCTCTGGCGCTGAAGCCCGCTGTACTTCGTAAATTTCCAATTCCACCCCACCGATAGCGGGGAAATACTTTTGAAATCGCCAAAATCCACCAAGTTTTTTTTTCTCGACTCTGACATCCCACCATCACCAATCCAATCCACATCTCTAAACATTATGGCATCCGCAGCCACCGTTACGCTGCCTCTGCCCGCTCTTCCCAGCGGCTGGAGCGCAGAGAAGGACTTCAAGGCCATCGGCCAGCTTTCCGCCTCTGTTCAACGCAGCATCGAGCCTGTCGGCCCTCACTTCCTTGCTCACGCCCGACGAGCCCGCCACAAGCGCACTTTCTCTGAAGATGACCGCATCCAGGCCCAAGAGAACGCCAAGAACGTCGAGGACGGTGATGAGAGCGATGTGAGCGAGCCTGAGGACCCCATGATTCTCCAGCGTGAGGCCAAGGACTGGAAGGTAAGTTATCGACTCCCATAAGCACACGTATTTCCTTCAATTACTGACAAATCTTTTTCCTTCAGACCCAGGACCATTACAAGATACTCGGCATCTCCAAATACCGATACAAGGCCACCGAGGAGCAGATTAAGAAGGCCCACCGCAAGAAGGTCCTCAAGCACCACCCCGACAAGAAGGCCGCTCAGGGTCGTGTCGACGATGACCAGTTCTTCAAGTGTATCCAGAAAGCCACTGAAGTCCTTCTCGACCCCATCAGACGCCGCCAGTACGACTCCGTCGATGAGGAGGCAGATGTCGACCCTCCTACCAAAAAGCAGGTCCAGAAGGGCGATTACTACAAGCTGTGGAGCAAGGTCTTCAAGGCCGAGGGCCGTTTCTCCAAGACACAACCTGTTCCCAGCTTCGGTAACGTCGATTCTACCAAAGAGCAAGTTGAGAACTTTTACAACTTCTGGTACAACTTTGACAGTTGGCGATCTTTTGAGTACCTCGATGAGGATGTCCCTGATGACAATGAAAACCGCGACCAGAAGCGACACATGGAGCGCAAGAACACCAACTCCCGCAAGAAGAAGAAGGCGGAGGACAACGCCCGTCTCCGCAAGATGCTCGACGATGCCTCTGCCGGCGATGAGCGTATCAAGCGTTTCCGACAGGAGGCCAATGCCGCCAAGAACAAGAAGCGTTTCGAAAGAGAGGCCGCCGAGAAGAAAGCTGCCGAGGAGGCTCAGGCTAAGAAGGAGGCCGAGGCCAAGGCTGCTGCTGAGGCAGAGCTTGCCGCCAAGGCTAACCGTGAAGCTGGCAAGAAGGCCAAGGAGGCTGCTAAGAATGCCGTCAAGAAGAACAAGCGTGTTCTCAAGGGCTCTGTCAAGGATGCCAACTACTTCGCCGACGGCAGCCCCAGCCCTGCTCAAATCGACGCCGTGCTTGGAGATGTCGAGACGATCCAGGGCAAGATTGATCCCGATGAGATTGCTGCCCTCGCTGGCAAGCTCAACGGTCTCAAGGTCGCTGACGAGATCAAGGCCGTGTGGAGCGGTGAGGCTAAGCGCCTCGTCGATGCTGGCAAGCTCAAGGACGGTGACATCAAGGCTCTGGCTTAAATGCCGGGGCTCTTTTGACGATGATGTGAAAGTAAAATAGACGGCGGCAGGATGCATGAAGCTTGAGCTGCTGGGTTATGATATAGATGGCATGGCGCTTCGTACTCATGGACATATTGATGCGTGAGCGGACCAACTAGGTAGTAATGCATATGATGAGAACAACCGAAGGAAGAGCGCACTATTGTTGAAGAGAACTTGCTTCCTTGACCTTTGAGTAGTTAGACAGGAGAGGTGTTGATATCTCATATTCCAGCCGAGATTGAGTGGCATCTATCATTACAAGTACAAATTAACGACAATTGTGCAACCCCTGAACGCCTTGGACCTCTTACCATCATGTTTTGCAACAGGCCATTCCTTTCGTACTTCGGGAACTCGGCCCTAAGCTTGTCCTCAGGAGCATCCAATGATTTTGATCCAGTCTTTTTGCCATGTTCTCCTCCTCTGTGGTCTTCCAGTCCTTTCGCTTTGCATGCACCGCGTGTTGTGTGAGAAAATAATATGGCTAATGGTGAAAACACGTCTTGTCAAGTTGCCGCAGATTGCCTCCCGACCTACGAAACGCTCTGCGTAGTACAAACTCAACTTTTGTTAAACTACCTATCTATCTATCTATAATATTGACTACCGGTGCTTACCTAGATTGCTAGATCACCTAGGTAGATAGGGATTATGGTTTACTTCGTCGCCTGACTAAAAATCCCATTGCTATCATAACCGCCCAAATTCCTATCCCCTTCTGTTTGTCTTTTCAACTACCCACATACACATACGAACATGTCGGGCTCACATCAGACATCACGACGAAGGCGACTGCCCTGGCATCGCGGCACTTGCAGTATCGACTCTGGAAATGACGATAACACTCCTCCTCGCACCAACCAAGCCGCGGAGCGTTGATTGCCCCATTGGAAGCACCTCGAGTTACGGCCCGCCTCCATATCCCTTGTGCAATCGCATCGAGTTGTGCACCGATGTAGTCATATCTGCGCCATGGCCTTCACCAGGCCATTCAAGAGGCGGTGTTACATATCCTGCCTCCTCGGATGTACAATCTCCTCTTGGCAGTCGCTTTGCTGAGAACCACGAACCATGTCAGCGGGCTAGGGCATCTCCAGGCTTGAGGATCGCATCGCTGATCTTCTAGACCCCTTGCATTGCTCAGGATGCCAAACTGAACACCCTACCGTGCTCTTCTCCCCCTCCTCGCGTAAGACTGCATCGGCGGGACGGCTCTGTATTGGCTACCAAGGCTATTACACGATCTGCCCTCATCTGCAGTTCTCACTGGCCGATGTTGAGGCTTGGAGAACAAAGGGGAAACGCGTCAGGATCCGTTGCCAAGAAGTCGGATGCCCATGCATTGGTGCCACTCTTGCGTTCGGATTCAACTCACTCAAAATACCCAGCATCTCTATAAACTAGAAGGCAGCACAACTACAGAATGGGATCTCAAGATCGGGCACCTTCCAGAATCGCTGCCTAGCCCAACTGGACGAAATGCATGGAACATTCCCCGCGCTGTTTTCTCCGCACCTACAAACTACACCAGGAGGATTTTCCCGCTTGTATAAACTCGACGACTATACCGATGAAAAATGGACTTGGTTTGCGGAAGGTGTTTTACTAGCATCTCTTGCGATCTAAGGGCTGAGGATGGAAGACAAATATCTTCACGCTGCTTTATGAAATGGCCGTGGAATGATCATGATGACTTATTGTCACGGATCGAAAAACTCAATCCAGACAGCTATAGTCACTTCGGCGATCAAGACACTAAACATATCACTTGGTGTGTTGATCGGTTCTGCATTACAACGTGTGCGCTGCTGCAGTTTTCAACATTGCTATCCCCACTGTTTAATAATGAAGGGCCAGCTTTGCGAGATGGATCTGGAAGAGGGATGAGAGCGCTGGATTGGTACGTCAAGCTCAGTGCGACACGGATTGACGAGGATACGGTAGATGATGTAACGGGCTGCAAATTGTAGCCACGAAGGCAGAACTGAGCAGAATACTAGCACTTTATATTTAAAGATCATGACCAACTTACTACACTCCTGTTTGTTCCTCTACGTAGTCGTAGTCCTTTAGGGTAATCAGACGGCGGCAAATTTATGTTGGTGTCCGCTGTCCCACGTCACCTCTCATTAGTTATTCACTGTCAATGGTGGGGCAGCTTCTCAGCCTGGCATCCTCCACCATCACCACTTCATCTCAACTACCGAGTCGAGACTGCCTTGCCACTCTCGCAAATTGGCGGATATGGGTGGAATAGATGATCTCCTCTTCGAGGAGTCTCAGAGTGATCACTTGCCTGGGGCTACTCAACGAAAACCGCGCACACAAGATCCTGTCGAGCTCAAGATCCGCCTCGAAGAGCTGCTGCTCTCACCTTCGCCCGAGTTCTCACCAGAATGGCTTAACAGACTTCAGCAACGCTGGGACTTTGAAGCAGACTACACCTCTCTCTTCAAATTAGCTCTCCCTCATACTCGGACTTTAACAAGATTTCAGCGGCATGGCCTGGAAGGCAGGGTCACTGGGTACAAGAACGTCACAGTCCCTGCAAACAGCGCCACAGCAAAGAACTCGACTAGTCTACTCCGGAAGCCCGCGAACCGCGCTGATTTCGTGAGAGGAGCTGCTGGTTTCTTTCCATTTGCCCCTGGTGGTCTCGATGGCATTGAGGCGACGGCCGCGTTTGAGGACCACATTCATTCAGGCGGTGCCGCTGCTGATGCCAGCGGGCCAGGTAACAAGCTAGAGCGAGTGATCCAGTTGGGGAATGAGGGAGGGCTTCTCGAATCTGCACCTGGAATGAGCAGGGGAATCGACTTTACCAAGAAGAAGCAAAATGTTGATCAAGAAGACGCCAATGACATCAAAGAGGCGCTCGAGGAAGAGCCCGAACAGGCCAAGGTCAATGACGCTGCCGAAAATGGCTCTGGAGAAACCACACCGGAAGATGTCGAACCCGACCAAGCTGACGAGGACCAAGATGATATCGATGATATCTTGCCGATCGAGTTCCCCGCTCTGGAGCCTCATGGTGTTCTTGCTGCCTCAAGCGCAAGAAAGGCTGGCCGTGAATGGGCTCACATGGTCGACATTAACCACGACATGTCAAATTTCAGGGACCTCGTACCCGACATGGCTAGAGAATGGCCGTTCGAACTCGATACTTTCCAAAAAGAGGCTGTCTATCATCTTGAGAATGGTGATTCGGTATTTGTGGCCGCGCACACTTCGGCTGGAAAGACAGTCGTGGCAGAGTATGCAATTGCCCTAGCAGCCAAGCACATGACCAAGGCCATTTACACGTCTCCAATCAAGGCGCTGAGCAACCAAAAGTTCCGCGATTTCCGCCAGACATTTGATGAAGTGGGCATCTTGACTGGCGATGTTCAAATCAACCCTGAGGCCAGTTGCCTCATCATGACAACGGAGATTCTGCGCAGTATGCTGTACCGTGGAGCGGACATCATTCGCGATGTCGAGTTTGTCATCTTCGATGAAGTCCACTATGTCAATGACTTTGAACGAGGCGTCGTCTGGGAAGAAGTCATCATCATGTTGCCAGAACACGTCTCTCTCATTCTCCTCTCCGCCACCGTCCCCAACACTTACGAATTTGCCTCTTGGGTTGGTAGGACCAAACAAAAGGATATCTACGTCATTTCGACACCAAAGAGACCCGTGCCCCTGGAGCACTATTTGTGGGCAGGGAAGGACATCCACAAGATTGTGGACTCTGAAAAGAAGTTCATCGAGAAGGGCTGGAAGGACGCACATCAGATCATGCAGGGCAAGGATAAGCAAAAGCCAGCCGAGACCACTGTTGCTACTCGTGGAGGAAACCCTCGGGGAGGCCAACGTGGTGGCAACCAACGAGGAGGAAACCAGAGAGGTGGGCAGCGGGGCGGAGGTCAACGTGGAGGGGGACAGCAAAGAGGCCGTGGAGGCCCCCCTCGAGCGAGCCATGCTCCTGGCCACATGGGACGCGGTGGTAGAACGGGAGGGTTCTCATCAGTGGCCCAAGACAAGAATCTCTGGGTTCACCTCGTTCAGTTCCTTCGAAAGCAGACTCTCCTCCCTGCTTGTATTTTCGTCTTCTCCAAGAAGCGATGCGAGGAGAATGCGGATGCCCTCAGCAATCAGGACTTCTGCACTGCCTCCGAAAAGAGCCATATTCACATGATCATTGAGAAGTCGGTTGCACGGTTGAAGCCAGAAGACAGGGTCCTTCCCCAAATCATTAGACTCCGGGAGCTCTTGGGCAGAGGTATCGCCGTTCATCATGGTGGTCTACTGCCTATTGTGAAAGAGTTAGTGGAAATCCTCTTTGCCCAGACTTTGGTAAAGGTCCTTTTTGCGACAGAAACCTTTGCTATGGGTCTCAACCTCCCAACGCGAACAGTGGTCTTCTCTGGATACAGAAAGCATGATGGGCATTCGTTCCGAAATCTCTTACCCGGCGAGTATACGCAAATGGCTGGCCGAGCTGGTCGACGTGGCCTAGATACGGTTGGGTCCGTCATCATTGTCCCTCCTGGAAGCTCTGATGATGCACCACCAGTTGCAGACCTACGGACTATGATCCTGGGAGAACCCTCAAAGCTTCGGTCGCAGTTCAGGCTGACGTACAACATGATTCTCAACCTTCTCCGCGTTGAGGCGTTGAAGATTGAGGAGATGATCAAGCGCAGCTTCTCGGAGCACGCAACCCAGCAGTTGCTACCTGAACATGAGAAGGACGTCAAGTTGGCGCAGGCAGATCTTGCAAAAGTCAAGCGAGACTCGTGCGGCATCTGCGATGTCTCCATGGATGAAGCTCACCAAGCTAGTGAAGATTATAAGCGGCTTACTACAGAGTTGTACAAGGGACTCCTCATGATTCCCATTGGAAGAAGATTGTTTTCCCAGCATCGTTTGATCGTCTTCAACTGGGACGGCATCCGAACTGTTGGCGTCCTCTTGTCTGATGGTATTAGCCCCAAAGGCTCGTCCGAGGATCCGACTCTCCATGTTTGCGCCGTGAAATCCCTTAGAGAGAGACGCGATGCGACAGATCAGTTGCCGTTCATCCCATCGTTCAGAAAGCATTTCCATCCTCTCCCGAAGGGCAAGAGGCGAATACAGAACAAAACCTTGCACGTACCCCTGAGTGACGTGGAATGCGTGACAAGATGGGTCATGAAGAATATCGTCCCCGAGATCTACAAGGGGGGCGAGGGTTATCAAGAGGCGAAGGAGCGACTTCAGGAGATTTGTTCGTCGTGGGATGATCGCTTCGACGAAGTGGACTTGAGCAGGATCAAGCAGCTGCAGTTGCAGGAGATCATCGAAAAGAGGTCCGAATTGGTGATGACGATATCCCATTCGCCTGCCCTGAAGTGCAAAGACTTCTTAAAGCATGTAAGTTTACCATTATTTTCCGCAAAGGCCTCTCTGTCTCTGATACGTTTCATAGTTCGCAATGTGCCATGATGAATGGCTCATCAAGGAGCATATTTCTCAGTTGAAGCAAAGTCTGTCAGATCAGAACCTCCAGCTTCTACCAGACTACGAACAGAGAGTTCAAGTCCTCAAGGAACTCGGCTTTATTGACGAGGCAACGCGGATTCAGCTCAAGGGCAAGGTTGCGTGCGAAATTCACTCGGGAGACGAGCTGGTTCTCACTGAACTTATTCTCGACAACGTCCTTGCTGATTATGAACCTGCCGAAATTGCCGCCCTCCTGTCAGCGTTTGTGTTCCAAGAAAAGACAGACACGGAACCGACGTTGACAGGCAACTTGGAACGCGGGCGTGACACCATTGTGGCCATCTCGGAGAAAATCAATGATGTCCAGACGAGACTGCAGGTCATTCAATCTACCGATGACTCCAACGACTTTGTCTCACGACCACGTTTCGGGCTGATGGAAGTGGTTTACGAGTGGGCAAGGGGCATGAGCTTCAAGAACATTACAGATTTGACCGATGTTTTAGAGGGAACCATTGTGAGGACCATTACGCGGCTGGACGAAACGTGTCGCGAGGTGAAGAACGCGGCGAGGATTGTTGGAGACCCGGAGCTGTACCAGAAGATGCAGCAGGCGCAGGAGATGATCAAGCGCGATATTACGGCTGTGGCAAGTCTTTACATGTAAAAAAGACAAGTGCTGCGTTGCTAGCCGGCGTTTGACATAGGATGTAGACTGCACGAGACTGCCTACAATGGTAGACAGGGTTGAAGGAGGTGAAAGCCTGGTAGATGAGACATGTGACAAAAAGCTTGAAGGGGTTTTGACACCAAACTTGGTGTATGCATAGAAATGATTGAATTTATTCATTCTTGAAACATAAAAGACTCTGCCTGTTCCAAACCCCGATAACGCCGCGACCTATTCCCAAGAGATATATATGTGTGTATCATCAATCCATGTAATCTGAGCGCCGCCCGTCAGATGAATGCAACGCTTCGTTCAGGACAGTGCGCGCATACGCGTGACTCGTAATTTAGGCACGCAGGGCTCGGAGCCGCTGTTGCAGCTTGTCCTCCTCCTCGGCCGTGGGCTCCGTTGTCTGGGGATCGACAGTGGAAGGCTGGGCTTGGCTAAGTTGGTGGTCGAATTCGAGGCCGGCGTCGTCGGCCAGCTTGCCGAGGAGCTCGTGGACGGCGTCCTCGCCGACTTGGACAGAGGTGGATTGGGTGATGGCGTCCTGGTAGATGCCGTTGGACATGGCGTATTCTTCGTTCTGCTGCTTGAACTGTTCGAGAGTGACGAGGGTCTGCGCGCATCGTATAAGTCTTAGTCCATGGATGGAAGAGTGAGACTGGAAGCGGTGTAATGTATCGGATTCTTACCTTTTCGGGGTTGGTGTTCTTCTGGGCAATGTTCATGATGCGCGAAGACGAAGCCATCATATGCGTCATGCGATTCATGGCATTGTTGGCCTGGATCTGAGCAGCCGACAACTCAGCCATGTCGGCCATCTGGTCCATCTGCTGGGCGAGCGCCTGCTTTGAAAGGAGCATGTTCGCCTTCTGGTAGGCACGCTGGGTGTCGCCCTTCTTGAGGAGGTCCTGGATCTGCTTCTTGATGATTGGCTCCTCCTTGGCAGCCTTCTTGGCTTCGCGGCGGGCCTTTTTGGCTTCGATGCGAGCCTGGAGCTCGATTTGCATGTCGCGGGCTTGCTGGCGGCTCGTCATGATGGGCGGCTATGCGAGGGGCGAGGGTTAGTTTGGTGTAGGGAGCGTATATGGAGCCGCGTTTGGGGTTCGAAAGAAGGTCGTCGTCGTTGATTCTAGGTTTTGCGAGAGAGTTTGGATGTCATGTGAGTGGTGTCGAGGTGGTCGGGCGGACACGCCGCAAACAGGCAGTGAGGGACAAATGAATGCGGGGCGGAGACTTAGAGAGTGACGCACGTGTGGCGCAGACCAGGCCGAGGACTGGTGGTGGGTCGAATGCACCACCGCAGGTTGAAGCCTCATGTGGCTGCGATCTTTAAGGGCATGGGGAATGGAGTTTAGAGACAGCCGAAACATATGTTGAGTGTGATATATTGCTAAGTCTGCAGGAGCAATGCAGAGGGAGTATTCGAAGCTCATGAATAGACTAACCACTCATATTCGTATGTGTTAACAACATAAGGAATAAAGAGTCAATATGAGCCCTGTTCGTTGGGTGATTCAGTAGTGTCGTTCCTGCAAGCTTCATTTTTTGTAGGTATCCCACAACCATCGTTTTGAAACCAACAAGCTGTGGCATTTTCGACCAGGTTGAATAATCCGATTTCCTGCCTGACCTGACTAGTTCTCTGTTGATCATGTGGTTATACACTAGTTAAAGTCTGAAGCTGGGCTATCATCATTGAGCGAATACAGCCTAACCTACACTAAACAGAAGCATTAAGTGACACTTGACCAAATCATCGAGATTCACAACGCTGTGACCATGCAATTGATATGTAAGGTATTGGACACGCTATCTAGTAGACTGTAACTAGTTCGACTATCTATTAAAATGGGTTTTTTCATTTGTTCGTTGTCCCGAGTAGCAGCCGGCCATGATAGAACAAAAAGGTCAACAGCTTGCGCACTCTAACTACCTAGTCAGGTTGGAAAGTTGGCAGGTTTACGAAAATGCTCATCGGCCATATGATACGGACGGGCGTTGTCGGAGACCTGATTATGGACAATTGCAGTGGTATATTGTTGTCTTAGTACCGTTTCCCGTTGAATTTCTTCATGTTTGCACGAAGCACAGGTGAGATGGCCATGGCTATGTGCCTAGGCGCAACTCGAACGCCCAGCACCACCGAGTCTAAACCGTGGAAGTCAGGGGAGATTGCGTGCAGTTGGAATGGAGGGCGGAATCCACTCAAGATCCTTGTTTCTCGAATCGATTGGGCGGCCCGCTGTCGCTTTAGATAATTTGGTGAGCTATCGAGCGAACCGTCAGTCTGGAAGCAGGTGATCGAATTGGCTATTTTGTTGGCTGCCTTGTGGATAGGGACCTGCCTGATCATAAGCCATGGAAACTGACTATGCGGTACGATCTACTGGCTAACAGCTTGACGCCTTTTCGCCCGACCATGACGAGGGATGATGCTGAATGAGGCCGATTGTCAGGGCGCAAAAAACTCTTTCGAGGTGGATTTACGGAAGAATTGTGCGTTCTTGTGGCCTGAGCTCTGGCAGTTGGTCAATCTCAACCGGCCTCCTCGGGTAGATTGTTCAGATTTCCCGCCTCCGTCCGACTTGATGGATGTGGATGGTCCGACCAGGGGGAAAAAGGGATCCTTGGGCAAACGGTGTCGACACTGGAAGCCAAGATGAGGCCCGAGTGCTCGTTCCCCGAAGGGACAAGAGGTTCGTTAGCGTTGCATTCCGACGGCGGGGATGTGATCCGACACGCAACTGACGAGGAAGAGATCCTATTCGTTTGCGAGTGTAGCTCGCCCTCCGCTGGGATCGGTTGAGTGGTTGAGTGGCTGGCTGACATGATGAAGTGCTAATGATTAGCGAAGTGGCTGACGAGTGTTACGGTGGTCTTCTTCTCAGCAAGAGATAAGGACTGACTAATGCTGAGAGAGTCGACTTTCAGGTTGATTGGAATGTGATAACTAGGGCAACACGATGAATCAAACGTGTGCGTGGGAATTGCTATGGCGGACTGGTATTGTTGGTGTTGTTTAAATGTCCCCCACGAAAGCAAGAGGATGGATGAATAGCCAAAGATCAAACCACCACGCAGACTACTAACCTTCTTCATGCGACCCTACCGAACTTTGGAAGAAACCGAATTCATAAGTGAATGCTGACATAAACTGCGGCCCAAAAAGGAGCATAAAAAGCTAGAGTCTCTGCGCTTTCGAACCAAAGTCCAATAGCTTCGTGCTGACGGGCCGTCCAATGCCAAACGCTTGCCCCCGCCCTGCTCAGGGCCTCAGGCAATCAGGATGCCTCCTCCCAGAGCGAGCACGTTGTTTGAGTCCTTCTCCTCCGCCTCCGCCTCCGCCTCCTTTTTAATGCGACCCCACCAACACTCCAAAAATAATTAATTTAGGTAAGATGGGCAAGAAATGGGAAGGGACAAAGGCATGTTCCAAAAAAAGGGGGCACGCCCAGAAACACGAAGCAGAGTCGTGTCAGGTCGCCGCTGATGTGTCGGACAGAGGCTGAGACACGAGGAATTGCGGAGCCAAGGGGCAACACTTTCGCACTGTCATCACGGCCGTCTCGCTAACAATTTACCCATCAATTTACATACGAGCCCACGCACTTCGTAATGACAGGGCGAGTTTTGGGTGACGATGAGTGTTGCGTTGCTGCATGTGTATCAAGTTAGGGTCTGACGCGTACCGGCGAGACGAGCACCCGTGCCCGATGCAAGTATTGACCGCCCGTACGAATGGCGACTGTCCCCTCCTTCTGGTGGTGCCTTCCCAAATTCCACTCTTTAACATCCTTTGACCGTCTCTGGCCTTGGAGAGAGGCATTCCAGCTGGTCAAAGCCAAAAGCAAGCACAAGGCACTTGCACCCACCTGCCATCCACTCTCGCTCCTGAGTCCCGTGTCTTTCATAAGAGTTGCGGTGATGAACTGATGATGACTCCCTGCATATAGTGGATTCCGTCGACCCAGTTAGTTTCCTGCCTGGACTTGGACATTCTGGTGGCGTGGGTGGGGTGTTTGGCTGGCCAGCTGGCGAGGTCGGTCTGTTCACTCGGGTTGCTGCTGCACTGGACTGATTCCGTCGGCAGGTGCAGCTGAGGGCTGTTGTGTGTTGCGCTAACAATGTCATCCTGTCGGTACCTGCCCTTCCGGGTCCTCAATTCAAGCAGGCACTGTGCCATGGAGCCGGGCTTCTGGGGCTGCCGAGCTCTCTCCACTGATTCGTTCCTTCTCTGACCTTCCATCACTCCAGCTTCGCACGATCACTGTTGTTTGTTCCCACCTCCACTCTCGCCGAGTTCTCTCTCGTCATCGTGCAGGTATCCACGAACCACAGAGCGACGTCCAGATTAATCACCAGATGGCCAGACATGCGATGAAGGAGATCGACACTACCCTTACTCTCAAGACAACCGAATTGTCTTGTAGCTTAGTTACTTGTCTATGCGATGTATGTACCTTCGCTGGTAGACGCCGGGTTCCGTGCATACCACGGTAAGCCAGATGATCCATCACACTCCACGCTGCAGAGTACGAAGTATGTATGTAAGACGTGTATCCGTAATATTGAGGCACACACGACATGGAAGTTGCAGATCAGCCATCCCCGCCAGGACCGTCAATACGCCTGACATTGACTCTTTTTTTTTTTTTTTTTTTTTGCCTGTGCCAGCCAGTGTTTACAGATAGCGATGGCGATCCTGTCAGTCTCACGCCGAGTTACGATCCCCGTGCCAGCCGGCCGACTTGTAGTGACAGTTTCAGTGTCCTCCAACAAGGTCGAACAACGTGCCCTGCTTCGCGCTTTTCACTTCTCAAGGTGCCATAGCCTATCTCGCCTCGGGCAAATTAATAAATACTTGCCAAACATCCACCAATCGAGAAACAAGGTCTCACCATTATCCCACCCTCTTTCATTTAGGTACAGGTCTTTGAGTGTACGTTACAGAGGCACGAAGTAACTAGCAAGGTCCCCGGCCCCCAGATCGATCAAAGGAGCCAGAAGGTCCGTGGAGCCGGATTCCAACGGGCTTCTGGATCAACTTGCGCCCCGTCGATTCCTTTGCCAGTTCTTATTCTGCAGCCTAAAGGATGGCGTGGCTGCGCCCTGCTGGTTTGGGGAGCCGGCAAGGCTCGACTCTTTGAAGGAGTTTGGGAGAGTGCATTTTGGCTCCTATGTCGAATGTGCTTTATTTCGGCAGCCATTGCATTAGAATTACTCCGGTCGACTCAAGCCGGCATTTCTCGACTTCATCCAACGGACCCTTGGAGACAAGTGAGCAGGAACATAGATAAGCACAGTCGGACAGGCCCTCAATTTTAATTAACTCTGTAGGTACCTACCTAACGTAGGTAGGTTTTGGTTCAAAGATTAGGGCTGTGCAGGTATGTTGGCTCTATTATCTCGTCACCAATTCAGATACAATAGCTGCCTCCCAACCCAGCACGCCATCGGCAGCTAAGCCTCCGCCCCCTGCAGTGGTGAGTGGCCGCCCTCTGAATCCGAGAACCATACTGCGTAGCGCCCTGATGCTCTCTCCCGTGGGTCGATTTGCCCCCCTCTCTGAGCACATTCGTACCCACCGTACCCACAAATCTTGGTTTCCCACCCGCACCCACCGAAGCCATGGCTCGAGTGTCACCAAGAAATGCCCCGGAATGGCAAGTACCGTCCCTGCTCAGGGGGGCCAACAAGGGGCCGCCTCCCTTTTTGTTCCCCTGATTTTCGGCCTGAGGCAGAAACACATGCCAATGGTTAACGTGGCCTCTCAAGATAAAGAGGACCTCACGCCGCACCTCCTTAGACCTGAGCATCAAGACGCTCAACAACCAAGAACACCTGTCCTTTTCTTTCATCGTTGCCTTCTTACTGACTCATCAATCCTGGTCAGGCTGACTCAACACCTGACGTTTTGATGGTGGATACGTCGCTGCCTGTACCAGCCCGTGATAATCCGATTGATGTTATATCTGCCACAAGACACAACTGGTGCAGATAGTCGACCAAGACGACAACTTCTCCATATCACCACACACAGTAACTGTCAAGATGGCGCACAAGCAAACCTCACCAATCATCAAGTTTGAGAACTCGCCGGCCGAGTCCTTTCTCTCCGCCCCCGGTGACAGTTACACGTCTCTGTTCGCAGTAACTACCCCCACCGCCACTGCGACCATGAACCCAATGGAGGTGATGACTCCAAAGTCCTTCATTGAAGAGACTTCATTCACAAACACACCCACCAACCCATCTACCGCTCTCGACACTCCACCCGAATCTCCCGCTCCATCAGCGGAGAAGAAGCCTTCCAAGAAGCGCAAGTCGTGGGGTCAAGTCCTTCCTGAACCCAAGACCAACCTCCCCCCTAGGTAGGAGCTAGCCGCATGACGTTTGGACTAAGGACATTTTCTAACTCGACCAAAGAAAACGAGCCAAGACCGATGATGAGAAGGAGCAGCGTCGTGTAGAGCGGGTCCTCCGCAACCGCCGCGCCGCTCAGTCTTCTCGCGAACGCAAGAGGCTTGAAGTTGAAGCCCTCGAGCAAGACAACAAGGATCTCAAGGCTCTTCTCGCCAAGACCCAAAAAACCAACCTATTGCTCGTCGCGGAGCTTGAACGCTTCCGACGCAGCGCTGGCGTTGTCACTCGCTCTTCATCACCTTTGGACTCTCTCCGTGACAACCCTGTCACCCTTTCTCAAGAACTATTCAGCTCCAAGGACGGACACAACCCTGACTCGTCCAGCTCTCTTATTGATGACCTCCTTGCCCCCAGTGCCACAGTCAACCCTGCATCGCTTTCTCCCGAGCTTAGCCCCGTTGCCGAGGTCGACGACGAAACCCTTGAGCAGCCCTTGATAGATGCTGAGGCTACTGAGCAGACTTTGACCACCTCCCCCGACCTGACACAATGTCCTGCCGAGACGTTGTACGACCTGCAGTGTCCAGCGTCGGTGGAGATGGCACAGTCGCTCCCAGCCTCGCAAACCTCGATGCCGCCAGCCTTGGCTTGGCTGCTGCAACTTCGGATGATGTTGCTTTCAGCCTCGACAATTCTCTCAGCCTGTCAGAGGCCTATGACGCAGATCGCTTTATCCTCGAAAGCGGGCTTCTCTCTTCTCCCGACTCCTCAGCTCTTGACGACGATAATTTGGCTGGTCACTCTAGCCTCCACCAATCAGACTTCGACCTCTTCGACTTCATCGATAATGCTGACTTTGTGGCAGCGAGCGACAACGCCGCTGCGGACCATGAATTCACTTTCTCGGGCCCCAACTTTGAGACTCAAATTTCTTCGGAAAATCCTATCCAGCAGCCCCAGCTTGGCGCGTCCTCTGTCGGATGCGACGCTGATGGCATTGCGGTTGGTCTCCGAGAAATGCGAGGATCGGGCCGGGACCTGGTGGTGTGAATCTAATGGCACGCGCGATGATGATCGCGAGCTATCACAGTGTCTGAGCAGCATCGATTTGCCGTCGAAGGACGTCCTCGTGGCTCTTTTCTACGCCTTGAAGGTTGAGGACTGGAGAATAGAGAGAAGACAATCAAAACAAGGTTACGTATCAAATGGGATGGGGGCCAAACGGAGTATGACGGATGCGAGCAGGAGCGAACAAAAGCGCTGCCGGCTGTCATGAAACGAAATGTTAAGGGTAATCGGACACATCGGCGTTCACGGTTTCAAATTACAAACGTCCCTGGGAGGGACCGGAAATTCAGAGGGAGGCGTGTCTGTATTTATAAATTCACATACCATCGTCGTTACATGGTATTACTCATATATCTCCCTGAGACCCCTTGAATGTGACGGTGCATTAGTTCGTAATTTCTATATCTTGCTTCTCGTTACAACAATACTAAATATTGAATAAGTCACTGGCTGAGTCCAAGCGCCCAAACACCATAAATCTGCATATAACGTGCGATGGAAGTGACTACCACAATCCCTCCATCTCCTGCATGGCAGCTTCCTCGTCGGCAAACTCATCGGTCATCGCTCCTCCGTTGTTTGTTGGTTTTGATGCATCGGGTGTAGGTGCTTGCTTGTTGTTTTGGGCTTCAGCGAGCAGAGCATCCAAGTCGTCTGCATTTGTTTCATGCTCTATGGGTCTCGGATCCCTTGACTGGTCTTGTCCATCGGCCTCAGCCATCAAAGCTTCCAAATCATCTGCATCAGGTTCGTCTTCGTTGCGGATCGGGATGATGGGCTGAGACGGCCTTGGTGTTGCATCATAGAGATCCTCATCGCTGGGGATATCACGGGGCTCTGGTGTACTTGGTCGCTGGACTTCAGAGGCTTGAGATACGGTTTCTTGCGTTCTTGTTGAACCAGTGTCCTCTCCAAAGGTATCGTCTTCCTCGACCTGCTCGTTGTTTGCCGGGTCCTTCGGTTTTCCCTCTTGTATCATGTCGTTCCGGGCGGTCATGACTTGTTTCTTATGACCCGCCTTTTCCACCATTGTAAGGGCATCGAGGAATTTCGCTTTCGGAAAGAGGTCGTCTAGCCATAGTTGGTAAAATGATAGCAATCGGGCGGCATCGGAGAACTATTTGAGGTTTGTTAGCACATGACTGCTAGAATTGGATGAGGTCTCTGTATACTTCATGGCCCTTGCCCTTGATCTTGAGGTTATGGGCTCTTGCTCTCAACTTTGGTAAGCCCTTTGGACCAAGCAATCTGAGTCGCGCAGCGTAAGCAGAGCCCAGAAGCTATGGCGCCGATACACCTACCTCTCCTCGTCAAGTTTGACATTGGGGACTCGAGCTCGCTTTTGCACAGAGACTTCCTCATCGATTCCAAGACCAGACTCGGGTTCCTTGCGCTTCTTGGATGACGCATCAGGCGGTGGGGATGCAAAAGGATCATCAAAGAAGTCGTCGACGTCGTAATTATCTAAATCATCATGACGCTCAGTCAGTTTCGGATCGGATGCAAGGGCGGAAGGCATTGCAGGCGTGGTAATTCGTTCGAAGAATCAAGTCGTTTGAACGGAGCTAGCTCTTGAAGATGGTGTTCCGAAAACGCGTCTCGTCGTCTGGGCACGCGTCGTGGAGCTTCATTGATGCCGTGTGGTGCCCCGCCTCCACGTGACCAATCATGACTTAGCTCGATAAGCTGACCACACACGTGATCGTTTCTGAGGCACTAACCGGTTGACTCCAGCCTTTGGATATGCGGAATCGACGACTTTGAAGTTCGTGATCCAATTGACAATTTGTCCTGGACGAAGCACCTCACCATGGCCGAGAGCGCGACTAAACAGCCTACCTCGACTTTTGTCGGGACCAGCAAGGTCGTTCAAACCGACTATCCGGTACGTTTTCTCTCAATTGGACCAGCAATGGCTGTCGCTAACCTCAAGGATATAGCTCATTGACAATGACCCGTATGTTCGCTCCGCTTGCCCTTTACGTTACTCCAGTCGATCCAATCCAACTTTCCCCAACCTACTCGAATACTGCCATCATGCCGTTGACATCTGACATCCAACTAACGCAATGCCAGTCACTTCAAGCGAGTCGTTGGCTACGCCCGAACCTCTGATTATGTCTACGGTCTAGTCGCAGCCGCTTTCGCTCCTGGCGCGCTGCTCACTCTTGAGAAGTTCGCTCCCTCGCACGTCGGCAAGGGCGGTTTCCCTAAAGCACTGCGATTGGCTGGCGGTGTCGGGATTATCGGCGGTTTCCTCTACTTCTACCAGCGATCGGCCCGTACGTCTCAATAATTAAATGTGGATGCTGCACGGCGTATCTGACTCTGATGCTACAGTCCGATTTTATGGCGCCACCGAGAACGCGCGAGAGGTGGAGATGGACATGCGGGAGATGGTTGACAAGGTTAAGAGCGGCGAGCCTCTGTATGGTGTCAGCCGATTGAGCCCCCATCTTCAGGGCGTTGCCGCTCGACAGAGCCGATACTCTGCCCTTTTCCTCAGCACGATCCCCTGGTTTAACTTCGTGAACCATAACCAGCACGGCGTGGACACGGCCAAGTATTACCAACAGGCTGAGCGGGAGCTTGAGGCGGCCAAGAGCTCGTAAGGAATAAAGGACATTCTTGGGGAGCGAAAGCGAAAAGGGTGTGTATTATACCAGAGGAGAGGAGAATTTCATTGCCTCGATAGCGCGACTGCTTTTCTTATAGGAAGAAAATAGACATTGATTAAAAAAAAAAGATAGGCTGGGATGCTATCGCATTCAAGTCTGCGTTAATATAGACCTGGACGAAGCGGGAGCTTTTTAACTGAAAAATAGTGCTTATTTTTACCTTTTTAAAAGCATATAATAAAGTATATTAGGGAGCTAAAGCTATTATAAAACTAAGAAAAAAAATATATATATATTATAAAAATTATTATAATAAAAATTAATATAAACTTAATACTAGTTTTATATTTATTATAATAAACTTTTTAATAAAACTTATAATTAGTTTTAAAATAAAAGTTTTTATTAAATAAACCTTATTTAAAAAACTTTATTTTAAACTTTTAATATAAAATTTTTTTTTTTATTTAATTTTTTTTTAAATAATTTAATTAATAATAATATATATAATAATTAAAAATTTTTACTTTTTATTAATTAAATATAATATAATTTAATTAAATAATAAAAATTATATAATTATATATTATATATTAAAAAATATAAATTTTTTTAAATATATTAAATTAATAAAAAGTTTAAATAAATATTTAAAAAAATTATAATTTTTAAATATTTTTATATTATTTAATATATATTAATATTATTATTATTATTTATTAAAATAAGCTTAATACTAATGTATAATAAAAGTTAATATATATAAATTTTAATTTTATATATATTATAATAAGCTTTTTTATAATATTTTTTACTTTTTATAATTAGTTTTATTTTATATTATTTATAAGAAAAAAACTTTTAATTTTAAATATATATAAAATTAAATACTTTTATAAATAATTAATTATAATATATAGTTTTATAATTAATATAATATGTATTAATTTTTAAAATTAGCTTTTAACTTTTATAATATTAAAAAATCTATTAATTTATTATAAATTCGGGCTGCGCCCGTATTTTAATTATATATATATATAATATATATATAATATATATTTAAAGCAAATATATATTATAAGGGTAGTATAAGGGCTAGGTTATATAATATAAAAGTATTAGTAAAGCTATAAAGTATATTAAAAGAAAAGAGCTTTTCTTTCTTTTTAATTTATTAATATTATAATTAATACCTACTTATAAATACTTTAAAACCAGTTTATTATAATTAATAAATTTTATTATAATAGTTAATTTAAATTAAAAAGGAAAGTAGCTATAAAGGGCCCTAATTCTAATAGTACTAATAGTAAAATAAATATAAAAAGTATTTATTTTAATATTAAAAGGAATATTAAATATTACTAGTATATTAATAGCTTTATAAAACCTTTTAATACTTATATAAAGTTCTTATAATATTAATAGTAATAATTTTATAATTAATAAAAATAATTAAAAACTATATATTATAAAAATTAAACTTAAAATAAAAACTACTTTATATTATAAATAGTACCTTTCTATTAATAAACTACTTTTATAATAATTAAAATAATATTTAACTTATTTTAAAAATTTTAACTAGTTTAAAAACCCTTATTTAAAAAACTACTATTTAATAATAATAAAATAATATTTAAAATTTAATAATTAATAATTATATATAAATTAAATATTTCTTATTAAAATTACTATTAAAATTACTATTATTATATAATTATAAAATATAATAAATATATTATAAAGTATATATCTAACTAAATAACTTTAATCTATTAAACTTACTTATAAACTTATTAAACTTTAAAGCTAAAAAAATTTAATATTAACTCTAGGCGCCGGCCCTATCTATCCAGAACCCTAATAATGCTTCCACCCTAAGTACTAATCTATTTATTAACTTTAATAATACCTCCACCTAGGCTCTAATCTATCTATTAACTCTAATAATACTATCTATTAACTCTAATAATACTATCTATTAACTCTAATACTAGTAATTATTTCTATTTTTTTACTAATATAGCTTATTATTATAATTAGTTATAATAGGATTATCTTTTAATTTTACTACTTTTATTAGTAAATATAAATTAAATTTAAATTAGCTATTAAATCTATTTCCTATTAAATATTTATATTAAAAAAATATCTTTCTTTTAAATTTAAAAGCTATTTTATTACTAGCTTTTTAGCTAATTTTTATAATAAGTATTTCTTTTTTTAAATTTAAAAAATTATATTAAATATATTTAAAAAGAGATTAAAAAAAAGTAAAATTTTATAATT